>JAWNLS010000555.1:0-600000 GCA_035042185.1 Drosophila kambysellisi | reverse complement strand
AATAACCAAAAGCGAGGTTAGTTCTTTTTACGTTTAGTTCTAGATCACTTTTGCATTTAACACGCTGCTTGCCATATCAATTGATTACATCGAATACCAAATGTGTTGCTAGCTGCTGCTTGAAATTGTAACATTTATAATTTGGTTATATTTGGCATTATGCTTGCAAATTGCATAACGCACAAATACTAATCCCAATAGTTGTTGTTATTTCTTTTTTTTTTTTGTTGTCCTCTATCAGCGGGTTGCTCTTTTCCGGCTGCGAAGAACGCAACATGTGAAGGGCATGTACTGCGCAACTTTCTTGCGGCGTCAATAAGTGCATTTCCTACTTGAAGCACTCTTAAAAATTGTGCCGCACTGCCATTTCCATTGAACGCAACTAAATTGTTTCAACTAGGCGCCTAGCGTGGCAGCATCCTTCGTTCCATTTCCTTCGTTCCATTGTTGCGCTATTTACTTTTTCCATTTCCTGCAACTGTCGATGAACTGCCGCCAACGTTTCAAATTCAATGTCAGCCATTTGGTTTCCTTGGCCAGCTCTGCTCTGCTCTGTTTTGGCCTGGTCTGGTCTGGTCTGGTGCGCTCTGTGCGTTTACTAAATGAAATTAAATGAGCGACATCTGGCGCAGACAGGCGTCTTCAAACAGACAAACTGCCTGACTGCCTGCACGACTGTGTGCCTGCCTGCACAGCATTCAAGTTACAGTTATGTGAAGAGCGGCAATTTGAAAAATTTATAAAAAAAAAAAACAACCAAATTGTACCAAGCACGAGTGGCATCCACGGAAAAAAGAAAGAGAGAAAGTGATCAACTAGAAAATACCCTAAAATAGAGTCTAAAATTTATCCTACTCTCTTTTGCGTATTACTTTAAATATTGCACATTGAACTATTTTCAATTCAATTCCATATGAATTAACGTCAAAAGTAAGTCTTGATGTAAAAACCACTATCGATTTTCTAACATATTCGTAACGATTGTTTGTATCATATTTAATGTGTACTAAAAAAAAATCGAATGGAATCCTTTTTCAAATTTCACATGTGTGGTTTTTTTTTAATATTCACAACGATCACAATTTCGTAGAAAGTTTGTTAAGATATTTTTAGATTGCTGATCTGCTTACGTTCGCCACATAAACTAATCTTTTCTCTGTATTGTAAAAAAAAAACAAAATGGATAATGTGTTGAGTAAATATAAAGCAATTATAAAATGAAAACAAGCCAAGCAACTAAAAAAAAGATTAAACACTTTCGAGTATAACACATTTTTATTGGACTTTCCTAGATATGCTGATGCGCTAATGGATTCTTAGTTGCGTATTGCATTGCTTTGTCTGCTTAGTGTTGTTAAATACAGGGTATAGCCTAAAAAAATTACCCAACTGTGCAACTGGCATTATTGTTTTTGTGTTGTCTACTCGGTTTTCCTTTTTTTTTTTTTAGTGTGTTTGCTGGCTATTAAGACCAAATTGCAAAATGCCACACAGCCGCTGGCGACAAATGCAACTGCAACTGCAACTCCAACAACAACACAAACAACTCTGTCAAGTGCGTTTGTCGCTTCCTACTCTTTGGGTGTGTTATGTGGCCAACCAACCGAATATATATATATATATTTATATAAATATGTATGGATGAGGGTGTTTTTGTAAGTGTGATTCAATTACAAGCAAATCCAGTCCAAGTTGCCGCATTGCTGAAGAGTTGTCTCTGTGCCCGGCCCAGGCCTCAATTCGATGAATATGCGAGCTATTGCGAAAGAGCTTTACGTTTTCAGCCAGACGGTTGGCCAAAGTCAAGCTGCACGCCTCATAACTACACATACACATACATACACATTTATATATATATATATTTATATATGCGTATGTATTTACATTGATTCGAATTCCATTGGTGGCGATTTCATAATCGCTTGCGCCGCTTCCCCCTGTTTAACTTAATTTTTTTTTTTTTTTTTGTGGTGGCTGCTTCTTCAGCTTACTTGTTTTTTTTTCTTTTATGGCTTGGCATTTTTTATGTGAGTGTTTAACTTTTGATTTTTTTCGGGTCTCTGCTTGGGTAACAACAACAATGGCAACACAACACACAACACAAAAAGTTGTTTCAATGTTGGTAACTTTCTCCTCAGCCACCTGCCAAAACCGCAGAGCAGCAACACGCAGCAAAAGCCATGTGTGTGTGTGTGTGTGTGTGTGCGTGTGTAGTAATTTGTCAAAAGTTGTGTGTATGTGCGTGTGTGTGTGTGTGTGTGTTTGATATGCGCTCTATGCTCAGCTTAGTTGATTGCGCGATTAGCAAAGCGCGCATTCAAAACGCGTGCGCGCGAATTTCAAACCCAGGCTGCAATTTCATAATCTTCATTCATCATCATCGTCTTCGTCATCATCATTGGCAACAACATGTTCGCTGCCAGCTGAGTTTCAGTTGTACTATGTGCTAATTGAACCAGTCCCAAACTGACGACAAATCTCAAATATAAACACCATCGACGACAACACTTCCGAGTGCGACAGCTAACTAAGACCAAGGCGAAGGCCACATAAATATCTGTCTATTTACTAGTCTGTCATCTGTGGCTAAACAATGATCAAGAACCAAGCCCAATGCACATCCATACACTGTTCAAAATTTTAAAACGAATTTAATTTACTTTGGAAAAAAAAATTTTATATATGTATAATTTAATATTTCAACTTCAATTCAAGTTAAAACTTTGTATAATAGCAATTTTAAAACTTATTTTGAAATCAGAATTGAAATCAGAGCATTGCTTATAATAATTTTTAATAGAATTGTTTATTTAACTAATTTGGAATTAAAAGTTAACCACAGCTATTTAAAACTAAAGTCATACCCATTTCAACAATACAAAAATAAATTACATGGAAAACTATCGCAATTCACTGGTTCAAATCCAAAATAGCTATTTATAATACTATATTTATTTCTAACAACAAGAACAATTTTCTAATTATCAGATCGATTTTCTATGCATTTTTTTCCTGAGTGTAATTTTTTTTATCCCGTAAAGACACCCATAAAAAATATTGCAATTAAATTGATGTTCGATCAAATCAGTTCAATGGCAACCCAGTGCGCCCGCAATGACAACAGACAGCAGCACTCAAATTGCCTTTGTAATACAAATATAAACACGATAAACAGTACACACACACACACACACACACACACGGAGAGATACACATACACGTTTTAGCCATAAACATAGTAAAGTTTATGGTTATTAGATGTGCACCAACGACAACAAAGTTGACGACTTCGCCATAGGACTTATGCAAATCTCGGATTAAGCCGGTTTTTCCTCGTGCTACACGCGTGTTCTTTTTAAAGAGGTCGACAGCACTAGGAGAAAAAATAAAGAAAAAAGATAACCAGTTGCATCAATGTTTTCATGTTCAGGGTTCACCAAATGGCAGTTTACCAAGAAGTTGTTGCCAATGTTGTTGTCTAAGCCATTGGGCATTGCCTCAACCTGAAAGCGTTTTATACGCCATGCAATTGGCACTCCAAATTGCTGTTGACCGCCATGAATGCTGATGACTCTTAATGGTTTTTTAGCTAAGCTACCAAACAGCCACACGGACAACGACGCAACATTCCGCGCCCCAAAACAACAACAACAACAAAAAACAACTAACATCAACAACTACTTAAATGCAACTGAAAACGAGCGCGTTTTGATATTCGTATTGACATATGGCATAATCAAGTTTTCAACTCAAGTGGCTTACTTCCTCCCTCCCTCGCACGGCCCCCCATCTCTCTGTTGCCACCAAACGCCTAGACTGGGCCACGCACAACGTTGCGTTGCAATTGCAACGCACCACTGAGGTGCAGTTGTTGTGGATTCCCACTTCCCGCACCCATCCACACACACACACACACTCAGCTAACTATGTCTGCTGACTGCCAAGTTGTCTATGTCAAATGCGTTTGTCTTATGTTTTATTGCCGTTTGCTGTGGCTGTGGGTGCTTCTGCTCTTGCTGTTGCTGCTTCTGGCCATACCTCTGCCTCTATGCCACCGTCGCATGTTGTTATTTGCATTGGCCAAACATCAGTCAGTGCTGCACATTGGGGCAATATGCCATATATGTGGATAATAATAATGAAGATTTAGTTATTGTCAAATAATTAACAAATACCAAATTGCCAAAAGAGCGATGATCTTTTTATACAAGCTAAGCGGACTTTTAATTCACAATACAACCTAAACCTATATTAATATGTACTGGTTTAGGAACTGTATGAATCCGGTTCTTATTATATATGCAATTTCCAATTTCTTAAAAGTATAAACTTGTTTAGGCATCCAATTCCTGGAAAAGATAAATCCTCTGCCATAAATAAAATGTAGTCAAGCAGTCATCCTCCAGAAATAAATTGAATCTTCAGTAACGTGCCATAATTTATAAAATTTCACTGGAATTGAAATTTTAATATTCCTCTTGTGGATCATTCGAAAATGATATTCATTTAAAAATCCTTAATGTTTATTATTGTTGAATAAAATTAGAAATGCTAGCATTTCAGTTCCAACAGTTCCCACATGGAATTTTTGTCCCAAGACGAATCTAGTTTTGCACCAGTGTCGTCTGCACAAATATTGAAATACATAAAAGTTGGAGGAAGAAAAGGCTGCTGTTGCTGCTGTCGAGTTTGTATCTCCATATAATTATCTTGAGCTCTCTTGTGCATAATTCTAATGTGTCTTGTTCTATGCATGTTCAGATTGTATTACTTGGACTATTTGTTTGCCCAGCTCTCAGCGGGCGGCCTTTTCCCAAAAGGTCTTGCAAATATTGCATAAGCGCATCATGTTTGAACTACTCTTGATGTGGATGTGGGATATGTTGTTGTTGATGGTGCTGTCGTGTTGGTTGATCTGGAAGCAAATAGCGTATAGAAATATTTATATATATATATATATATTTGCCATTATTTAGCTGACCCTCACATGGGCTTTATAATCAAACCTCAAAGTCAAACAATTATTTGTTAGGCCTTGCCAATAAGTTACAAAGCTTGCACGTTTCAAAAATATTTAGCAATTTTGTTCAATTTTCATGACTTTCAATTTTTTTAATTTCCTAATGAGCTAATATTTTCCGGCAGGTGCTAAGGCGCCAGTTGTCGAAGAAGCAACTGTTCTATTATTGAATATGTTTATCTAATATAGATTTTTTTTCGTGATTAATTTAACTTATTGCCAATTCAAAGCACGATTTTGTGTTATTTTTATTTGGAAAAATAACATGAATCATTTATTGTTCTTAGCTCACTTTTTGAAGCAACGTATTTCATCCTATGTATTTTGAGTAATATTTTTGCATTTTAATTGGAATACTGCTCATATTTTGTCTCTATCATAATCGAATCCTGGCAAATTCTCAACATTTTGCACACCGGAAACAATTTGTGATAAGCCAGAAGTGAAGGTTATGTTTTGGGCTGGGGAGTTAGTCCTGTTCAATGCCTGTAATCCAGACGTGGCCAAACAGCCGTGTAATATGAATGTGATTGAAAATTGAAATTGCATCCGGCAAACAGCACAGACTCAATGACGATTTAAATACCCTGTGGCATCTGGAAACTTAGCAAACAAAAGGTGCAACTCAAAGTGGCATACGTTTTTGACACCATCGTTTAATAAGAGCAATTCATTTGCTATTCTTTCTTTATACATGCATCAATAAAAAACAATAAACAACAATCTTTGCAGAACCTAAATTATTAGTATTTATTAGATCAAATTAAAACAGACATGACTTGCAAATTGTTCAAATATTTATTGGTTGCCTTTTGATGTTATTATTGGAATGCGTTGCAGACTTTTGGCCTGATAAGCTGGCTAAATGAATTGCAAACATTTATTTCTACATATATATTATATGACTAAAGGGTATCCCGGCAACAACATGGTTTTCTATTTATCTCTCGTTGCGCCTTTGAATTAAAATTCAAATTTACGAAGCTGAGGCTGAAGCTGACAACAGGCCAAACAAATCAACTCACTGACGAGTCAGTCAAGCCAACGATGATAATGATGATGATGACGATGATAAAGCCGATAATAGGGCAATGATGATGTGTTATGTTTAAGTATCTGCACGAGTGGGTCTGTGGGTGTGTTTTGATGTGTGTGTTTCTGTGTGTGTTTGTGTGTGTAGGTAATTTTCGTGACGTTTTTAACCGTGAGCGATTAGAAAAATGTTCAAATTGTTGGCTCTTAGCGAGCATTTGAGCCTAACCGACTAAAAACCGAGCTAACCGAGCATGAAGGCAGCTTTAACCTTTTTTGTTTATTACTTGGCGTGATTGCAAATTGACGCCAGAAACCAAAGCGCATCGCAACGCAACGCAACGCATCAAATTGTGGCAGAATAAATATTCCCAAGGCGTGCCTTGGATCTGTTTGCCACGTGCGTGTAACTGTGGCACTGACGAGCATAGCTAGCCTTGGCCCAGCGCATTTCAATTATGGCTTAGTTAATAATAACCTCACATTGCTTAAATTGTGTAAACAAAGACGACTTTAATATTTTTACATATATTAATGCCTAAGTATCTATGTATCTGTACATCTGTCCCAGGCAGTCGTGTTAATGGCCAATTAAGCCGCGTTGGCAGCCAATTAGTAGCAGACCTGTTCAGGCCATATACATTTTAAGTCGACAAAATAGTCGGAAGCTATATAAATGCTTTTTCTTCTTCTTATTATTTTTTTTATGTTGCATGTAATTTTATGCATCGTATTCGCATGCAACAATTTTACAACATGTTTTTTCCCCAAATTCGTTCAGCCAATCGAACTTTCACACATCATTAATAATACTCTAGCTGAGTGTTTTCCTAAAGCTGTCTTGTATCTTGTGAATCTGTTAATTATTTCACTCTTGGATTTTCAGGAATTTTAAAACTCATTCATTCATACATATAAAAGCATTAAATATGTAGAAGCATTTCTTAAAACTCATAAGCAATCAAAATAATATAAGCATTTCTTAAAAAATAATAGCTATGTAGCGTAAAACGGCTGGGCAATAAATAAAAAGAACCATTTAATGAATATATCCATTAAAAAACATTTTGAGTTAATTTAACTTTTTATTAATTTTTATTTTTGGGAAAATGACTAACAAGAAGGAAAAAGCTGTTACGCTTAAGAGAAACTGATGTATGAGACAAACTTGGCCATTTCTCATATTGTATTAGCATCTTTATTTATTAGAGTTTTGCCAAAACATCGTTTTGGCCTATTTTTGAGTGTGTGTGTGATTTTTTTCTTTGGCAAGGGTATTGAAAACAAAAACTTTCTATTTCATTGCGATTGGTTCCGGTTTTGAGTTACTTGTTAACTTGCGGCACATCTTGAAGCGTTCGTTTTTGGGGTCTCAATGATCTGAATCTGAACAAATAACATCAAATCAATAAAAAAAATTGGTCAACGCATTTGGGTCAATGTCAAAACTTCAGCTTGAATCATGACTAAGATGATGATGTTGGTTTTGATGATGCTGATGATGATAGTGATGAGGTTGGTGGTGTTGGTCATATAGGTGATATTTACATCTGGGCCCAACACAGCGCCCATTAACATTGGCTTATAGTATTTACAAATATACGTTCGGTACACGTGTCTTGGCCGCGACAAGCCAATTTTGGCTTATTGTTCTGTTTTAGCCAGCATGAAAGAGTTTGGTTTGTTTTGTTTTTGTGTTTTACAACTTGATCTGTTTTAATTGGAAACGTTAGCCTTGTAAAAGTTTTATGCCAAGCTGCGCCAGAGGGGCTCAGATCTTTTGATGTGTTCAAGCATCAACATTTTATACCCTATGTGAAATTTACATACACACACACACACACAATTCGATGTGTGTGTGTATATATGTATGTGTTTAGATGTGGGCTTTGATTTTGGTCTTGAAGCGCTTTGTGTTTGACTTTTAGCGTTTGTGGCACTCAAAGTTTTTCCTGGCGTGCCGCTTTGATTGCATACAAATTAGCGTTATTCGCATTTTTGGTAGAAAGTAAAACTGTTTTTTTTTTTTTGTATTGAATTTATTTATTTGCCCGCCGTTGCCGTTGCTTGCCGCTGCTTGCCCCCGACTGCCACTTCTGTTGCTGCCGCTGCTGCTGGTTGCCATTAAGCGACAACTTTTACTTTTTTCAGAAACTTGTAAATTACACAGGCACACCCGGCAGAAGAAGCAGAAAAGCCCCGAAAAAAATGAAACAAGTAATAATGATCTATATTAGATAGATCGACCAAACGATACCCTGTATATTTAATACGCTTGATTGAAATTAGAAGTTTGAATCTTTTAGAAGGTAGTGTATATTCTGGGGAATCGAGCTACTTTTTGTCTGTAGGATACTTTTTTAGATGGGTACAAATCCTTGAGATAAAGAGTTATCTGAACTTTTGCCTTCAAGAGTCTACTAAAGTTTTGAATCACTATCTGCTGATTGAACTAAGATTAATAGATAATATAGAATAATAAGTAATATATGGTTGATTCACAGCAAATTGAACATGACCATATTGAAACTGCTGATGCATATCATTGCACAACTTGACCGCTTAATGACTACAGGGTATACAGCTTATTTTCTTTTAGCTTATTACTAATTTGTGCTTTGTGAAAAGTTTCGTTTGATTATTTTCAATCATGTTTGATGCGCCCGAAAACTGAACCAGTTGTCGCTACATTTCGTTTCGACTCGCATAAAATACAAATAGATATTTTATCTGGCCAAGTGGCTGGCTGATAAGCCATCTACAGAGTGTCAATTGGTAAAGTGCTTAACTGTCTACCTACTCAATGGGGGAAAGCTGTCAAACAGTGTTTTTGGAGCTTGGCTCGACAATCCAGTTAGTACATTGGGGCTTATCTTGAACACATTATGTCTAATTCACATTTAGTCACGTATCAGTACATTTAGTAACATATTGTGGCATTGGCATTCTTTATTATCTAACAATATGCAGTTTAGCTGTGTATTCTTTTTCCATTCACCTGGGAAAGTGGAGCACACGCACCTGAAAATAGAGCAACACTTTCCTATCGCAAGCAATTTCACTGATTTCACATAACTGTTTCTCCACATATTACAATCAAATTCCAAATGCTCCATCAACATTGCAACACATTTGGTGCCCAACAATCTCCCTCAATGGCGCCAAATCCCACCAATTATAATTGATATTAAATGCGTTCGTAGAACTGATAGAATATGTACATATATATAAATATATATGTATATGTGGTTGCCCACTCTGAATTGAACTTCCACATCAAAATGGTGTTGTCTTATCAGCTTGTAGAAATTATATAAATACAAATATGTGTGTATTTATGTATTTACATTTTCAAAACACAAGTCAAACGTTCGCATGACTAATTTGTGCCATCGCCAACAACTCGATTAATTAAAAAATAATTACTGAACTTCTAACAGTAAATATTATGGAATTAAAATTATACAAATTTTGAATTGCGTTGATTAAAGAAATGCTTATATAAAACACATGATAAGATTGTATAGCCATGAACTACTGACATCTAATTTTAGTATAAATTCAAAAATCTTCCAATTGTTTCTAAGGCAAATATTAATTAATTAATTATTATTATAATTTAATATATTAAATTAACATCTCCGAGCATATCAAGCATATCTATATATGCTACCTATATATATATATTTATTTATATAGACGGATATATATATATATATTTATTTATATATACGGACATGACTGTATAAACTTGACTGGAGAATAAATAGACTTTATGGACTCGTCCCTTCCAATGAATTGTAAATATCTCGACAAAGTCCGTTTTGCGGTTTTGGTTACGCAAGGAAAGATATGAATAAAGTTATCAGATACAACGCAACCCACTGAATTAATAGTGCATACTGAGCAATTGTATTATATTTAAGGCATGGCGACCCCTGGATACATGGCTTTTAATTTTGTTTAGGGAATGGTTACACAAGCCAGTTTATACTCTTTAGAAAGGCAACTTACTTACCTTTCATATTATATAGAAAAGGAACTGAGTTGCGAATTCAAATATAAATAAAAACCAAGTATTCAGTATGTTCCACGTATTTTTTTTTTTTTTAATTGTTTGCAGTCGCTTATTTGAACAGTTTTCCTCAAAGGAAAATTTGAATTTTCGAGTGCCTGCTAATCCCTTTAAAGTCCTCAAAATGCTGAGCCTGATTGCTACAATTAATGCGCATGCATGTCCCTCTCCCCCGCCCATTTTGTGACGCCTACAAAATACAGATAAAAAATTCTTTGTTTTTCTGACTCGCAAAAATAAAATGGCGTTTCATTTGTAATTTAGCTCTGTTATATTTTTTATTTGGAGAGTGCTGTTTGTACAAATATATAATTTGCTTGTTTTGATAGACTTAAGATTGGGTGCCGGAGAAAATTCACTACAATAAACAATCACCGAAATTGTGGCCAAAATTGTTCCAATATTTTTGGCAAAATCCCAGGAAAAAGAAACAAATGTTCAATAATTAGCTGCAGTAATATTTCAGTTGGCGCTGAGAATTCCATTCAAATCAAAATATTCGAAATAAATACCGAATAAGTGCAAACTTAAAATCAAATCAAAACATTAACAAATCATCTGAGGTGTTAATTGCCACAAAATTTGCATTGGCCTTTGGACCGAAATACGGTCTCCGATCAAAAACTATATTTACACATACAAAATGCTAAAAACAATGGTGATGGAAACCAAGGAATTTACAGGGAAATTCATATATATTTTTTATTAACGAAATTAACAGCGCAATGTTAATTGCAGCTCTTCTTGATAAATATAATCAAAAACATTCCCCTGTGATGCGTGGAAAATTTAGCAGAGACACAACTCAATTGATGAGACAATTCAACTGGAGTGGAGCACCCACGAAACACAGATGATGAGTCATCTGCCGCTTTCCTGGTAGACAACTGACAAGAGTAATTTACGATTTACGCTGCACACTTGTTGCATATTAATTAGTTCACAGCCAACAATTGAACAGAGGGAAAGCCTATAATGACATAAACGTCCG
The DNA here is from genome assembly GCA_035042185.1 of Drosophila kambysellisi. Classification (NCBI taxonomy): domain Eukaryota; kingdom Metazoa; phylum Arthropoda; class Insecta; order Diptera; family Drosophilidae; genus Drosophila; species Drosophila kambysellisi. Next base: position 588,882 of record JAWNLS010000555.1, on the reverse strand, counting down.
AAATTTTCTCAGAACTTTTCATTCTTTTGCAACCCAATTTTGTGTGAATAAAATATATATGCATATACATATGTATATATGGGTGTACGTATGTATGTATGTTTTTACAGTGCAAGAAACAAAAGTCTCTGTTCTTTTTGGGCTGCTTGCGGCGCGTTGCTTCTGGTTTGCATTTGTTTTTCTTTTTGTATTTTGACCGGTCTGCTTTTGTTATGCGAGTTTCTTCTTCTTCTTTTAGCTAACGTCTATTTTATGCACCCTCTCACTTGCTCTCTCGCTGCTTCTCTCTCTCCCTCCCACTTGCTGGCTGCGTTCTACTTTCGTAAGGTTGAGGTCGAGACCAACATCCGTTTGGCGAGTGCCTTTCAAATGTAAACGAAAAAGCCTGCAACACAATGCGAAATGGACACACACAAACACACACACACACACACACTAGCACACACAAACACGCAGTGTTGAGAACGTCAGCAATTTTTGTATATATGTATACCCTGTAGCCACAGAAAATGGCCAAAACGTGTATAAACAGTCGATTCTCTCACATAAAGTAAACATGTTCTTTATAATCATTTAAAATGGATAACGTAATGCGTTGCCTAAGTATATATATGTGTATATGTACAGGGTATCACTTAGTCAGAACATCCGGTCGAGCGCGCTCGGCTGCTCCTACAATTTTCCATAGCTAAGTTTAAACATTTCGCCATTCAAACGACTTGTTTTTTATTTTTATTTTTAACATTGTTTTTCACAGCTCAGCGGCGTCTTCTATTTGTTATTGTTGGTTGTTAGTGTTGTGGCTCTGTTCATCTTCTTGTATGTAATACAAAAATAAACAATCCAATAAAAATAAGAACTAATTTTTCAAAACGTATTTTGCAAGGGTCACTCCATGTCTGCTCAAGAACTTAGCACTCAGTCTAATATGCTTAATTAAATTTCCATATTGCAAATTTCCCCGCAGTGATCATCATTATCATCATCATTACCATCATCAGTTTCAATTATCTACAATGAGTTTCGAGGCAGGAAGTTGACGTTAGAGAATTTAATTTTGTTGTTCTTCTTATTGAGTGCGTATTGTAATGGAAAGAAAATAAACAAGTCAAATATGCGTACAAAATACAGCTTACAGTGTGAGGTCATAAGTTCAAGTTATTTTTATGCACTTATCTTGCTGTTAAAAAATTATCATGCTTAAAAAAATTAAATAACTAACTGAAGCTATTTTTATCAGATGTTTTGACAAACAAATCGGTTAAAGTGAACCAAAATAAATTTAGCTTGCTTTGACAGGATTATAATACAGAAAGCTAAAGGTTTACAATTGTTTAGCAAATATTTAAGCCACAATATTTACATATTCATGCTCCGATTGAGCTTTACTTACGCAGTCATTCATTCATTCATTCATTTTATTTTGTGAGTCAGCTTGGTATATGCAAATCTTATCTTAGGATCATAAAACTTAGTGATAGACATCACTCAATATACTTACATAAAAGTGACACTACACGATGTGGATTTATGAGTCTATCAATATCGGGGCGATGGCTTTGAATACAAAGTAAACGATCCCATTAAATTGGCGATATGTAAATATTTGATCTGTCTGAGGTACGTGACAACATCACAGTCCAGTCTATTTATATATGTTTTGCGAATTCTCTTGAAAATGATTGTTGTTCAAAGAAAAAAAAAACCCAAAGATTTGTGAGCGAAGGGCGTTTCCAACCTATGAGTTAGACATTCGAAAAAGATCTTAGATCATAAACCGACTTGCAAGTTAGCTTTAATATTTACTTACTTGTGATATACCACAAACAACAGTTTCTTAATGTGCCACCAACTGATTGCTGATTCAAGTGCAAAATAAACTCTTCATGTAACTTGAGTTTATCACTTTGTAGGTAGTGTCTTCGAATAACCAAAAGTATTCATAATGAATTGCATTCATTATTTGTAAGGCTTGCTTTTAAGGTGAGGCCTACAATTCTGTTGATTCATTCTTTAACCATAATTGATCTCTAAAACCTGAAGCGATTTCTCTGTTTAGCACAAATCCACTAATTTTTTTTACACGCAGCGTGTGTTTCTGTTAAAGATACAGATTCTTAAGATAATTACAATTATAAAAAAAAAATGTATCTATTACAGTTTAAGATTGTTATTTCGTATAAATCGAAAAATGCTTATCTACATTTTTAGACACACAGAATTTTCTGCTTATCAGTGACTGTAAGGCAGATTCTTATCGATTCTTATCCTGGCCGCTGACCCTTTTAAGATTATTATTTTGTATAGATAGATGTAGATTATTATTTGTTGTTTATTGCATTCCATTGCCAGATTCCATGGAATTCCTGGCTTAAGAGTCTAGCAATACTTGCCTTCAGGGAGGGAGTCAGTTTTGCAGCTTATGATTCGTTTGGTTTATAATGGTTTCTTTTAGATTCAGGCAAACTGAGTATATCTAGGTATACTCATTTATACATATGGACTCACCATAAATAGGTACATGAGCATTGCATTCCCCCTTAATGTCTTTGTGATCTTGATCTACTCTTTCATCCCTGGCCTTTGAGGCTTTCTGTTTGTTTTGACTTTTGCCCATAAAATGTTGAATACATCCACACTGAGAAAAAAATCTATATAAAATTTAGAAAATAATCCTAAAACGAAAAGATATTGTAAATATATTTGTAAAGAAAACCAGTGCACAATAATTTTTAGGTAAAAATTGTTTTTAAAATTCAGAAACAAGTTATATAAATTGCTGCCGCAATAAATTCTGTCAACATAAAAAATTTTTAAAATTAATGTAGTCCGCAATTTCCTTAAATTCAGTTTAATTTTTTTTTCTGAGCGTATATGGCTCCAAAAAGCAGCCGAAAATTACCCCGAATTTTATTGCAACCATTGCAAATGGATAATAAAAAAAAAGAAACACATTCAGTGCCCCTGAGAATGTGCTCATTGTTTATATGCCCAGCATTTTTAACGATCGCTGCAGCTCTAAACTCTAGACCCACTGCCAAAGTTCTCCTGCTCCTCCTCCTCCTCCTCATCTCTCTCTCTTTCTCTCTCTCTCTAGCCGTATGTGAGTGCAGCAGCGCCCACGCTACCCCAAAATGCAATGTTTAAATATATTTATTACAAATGCATATTTGTACATGCATACATTTGTATGTTCGTTCCGAGAATGGATCGAACCAAGTGCCGGGCTGGTCTTGCCGTGCTTTATGGCCAAAGGCCTCGGATTACACAAGCCAAAGCATGACTCGCTCCTTGGGCGTTGTATTTTTGTTTTCAAGTTGAAAAACATATTTTATGTCTGGCACGATAAGCAACGGCACTTGGAGCAGTGCATAACTCAAACTCAGACGCTGAAGCAGACGCAGTTGCAAACGTAGACGGAGACGTAGACACTTTAAATATTTATGGCGCCTGGGCAGGATGCGATGCTCGCTCGCTCGATCGCTCGCTTGTCTACTATGCCAAGCACGTCGCTGCTAGCGTTGATCGTCCGCCGAGATTTGTGCCAAGTGCCAAGTGCCAAGTGGCTTAATTAAGTCGGGCAGCTGCTGCTGCTGCTGCTGCAGCTGCTATCGTCGGACAGTTACTAGACCAGGTCTGAGCTCCCCAGGCAATCGGCATGCGGATGTGCTGACCACATCAGTGTGTGTAGGCACCGCCCTGGCTTATGTCATCAATCAGTGGGCAGTCCGCAAAGCTGCGCAGGCGAAAGGTAAACGGAGCACTGGCAAAGGCAGATGCGAACAAAAATGCCAATAAGGAAAACACACGCACAATGCCTGCTCAAGGACGCGATCAAAAGCCGCTTAGTGGAATAATCACATAAGCAAGGTTTTTCCCCATTCCCTAAGAGGCGCCCTACTTGTTTGTGGCTGGGGCATATTAGTCGTAAATATCTTAAGACAATTCAAAGAGTTCATACATTTCACAAATCACTTTATGTGGGGAAATACAGATTATTATAATACTAAAAAATCGTTTTCTCTCTCTTTATATCAACCTTTTCTTTCCTTATTACTAAGCTACTAAAGTTGAACAATTTATGGTTTGATTGGCTTAACTATCCCCGCCTTTCTCTTTATCGCTCACCTTCTTCACATCTTGCTTTCTTTTTTAATAAGTTTAAGGATTTTGGGTCTGATTGAGTATCGCTCTATTTGTTTAGTTAAAAGGAACAAAGCTACTTAAGAATATTCATTCCGATTGGTTTTGGATTAAAATCCACGTGGAACCATTTTACATTTTAATAAAAATTTATTATATTCTTTATTTAATTGATTTCATGCCGTGTTAAAAACATACTTGACTTATAGCAATGCGATATATATGTAGATCGAGCTATGTTGACACAATTGTGTTGGATTTTGCTCTAAATTTTAGAGTCTTCATGCTGTTGCCGTTCAATTTGGCACAAGATGCAGCAAAATTCAACTTAGTTGGATTACAATTTTACGCTTATCACTCAATTTATTAAAACACTAATCCTCTGTTGCTTTCAAAACAACTCAAACTGGAATTTGAATGTCAAAAATCAAAATTGTGTAACTCTTATGCGCAGGCTATGCAGGGTATTAAATAGTCATGCAATTGGCATGTAGCAACTATTTTTTTCTTCTTTTTTTTTTGTCGTTTAGTGGCAGCAATCGGCTTTGGGGTCGTCGTTATCGCGTCGAGACCAAATGTGTCACCAGCAATCGATAAATGTTGTTGTTTTAGTTGTTAAATATTAAATTGTTTCTCTCGCTGGAATGCTGTTGATGCCACAAAGGCAACTTAATGCGCAACGATTATGTAGCGCAGGCAAGTTGACTGGCCTGGTCCTTGACCATAGTGTAAAGCCCCAACCCAGCCTAATCCCATCTCTTTTTTTCTCGTTGTACTTGCAGCGCGTGTTAGGTGCACCATAGTGTCCCGACGAGTTGGAGCCAGTGAGCCGAGTGCTGGGGAAAATAGGAACAGAGCACTGGACGAACATAGTGAACGCAGCAGCCGCAAAGATGATTGGACGTTTGTTTCGCGCCCATGGCGAATTCTGCGCCTCGCATCCGTGGGAGGTGATTGTCGCTCTGCTCACAATCACCGCCTGCATGCTAACTGTGGACAAGAGCAGCAGCACACTGGACACCAGCAATAGTCTTAGCAGTGCCACAGCAACGGCGGCTGCTGCTGCTGCTGGTGCATCAGCTGCGTCAACCGTCACACCGAATGGTCCAGCTGCTCCGCCCCCCATCATTGCCAGCGGACCACAATCGCAGACGTCGAGTCGGCATCGACCGTGCCACGGTTGGAGTCAGTCTTGTGATGGCCTCGAAGCTGAATATAATGCCGCCGATGTGATCCTAATGACCATTGTCCGCTGCACCGCTGTGCTCTATTGTTACTATCAGTTCTGCAAGCTACACCGACAGGGATCCACCTACGTGCTTGGTAAGTGAAGATTGCGTCATGTGCCCGTCAAGAGTTTTGATAAGACGCGTGTGTTGACTCAAGTGATTAGCTGCTGGTTAATGAATATGCTTTGTTTGCCTAGCCAAAACTATTTATGTAGTCAAAAAAAAAAAAAGAAAAAAAATGCTGTGCGTTGTGTTTGACGAACATTTTAGCTGGCCATCTTTTTGGCCCGGTCCGTGGCATTTCTCACGCGGTCTCTAAGTGAAATGACCTCCGTTGCTAATTGAACATGGCGAACCCAAACTCGAACTCGAACCTCACTTAGAATTCAAGTGCGCTCTCTTCATTTTGTTTGTATTTCTTATTTCTACAGGAATTGCCGGGCTTTTTACGGTCTTCTCCAGCTTCATATTCACCACGGCCATAATGAAGTTTCTCGGCAGCGATTTATCCGATTTGAAGTGAGTAAATCAAACATAAAATAATCACTTTATCATGTTAATTGGTTTTTATTCACAGAGATGCGCTATTCTTTCTGCTGCTTGTCATCGATTTGTCCAATTCGGGTCGACTGGCCCAGTTGGCGCTCTCGGGCAGCAGCCAAATGGAGGTCACCCAAAATCTGGCACGCGGCTTGGAGTTGCTTGGTCCCACAATATCGTTGGACACGATTGTGGGTGCACTGCTGGTGGGCGTTGGCACGCTGTCGGGTGTACAGCGTCTGGAGGTGCTTTGCATGTTCGGAGTGCTCTCCGTGCTGGTCAACTATGTGGTCTTCATGACCTTCTATCCCGCCTGCCTGTCGCTCATCTTTGATCTGTCCCGCAACGGCATTGATATGTCTGCGGTGCAGGAGCGTGCAAAGGGTTCGATGCTGCTCAAATCACTCACCGAGGAGGAGCAGAAGGCCAATCCGGTGCTGCAGCGTGTCAAGCTGATCATGACCACCGGCCTGATGATTGTCCATATCTACAGTCGCATCGTCTTCAGCAGCAGCGACTACGATGCCGTAGATAAAACCCTATCGCCCACACTTAATCTTAATGTCAGCAACAATCGCACGGATTCTGGCGAAATTACTGACATCATTATCAAGTACGTAAATCCATCCAGCCACAACCAAATAACAATTTCCGCACGTACCATTTTTTTATTTAATGAATAATTAACATTATTTCGAATTAAATGATTTCAACGGATCCATTCTTTCTTTATGAGTGCCTTAAACCAAATTAAATGAACAATAACAAATATTAACACTTGAATACGGATGCAAATTTATCAACAATTAAATATTTTATAATGCCATTTTCGAGCGAATATTTTAAATCACAATCTAATCCATATCTTTTGACTAATCCTTGTGCCCACTTTTGCAGATGGCTGACGATGAGCGCGGATCATATAGTCATCTGTATTGTGCTGGTTGCGCTCGTGGTGAAATTCTTTTGCTTTGATAATCGCGATCCCCTGCAGGAGCAACTGCGTCAAAGCACCACAGCAAAGGCCTCACAGACCACACCGCTGGAGGATGAGATGAGCGAGACGACATCTAGACAGCTTGTAGCTGTGCGCACACCACGTTTCACAATCGAGGAGCAGACCTCCGTAAATGCAGCCACGCAGACAGAGTTGGTGTGCATGCGTCAGCGTCTGGTGGCGCCGCCTACACGTCCTCCACGACCACTGCAAGAATGCATAGAACTGTTGAATGGCACGGACGACGAAGTCGACGGCGCTGACGGCCCGAATGCATTGAGCGATGAGGAAGTCATCGCCATTGTGAATGCCGGCGGCACGCACTGTCCCCTCTACAAGATTGAAAAGGTGCTGGCAGATCCGGAGCGTGGCATACGCTTACGTCGCCAAATAATCGCCAGCCGTGCCCAAATGCCCATCGAACGCATGCATATGCTGCCCTATCAGCACTTTGACTATGAGCGCGTGATGAACGCTTGCTGTGAGAATGTGCTTGGCTATGTGCCCATACCAGTCGGCTATGCTGGTCCCCTACTGCTGGATGGTGAGAAGCACTATGTGCCTATGGCCACCACCGAGGGTGCTCTAGTGGCTTCCACTAATCGTGGCTGCAAGGCTCTGTCCGTTCGCGGCGTACGGTCCGTTGTGGAAGATGTTGGCATGACTCGAGCCCCCTGCGTCCGTTTTTCCAGTGTGGCGCGTGCCTCCGAGGCCAAGCAGTGGATCGAGAAGGATGTGAACTATCAGCAGGTAAAGACGGACTTTGATTCGACGTCACGCTTTGGTCGACTCAAGGAGTGCCAAATTGCGATGGATGGTCCACAGCTGTATATACGCTTTGTGGCACTCACCGGTGATGCCATGGGCATGAACATGGTGTCCAAGGGTGCCGAGATGGCGTTGCGCTGCATCAAGCGACAATTTCCCGACATGCAAATCATTTCGCTGAGTGGCAACTTTTGCTGCGACAAGAAACCGGCTGCTATCAACTGGATAAAGGGGCGGGGCAAGCGTGTCGTTGCTGAGTGCACCATACCGGCGGCAACCCTTCGCTCCGTGCTGAAAACGGACGCCAAGACGCTAGTCGAGTGCAACAAACTGAAGAATATGTCCGGCAGCGCCATGGCGGGCACCATTGGTGGCAATAATGCGCATGCTGCCAATATGGTGACAGCTGTATTCTTGGCCACTGGCCAAGATCCGGCACAGAATGTCACATCGAGCAATTGCTCCACAGCGATGGAGTGCTCGACCGATAACAGCGAGGATTTGTATATGACGTGCACGATGCCCTCGCTGGAAGTGGGCACAGTTGGCGGAGGCACCGGTCTGCCCGGCCAGGGTGCCTGTCTCGATATGTTGGGCCTCCGCGGCGCCCATGCCACTCAGCCCGGCGACAATGCCAAGAAGCTGGCCCAAATTGTCTGCGCCACCGTCATGGCCGGCGAGCTTAGCCTAATGGCCGCCCTGGTCAACAGCGATCTAGTCAAGAGTCACATGCGCCACAATCGGTAAGTGTGCAGTCACAGCACAATTTTGTACCCCACTCATTTTACATATGTCTTATCAATTTTGTGTTTTTCTTTACTTTCAGTTCATCAGTAGCCGTGAGTAGCGTCAATAATCCGCTAAACGTGACCGTCTCCAGTTGCAGTACAATCAGCTAGAACTGACGCCACTTTCACCTCCTCCTGTATATAAATATGAAATATTTTGCAGGCGCCGCTTGCGTTGTGGGTGTTACAGTTGACAAAAATTCTTTTCATCAAATGAATGCTTCATCAGTTAATAATGTAATCGTAATTAATTAATTGGCCAGGCCAAGCAGCAGCAATAAGCAAATTGTTCAAAGCCAAAGCCTTTTGTATGCGTGTTGTAATTTTGTTGAATCGAGTATCAAGTATGCCGCAGTCTGGGACTCATTATTGTTGCAATTTCCATTTAGGCTATACGAATATCCATATATATATATATATAAATATGTATATTTATTTATATATACACGCCTATGTATGTGTGTGTATGATAAAAATGATGAGCCTATTTTTCTACAAAACCATATTTTTAGTGCAAGCGCAAAAACTTGTAAAAAGTATTCCTTAAGCAAATTAGTTGTAGTCATTAAAGTATAAAAAAAAAGTTTAATAGAACAAACAATACCGATTGCGAAGCGGAATGCGTGTGCAACAATATTAATAATAATAATAATAATAGTAGACACAAGAACAGAAAGCGTATTTGATAAATGTCTTTTGTAGACGCTGCGCCCTGGCTTACAAAATCGGAACTCCATTTATTTTACTTCAATAATCATAATTATTAATACATTATTATAATTAATTTATAATAATTCACAATGTGTTTTATTTAATTAGTAGATGCGGCTTTTCATTTGTGTTTGCTTTCTTTGAAACAAAAAAATTAATAATATAAAAAGGAAGAAGAACGAAACTATGCCGGTCAATCCTAAGCCCTTTCCTTAGGTGCGCCTTCCTTGGGCTCGGCCTCGGCATTGCCCACGACATCAGCATCACGTACGTCCTCCGTAGACGGCACCACGATATCCACACTGCTATCCGCCTGCATAAGTGCCTTCTTTGGGCTAGGCTCATTGCTATCCGCCTCGGCAACGGCTGCAGTTGAGCTGCCCACCGGCAATATATCAGCAATGCCGCCAGCAGCCACAGCTTCATCATCGTCATCATCGTTGGTAGTTGATTCGGGCTGCACGCTGGCTGCGCACGATTCCGATGAAATGCCATTTTTAGCTTTCCCCACGACACACTCGTCGGGATGCGTAATCTTGCGCTTGGCAATGCGCTCACTTAATGCCTTGTGCACCTGTGCAATATCAGTGGGTCGACCCATGGCCAGGAATATCTTAATGGTGCCAGTGTTGTCCATGGCAGTCAAACGCAGCGATTTCTGGCTAGCGCGTTCGGCCACCATTGCTGCCCAGACTTTAGTGTTCAACAGCAGGCGCAAGTTGCCCGATGTGCGGAAGACGACCCGGGAGCAATCGCGCTCATCCTTGGCATCGTTGAGACGCAAACTGCCACGTCCACGTTCCTCCCAGTTGCTGTTGACAAACGCGAACAGCTTGCAGCTGACATCGGCTATGTTGAGTTCGTTCTCCTCGCCGGTGAAGGTCTCAACCTCCTCGTATTTCCGTTTCTGTGCACGGCTCTCCTCATATTCGCGCGCCACATCAGTGAGACTTTTGGCCTCGGCTGCCTCCCGATTGTTATCTGTCGATTGGGCAGCCTTCTGAATAACGCTGGAAAACTGCAGCTGGGAGGAGGTGGCTTCCGCTGTGCCCGATGTGGCAGCTTCGGCATTCGATTCTGTACTAACGTTTTCCTACAAAGCCACAAAAACAAAACATATATTTTCAAATAGATTATTAGTCATCTATGCAATAAATAAGGCCTCAATTTACCCCTGTAACACGCTCGTGTACATTCTGGCCAAAAACGAATCCACTTGTTTGTACACGCGGCAAAGTGGTTTTTGCCGAAGCGAATATGTTCGAGCGTTCGATGCCATTGTTGCGCAGCATGGATAGCGGATCCGGCCGCTCATCGATGTCGTCGTCATCCTTATCTATATTCTCTGTGGACTCTACCACTTGGGCAGAAGCATCCTCATCCTCTTCGCGCTGCTCACGCAAAAACGGATTGCCGACAAAGCCATCTTCCTCAGTCTTCTCAACTCCGCTGGCTACTGCTTCTGTGGAGGAGCTATTGTTGCTATTGTTGGCGTTAGTTGTGCCCAATACGGAACTGTCGACGAGCACAGCTGGTCGCAAGACAGCTCCACCTAATCGCGATGCTTTCAATGTAAAACCGCCTCTGAAGCAGTTGGCTTCAACCGACGCTTCTGCAAAATACAACAAGCAAGAAATTGTATTGAGCTTTAGCATCATATCTCATGTTTGCAGTTTGCGTGTTTAGGCTGTGCATGTCGTTAGACCATGTCAGAGGTCCGTGCACATTACTAGCAGTATTATGTTGTTTCATTAGAACACTTACCATTATTTTCGGACATGGCAATTGTAATTTATGTTTATAATTTATAGTTTAACACCACAATTTTTACAAGAAAAAAATAGCGTTCTCTTCAAGTCAATGACAGTGCTGTGAAATATATGAATATCGATACACGGAAAGTATTGTCTCGCTTTAGCTCGATGGGTTTTTGACGATTTTACAACACTAACTTAGCTGTCAAATTCGGCATAGGCTGGAAAAAACACGAATTTTACAAGTCATCGACTAAAAAAGCAAAGCAAAGAAAACATTCTGACCGCAGTAAAACTTGGGTTTAAGCGATCTTATTATAAAATCACATTAATTTAAAATGGCCCAAACTCTTGAAGACAAATCAATATGGGAGGATGGCGAGGAGTCGCTAGGCGAAGAGGTGCTGCGTATGTCCACGGATGAGATTGTGAGCAGGACTCGCCTGATGGACAATGAAATTAAAATCATGAAGAGCGAAGTTATGCGCATTACACACGAAATTCAGGCGCAAAACGAAAAAATCAAAGACAATACAGAGAAGATCAAGGTGAGTTTTGACTGTGTAACTACCTATTAACTAAGATTTAACAAAAAACTGTTTTAGGTTAACAAAACTTTGCCATATCTGGTGTCCAATGTGATTGAGCTACTGGATGTGGATCCGCAGGAGGAAGAGGATGATGGCTCCGTTACTGTGTTGGATAATCAGCGTAAGGGCAAATGTGCTGTTATTAAAACATCTACGCGTCAGGCATATTTCTTGCCAGTCATTGGCCTGGTCGATGCCGAGAAGCTGAAGCCTGGAGATTTGGTTGGCGTCAATAAGGACTCGTATCTGATTCTGGAAACCCTGCCAGCTGAATACGATGCACGTGTTAAGGCCATGGAAGTCGATGAGCGTCCAACGGAGCAGTATTCCGATATTGGTGGTCTGGACAAACAGATCCAGGAGCTCATTGAAGCTGTCGTGTTGCCCATGACACACAAGGAAAAGTTCAAGAATCTAGGCATTCATCCACCAAAGGGTTAGTGTGATTCATTCAAAAATTAAAGCGCTGGCTCTTAATAGCTTATTATTATAGGTGTATTGTTGTACGGACCGCCTGGCACCGGCAAAACGCTGCTCGCCCGTGCTTGCGCTGCCCAAACAAAGTCCACTTTCCTGAAGCTAGCTGGACCTCAACTGGTGCAAATGTTTATTGGTGATGGCGCCAAGCTGGTGCGCGATGCCTTTGCGCTGGCCAAGGAGAAGGCGCCCGCCATCATTTTCATTGATGAATTGGATGCCATTGGCACCAAGCGTTTCGATTCAGAGAAGGCCGGTGATCGTGAGGTGCAGCGCACCATGTTAGAGCTGCTAAATCAATTGGACGGCTTTAGCTCGACTGCCGATATTAAGGTCATTGCAGCCACGAATCGTGTCGATATTCTGGATCCTGCCCTTCTGCGTTCTGGTCGACTGGATCGCAAAATTGAGTTCCCACATCCAAATGAGGAGGCTCGAGCGCGCATTATGCAAATCCATTCACGTAAAATGAACGTCAGCAACGATGTGAACTTTGAGGAGCTATCACGTTCCACAGACGACTTCAATGGGGCCCAATGTAAGGCGGTCTGTGTTGAGGCTGGTATGATTGCTTTGCGACGCTCCGCCACATCGGTAACGCACGAGGACTTCATGGATGCCATCATGGAGGTGCAGTCCAAGAAGAAAGCTAATCTTAACTACTATGCCTAAGCTAAAAATTCACAAATCTGGCAAACAATTCAACAACAAAATTAACATAAATATATTAACAATTAAAAAAAAACATTTGATGTCTCGTTGAATTTATAGTTTGGAATAATCTTGCTTGGATAAGACGTATTTTCTTTTTGTTTTTTTTCTCAGTACAACACACATATATATATTTCTTTTGAGTAAGATATTTATGATTTTAAATATCTAAAAATTCCATTTAGAAATCATAAAAAATAGATGATAAATATTTACATGGTCACTAATTAAACTAGGGATGATTAACCAATTCGTTAAGACTAATCAGTGGGATCGAGTGTATTGCTGCTGCTGGTGCTAGTACTGCTGGTCCCAACGGATGAGCTGTTTGTCGTGACTCTTGGCCTGGACGGGTCGCCGCTGGACGCCTTTGGAGTCTCCGCTATAGTTGATGTGCTGGCTGCTTCTGCTGTGGCAACAACAGTTGTTGACCCTCCAGCTTCTACGGACGCTGGTGCAGCGCCCGGAGCTGGGTTAACTGGCACAGCAGCTGCTATATCATTGACTGGTGGCTGAGGGGCCGCTTGCTGCTGCGCAGCTGCCGGTTCAGGCTGTTGAAAAGGACGCCTTGTGTACATTATAATGCCCAGCAGGAGGGTCAGTATTGTGATCATATATAAATCCCAATTGGCAGCAATATTTTCATCCATGTAGAAGATGAATCTGTATGGTGACTGAGGCATGTAAAATCCATATCAGTGCTTGCATTCTTAACAATCGTTAAAAATCCTATGGCCTTACCTCCTTTATTGACTCAATCTTGGCGAGCATCTGCAGCTTAAATAGCGCTATTGTCACAGGTACTTTGGCATCCACACTCGTTTCAGCTGCCAAATCGTACAATCTCTTGGCCAGATGCCAATCCTTCTTCATGCCCAGTCCCTGCTCATGCATATAGCCCAAATTGAACATGGCTTGAGCATTGTACTGCTGCTCAGAAGCTTTCCTATAATAGGAATCGATATCGAACTATACATTGAAAAGCATGCGCTGATTAATTAAACAGATACGCACCTGTAAAGAGCGGCAGCAGTTTCGAAATCTGTTTTCGTACCCCAGCCATAGTAGTAGTAATCGCCAAGCTTGACTTGGGCCGCCGAATAACCCTGTCCGGCCGCCCGTTTCCAATAGTAAAACGCACGAATTAAATCCTCGTGGCGATCGTTGAAGACGTGCACTTCCTCACGATCTAGCAGAAATGCTGCATTGCTTTGGGCCACCTCGTAGCCCACTTCGGCCATTAGGGAGTACTGCATGAAGGACTCATCGACGCGATTCAGTTTATAGTCACTGTAAGCGTGCATTAATCTATTGCTCCAGCGACCACGTTCCGCAACATTTTTAAAGAACTGCAATAACATAATACAATTATTTCACAAATAAAAGTCGATTCCGAAGCCCTAAAATCGAACCAAATGAGGAATGATAATTAAGTTAAACAGATTAATAAATACGGCCTACAACTCCTAAAATAACTAAAAAAAAAAATCTACCTCAACAGCAGCTGGACACGATCGTAGCATGCCCATGCCATAGGCATGCATAACGCCCAGATTGTAGTAGGCCAAGACATGTCCTGATTGTGTGGCCAAGTTAAAATATTTTAGCGCCAGTTTGTAGTCAGTCTTCACACCATTGCCAGCTAAAATGAAATCATAGAAATTCGATATTACTTCACAATTGCAATTACTGTCACTCTACGTCACAAAAGTCCTGATGAAATCTATAACTTACTAAAGTACATGGTGCCCAGTTGCAGTTGTCCATCAACCCAACCTTGATCGGCAGCCTGAGTGAAATACGACAAAGCCTTGATTGAATCCTTGGGCACACCAAGACCTTTGAGGTACATCAGACCCAGTCCACTCTGACCCACAGGATCACCCATTTCGGAGGCTTTAGAGAAGTACTGTTTGACACAAAGAAAATATCGTTTAAACACATCTAACAATATATCAAACTATATTTGCACTCACTTTGAAGGCCGTCTCGTTGTCTGCCTTGATTTGCTCACTGCCCTCAAGATAGAGCTTGCCCAGAAAGGCAAACCCAATGGCATTGCCTGCATTGGCCGCGAGTGTAAAGTATTCCAAGGCCTTCTGATGATCCTGCTGTATAGCCTTGCCGCCCTGGTAGTAGAGCTGGCCGAGGCCAATCTGGGACTGCACATCGCCCTTGTCAGCCAACAGCTGATAGTAGTCCACAACTTCAGTCTCGTGACTGCCCGGATTCTCGAGCTCATCCAGCAGCTTGACTCTGTGCACCATCGGACCATTGGAAAAAGTGACCTTTGTAGCTACCTTCTTGGCCACACGCTTGTATTGAATCAAGGCCTTCTCACAACTGATGGGTACATTGATGCCGTACAAATAGCGATATCCCATTGCCATTTGGGCAAGCGTATTATCGCCCAGTGCCGCAAGCGTATAATGCAGCAGCGCCAGCGGCTGACTGACATTCTTGCCACCCACACCCACCGAGTACAGAAAGCCGAGACCCAAGTGAGCTTCTGGCACGCCATCGTTCGCCAGGCTCTCAAACTCATCGGCAGCATGATGGAAATCGAACGACATCCAGTGACCCAAGAGCATAGCCATGGCCAGTTCGGCTCGTGCCTTGGGATGCTTAAATGCCGCAGCCTTGCGCAGAAGTGTGAATGCCACGCGTTTGTCAGTGCGCGGCTTGGTTAACATCTCCATGGCATTCTCGTAGAGACTCTCCGCTGCAAGACAAACATTGCAATACTCAAAAAAATGTTTTCTCATGTGTTCTCAATTACTTACCTTCCACCTGCTCGGGCGTCCGCTCGGTAACTACAGCGGGTGCTTGCCTGGCCTCGATGGCTTCGATTTGGGCCTTCAACTTCTGTTGTTTCAATAAACTGTCGTTCCACAGCCGCTCGAACAAAGCGGCTGGCATTACTTTGGTGCGTGGCGGTAATTCTGTTTCCTTAAGTTTGGACGCTTTCCGGTCATTGCTGCCTGGTGCTGACGATGAAAGATCGACGGGAGGGGCATTTGCATCTTTTTCGGCTGTCGTTACCTCGTCACCATCAGTTGTAACCCCCTGACTGTGCGTCTCCGTGGCGGCAACGGCCTCGGGCTCAGTTATTGGTGTCGCGCTGGCGCTTTCAGAGAGTGGGCCTTGTAGCTCCGCCCGCAACAGCTGGGTGCATTGGATAAGGAGGAGCATCGAAATGCACATCAGGCTGGACAGTCTCATCATGTAGGGAATGTGTCTCTGCGATTGCCGTAAATAAGAAACAAAAATGTTAAACGTACTAAAAATTTTGGTAAATTCCCTTCGTGTCTCGTTAGGTCTGACGTGTTGTGTTATTTACTTTTTATTTTGTGCACACACTGATTGTATTCACCGTTAAATAGTGCTTGGGGCTTTAGGTTCGTATTATCGCTGGCGCATTTTCTACCAGTGGCTGTTGGTGTAATTGTTGGTTCAATGCTTTCCGACAACTTTTAACAATTTTCACACGTAAGATTAAAGAACCTTTTATTTGTTGCAATAATAATTGTTTTCCAGTGTTGCCAACGTCGCAATGACAGAGATGAGCAATAATGTGACTTTCAAAATGGTGAACAGTCACTACCAAAAATGATATTCATATTTTATAATAGCCTTATTCCATATTCCATATTTCAAAATGTATTTATTTTTTTCAAACATAGCAAAATCACTTATATATATACTATACAGATATGTTACTTAGGCAATATAAAATAAGAAATTATATGCTTGAATTAAATTCATAAAACTTAATAATGTTCTTTGTAAGTTAGTTCGATTGTATTATTTTGTTTAGTTTTAATATTTGACATTTTTTACCATGCTATGTTATCTCGACCAACATCGGCTGATGTACCGGTATGTCCACCGCTACTGCATCTTTAAGGCGACCAGTGTTTGAAATGATTGCAAAATAAGTGTAGTGTGTGCTTTGTTGGTCCATTTCATAATGCAAATGTCACAAAGCAGCAGCGCAATTGTTAGAGTGATAATTTGTGAATATACTAATTAATATACGCAAACGAATTGTTAAAGCGTGACCCATCGTTCTTTTGAACCGGAGAACCTAAGAAAAAAGGCATTGAAATGAGTGTAAGTTACGATGGCGACTGCATTCCAGCTACAAACACTGCGATCAAAAACATCAATGAAACCAGTTTCAAGCCGCGCTCCAAACGACTCAGACAGTCACGCATTAAACAATTCATGCTTAACGGCGTTCGCTGGTGAAAGTTTACAGCTGTTGTCGCCCATACGCTAAGCGTGAACACGTCGAGTGTCGCTCTTACTAATCCTAAATCTCTCCTTACCCACCTGTGTGCGTCTGTGTTTGTGTGTGTGTGTGTATCAACCCCTAAAGGCGGCTATGCTTGCACGTGTCTCCTTCTACCCGACGCTCCTCTACAATGTGCTTATGGAAAAGGCCACATCAAGGAATTGGTACGATCGCATCGATGACAACGTCATTTTGGGAGCGCTTCCCTTTCGGAGTCAGGCGAATGATGTAAGTAATGCAATACGAAACCAAAAACACACCCATTAACACTTCATACCCACTAAAGTTTCTAAAAATAAAGTTTATTATATTAATGATATTAAGAGAATATGCTCTGAAGAGGCTTGAAAGTTGTAAAATAAAAATATATTAATATCAAGTTGAGCCTCATTAGTACAATTTGTGTGGATTCTTAATATAATCAAAATTATATGTCAGACACTCTTGCATATATGAGAAATTTCAAATGTAAAATTTTCAATATTGAAACAAGTGCTGGGTATCACCAAGTCATGCACTGCCAGTTCAAACCCTTTTATTAGCTTTTCGTTACGTGAAACGAAATTAAAACTAATTTATTTCCCAACAGTTAATTGAAAAGGAAAACATGAAAGCTGTTGTGTCAATGAACGAGGATTACGAGCTTACCGCCTTTTCGAACGACTTGCCCAAATGGAAGGCTCTTGGCGTAGACTTCCTGCAACTGGCTACTACAGACATTTTCGAGTCGCCCAACCAAGAGAAGCTCTTCCGTGGCGTTGAGTTCATAAATCGGTTTTTGCCACTGTCCAAACGCATTGCTGGCTTAAATTCAACGCAATATCCGGAGAATAGCGGTTCAGTTTATGTTCATTGCAAGGCGGGACGAACCCGGAGCGCCACCTTAGTGGGTTGTTATTTAATGCTGGTACGATATGGAATTTTACACATTACATTTATGCTTTTGTCTAATTGTGTAAATTATTTTTAGAAAAACGGTTGGACCCCAGATCAGGCCGTAGATCACATGCGTCAATGTCGTCCGCATATTTTACTGCACACGAAACAATGGGACGCGCTTAGAATATTCTATGCAAACAACGTGGAGGCTAAGTCATGACAAAACCTCTATGATTGCAAAAGTTAAATGTTTATTATGCATACGTATTCGTGTCAAAGAAATGAAGTTTCTGCTTTTGTTACCGTTACCAAAACTTACTAGCGTCGGATCGTTTAATAAATAAAGTTATAAATAATTTTTTTGTTTTAAATACTTGCTTCTGTGCTTTTCACAATTTATTTTTATTTACTGCTAATGACTAATAAGCATATAATAACGTCTAGATCATATTTTTCGCTTACTAAAACACAATTAATAACTGGGTTTTATATGATTTCGTACTCGTTTTCCCTTGTTAGCATTTAAGAGGATTCCTTGCCCTTGATTGACCAGAAGCGCTTGATGCCATTGGCCAGACCCTCATCGTTTTTAATGTAGTAAAAGAGGCCGCCGAGGGAAGCAACGGATATGATGATCAGAGCAATGTGAGCAACCTTAGGCAGAATGTTGCCAACAACTGCTGGACGCATATAGTCGACTACCATAGCTTCAACGCCCCTGCAAGATTATACTAGATTAGTCAAACTACGATGAGTATTTGCCTTTAAATGTTAATCTTACCAATGGGTGTGAATAACAACCGACACAGCTAGAAGTGCATCCATTACCTGCGAGGGTGCAATGAAGGCTGCAGGAATGACGGCCAGAAGACCAGCAGACACAACGCGCTCAATAGTCCACAGACCTGTGTGGTTACTGGACGCTGATGCCATTCTAGGAGCGCTCACTGAAATCTCGCGCTTTGCAATTGGCTGAAATGTGGATTATAAGTATTAAATCTCATCTTAAGGCACACACACACATGGGTGTATGTGTATTTAGATAAACATACCACTAATGATTTTGTAAGTGCCAAAGGCTTGGCCAAAGCTTGGCGTTGCGTGTTGGCCACAATGGTGGAGTAGGCCTTCAGTGGCGTAAGACGCACGGACTTAACAAGGTTTGCAGCTATCGGTGTGGTTATATAATAAAAACGGTTGTCAACTAATACTCATATATATATTATTAGTGTAACAATATACGCACCATTGCAGCGAGCTGCGCCACGCAATAGGACAGAAGACAGCATGTTTAGTGATTTGTATTTTAAGAAATTTCGATCAAAATATAAAAACACTTGTTATTCCTCAGAACATCCAACTAGCTTCCTTTGTCAAGTTTTACAGCACTGAATTAATCGATGCCTACTATAAGTCGAGCTGATGAGAAATATCGCTGTTATCGGTGCCGCCTAAAAAAATACCTCAAAATACCTGGGAAATATTGTATGTTATAAGCATTTGCCTAAAAATGTAATTGATCCTATGTATATGTATGCAACTTTTTATAGATTGAGCACCACTATATTATCATATAAAAAGACACATTTACTTTAAAATTGTTTATCTGCTTTATTCGTTTGTAAAATACATTTGAGATTCGTTTGTGTATGGAATGTTAAATCTTGAATTTGAGATTTTTCATAATTGCATAATGAAGAGTTGTAAAACCTCTTGTTAATTTGTACTTATAAACTATAGATATGTATGTTGCAAATTTTGGTTTTTTGAAATTTCGTTACTTCGTTGCATTCTGAAAGGCACATAATTACCTATTTCTAAAAAGATACTTAACGGCTCGGATATGATGGACGGATCTGTAAATCTTATCTTGTCGCTTATTAAGCGACTAAATACCTGGCTAGCAAGCAAACAGCGACAATGCTAAGCGCTATTTGCGTATAAGCGACGGAAGCCAAACGATCTGCACCGGCTTTGTAAAAGTCCCAGTCAAAGACAATATTCGAGGCATCTGATGGTCGCCAAGGGTTGAGGCCATCGTCGAAATACATTGGACAATCGTCGCGCTCGCGTTCGTACTCAACGGCATCGATGGCGACTGCGGCGCCCTCCGAATGATTCCACGAGGTAACGTCTTGGTTGAGCTTGCAGAATGCACCCACTGCCTGAGACATGAGGACGCGGTTGAGGTCAGCACGCTGATAGACCCAACAGCGGTATTTGGACAGCGGATCCAAATCATCGTAGGTGATTAAATACGATTTGAGATTCTCCTTCCAGAAGCCAATGCATTTCATTCGATAATCGGGATCACTGTAGATGTCGACAGGTCGACCCAAATGATCCACAGACAGACAATAGTTCTCATCAACTGCCAACTCCTTTTGGTCCGTATCGCAAACAGATAAATCAGATATGTTTTGCTTGCAGTGGATATCGGGACGTGGACTCAGTGTAACACCACCTAGGATTCTGAAAGTTATGCCAAATTAAGTTTCAATCTCTGTTTATAATAAAGTAAACCCTTTGCATACCTCGTTCTAAATGGATGCTCACCTCGTTGTGTGAAATTGAATTTACCAGCGACTGGACAGCGTACAGGAACCGGATTTTTCGCTAAAAACAAATCGTATTTCCATGCTTCGGAATTGGGAAACTGTACCCACGAGCACACTGTGCTAAAATCATCCTTAATCACAGCTAGACCCTTGCGGTAGCGTATGATGTTGTGATGCCTGGGCATAAAGTCAAAGCAGACGTAATCCTTTTGGCAACCATCGACTGTGAGACGCGCCATCATGACACGATCACCGCGACGCTCGCGGCACACGTAAATCGTTTTGCGGTAACGAGCCTTGTCGGGATAATATGTCTCATTAATGTGCGTCTCACTGATGGAGACATCGGCATCAATGTTCGCCGTGTTCACCCATTCGCCGGAGAAGTTCTGAGGTAGCGTACAGCCGGGTTCAACAAATTCAGCTTTGACTGGTGTTAGCTTGAGACGTTCAGGTGAGTTTTCGGGTGTTTTCAGAGTATTACACTCTGCAGTGATGGAAACGCCCACATACAGATCGTCATCACGATTCTTGAGGAAGCAACGATATTTCTCATCCTTACGCGACTCCTTAGTATTTGCGACGGCAAAATAATGATTCTTACCCACAAACCAATCGCCCAGGCAACTAAACTCCACAGTTCCACTAAACGTTCCCTCCATGCCCTCACATTTCTGATAAGTAATGTTGAACTTTTGATTCTGTATCAGAAACTGTGTGCCCGCCGTTTGGCATGACTGAATGCGAGCATCTGGCTTATTGCACACGCCCGTGAAGCGGAATCGATTCTGTGGGAGAAGAAACGAGTTAAATACAATTCATTAATTTCTCAATTTAATCATGCCACTTGCCTGATACGTAAAATGCCAAACACCCTCAAGGGATGAGCGACAGTTGATGGGCACAAAATTCTCATTGAACAATGTGATTAGCTGCTGATCATCCTTAATACCCTTGCATACGTTCGCCACGGTAGGCTCCTGGCCAGGCGGCAGACCCACACAAGGTCCCTCAAACTTCTCAAAGATGTTCAACGTGCGTATTATCGTACGCACGCAATGATAACAATTCACCGATCGTTCCTTAAATACAAATGAATACTCATCGCCATGGTGTTGCTCATAATTGATGCAGTATCCACGCCTCGACATTGAGGTCGCATCTATGACCGTTTGGGTGGGCAGTCCAGTCTCCCATGAAAACCATGAGCCTTGTAATATTTTGGGTATAATGCAATTCTGCCGCTCCAAGTCATTAAATTGACCAAGCGCTGTAAATTACATTTTAGAATTATCAGTGAATCACATTAAGCCTCGCTTTGACGCTTGGGTGTGGCTGAGGCTCTGAGAATCGCTCTACTTACCGACGCTTGAGGCACCCAATAGGCAGATTAATCTTAAATATAAGTTCATTTTATTATTGCAGTATATGTACACTACAATGTAAACATAATATCAATACTGCACAAACATTAAACAATTATATTTAAGACAACACAAATGATGAAAACACGCAAATTAACCAACTAATAAGTGTGCGCTTTTCAACACTTAACTCGTTACCCTGAGTTTTACAGCACTACCAGTAAATTTTCAGCTAATTTTCGATTTATATGTAATAACGGTTTAAATTCAAATAAAATGTTGCAGAGCACAGACAATTTTGTCAGCAGCAGATATACATATGTTGCAGATATTTTCTCTGGTTGATAATTTTTCTGCTATATTATTACACACTGCTTAACGACTTTATGCTGTAATAAAAATGTCTGGCTGATTGCAGGAATTACAACTTAGCAACAGCTCCAACTGAAGCTGTGTGTGCTTCTGAAAAGCAAGAAGCAACGCTGTCTGGTTATTTTAATAATATAATCCGACAGGTCCAAGAGCTATCTGCGCAAAACCAATTGTGGCGCGCTTAACGATTTGAGTGTTCGGACAATAATGACTAAGTCTAACACAATCGTGCTTGAAATGCAAACTGTAAAATCATTTATTCGAATATCAACTAAGATATTAAAAAAATTGCATTATCAAATGATTCACTTTGGCATCAGATGGAGTCCCTAAGTTTTTTTTTACTGGAATTATTGGAATCCGCTTGTGATTGCCCTTTGGAACTTATTTAACGTGCTACAAATGGCATGTTGTTGATAAGCATAGTCTAGGTAGAGCTTATCAATGGGCGGTAAAGGTCAATCTGTGCATGACGAGCCCCGACGCGATTACAATGTCTATGGAGTGCACACTGCAAATTTGGACCAGTCTTAATTCAACGTCCGCTTAAAAGGGACGTGTGCTCGAACAGTGAAAAAACCTATCAATAAAATAAAAATATCAAGACTTAAGAATTTCTTGAACACTCGAATTAATATTTTCACATTGCTATAAAATGGGTTAGTAGGACAAGTTAAGGTCCACCGAAGTGAGTGTTTAATTTGTATTTAAATTCCTTAAAGCAACTGCAACAATGAGGTTTGGACTGCACATGGAAGCCATCGATCGGATCACATCCATTCCACTGGTGGAATCAAGTGTTAAACGTGTCGAAAATATCTACGATAAAGTTAAGAACAATAATCGCCTCTTCAGTTGGTATTTTGAGACAGCGGAGGCAACCATTACCGCTGCATACGAAACAGTTCAGCCTGCCGTCAAGCTCTTCGAGATGCCCATCAAGCGTCTGGACAATGTGATGTGCAAAAGTCTTGATATTTTGGAGCAGCGCATACCTCTCGTATATCTGCCGCCTGAAATGGTAAGTGGAGCCAGGGCCCAATATGCGCCAATGTGGCTTGAATTTTGCTTACGTAGGCCATCATTTTGTGCTTAAAGATGTATTGGAATACCAAGGAATACATGTCGGATCATCTGGTACGACCTGTGCTCAAGCGTGCAGATTCTGTTAAACAAATTGGAAACGCAGTGCTCGAAAGTTCTCTAACAACTTATGCGGCGGATCGCATCGATGGCGCCTTCACAGCCGGCGACAAATTCGTTGACAAATATCTGGTGCCCATTCCCACAGATCAGGATCAAACAGACGGTGAGTGGAAATGATAAAACAATAGCTACTACAAAATACACAGATAAATAGATGACAATAAGACACTTAGTTTTTGTAACATTTATTTTGAGTTGTAGAAAATCTGACATTATTGATTACAGAATAACGGTCAAAATTAATTTTATTAAAAATACCCATTTTTCTCCTTCAGAATTTATAAAGTGTTATTACTAAATTTGATGGGATTTAATTAATACAATTTCGTTTAAATTTTAAGAATTACTTTTAACATCACAAATATTTTCTATGCATAGTTGGAATTTATATTCACGAATTTTTTGTGGTCTTTTGTACATTTTCAACAATCGCATGTACGCATTTTGTGAGATGCACGTCTCATGGTTTATTTTTAAGCTCCGTCGTCAGCCTCTAGCCGTATTAAAAGACTAAAAAAAAAGTCAAACAAACGCTGCGACCCGCGAAGGTTATCGAGTCGTGCTTCACATGATTTTTGAATATTTTTGATTGTATGTACTTATTTCGCTTGCCTAATCGGAGGCAAACAAGTCGTGAGATAAGACTCGACTGCTTTCTCAGTGCAACCTTATTACACAAAGAATACAGATCGAGATCGATTCACATATAATAAGAGTAAAATTCATCAAATTCATATACAATTTTATTTCGCCGCTCTGCAGCACCGCAAGAGGATGATAACGAGCCAGCGGGCGCGGCATCGGACGAGAAGGGCGCCATCAAGGCAATCCATCACGGTCAACGCTTCTCCCGCAAACTCAAGCGGAGACTGACACAAAGAACTTTGGCGGAGGCGCGAGCTCTCAAAAAACAGAGCAAAGAAGCAATACATGTGCTCATCTATGCTGCCGAGCTGGTAAGTAGAAATCAACTAATTGAAATTGAAATAAAATAAAGTTCATTGAATTTGAATTGCAAACAGATTGCAACAGACCCAAAGCAGGCCATGCTAAAGGCCAAGGAACTGTGGGGCTATCTCAGTGCGGACGAGCCGGAAAATCAAGCTCGACCCGTGACTCTGGAACAGTTAATCGTTCTGCTGACACGCGAATCAGCTAGACGAGTCGTTCACTTGGTTAACTACAGCGCCAACGTTGCGGCTAATTTACCCAAGTGAGAAAGCTTAAAACATTTTTAGCGGAGAATTTTAGTTTAATTTGTTGTTTTTTAATTTGTTTAATAGAAACTTGGCACACACCACCACAGAGGTCGTTCATCATATTGTTTATATAAACAATCGCATAATTACCATTACACGCTTGGATAAAGTTAAGAATATATCTAAGGAGGAAGCTGAATCTCTCTTCAAACGCATGCTCGCCTTCTACGGCGATTTGCAGCTGCTCACCAATGGCTATCTGGTAAATTCAAGCATGTAAAACACAGCCTTTGCATTTTTAAATGAGATCTACTTACAGGAGCGCGTTGCGAGCTTTCTGTCCGGCCGCATTGAAGCTGAGAAGGTGACAGGAGCGGGTAGCGAGAGCAACGCCGTCAGCCGAAGCTCAAGGAGACGACAGGAGGCAAACAACTTCTCGCCCGCTCATAACAATATAAATGGGGTTTATTGAGAAATCGAGTTTTTTATTGCTGTCGTATTTTTGTTTATAATTATAGAATTTTGCTTTTGCTTTCATATTCGTACTAACTAAACAGTTTTAGTTGCTTTTAAATTGCATCGAACTTAATATAAAATTCATTTAAATAAATGCTCCTTATAGTATTTCAATTCTGCAATACTCTCCTTAATGTCGCTTAAGCTGCGATGATTGAGCATTTTGGGTGGAGTGGTTTTTGACACGTCCGGATACCATCTGGTAGCCAGCTCTTTAATGGTAGATACGTCTATGCACCGATAGTGCAAATATTGATCGACAGTGGGATAAAACTTCTTTACAAACAAACGATCCATATATATAGAATTTCCAGCTAACGGGCACTGTCTCTGTGGTATGTTCTCCTTAAGGTATGACAAGACAATGTTTTCCGCCAGTTCTGGCGTTATATTCGACTCCTTGCATCTATCCACCAGTCCAGATTCGTAATGATGCTTCATGCACCATTCGTCCATATTGTCGTACACGTGTTGCGGGTGCCTTATAGCAAAACAAGGGCCCTGCGATTTAATGTTGAGCTGCTGGTCGGTTATAATACAGGACAGTTCCAGTATCTGGTCTGTATTTATGTCCAGTCCAGTCATTTCCAAATCCATCCAAACAATATCCAATTTGTTATCGTCTAAAGCTGTGCACGTGCTCATTTTGTTGTTTGCTTCACTACTGCCAAACGTTGCTGCACGCCTAATTGATGATCGAATTACAGAATTGTAAAAAAAACCAATCCGATTTAATATAAAAATCATTTAACTAAACTAAGATCTTATCTTAACTGAAATAAAGTAACTTTATCAAGTGACAACGTTTTGCCAGAGTTCCATTTCAGGGAAATTTTAACAGCAACAGCTGTTCAGTGAGGAGCTGTTCTGTTTAATATCGAGTAATGGGGTCGTACCTCTTTGACCTTCAGAGCGGTCTACAAACGCATATAAATCTATCTAATATAATATTTTTGGGTTTCGTTTTTTTCGCTTTAATCCGCAAGGTAATAAAAATCAATAAGTTTGTAGACCAACCAGAAATATTTACATTGTTTTTTTCAGCACTGTGCAACACTGAATGTGCTTTATTAAGCAACACTGGCTGTACCTTGTGCATTTTCAACAAAAAGAATTCGGAAAATACAATAATAAAAAAGAAACGCAACGTAACTGAAACAAAAAGCACAAAATGTCCTCCACGACGTCGCGAGATCAGCCCGGCACATCAAAAGAATCGTTCGAGGACTTCTACACCGAAGTAAGTCTAGTGATTGTGACACAGCCGTACCAGCGCCAACGCTGAAGGCTGCGGGGTAGGCGAGGCTCTCCCAAAGACAGCCCAAAAAAATAATAA
This sequence comes from Drosophila kambysellisi, assembly GCA_035042185.1. Taxonomy (NCBI): domain Eukaryota; kingdom Metazoa; phylum Arthropoda; class Insecta; order Diptera; family Drosophilidae; genus Drosophila; species Drosophila kambysellisi. The sequence continues at coordinate 562,447 of JAWNLS010000555.1, read as the reverse complement.
AGAAATAGAATTTAATTGTAATACACATATAATAAACGATTTTGTGACTATTTTCGCAGGTGAAAGAAATTGAAAAACGCGATTCAGTACTAACTCCTACTCAACAAATTGATCGTTTACTTCGTCCAGGTTCCACATACTTCAATCTTAATCCTTTCGAGGTCCTGCAAATTGAACCAGAAGTCGAGGTGGCTGACATAAAAAAACGGTATCGCACCCTATCCATACTAGTACATCCCGACAAGAATCATGATAATCAGGAGCGCGCCCAAATGGCATTCGACATCGTTGCACGTTCCTGGAAAATATTGGAGAACGACCTAACACGCAAAAAGTGTTTGGAGGTCTACGAGGAGGCCAAGGGACGCACAGATCATATGGTAAAGACAGACCGCTTACCCTTAAGTCCAATTATTTTTTGGTAGCCTACTAAATAAGGATGTTTTCAGATTGCCGAGAAGCGTAAAAAGCTGAAAAAGGAGGGCAGATCATTTGAGCCCATACCAGAAGATGATCCTGTCAAATATAAACATGCCATTTATGTGATGGTCATGAAACTGTTTGCCGATATGGAACGGCGGCGACAAAAACTCGATCAGCGCGACCAGGAGGAGCGCAAGCGAAAACGTGAAACTGAAATCGAAGAAGAGGAGCGCGTCAAAGCGGACCGCGAATGGCAGCAAAACTTTGAGGAATCTCGCCAGAGTCGTGTTAACAGCTGGCACGACTTTCAATCCGGCGCCGGCAAATCGAAGAAGACTAAGAAACAGAAGCACATGACTGGAATGATGGTGCCGCCTAAGTTTAAGCCGGAATCCCGATGAAATCGGCTGATGCCCATGTGGCGTTTCCGTTGTTCTACTTCACACATATATATTTTTACATTTTTATAAGTATCCCCTGGAATTGTAATTGACACGATGCATAATTTGTAGTTTAAGCCAAAAACCAAACTAGATTTTTTCTTTCATTTCATTACATTTTGCTCGCCGCTTCACATTTCCGTGTACAAACTGCCTGTAAATACGATATCACGCTTTATGGCCGCGGAGGCCTCTTCCATTTTGGACTGCAAGCCCGGATTACCAATACGTATGGCCGCAGTTTTTACATCGCGCAATGTTTCGTCCAACTGCTGAATGCAGCGCACTATGATGCCCTCCTGCACCTCGGTCAGCTTCATGATCTCGGCGAATGGCTACAAATTAACCATACAAATCAATATAAGTCGAATTTGAAGAAAGAATTTAACTGGCACTTGCCTTGTTCTTGGCCCACTCGTAGACGACTTCGAGCAGTCCAAAGTTAAGATTGTTCTCAGCCTGAATTGATGCTTGGCAGCGTTGCTCCTCGGCCAGGATGTTATCATTGATTTGCTCGAAGGCTTCAACACATTTCTTCAGCGGCTCTGGAATGAATGGCTTACCCTGAATTTTGGCCTGGAACACCAGACCGGATAACAGTGCAGCAATCTCTGCCGGCTCCAGATCGTTGAACATATTGCAAAGTATCAGCTCGGTGATCAGCAGCTCGTTCTGGCCCATCTCACAGGCCACCTTCCCCTTCAGCGTCACCTCGTTCAGCTCATCGATGTAGTTCAAGGCGCGCAACACTTGCAGCTTGTTGCAGTAATCTGGATACAATGTTAAATTCTTGGCCGAGTTTTTGAATTTCAGTTCCTCGATGTGAATCTCGAGCACACGCCGCTCATAGACCTTGGCAAACTCCTGCTCAAAGCCGGCGATATTGGTGTGCGGCAGGACATCGTCCAGCTGTCGTTTCAGGTGATCCACATAGTGAAGCATAGCCACTTCACTATCTGCATTAACATTTATCTCCTTAGACATGTTGATATACTTAATGCTATCCGGATTGGTATTATACGCCTCATTTAGTTGATGCAATTCCGTGACGGCCTTGACGACGGTAGCACCGGGCGGGGCATCCTTGAAGCGCTCCAACTGTCGCTGCTCCCAGTTGCGTATAATGATATCGGTATCAATTTTAATTGTCGACTTGGTAATGTTGATTATATCGATCGCTTTGATATCGAGCACCGTGTGTCCGCCAATGCCTTCCGGATGGAAGAACTTGTTCTGTGGCGTCAAAGAGAGTATTTTGTAGTAGAACTCGCCGCGATCAACAATGTCGCTATCGCTGCTCTTGAACTGATGGTCCAGTACCAGCACCTTGTAGACGGTGTCCTTGCCAAGCACGGACTTCACATTGAGCAAGATGGCCAGCTTGTTGTAGTGCTTGCCCTGCGTGATGAGAATGATGCGACCAACTTTCAATTCCTTTTGGATTTTCGCCTGCGTTACGATGAATTTCTGTAAGAATGTGTGTGGTGAAGAAAAATAAGTGTTTCTAATGGCATAGATTATTAGAACATAATTCATTTATTCACTTACCATTATACGATGCTTTTCCTTCCAGTACTCCACGGACTTGTCGTAGAAATAGATCAGCGGTTCCAGATGCGCACCAAGTGTGGGCAGCATTGCGAACTTATCCTCGGCGAGTTGGAGCTGTTTCTGTTGCGTGGGCAGCTGAAGTTTTTGATTGAATTCCTTGAAGCTGAACTTCATAATGTCCTCCACCTTGATGCTCTCGATGCGCAGGCAGGTCAAGATAACGGCGTAACGTAGAATGAATTGCGATTGCAGTTTCTCGGGCAGGCCGAGAATCATGGGACGCAGTTCCATCGATGGCGGCACGCTAGCCTTGCACATGAGTATAACCGTGCCGTTCTCATCGTGGCCACGCCTTCCTGCTCGCCCTGCCATCTGTATGTACTCGCCCGGCTTCAGAATACGCATCTCCATGCCATCGAACTTCTTATGCGAATCAAAGATGACGGTGCGCGCGGGCATGTTGACGCCCATGGCGAAGGTTTCGGTGGCAAAGAGCAATTTGACGAGTCCGTTCTGGAAGAGCATTTCGACAATCTCCTTAAGGATGGGCAAAATGCCGCTGTGGTGCACCCCGATGCCACGCTCTAGAGCATCCTTCAGGGCCAGCACCTGAGGAATAGTCTGATCTGGCGGCTTCAATTTCGCTAAACACTGCAGAAAAAACTTCTGCACGGCGCCCTTCTCCACAGCCGTATTGAGATCGACAGACTGCAAAGCAGCGACATTGGCATCGCAACGATTGCGGGATAGGGTGAAGGCCACGACAGGCATCTTGTTGTTGCGCTTGAGAAAATCGATCATACCAATCCAGATGCACTGATCCTGCTTGCCGCTCACATAGTTCTTGGCTCCGCCCGGCTTTGATTTGCCTTGCATCTCCTTCTTGCGCTCCACGGCCTTCTCGTAGTTGCCCTGCAAATATTTGCCCTGGGCATCCACCAGCAGAAATATGTCATCGCGACTCCTGCCCCCAGCCCCCGTGTAGAGGTAATGCATCAGTGGCACCGGACGCTTCAATGTGCTGATCACATACACCTTGCGTTTCTTTGTACTGCCCACCCAATCGGCCAGCTCCATGGTGTTCGGTACGGTGGCGCTCAACATGATAATGTTGACATGATCGGGCAGCAGTATGATGACCTCCTCCCATACATGACCTCGCTCTGGATTGTTAATATAGTGTACCTCATCGAAGATGACATACTCCAGATCACGGGTTATATCGCTTCCACAGAAGAGCATGGAACGCAGAATTTCGGTGGTCATGATTAGGCACGAAGCTGTAGGTTCAATCTGCAGATCGCCCGTGATTAAGCCCACATCCTTGAACGTTTTGCGAAAGTCGCGATACTTTTGGTTGGACAGTGCTTTGATGGGCGACGTGTAAATGGTGCGGGTCAGATCCCGCTTGGACAGCGCAATGGCATACTCCGCCACCACAGTTTTTCCCGCCGACGTGTGGGCCGCCACAAAGACATACTGGCGCTGCTCCAGCTTGAGTATGGCCTGCTTCTGGAATACGTCAAGCTCGAAGGGAAACTCCATGGCTGGACAGGGTATCTGCTCCTTGAAGTTGGTAATCGGCTGGCTAATGTCCACCATTTCTGCCCAATCGCTGCTAAAGGTTTTCGCCGTCGTCGATATGTTCAGCACCGGTTTCAGATCCGCATTCATAATCTCATCGTCCACATCTTGAAATTCGGCCGGAAATTGCAGTTCCCGCTGTGGAGCTCTTGTATCATTTTCGCTGTCGCTGCGTGTCATCTTCAGCCACTGCTGTACATCGAGATCTTCCTGCAAATTCTCGAGCAGATCTACATTGCTAGTTGCCGGAACATCCTCGTCGGGCTTGGTTTTGGCTAGCGAGAAGTCGTGACCGCTGGTAAAGCCTGGCGGCACTGTTAGCAGCTTGTCGCCCAACTGAAAGTTGTCCACCTCTAGCTGGGCAAGCTCTGTGGGCTGATCAATGGCAAAGCCTCCAGGCCAGAAGGGATAGTTCATGTGGGAGCCGCGCGTTATCTCCTCCAGCAGACCCGGTTCGCGCTGCATGGACAACGAGTTGTTGGCATTGGCGCCCACCTCCTCCACATCGACCTCAACAAACTCAGCAATTTCCCCCGTAATCAAATCCCTACGTGGAATCAGCTTGGTGCTGCCGGGGCATTTGGGAATGTGCAACAGGCGCAGCTCATTGAATTTGCGCGGCAGCACATCGGGCAGTGGATCATGGATTGATATATCTGGATTCAGTATGTAATCGCGCAGCTTCTGGTTATTGTCCTCGGTGATAATATTTGTATTCATTATGCATCGGCCCTATGACTATTTGTTAATATTTTCACAAAGCTATAATTGAGACAAAATACACAAAAACATTCAGTATATTCCCAGTGAGACCATGCTATGAAAATACTTAATACCAAAATACAACTTGTGTTTGTTTGAGTAATTTAATGACGAAAATGTACTTAAAAGGTATTATAGCAACAAGCTTCATTACAATAATAACAACAACATCTGTACAAGTACACACGAATCAAATTACCAATAAACAAATACTTTGCGTACCAAAAACCAGTTTTATCTTTTTATTGTGTGAAAATGATCAGTCTAAATTTTTATCTCAACATCCTGCTTTATGGGAAAGCATGTGCACGCATCAGTGACACGAAATAGGTTGCTACATTGGCTACATATGAAAAGTCACTAGTTCGGTCATACTATTATCTAAAATTAGCCAAAAAGCATACTTTTGGGCTACAAATAAATGACGATATTTCTTCATTAAAATTAAAATTAATTATTTATGATTAAATATAATTGCTACATAAAAAAAAAAATATTTTTTTTTTTGCATGAGCCCCTTTTACTTTCGCGCATGACGCAAATGAGAGTTTTTGCAAAAATTTTAAATTTCTTGATATGCCTAAAAGTATACTTATTATAAATGCATTTTGGTAAAAGTTTCTTACCGAAACCCTGGATTGAACCAAGGATCTTCATAGAATACATAGAATCGCATGAAACTACTATATCGAACTGCATGCCAGCAATTTGCGGTCATTTAGGAACCCAAACACGATCGCAAATTAATCAAATTTTCCAATCACCTTTTTTAATCGTTTAATGAATTCACTTGTTTTATATTCAATCGGATTCGTTAAAGTTTTATATCTAGGTAGCGAAATTAAACCAAATATTTGCATTCTTAGTGATTCAGCATTTAAGGAACCCACGAATTGTACATGGCCTTGAATCCGTAGCCAATTAATTAAGCATGAATTTTACATACACTTATGCTTTATGTGCAATTACTTTTGGCGGAACACTTCAACCTTTAATGGATAGCATTTGTCATCTGGAACCTCAGCGCCAACTGGTACGGAGACATCGCCTTGGGGGCAAGCACTGAGAGCGACCAATAAATTCATATCAGCGATAAACTCGATAAAGTCACCCTTTTGTGCGGGGCTTGGCTTGCAGAAATATTGTTGTGTGTCTAGGGTGAATCCGGTGCACATGAATATGTTCCACACATCGTGTACATCCTGCTCGCACATGCCGCGCTCCTCCACCACGGCTTTGACGAGGGAGCTGTGACAGCTGCCCACCCGCTGCTTACCCGTGATAAGCTTGTATGTGTAATCATCACAACGTGTGCCAATTACATCATGCAATGCTCCGCCATCCTCATCGATGCCATATTTGGCCAGGGTGTCGAACACGAACGTGGCCATGGGACGCAGATGGGGCAGGCAGCTCCAAAGTCTATCGTACACCTTTAGATGGGCGGCATGCAACTGACGCGTTTTGCCGGAATAGAAACGCTCCTGCCGATTCTCCAAATTCCAGAAGTTCATGTCTCCCACCTGGGAGCCTTCGTGCACAGTAACGCGGCACAGATCGCCGGCTTGCATTGTCCAGGTGCGTGCCTCACGCTTCGGCACCACCAACGTTTCCAGCAGCTTGCCAGTCAGTGCCAGGTAACGCTTATTCTGCAAAAGAAAAAAATAAGTTAATTGAAGTCAGCACTTAAACCGTTTGGAATTTACGACACTTACATCGTAGTCGGCCTTGGAGACAACAGCCGCCTCCGGCTTGTCGTAGCAAATAATTGGCTTGTGCTTGGCGAAGTCACGTGGCTTGTCACCACGACCGCACCAGGAGCTTGGCATGGGGTCTGCCATTTTCAGAAACTCGAAACTAGATTACAATTTCAACTTACATACAGGTTAGAACAAATTGTGCCTTACTGATAAGCGAGAGAATGTTGTGCTCTTATCGAAAGGCAGTCGTCGACTGATCCAACAACTTATGTTTTTGCTAGTCGCTGGCATCTCTGTCGATCCACCTTAAATTTAAGCTCTTTAGAGCTTAATCCAAACAGTTATCGACGAAAAGCAAAAGCTTAAAGTTTGAGATTTGTGTTTTTTCTTTCTTTTAAGTTATAAAACAAACATTTATTTTATTGTTTATCAAAGATTACATAATATTAAATATTTGAAACAGTTGATAGATGGATAGATAATATATAGATAATAAACTTATGCTTCTTTCCTATCATTAATAAACCTAAATTAAATTGGCAGCTAAACTACACATCGATATTCGCTCATCGCTCACTTTTGCCCTGCTTAGTTTCCTATGGATTGATCGTGCTAATTTAGTTTTGTATAATCATGCGCGATGCTGGCCCTGATTTCACTTCGGATTCCGGTGACTGGTTATTCAGCATATTCTGCATAAATTCATCGAGCAGATTGCTATGCTCTTTGGTAATAAACTCCTGTGGCATGGGCAGCCGGTCTAAGGCCATTTCTATGACATAACACGAATCGAACTCCTCCCACACAATACGTATGCCATGCACCAGGCAGGTCAGGCACTTGGATATCTCGGTCTGGCAGAGCCGATGCTTGGATGTGGGGCACGGCAGCAGGCTGATGCGAGAGCAGATCTCACTGAGCTGCGGCTTAAGGTTCTCCCAGCGGGCCAGCATTTCCGAATTGCTCGTTACGTTGTGAATCTGCCTGAACTTGGCACTGATGTCGATGAAATCGAGAAATATCTGACCCTGATTCGTCCAGTTTGGCACCTTAACACCAATGTCGTCCGTGCACTCAAACTGGCTGAGCAAACTGTTCAAATACTCCAGGTTGTCTACAACAAAAAAATATACATTTATATATATATTCAAAACGGTATCATTAAGATATTAATGTACTCACTATTTATTATGGCATCTGGTGCGATATACTGGAAGATTATCTCGTGCGCTTGCACCCAGTGCTTGGCCTTCAGCAGATACTTGGCCTGAGCGTGACGGCGTCCCATGGAGCCCGCCTTAACCGCCTTGGCGTAGTCCACCCATGACTCGGGCACGCCCAACTGTTCGATGATGAATTCCTCCTCCGCAGTTAGAGTCTCAGCAGAAACGCTGACATGTTGCTGTATTGTGTGCTGCACGGCGCGTTCACGCTGATTGCGATCCTTAATGTGAAGCAGCACAAATATTGCCCACTGCCAAAGGTCCTCGTTCTCCAGCTGGCTGGCAAAGTCCACGTGCAGTTGAGCCTCGGCCAACGGAGTGCAATGATGATAGCCAAGCGCTTCCAACGTTTGCAGTAGCATCCAGCTGTGAATTACATTTGATATTAAATTTTGTTTATATTAAGGTAAGTGGCAGATTTTAATAACTAACCTTAGGCGAAAATCCATGGGATCTGAGGTGTGTGTGATTGGATTCAAGGTTTGCTCCAAGGAATGGCCACGCCTTGAGTAGAGCTGGAGGAGATGGTAGCGCAGATCATAGACTGACTGCTGGCTCTTGTACGGCTGCTTAGCTTTGTAGGTGGGCTTGGGTGGATCCGCATAGCATTCGTCGGCCTGGTAAGACTTGTCGTACTCCAACAGTGCGTCGGTTATGCTTGAGGTGGGTGCTGTCAAGTACCACAGCTGGAGGGCCAATACGGTCAGCCAGCTGCTGTCCTCCAGCAGATTGATGGCACCATGGGACGATTGCATCTGGGGAACTCCCGCGGCCAGCATGAACATTTTGATGCGCTCCAAGCTAATGTATTTGTCCGATTTACTCTGCTGCCACGCAAAGAGTTGCTCCTCTATTAGCATGCGCACAACTGCACCAGAGCTGAGCTGGGCTAGGATCAGCGCCAAATTGGCATCGTCGTATTTAAAGGCCAATTCGCAGGCTTCGGTCACACGGTGGCAGGACAACAAGTCTAGCATATGAGCCAGATAGCTATTGTTACCGACTTTCTTTGAAAGCAAATCCTTGTTGTCGAGCGTATTTTCCAGCCACTCCGACAACAGATTGCGCCGACACATGACCACAAAATGCGAGCTGGCCTCCTGCCCGACAAGCTCCTCATGCTCGCCCCACAGCGAATACAGCAGCGACCACACGGAGACTCCATAAGCAGCCATGCTGCTTGTTTTGCTTTGCCTAATGGCTGCGGCAAGATGCTTGGCAATCAGCTGGGTCCCATTCTTCGACTGCAGCCAGGGACAGTTGCTGCCCTCCACTTGACGGATGCTGCACTCCTGCAGCTGCACCTCCAGATGCGGTACAATGTAATCGCAAAAATGCTCGTATTTATCGACCGTATTAAATTGGAGTCTCTGCATCAAACAGGGCGAGTAATCGTTTGCGACACGTGGCGCGAAGGCTATCGCTGCGGGCGTGGCTTTACCGGCTGTTGAGATAAACACAGAACATTAAAACCAATCCTTTGATGAACCGAATGTTGGTACTTTGTGTACTTACCCTCACGCAAGCTGCACAGATTGTTAAAGGTGTTGGGCACCATCAGTGTGTTCTGCGGCCCAAAGCTGAGCTTGAAACTACGCCCCTTGTAGAAGCCCAGATCTGCTATCCAGCCGTTGTATAGGCCATGGGCAATGGAACCAGTCAGTGGCACAACAGATGCAAACACTTTTTCGGGTGCCACACGTGGTTTTATCACAACGTTGAAGGCCTTTAGGGCATTCAATAGCGGCATTGGCTTAGCATTCTTTTCGGCCGGATTAATACTCTCAGCTGCCACCGATGATGTCTGCAAGTGCAAATATAAATGAGTAACAGGCAAAACTAAACTGATTATGTTGCTCAAAGTATCACCTCGGATTGCAGTTCGCGGATTATGCTGTTCACTGAGTTCGACGAGGATAGTGGCGACTGACGTCCATATTCACTGGAGTTCTCCGAGGCGACAGCATCCTTCCACATCTGCGAGTCCTGCCCGAATAGGTTCTGTGTGCGATGCTTTTGTTGCTGCTGTTGCCGTCTTCCAGGCAGCGGAAACGAATCTGCCGCAAATACAAAAGCAGGAGGATAAAGCAACTAAGATTAGTTGTTGGCCAAAATAAGAGAAATAACGTTGCCAGGTTTTAGCCCAAGATTTTACTGCTAAGCTTAAATCAGTGTTGGCCAAAATAAATTTTAATATTATAAAAAATTAAGTTGAACTTTATCGAAAACTGAACAGGCAAGAAAACGTTTTAATTATAATGAATTTATCATCTATATCGAAATGTTTCTAGAGTTAACTCTGATCCGGCATAGATCTTTAAATTGCTGCAAGCAGTAAACTAAATTATTTGTTGGGATGATCTCATACTTAATAATATTTGTTTATATATATAAAGAAGTTTGGCAAAACTTTTGAAACACAAATTTTAGTCAGAAAACAAGTATAACTGTATAACATATAAACATTATTATAATCCAATAAATTATAGATCATATAGCTTGAGGGAAATTGACATCTCCACATTAAGTTTGTGGATTGTTTGCTTTCTGATAATTCTGTTGGGGATAACAGCTATTTAGAAGGTACACACCCATCTCATCGTCACTTCCATTGTCCTCCACAAATAGCGATGATTTCATCAGCTGCACCTTATGCGGCTCACTGGCCACAAATTCGTTGGCCAGGGTAGCCGAGGGACTGGTGGCCACAGGACGTGGTGCGTCGAACATGGAGAAATCGGTGCCGCCGCCGGCTTGAAAGAATTCTGTGTTGGATAAAAAGAAAAACACATTCAATTATGATCTTTAACGGCATCTGCATTCTAGTCACTTACGTGTCTTGTCCATCATGAGGAACTCAGCGGAGGTGTCCATGGGTCGAAAGCCACCGGCAACGCCGACAACAGCCAATGACTTGGGATCCATTGTGCGGCCAGCCTCCTCAGAGATCTTTTGCGCTTTGCGCAGCGTTGTCAAACTCATTTTATCGGTGGAAGTGGTGGCCTCCATGGCACCCATTTTGGCCTTCTTGGGATCGGTGGGTATCTCGTCGTCTTCTTCATCGCTATCGGCCAGTCCGTATTTGGAGAAGTGCTTGACGCGAAACACCCAGCTGCCAGTCTCCGGTCGGAACTCAATGAAACGTGTCGCATTTTTGTCGCAGACGCGACGCAATTTCGCCTCCCAGTCCATTTCGAGCAGACGCTGTGGATCCTTAATTGCCTCATGCTTCGTCTTGTCCACGGGCCACACCTGATCCAGCGTGACCTGAGCCTCTCGATTCAAGCCGCTGCCAATGGGCGGCTTATTATCATCGTCGGGATAAATGATGACCTCCTTATTGCGAAAATGTACTAAACAAAAAAGAGGGCAACTTTAATAAAGGTGTTCCAAACAGTGGAATCTTTTTTCGCTTACCGATTTCATCCAGATTGAGACCGGCTACGTCCAGTTCCTTGCCAAAGAAAACGTTGCCATAGCCTTCGCGACCAACTGTAAAATCGGGCACCACACAGGAACCATCCTCGGCCAGATAGGACTTGAGATCGTCCAGTTGCGGTATAGTGTAGTAGCCAGCACGGCGCAGCACAATGCCCGTCGGATGTGGCTCAGCGTCAGCATCCGGATTGGGATCTGCATCGGCGGCCGGTTCAATGGCCAGACGCTGCTGCTGTTCCGATTCGTTGGAGCGTATCGAGAGACTGCTCTCGTTGCCGTGGTCCGAGATGAATGTGTCGCGACGGGCAATGCTGCTGGACTGATCTTCAAACGGATTCTCCGGTATGGTGGACACCGAGAGCCGTGCGGCTGGCGCAGCATTCTTATACGTTTCCAGTGCCTTGCGTGGCACCAGATCTGTGAGGGTGCTATTTAGGGTCGACTGATCCATGACCGATTGAAGATTGTGCTGACGCACCTTGGCCAAGTTGTTGGGATGCAACCAAGATTCGCGACGACTGCTATCCGCATCAGCTCGATTGACCACCGGGGAGCTGTTGGTAGCACTGATTGGCACCGGTTCGTTTGGAATGCTGTCGTTATATGACTTGGCTTGAGGACGCACTGCAGCCGGAGCAGGACTTCCAGCGTTGTTGCCCTGATGTTGGATGCTGCTTGGATCGCTTGTGGAGTTTGCCTTCGGTTTGGGTTTGATGACCAACCGCTTGGCATTCGGTTTGAGAGTGAAGCCCTCGACGCTGGCATCGAATTCCTCGAGGCCATCGAACATGGACTTGGTGTTGCGGGCGCTGACCAACGCCTTCACCCGTATGCCGGCCGAACCCTCCTTCTCGGTGATCTTGTAATGATGACTGTTTATATCGAGCACTGCCTGCTGTGCCACAGGATTTGTGGCACGCGTGGCGTCCACCTCATCATTGCGCTTCAAATCCCTGAAGATGGGCGTATCGCCATAAGGCGATGTCACCTTCGATAGGATCTGCTGATGGATGGGCACCACGACAACGCCCTGGGCGGGAGATGCACCCAATCCGAGGCCAGAGAGAGCCGTATTACCGCCGCCGAGGCTGCCAAAACCGCCACCCAAAGTGCCGCCAAATCCACCAGTTGCGCCACCGGTGCCAAAAAGACCACCACCCGTTTGAGCTGCACCTGTGCCGGCACCGAGAGTGGTGTTGCCACCGCCAAAGAGACCGCCCGGCTTTGCGGCGCTGCTGAAGATGGAGTTGCCCGTGTTGCTGGCATTGAAGTTGAGCGGTGCCGACGAAGTGGTGCCAAAGCCACCAAAAGCCGATGTTGGCGGCTTATTCATGTTAGTGTTGAAGAGACCACCGCCTGCGCCCGGAGCATTGCTGTTGCTCAGCGTAAAGTTGCCGAATCCCGTGTTGGCCGTGGAGCTGGCGCCAAAAGCGGGCGCCGCAAAGGTCGTCGCTGGCTTTGAGCCAAAGAGACCACCACCAGCGGTGCTCGTGGCCGTTGAACCAAAACCACCAAAGCCTGGCTGCGCAGTAGACGCAGCAGTGCCCAGTCCAAAGGCTGGCTTGTTAGGATCTGTTGGATTGGTGGCGCCAAACAGCGGCGTTTGCTGAGCAGTCGCTGCAGCCGTGCTGCCAAAGCCACCAAAGCCGGTTGTTGTCTGGCCAAAGGCAGGCGCGGCACTTGTCGCCGTCGCCTGACCAAACATATTGCTACCCGTTTGGCCAAATCCAACAGGCTTGGCGCCAAATGGATTGGCTGCATCGGTTGTGGTGGCGCCAAAGGCACTCGTTGGAGCCGCACCGAAAGGCTTTTGCATAAAGTTATTCTGTTGGGCGGGTGCACCGAAGGCGCTGCCTGATGCCTGCTGGCCAAAGGCCGAGCTGCCAAACAGGCTCTTGTTCTCCTGGCCCGTCTGGCCGAAGAGTCCGGTACCGTGCTGCTGCTGTTGCTGTGACGGTGATCCAAAGAGGCCGCCGCCCGCCGTGGCCTGTGTGCCGGTAGCAGGACTGCCAAAACCAAACGCACCCGGTGCACTGCCCGCCTGTGGACCCTTTCGCCCACTCATGTAATCGTCCAGGCGCAACTCCTCCAATGATTTCAGCTCGTACTCCTTCATCGCAGTAATGCAATGCTGCTTGGTGTTCACATTGTTTGTCTGGCCGGCTTTCATCAGTGTATCCGTGCCAATGGTGGGCTGATATTTGACCAGCGAGGTGCCCGCATTGACGCCACCGGCACCACCCACAGTAACCGCCTGGGGTTGGCCAAAAGCCGAGGCGGCACCGCTGCCAAATACATTTGTTGTGGTCGGCGCCGTCTGGCCAAAGTTGCCAAAGCCAGAGGCACTCGACGCTACCGTCTGCTGTTGGCCAAAAAGTGGCTGTGCCGCCGGCGTCTGTCCAAAACTGGTCATGCCCAGAGTTGTGGGCTTGGCGGCTCCAAAGGCGCTGGTTGCGCTCTGGCCAAAGAGCGACGTGTTTGGAGCCGCCTGCGTCGATCCAAAAATACTCGAAGTCTGCTGCGGTGCCTGGGAAAATGCTAAAACAGAAAAAAAAAACAACATAAAGCAAAAGCGTTAGAAACAGCTTAGAAAAGCGCAATCTTCGCCAAGCCTAAGATTCAAATACCCTTTAAACACACACTTGCAAAATTGTCAATAATTTTTAAAATTATTTTGATACAGTTTGAACATGGAATTCAAGAAATTCGTTATATCAAATTTAACATTGAAAACTTCCAAATGTCCCTTGTTTATAGATAAACATGCGACTCCTGGAGCAGGACAATCTCAGCCAATTGATTGATTTAATAGAATAAGAGATTATATCTATTTATTTACAAGTTGCAGAAATGCAGCTGCAAACTAAAAATAGCTGCAGTAAACAAATTAAACATACAGACAAACAAAGAAACACACAGACTCTAAAGTGTATTTCACAATGTATGTTAACTCGGCAAATTAAACATACAGACAAACAAAGAAACACACAGACTGAAGTGTATTTCACAATTTATTTTAACTCTGCAAAATTAATATTGGCACTTTTGCAATTCGTTTCTAACCTCCAAATGATGTGGGCGCCGCTGTTGTGCTGCCAAAAGCGCTAGTTGTTGTTGCATTGCCGAAGAGTCCGCCCGTGGTTTGATTCGGTGCCGCCGCACTTCCAAACATCGACGGCTGGGCTGGCTGGGCACCAAAGGCGGGCGTCCCGCCAAACGCGGGCGTCGCTGGCTTCCCAAAGGCCGACTGGCCAAAGGGTGTTGCTGCGGCGGTGTTGCTGAAGGCGCCAAAGCCTGTGGCGCCGGCTCCTGTTCCGAATGAGGGTTTAGCGCCGCCGAACATGTCGATTTATTGTTGTTGATAATGATGATCCGTCTTCGTCTGTTTAAACTTTATAAACTATATTCGCTAATCGTCAAATTTCTGCTCGCGAATTGAGCAAATGTGTGCAACACGAGCGCGTCGTTTCTGCTCTCTGTGTGCCTATGTGTTTGTATATTGTTTCTGACGGCGCCAACGTCCAATGGTTGCCCGTTCAACACAAAATTTGCGGTTATGGAGTTTTGTTTAGTTTATTGCTGGATGTTTGGAAGCGCAATCACAGAAATGGCGCGCCGAATATTTTTCACGATGTCTGGCGGAAAATTGTGCGACAGTTCTGTGCTGCCATCGAAATACCACAATGCAAATGCATGTATGTATGCTGCAGCCCTAGTAATACAAAAATACCAACAACTTTTAATTCAACTTTATATCAAATAAACACAATATACTTTATCTAAACTACCAACAAAATTTAATGTGAATAAGTTGCATAGCACCACATTGAATTTATGCGTATTTATTTTTTGTAGCTCTTGAGTGATTTGCGCTTAGCCTACACTGGTCACACTGCACAGTAGAAGCCGAGCAACAGTTGAAATGCGTTATTTGTTGTGTGTTGTCTGCGCGCGGAGTTCATTCCGGTTAATTAATTAATTGTGAACGAAACAGCGAAGTGGAAATATGCACGCTCGATTGTGTGCGTGTGCTTGTGCGTATATGTGTGCGTGCGGGAGCGTAAGCAGAGATTAAATACGGCCAACTCCCAAAATGAGAACAAATTGACCGACACGACAAACTAAATATAAAGAATAACTGCTGCAATGGAAGTGTGCAATAAATCACATTATTATTTTTATTGAGCCAGCGGTCGAGGCGAAGCAACAAGTTAATGCAAATGTTGTCGGCTTCGTGAACATCACAGAAATTTAACCAAAACTACGTGTTGTTTTTCATACATAAGTCGTTTTTTTTAATTGTTTTTAATTTTGCAAATTTCCGACCCGTTTTCTATTTTTTTATTTGCCAACGAAAGTGTATATGTCGTATGTGTACGTGTGTGCAAGTGTGTGTGCATGTTTATTATTGTAGAAAAAGTTAACAAGATCATCAACAACAACAACAATCATTCACAATGAGTGTGTGGAGCGATTGCAACGCTAAGCAGTCATTTGGCATTGGTAAGTCGGAATTTAGCAAAAAAATTAAAAAATAAGCTAAAAAGAAAAACACTCAAGTAAAGAGCAAAAAGAAAAATAAACTTAAAAATATTTGTTTTTTGGTAATGTTGAAAAAATGTTTATCTATTTTCACACATATTAGTGCCGAAATTCTTTAAACAAAGTGCCTAATTTAATGGTAAATTTTCGTGGAACAACAGCAACAAAACTAACAATGGCAGCAATTTTGTGGGTGTTCAATTCCAAAAACTCAAGTGAAAAAGAAGGCAACAACAACATAAACAGCTTTGCTCTCTTACCTTGCGCTCAAGTGCGATTCCATTGCTGACTTTGGATCTTGGTTTCTGGTTCTCCCCCCCTGCTGCGTTTGCTACGGTAGTTGTTGTTGTTGTTGGTGCTGCAGCTGCAGCATCTTTTTCCCTCTGTCCCCCTTGCATTCACCGGCCATGTGGTCGCTGTGTCAACATGCACGCACACACTTTCCTTCATCTTCTTTAATTTCGTTTTTCTTTCAATCGCATCCTATATTCTTTTTTTGTTTTTCTCAGCCTCAGCATCTTCGCATCACAGTAGAGTTTGCCTGTTTACATGTAACCTGTTTTCTATCGCCTGGCTGCATTCACTTACACTTGCACAACCTCACACACACACACACACGAGAGAACAAACATTTTCCATGCACAGCAATAACAACAATTCTCATTCTATTCATTGGCAATGACCATGAAATGGCAAATGTAATATTTTCGAAATACTCTCATCTCAGTTGCTCTTCGTACGTGTGAATTTTTCTATTATTGTATGTCGGCTCTTTTGTTTGCTGACCTTTTCGGTGTTCAATAATAATAGATGTGTATGTACATGTATGTATTTACATATTACATATGTTTGGATGTGTGAGTGTGAATATCACTCACGTGCAATTCGCTGTCTCGTAATCAAATTATCGTTCATTCAAAATGCTCACAATGTTTGCGCTCAACATTTACACGTGTTTGCCCTTCCCCCTCGCTCTTAGCACCCTTCTTTATTACTGTCTACCTGCTCTGCCTTACCGCCACTCCTGCACTGTCGAAATCATTTTAGTACATATCACTTTCCATCCGTAGAGAGGGAGGGGGAAATTTGCGGCATTTTTTGTACGTACAATATTAAAAAGATATGCCGTTAGATTACATATGGCATTGAGCTGAGTTTTTCCATTTGTTAGTCTGTTGTAAAGGGAAACTAAAATACACACACACTTACACACGTACAAGTGGGAGGGAAATCAAAGAGTCATCCTTTATCTCTCTTTCACACACACCTCTGGTACAATTTACAGTGCAATTGAAGAGAATACATAGCTTATCCTCGCTGCATTTGTTAGCCATGAAATAAAATGCTTAAAAATGTACACATTTTTTTTCGCTTATCAACAATAGTTTGTTGTTGTCTTATCGCCTGTTTTTATTTTATTTTTATTTTAACGCCTGCGTCTTATAGTTTAAACACTAAGCAAATATATGAGTTTGTGTGAGTGTGTGTTTGTGTGAGTGTGTGTTTGTGTTAGTGTGTCTCTGTGTATAACAGCAGCAATAACCGCAAAAACAACAACAATGCAGCAACGCATTTCGAAATGCGATAAAAATGCGATTCGCTGTCCCACATTTGAGCAAATAATAGAAAATTTCTTAAGCTTGTGTTTGTATTTATTTTTTTTATTTGTCATTTTGTCATTTGATGCTTAAAAAGGGCTCCATTTGAATGCAAAGTGAGGGAAGTGGTTCACCCTTCCCCCACCTATCACATTTGCGATGCGTAGCGGGAGTCCAAACTAACACGCTCACACCGGCTCTCTCGCTCTCGCTCTCTCTCTCTCTTCTCCTCCGTCGTCTGTCTATTTGTGTTGATTTGTCGCTTTCAGGCATTTGCCACGCTACTTCACTGTTCATTGGCATTAGTTGAGCGACGTCTGCTGCACCTGCGACACTGGCTCCCCTCACTCTACCTCTTTCTCTCTCCCACACATACATTTCGCCTATACTCCTTTGCTATTTACACTTGACTCACCGCTTTGTGCACTACTTTCTTTACATGTATGTATGTAGCTTTAATTAGAGAGAGGGAGATGGAGGAATAAAGAGAGATAGTGTAGGCAGCCATGCATTCTACTTCTAAATTTGAATAGCAACAACAAGAGCAAAGCAAACGAAAAACTTAATGAGGCTCAGCATTGAAAAAGTGAGACGAGGCAAGAGTGGAGAGTGGAGGTGTGTAGTGGAGGTGGAGAGTGAAGAGTGGAGGTGGAGGTGGAGAGTGAAGTCGAGTCGAGTGGAGTTGGAGCTGAATTGAGTCGAGTCAAATTAAAGTTTGGGTTTTTCTATTTAATTAAAATTTTCTTGCTCGTTAATGTTTGTAGCGCATGAAATGCCTTTTCATTTGCATAATTGAAAGTGCTTTCCAAATTTTCAACCATGACAAAGCGCAACTACAATTGCACCCAAAAGCTCCGATATAAAGATATAAGCATACATATCTATATATGTATTTGTATGTGTGTATGTGTATGTGTACATTGCCAGATTTAGCACTTGCTCAAACCGTCTGACATCCCCCTTCGCCTAAGCTGCTTGATTCTTTGCTTGACACAAAACTATCAGCAACAGCAAGATGATTCATCCCCCTCCCCCTCCCCTTTTGTGTTTACATCTTTATTTATGAGCACATCCCTAGGCGATTGTGCAAAGCGACATCCACTTACATTTCGATATCTACATCCAGTTCCAGTTTCATTTCCACTTCCACTCTCTCTCTCTGTCTCTAACGGTCGCTTCTAGTCTGTGTGAAGCACTTGGAAGCCAATCTGCGCTTTCCATTTCGCAATCCAAATTGAAATTTAATCACAGCCATTGGCCTCCATTGGGTTTCATTTTATTGCTCCCCAGATTAGAAAATGTCAAAGATTGTCGCATCTCTTATGCGTAATTGCTATTTTCCCAATCGTCGTCGAAAGCAAAAGTTTGACTTGCAAATTGCCTATAAATTAAGCATCTACATTTTGCTCGATTCTCTCTGTGGCGAATTGAATCTAAGTAGAAAGTAACGTCGCTTTACTTGTAGATGGCAATTGTGGATCGGCTTTGACATTGGTGGCATCAACTGACTCATAAATGCCTCACTGAAAGCGATTCAAATTAGTTTCGGTTTATCGAACTTCTACTGTTTCAATCAGACAGACTCAAAGTCCACTCGGACCCTAGGTTAAGAGTGCCAAATGACTGAGAAGTGCAATCTTGAAGCATAGTTTTATAAATATTTCATTGCAATTGTATATAGAATTTCATTTAAGAACATTTGACGTCATAAAATAAATAATATATCGTACATTAAAGAGTTCTAAGTTTTTACTCGAACTTACTGTTTGTATGAGCAATTAATTATTAATCTTTAAACAAGAAGTTCTGTTTGTTTGTGCTATAATATACAGTGGCTTGCAGCCCCAATCGCCCAGTGTCTAGCAACAATTTCAATTGCCTGCCATAAACTCATTATTCAATATTTTTCAAAAATTCCAAAGACCCATGGCAGGTAC
Organism: Drosophila kambysellisi; assembly: GCA_035042185.1. NCBI lineage: Eukaryota > Metazoa > Arthropoda > Insecta > Diptera > Drosophilidae > Drosophila > Drosophila kambysellisi. The sequence goes on along the minus strand of JAWNLS010000555.1, from coordinate 543,249 downwards.
ATTTATTGACCACCAAAATTAATATATGACCCTATTAAACTGTGGTTTTTCCACCTGCTAGGTAGAGTTATGTAAGAAAGTACCTCTTTTTAGGTATGCACGTCATTTCGCCCAGTTACTTTATGGACACCTGGGTGCCATAAAACCCGGATTTTTTTCGACAGATTGAATATTTTCGGTTTTAATAGACCAATCCTCCATAGTCAGTTTAGTTTTTTCCTGCAATTCGGGTGCAACAAGCCAACAAGGACCATGGGCAAACTGACTACCATTGGGCAAAGGAAACTCATCCTGGAACACTTAAAAATCGGATATTCATACCGCCAAATAGCTAAAATGGTCAATCCAAACACCTCAACTGTATTCAACATCATTTGGAGTTTCGTCGATGAAAATCGAACAGAGGACAAGGGCGGAACGGCACCAAACCCGATTTTCACCGAGCAGGACGAGCTAAGGATCATCAAGATTTCAAGGGGAAATCTTAAGCTATCGGCTCAAAAACTGACTCAATAGGTGCAGGATGAAATAAGGAAAAAGTTCAGTGTGGGAACTGTGCTCCAAGTTCTGCGCAACCATGACTTTGATGCCCGAGAACCACGAAAAAATAAATTTATAAGCGCAAAAAATAGAGCGTATAGGATGACGTTCGTCAAAATCCACTTGGGCAAGGATTTGGAGTTCTGGAACACAGTCATATGTGAATATGAGTACAAATTCAAACATTTTTACCCGGACGAATGGAATTAAGTGTGGCGACACTCCAATACTGAGCTAAATCCCAAACAATTGAAGGCAACAGTCAAGCACTGCGGAGGAAGTATCTTGGTATGGGCATCTATCTCGGCAGCCGGTGTCGGAAATTTTGTGATTTTGGAAACAACAATGGACAAGAATGTGTACTTTGATATACTAAAGGAAAATTTACTCCAAAGTGCCGAGAAGCTGGAAACCGACGTACTTTCCGGATCTACCAGGACAACGACCCCAAGCATAAGGCCGGAATAGTACAGTCCTGGCTTAGATTGAACTGCCCCCACGTTATGATTCCACCGGCCTAGTCTCCAGACTTAAATGTTATTGAAAATGTGTGGGCTCTGCTGGAAAATAACATCCGGAAACACAACATATCCAGCAAACAGGATTCCAAAATGCTCTGCAGGAGGAGTGGAGCAGGATCAGTCCAGAAACTACCCGGAAGATGGTGTCTTCCATGAAAAATAGATTAAGGGAAGTTGTAAAGGCTAAAGGATATCATACTGAGTATTAACATCCTTATTTAAGCTTTTATACGCCAAATATGTAACTTTTTTTAAGACTGGGCGAAATGAGCTGCATATGTAGTTTGGCTTATGTTTTCAGTTTTTGACTAATTTTAATTAATTAATTAATATTTAAATAAAAACTAAAGTTTGTTTTTCAAATGTGATATAACATTAAACAAATTGGCATTTAAACATTTTGAATTTGTGTCCTTGTTTAAACTTTATAGCACTTTAAATTTGTTGCTAGACACTGGGCGATTGGGGCTGCAAGCCACTGTATGTATATTTTTAAATGTTTGATTAAAGAAACAGTATTCTCAGAACGAAAGCGTTTTATCTATTCGAAGAACAATTGCTATATTAATGTTCTGAAGTTATTTATAAAGTATAAATATATAATCACTGCAATACAAGGAAGTTGGTGGTATAAGTAATAAAATCACAATCCTTATTGTAAGTGGTTTGTGTGGTTCTTGTATACTCTTGACCAAAATGGGTCAAGTTTTTGTTTATATTCACAAATTTTATGGCTCGCAACTACTATCAACATTTTCCTTTGTGTCTCAAGTTTTCGGTTAATTCTTCTTGTGGGTTTTACGAGCGCGGCGCCATTAACTGTAACTGTCAACTGCCCATAAAATCTTATCTACAAATATGTCTCGTTCTTTTTCTCCGCCCCTCCATCTCTCTCCCTCTCTCTCTCGCTCTGTTTACCTGTCAGAATAGGTTTGCTTAATATTATTTTGCCAAAATACCAAAATGTTTAAGAATAAATGAGTAGCAGAAAAGAACACAATGGAATTTTTGTTTCAACACGCCCATAAAAAGCGTTACGCTAAACTCGGCTCAGCTCCCTGACATATACCCATACGTAAATGTACTATTTATGTGTGTGTATACATATACGTATACAAACAGCAGCTATTATTAGCCAGACAAAGCGTGCGTCTTAACCGTTGGGAATCGTTATAATTGACCCTCAAAACTTAACTCTCATTTATGTATGTGTGTGTGCGAGACTGTGTATGTGTGTGTGTGCATGTCCACATGTGTAGATACACATATGATATACACATATCACATATTTTTAGCCATAGCTTAGCTCATAGCTTAGAGAGTCGAGCGCCAAGAACAAACGAGCTTAGAAAAAACGCCAACTTAATGCGCCACAGACAAAAACATCATTCACAATAACAACAAAAACAAAACAACAACAACAACAGCTGAATTAGAGATGAGCAGCTGTCACAGTGACTGAATCTATCCGGATATGATCATCTGTACGAGCAGTTTCAGCTCTTACAAAATACAAAAATATTACTTAATAATTTAATTGCTATTTCCAATAACCGCAACTTAAAATATTTAATTCACTTAAGGCGGTAATTTTAAGTGAGTTACATTAATATATAAATATACTATACTAATTCATGTTGAAGCAAAAACATAAAAATCAAATTGCACAAGCAAAAAAAAAATAAATTAAAAATATAAACCACAACAATGGATATCAAATTTAAGTCGTTTGTTTTGAGTGAATCAAAAGTACTATATTTATATACGTCATATTATATTATATATTTATTTATTTACATCATATTATATCTCGAATGTGATAACCACTGGGCAAAATAATTGTACGCTATATTTGTATTGTGGATATGAGTCTTTTCTTCATAATTATGCATGTATGGTTAATAAATTTGCAAATTAATTTGTAGAGCGGATTGAAATACACAAATGCGATCCTTAAATGTACAAGAAAGAGTTATGAGTTCAGTACCTAAAATTAAATATGTTTTCAATTGATTGTTTTGTGTTTAATGAACTCTTATAATAATTGAAAAATGTATTTAGCTGCATAATTTAAAGATTTGTATACCTTTATTTAAATTTAACTATTGGAAAATGTTTGAATCAATAACTTTCCACTTATTTCGAGAAAATCATATATCGATACTTAGTTAAAGTTGAAAAAAAGCTTTATATGGTTTTTCTATGTGCATTTGAATTGAATTTTTGCGATTGAATTTGAATTTGAATTGAACAATCAAAGAGTGATTACAATGACTTTGAGTCAGTCTCACCGTATCATTCGTGCCTTACGTGTGCTACTGTTAACACACCCACACATATGCATATGTTTGTTTGTGTGTGTGTGTGTGTGTACATATATTTATGTAAAGCGTGCTATTTAAACCTGAAATTTCAAAATGAGCCAAGTCGATGCCGATGCTGATATCGCTGACGACGTCCAGTCACGATTGTTGTTGTTGTTGTTGTGTACATAAGTATGTATGCGTACATGTGTGTATATTTATGTGTATGTGTGTGTGTGTGTGTGTGTATGTGTTTATATATGACTTGTCAGCGGGAAGATGACGAAGCGTCGTAGTTTTTTTTTACTTGCTAGCAATTTGTTGTTATTGTTATTATTATTTTCAGTGTTGCTTCGTTTGCTAGGCAGCAGCAGCAGCCATGTTTGCATTTAAGCACGGCTACCTTTCAGTCTAGGCACACACTCCTTGCACGTGCTGAACCCCCACCCGACCCCGCACCTTGCTGCAAGCTGTATGGTGGCGCATCCGCTGCTAACAATGTCGCCTTTGTTGCCGCTGCTGTTGCAGTTGCCACATAATTTGTCCACTGGCCATAAAGTGTGTGCTTCGATAACGTCGTCTACCTGGCTTACCTGTCCCCGCTTAGTTTATGCTGCTACTGCTGCTGAACCCTTTTTCTTCTCACACCATTCAACCGTGACTTGGCCCCTGCTCCCCCCTCGTTTATTTATAGCCGCAGGCGCGTTTGCATTTCATTATTCACGATTGTTTCCGTTAGTCCAGCAATTTCAGATAGAAATTGCCTTACAGTTTCTATCGTTCCTGGCTTATGGGAAATGAGTTCGATTTAATGACATTTTTATAAGCAGCAGCGTCTCTCTGAAACTGAAGCCTGAGCAAGGTGTGTTTAACGCTCGATGACTGATTGGTTGACCGGCAGCAGCGACGACGACGTCGTCGTCATCATCATCATCATGATTATGATTCACTCATTTCCCAGAAATGGTGAATTAGCAGTTTATAATTTTGCATAAGAACACTTCAGGTTAAACCTATGTAAGAAATTTGATATACATTAATTACAAAATGTACATTTAATAAAAATAAGTTATATAAAAAAGTTGACATGACTAGTAGATACCTTGCGACAAGAAAAAATAGTGAGTGAGAAAAAAAATGAAATGCAACTTTCAATAATGAAACGTATTTGTACAAATCTTAAATAATAAACGTATTTTCATGAGAATCAGGTAGAAAGATGAAGATGATTAGCAAAAGTAATACAGACTCATTCTGCAAAATTCAATGAAAAGATAAAATCGAAAATATAACTTATTATTATTAACTTTGTTTATAAAAAAAAAATGAATATTGATTGTTTATTTAATATATTTATCTAATGTGGAACGAACAAAATTTTGTAATTTAAATGGTGCACGTGTTACAGGGTATGTGCGACTCCAGCACACTTAAATGCTTGTGGTTAGTGCTTGCTTTTGCTGTTTGCTGTTTAATGTCATCATCCAGTTTCCTTATGATTATATCGAAGCGTTGCTTTATTAGTGCATTCCATGAGCACGAAATAAAACAGCGCATTTGCACTCGCCACAAAAGTTTTGCACACACACAGAGAAATGGCGGTCTGTGAATGAATCTGTGAGTGAACAAATAGCAACTAGTAGCTATGCTCGACTGGTTTTCGTAATTGACCCACTCCGGACTTAACTTTCCATGCAATTGGGCAGATCAACAAAAATCTCTCACTCTCCAACAAATGCGAGTAGAATGAAAACAGAACAACAAAATGAATAAAAAAAATAAAAAAAAATACCTTTGCAAATTGTTGCCACTTATTGTTGTTGCTGTTGTTGCTTTTGTTAGTTTATGTACTGTGGAGGTCGTTCTCGGCTGGTTATGCTCGTTCATCAGCCACATCAGCACATCGGTCATTGGACCGGGACGGTGGCAACAACAACACCCATACCACCACCATCGGTACCACCATCACCACCACAAGCACCACCCGTGGCGTATTACGCGAAGGCGTCTTTGTTTTTGCTGTTGCGCTTGCGTCTGCTTTTGGCGCTGCCTGCAGCTGTGGCATGTTTGTATCTACACACACACACCCATGTTTATGTTTATCGGGCGAGGAAGTGATGACGATGTCGCCGCAATCGTCAGTGAATGCAACAGCGGCTTTGTCTCGATCCTCATCGTCATCTGTTGTTTGCCCCCGCAGCGTGTCTCACTTATTGCGTCTTGTTGCATTTCTTTTGCATTTCTCTCTTTCTTTCTCTTCCTCTCTTTTCGTAATGCGTCATTTAACTAGAACCTTATCAGCTTAATATGCTGTGCATGCAGTTAGATAAATCTCACGTAGAACGACGGGCATTATTATCAGTGGCAATGCAAATCACTCGTAGCCCCCCATCCGCTCCATTAAAAAAAAAAAAAGAAAAACAACAGCAACAAACACTGCTTCCGATCCCAATCTGAATTAAGTAATTGATAACCCTCAACCCAAGCATGTCCATTGAGGGAGGCACATTCAGCTAGCTTTACTTTGCTAGCTCAGTTTCGCATCACAGCTGAATCGCAACAGGTGACGGGACTATAATAAAGTTTTGCTAATACTATATTTCTATAAATTTACTAATCATTATTATCTACTCTTTTTTTTCCTTTTACAGCCAAATGCAATTTTGATCAGGATACGAAGCCACATCGTTTGAATCTGGATGTGGGTGATGCGGTCATAATTCTCAAGGCAACTACACATTGGTACTACGGCTACAAACAAAAGTATGTTAATCTGAATAATCTCAACTCTGATTAGCACTTTGACTGTATTTGCATTAGATTTACCCTTGAAAATTATACAAAGTTATATTACACAAAGTAACTGAGGCAACTACAGGATTCATATTACACATTGCGTATTAGTTTCTAGCACTTTAATACTTAATTTAAGACTGGCTTTGAAAACGCTAAGCACTCGCAGTAGTTAGATCCATATTAAATAAGAACTTAAACCAAATCGACCAGTATTTATTTGGCTAGAGAGAGTCCAGAGACCCACGTTTGAATATGAATATCTGCAGATTTTAAAGGGTGTCAAGCCGGAATACAAAATCGTAATCAAAATCCAAATTTAATATTCATCCAAGTACCAGAACTGATATTATACACAGGGGAATAGAGAGATGGATTAGGTTAAATCGACTTGGCTTGTTATGCTAAATATAAATATATATATACACCTAATAGGGTTAGAGATGCATTCTTCTAGTTTCACTTAATTATACCCTTTTTACATTTTTAATGTGTGTTGATAATTTAAATTATAACAGAGTATTCCACACTTATTCCGTTTGGAAGAATGTCAAAATGCTTATCGGAATTAAAATACTTTGCGAACCAGAACCACCATGACTCAAATACTTAATTAAAGATTGACCGCGGAAATAATATAAGATCCTAAAGTAATACTAGTTGTTGAACTCATCAGGGTTCAGATTATAGATCATAGATCACAGTACCTAAATTCGTTTGGCATTCTTCTAATATTTATGAGTTGCACAGATTTCCATTATACAAAGAATTTAAACAAAAACTTTAGCTTTGAATTTTTCGGGTGGGAGTCTCTTAATACATCGGCAGTTCTTCTCCTCCCACAACTGGAAAGAACAAATATCTGGAGCAGACAAACGGAAATGTTGATGGTCTCGCGTTGTTCACATGCATAAATCAGGTAACCAGCTGTTGTTGTGGGCCAAGATGCTGCCTATTTGGCCGTGTTGTTTACTTAATCAGCATGTTAGAATCTGTGCCACGTTGCCCAACAACAAATGTATTCTCTCGACTTGCTCTCAACCCTTTCTGTGGCAAAAACAGATGCGTCCATGTGGCAAAAAAAAAAATAGCCATTGGAAATTCAAAGAACAAATGTGTCCGATACGATTGTTGACCCTTTTGTTATTGGTTTGGGTTTTTCATATACATATATAGAAGAAGTTTGGGTTTTTATTTGATTATTTTTATTTATCTTGGTGTCTTGGACACATACTTGAGGCAGCTCTGCTGTAGTTTGTCTTATCTTTGGAAGCAACCAATGATGACAGTAACAACAACTGTTGAGATACAGTAGCCACAACAAGAGTTGCAACAACAACAACGTGCAGCATTCAACATGATTGGTTAGCTGACCTTTCTTCATAGTTGAACCACAACCCAGACCCACAAGTAGACAGGCCGAGTACAGTGAAGCCATGGCAAGTAAACATTCATATAAATTGAGCATTCGTTAAGCTGAGCTCATTAAGTCATATAATGCTTAAGTATTGATTGAAAAATTCGACTCGCTTCCGTTGTGCCATGTTTTCACTGTAACTGATACACTTGAGTATTTATTGCTGTTGGACGATAAAAATTGTATTGATGTATTGAGTGTGAGGTATTTAAAAAGAAATTCAATGCGTTGTGATAACCTCTTTGGTTTGAAATTCATATTCGTATTTGTTGTTTTTGTTTCTTATTTAATTTTTCGTTTTTCGTTTGACTGCCTCTGTTTGTTTATAATGAAATATCAATTTTAATTGTGCATTTTCTCACGATTTCCAAACGATAAGCAATACCAAAATGGAGAATTTGGGAGTGCCCAATATATATGTGTATATATTGGTATATTGAAGGTCACTTCTATGTCCGGTACCTGAATCAAGTTCACCGCAACGCAGCGCAATTTGTCACAGTTCCAACAGTTCCGTCTAACATACATACATATATGTATATATATTTATATATGCTGATTGATGGTTCTTGAGTTCAGTTCTGTTCGGTTTGGTTCTGTTGTTGGCTCAGGCAATTAAGGAGGCCACCCCGCATGTCAAATGCTGAATTAAGCCAAATTAAAGCATTCCATTTCATTTGGAGAGTGTCACACTTTGCGCGCACTTCCTCTGCTCCCCATGTGCACCCTAAACAATGTCAGTTGAGTCTCTCTCAGCTCCGGTTGGAGCGTTGGTTTTTGAGTTGGGTAATTCATCAGCGGCGAAAATGAATTGTGTCATGCTGCACTCATAAACTTATCGTGCATAAGTCATTCACACATATACATATACACATACATATCCTATCAAAATATGTACAAGTATGCGAGGGTCAGTCTTAAAGTTCCGGATATAAATTAGTATTCTTATTGGGTGACTTCGTCACTGCGATCTAGTTAGATCTTTTGTGATCCTTTCTGAGTATATACTGCTTCTATATCTCTACTTCTGGAGAAATTTTAAAAATAGGAGCTCGAATTGGTTTCATATTTAAATTTAGAGTCATTCTAACTAATGGGAAATCACAAAGAATCTAACTGAAATCTTCTTTAATGCCAATTATTTTAATTGTAATCTACAAGATTTCCTGCATTTCAAACAAGCTTTTTTGTGTCAACAACAATTTTTGTAGCTGCCCGCTTTATGGCATTATAGATTTATTTATGTGTACCCAATTATTAAAATATACATGCATAAATATACATATATATATATGTTGGCCACATTTTAATATTTGCTTCCTTATGATTCTGTCTGTTTCCGCTGCAGGGAGAAGCAAACACGCGGCATCTTCCCCAAAAGCTATGTGCATCTGTGTGAGTTCAACATCGTGAATGGCGAGTATTGCATTCGACGAACCGATATCGTCGAGGAGATCACCAAGGTGCTGCTGGAATGGGGTGGCATTGCGAAGAATTACTTTCTGGTAAGCATATGAATCCCAGTCAAATTTGCAGGTAGATAACATTATTCTATTGCTTGCAGAGCACAAATGAGAAGTTTCAGGAGATACGGCCAAAGATGAATGAGTTGAACAATAATCGAGCAGCGTTGATATCCGGCAATTTGCCGCTCGACGAGATGCGCAAGGTGAAGCTGCAGGCGACGGCACAAATTGACACCGGCAACAAACTGCTCGGTCTCGACATGGTCGTGCGCGATGAGAGTGGCGACATCTTGGACACAAATGCCATCTGCACGACAGAGCTCTACGAGAATCACTTGCATGCGCTGGAGCGTATAAAGAAGGCTAATGTAAGTGGGTTGCGCAAATAAATAAAAAACAAAGTAGAGAGCTCTGTAACATCAGCAGCAATCTTCGCCTTAATCGACCATTGGCTAGCTGACACTCATGAAGAGGAATCCACAGAGCACTTGCCAGACAGAGATTAAGCACTCTATCTCCTTTCTAACCGATCAATCACAATTATCAGAATTAGAAGCAACTACGATTAAGAAATTCATAAGCGTAGCTGGCAATAGTGTTATGCAAATGAGAATAACCCAATTCACGGTAACACGTACGCCCAAATCTGGTCTATGTCTCTCTCTACGTAACCTGACCTAAGTGGGTAGAAAAGGGAGATGAAAGAGTATAAAATACCAATATAGTTGATATCCAAGTCAGACCATTTCATTTAGTTCAGGCCATTTTCGTCGTGTTTTTCCTCCACTAATCTCTCCTTCCCCATGCAGAGTTTAAACAGCGACCGGGAGAGGACTCGTGGCCTTAACAAATACTCGCACAACATATTGCTGCATGTGAATGCTTTTGTGTGCAAGTTCCAGGAGGATTCTGATCTGCTGTTTACGCTCTTCAATGGCGAGACGCATAAGCCGATTAGTGAGAACTATGTGGTGAAGTGGTCACGAACCGGCATTGCCCGGGATATCGATCAATTCGATAATAATCGTGTGCTGTTCACCGATCTCAGTCGCAATGATTTGAACATATCGAAAATCTATCTGGTGTGCTATGCCATACGCATTGGTTCCATGGAGATGAAGGACTCCACAGACTCGAAGCGCACCAGCATGAGCATTGCGAACAGTGTCCTCACGGCGGCCAGCCGTAAGCACTCCCAGCTGTCAGTCAATTCGAATGGATCCTCGGGCAGCGCCAGTGAGTACATGTTGCGTCGTCCGTTCGGTGTCGCCTGCAAGGATTTGACGTCCATTATCAGTAAGTCGGTAGATCATCGTAACAATCTTGATCTGCCATTCATCATGTGCGAGAAGGACACGTTGGATGGCACGCTGCGCAAACTGATTGCCAACAAGGACATTGACAAAATCGAATCCAAAGTGGCCGTCACTTTTGAGGTGTTGCGCGGCGACATTAAACAGATCAAGGAGGACTTTCCACGATTGGTGCACACCAATGTGCCCGTCGCACGCAAAATGGGCTTCCCCGAGGTCATATTGCCCGGTGATGTGCGCAACGATCTCTATTTGACCATTTGCAGCGGTGAATTCTCACGTATTGCCAAAACATCGGAGAAGAACGTCGAGGTCACCGTTTGTGTTGTCAACGAATACGGTATGCAGATGTCGGGCGTAATGAGCATCGGTGCCGGGCATGCGCCCATCGATGATTATAAGTCGGTGGTGTATTACCACGACGATAAGCCCAAGTGGCATGAGACCTTCAAGATTCACCTGCCCATCGAGGAGTTTAAGGTGTGCCATTTGCGTTTCACGCTTAAGCATCGTAGCACCAACGAGCAGAAGGATCGCTCCGAGAAGCCCTTCGGTCTATCCTATGTGCGGCTGATGCAGGCCAATGGCACGACCATAACGCAGGGTCAGCACATTCTCGCCGTCTACAAGATCGATCCCAAGAAGTATGATAAACTGGTTGCCAAAAGCTATATGGAGTTGCCGGCAACCAAGATTGAGCTGCTGGGCACTAAACCACCGACGGGCGGACTTAGTCTGCTGCTAAAGGATCAGTTATGCATTGACGTTAATCTGTGCAGCACAAAACTAACGCAGAGCGGTAAGATTTGTCTACTCGTTTCTTTTCAAATGAGCATTTTTACACAACTCTTAACTCTGAATTCCAGTCAGTCTGTTGGGATTGTTGCACTGGTCGGCACACAAGGAGACCTTGGAGCAGTCGTTGAATGCATTGGCAAATGTGCCCGGTGAGGAGGTGGTCAAGTTTCTGCAGGATATACTCGATGCTCTTTTTAACATTCTGGTCGAGAACGATCATCATGAAAAGTACGATCAACTAGTCTTCATGAGCATCATACATCTGATTGAAACGGTCTCCGATTTGAAGTATCAACATTTTCTTAACGTTCTCGATGCGTACATCAGTGAAAGTTTCTCCGCCACTTTGGCCTATACGTAAGTGTTAACCGTATTTAATCCATTAAATATTCCTAACGTTTATTGCATTAGGAAACTGATGGATGTGCTTCAGCGCAATATTAGCGATGCGATCACACCGAGCGAGAAGTCCGCCGATGGCATTGAGCATGAGGAAAGCACCGCAGTGCGACGCCTCTATAAGACGACACGCTATATGCACTATGTGATGAAGTTTGTGATTAGATCGCGCGTTTTGTATGCGGCAATGAACTGTAATAACGACTATGTGGACTTTGCCACACGGCTGCAGGAGTTGCTCAAAATGTTCATCAATATGATCGGATGCCCCAGCAATCAGTTGAAGTCGGAGGGGGCGCTGCTCAAGAATCTACACATCATAGCCACCGATTTGATGGAGGTATTTGATCCCGTGGATCTAAGGTGTGTAATCTGTTGTTATTCAATTATTGTGAAGTATATGTAAATATGCATATTTGCAGCACGTTGATTGTGGAGATCTTGGAAAAGTTTCCGCCCCGCCGTCTTACCCAGTCCAAAATGGGTTGCATCAAGGATTTTGTGGAGACGAAACTATTCGCGTTGCCCAATTGTCGGGCGATCTTGTTGCCGGTGTTCTGCAAGCATATTAAAGACCATCTCGAGAGCAAGGAGGAGGTATGTTTAATGCCAGCTTTTACTTTGCTTGTGCCACTAATTATCCATTGGAGTTCGCATACTGTTTATAATCTAATGCATCGTTTCAATATGTGTTCTATATACGGTCTTGTGAATGCAACAACAACAAGTCGCAAAATTAAAACATAATCCAGCACATGTTCAAGTCAAATGAGCCAAAGTAACTAATTTAACTCAACTGCAAACGCTATATTTACAAATAATTAATATTGCAACATTTACCGAAACATACTTATCAAAAACAACTTGCTATTGTCATATTGCTTAAATATATCTGAAAGCTATGGCGAAACGCTTTAAATATTTTTATAAAGAGCTGCAAATCAAAGCGAGATAAGATTTGATAGATCAGATCATAATATTTTTCAACTGAACATGTGAGCTGTCTTAATTTTGCTCAGTTTCCAAACGGATTAGTTTTTACACATATCTATTTGTAGCCATTTGAGATGATTTGTTAGTTAAAGTTAAGCATGCTGCATCTATATCTTTTTTTTTTTTTGTGTATACCCTTGCAGAGGAAATAGTATTTTTCGCTGTGTGTTTGTCTGAATGAAAAATTAAATTTATTCTTTAACTTTATCTATTTCAAAACGATGAAAAAACATAATGTGCACTAATAATAATAATTTCAGTATACAATTACAACTATAACTATGCGTAGTCCAAGTCTGGAGACTTGCCGAGGTGCATTGCGCCAAAATGACGAGGATTCCCTCAGTGCCAAGTTCTTTTGTTTTATATGTAAAATACCTATTGATCAATGTGTTTATGTATTAATATGGTTGCCAGTTATCTGCAAGGGTACTTAATCTTCGGTGACCCGAAGATAACAGTTATTGTTTATAAATGATTTAAATATGGTTTTTTAAATTGCATCTGATTGAGTTTGTTGTTTGTTGTTATGTGTTTGTCCTGTGTCTGTATTCTATTGTCACGTGTCCCTTCTAGTCTTAAGCACTTTGTAAAGTAGCCACACAGCAATCGCAAGTGTTCCATATGTGAACTATGTGTATATGGCTTATCTTATCTGTAAGTATGTAAGTATTATATAATGCATATGAACAACACACACACACACACACACACACATACACACACATATATGCAAGCACATGTAATTGTGTAATCTTGTTTAGCTAGCGCTCGATCGGTGTGTTTAGCAAAAAGATTTCTCCACCAGACATTATCTCCATCGTCGTTTAGTTTTGTTTTGTTTTGTTTTTTTTTTGTGTTTTTTTCTTCTTCGTGTAAGCATTGCTCGTGTTTAACGGCATATAAATGAAGATCGTAGATTGGTTTGTTTTGGGTTTGCTGTTAGTTGATCGCTCGTTAAGAATCGTCTTTCTCATCTGGCGTCATAACTGTAATAAATGTTTCAACTGCAATTACGTATGGCAATTCATCATTGATCCTCCCTTCACACACTCACTCACCCAACACCCCCGTATCTGAACAAATGGTTTTAGTTTAACATACAATTTGCATACATACATAAGTATATAATAATGTCAAGCACATCTTACATACACACACACACACCCACACACACGCACAGTATATAATGCGAATGTATGTATGTATGCACATCTGGAACTTCTACTTCTCCTAATATATATATATACACTCAGTCGCATATTTGTTTATAAGTTATTTTGCAAAAATATGTATGTATTTATTAACTTTTAAATATTTTCTCATTTTGCTACTATTAAACATTAACATTAACATTAAAATTTACAAGATTTATTTATTTATCTACTTGTGAAATTTAATATACAAAAATAGTCCATTTCACTTATTGGCGCTGAATTGTTTGGACAATGGAGATTTTGTATGGGATTTTGTACATTTTTGCCACCAGATTGGGGAAAATTGCATATTATTAAGCATAGTGAAAGGAAATCTTAAGAATTTGGATCATATTCATTAGAGGATAGCTTAAGGAACATAACGGTGTCATGAAGTCATATTAAATAAGCCACCTGCTCAATTGACATATGGGTACATGCAATTGGGCAAACAAAAGCTGCTTTTCAGTACTAATTATTGAAACTTTTTATTTTTCCTTGCAAATCCATATGCTAATTGAGCAGGTGGCTTATTTAATGTGGTTTCATTGACACTGTTATATTCCTTAAGCTATCCTCTAATGGATCTGATCCAAATTTTTTAGATTTCTTTTCACTATGCTTACTAATAAAATATTTTCCCCAGTCTGGTGGCAAAAATGTACAAAATCCCATACGAAATCTACATACTGAAAAGACTTTCCGGACAGTGCACAAAAATGGATCATTTTAGTTTTTAAAATTTCACAATAAACTAAATATATGAATATTATTAATTTTAATGCTAAGTAGTTAATAAATATCCAATTAATAGTAGAAAACTACGTAAATAATAAAAAGTCAATAATAATATACATTTTTTGGCATAAGAACTTAGAAAATAAAAATTTTTTGCATTACGAAAAGACTCTGGACAAACTGTGTATATATATATATACATATATACATATATCTTTCTCTCTCTCACGCTGTCTGTCTTCTTGTCACTCTTCATATGTGTGTAATACCTATTTTGGCTTAATGATTAGCACCATAATTGTATTCGTATTCATATTATTAGCTTATTTCAAATCGTGATCAAAACTAAATGTTTCCCAATGTTTCTCTTATGTACCCAACCACCCATCTGCCTACCACCTATGAACCATTAAACGTGTATCGAAACAAAACTTGACCCGCTCAATGTTGGGCGCGTTGTTTTTGTTGGTCTGTTGTACACTGTACAATATCATAATTGTGTTATACAAATAGGGTGACTCGAAAACCGATATCTGGCAGCAAGAAAAGAATCTTTCCAAAGCCGCTAAAGTGCTCGGACAAAAAAAATCCCAACTGCACACACGTGAAACGACTGCCAATAAAAAGGTAACAAAAAACAAAAAAAGAACAACAACAAACATAATAAAAAACTGATAACTACCAAAACGAATATTGCACAACAATATCAGATTCAGATCAGGCCTATGTAACGCACATCCAAAATCAGAGCGTCAGCTGCCTACCGCGTTCTACCACCTATTCAGTATATATATTTATATATCCACATATATATTATTATTATTGTTTAAGTTATGTTTAGCTTTCTGCCATTTTGCACTGCCGGTGATTTGTGCACTTTACGCTCAATGGCTTTTAATTTATAAGATGTTCTCATGCGAGTGTGCGAGCAATGCACAAAGCTTTTACACACACACACACACACACACGCAGGTGTACTAAGCTCCGTTGTGGAGCTTTAAGAGCTCAAAAAATTGTAATGCAATGTGCATTGCTTGCTTCTTTATTTGGTGTACGCCACGATTGTTTTTTTCCATGTTATTTTTGCAGCCAATGTTTTCCTTAATTTACAAAGTTTATTGTGTTTTTTATGTTTATTTATATGCACTAATTTATATTTTAGCTAAGCTTAGCTAGGCCGCCAGCAGAGAAGACGTGTTTTTTTTATATTTTTATTGCATATTTCAAGAAGAATCGAATACATCTCTGATTGAAAATTGAAACTAATCCGTCAACCTTTGTCGCTAGATCGCCGAGTGCATCAAGATCATGAACAACATTCTGAAGCTGCTCTACCGCCCGGATGTTGGACCCACCCACAATGATGTGCGCGACATTATGATCAAGCTGTTGCGATCGGTGATGAAGGCGGCGCATTCCTTGGATCGGGATGTGGACGTCGTCGGCCAGTTCTTTGCCATTATGCTGGGCATTTTGCAGCGCATGGATGCCCAGCATTACAAATACTTTGTCAACGATCTGCATCAGCAGGGCGAACTTAAGGATTTTGTCATTGAGATTCTGCTTGTGTTCGAGGAGCTCGTTTCGCCGCATCAGAAAGCAGTTTTTCCTCGCGACTGGATGGATATGATTATGCACCAGAACACGGTCATCCTCGGCGCCCTGCAACAACTGAGCATGGTCGTCACGGATTATTTCCTCTGTCCGGTGTTCGATAAGCAGATCTGGTCTAATTTCTTTCAGTGTTCGATTGCATTTCTGGTGCAATCGCCACTGCAGCTGAACGACTTTAATGATAACAAGCGGCAAATTGTGTTTGCTCGTTACCGAGATATACGAAAAGATACGGCCAAGGAGATACGCAAGATGTGGTTCCAGCTGGGCCAACACAAGCCCAAGTTTGTGCCGCAACTGGTGGAGCCCATACTGGAGATGAGCATGATACCCGAAACTGAACTGCGACGCGAAACGATACCCATCTTCTTCGATATGATGCAGTGTGAGTATTACAGCTCTCGCCTCGAACAGGAGAGCTACGGCGACACCAAAAACAACAATTCCCATCACAAGGGCAACTTCTCTGAGTTCAAAACGGCCATGATCGAAAAACTGGACATCCTAATTGGAGCCGGTAAGTGTCCTGTATTTAAATGCTTCATTCCGTTTCAATTAATTGTGCATTTTGACTTGGGCAGGCAAGGGCGACACGGAATACAAAGAGCTGTTCAAAAAGATCATGCTGGAGCATTGTGCCGCCCACCGTACGCTCAATGTGGACGGCAGCAGTTTTGTGAACATGGTGACCATGTTGATGGACAAACTCCTGGAGTATCGCTACATCATCCAGGATGAGAGCAAGGAGAATCGCATGGCGTGCACGTTCTCTCTGCTGCAGTTCTACTCGGAGGTGGATCTCAAGGAGATGTACATTCGTTACGTTTACAAGCTGCGCGATCTGCACATGGAGTTTGACAACTATCCGGAAGCGGCGTTTACTCTAAAGCTGCACACGGAGCTGCTGCAATGGAACGATACGGAATTGTCGCCACAGCTCCGCAGTCATCTCTTCGGCAGCTGTCGCACCCATCGCGAGCTGAAGGAGACGCTCTACTACGAGATCATGGGCTACTTCGACAAGGGCAAGCAATGGGAGTGCGCCATCGATATGTGCAAGGTGCTCGCACAGCAATACGAGGAGGAAATCTTCGACTACATTAAGCTGTCCGAGCTGCTGAAGCGCATGGCCGAGTTCTTTGAGAAGATACTCAAGGAGCTGCGTCACACATCCGAGTACTTTCGCGTCTGCTTCTATGGATTGGGATTCCCGCGACTGCTGCAGAACAAGGTGTACATATTCCGGGGCAAGGAGTACGAGCGCCACAGCGACTTCTGTTCACGCATGCTTGTGCAGCATCCGGAGGCAGAGCTGATGCAAACGCTGGAGGCCCCGGGCGAGGATATAACCAACAGCGATGGCCAGTACATACAGGTCAATAAGGTGGAGCCCATTATGGACGCTTCATTCGCCAAGTTCAATGAGAAGATCATCTCCAATGAGATTGTCAAATACTTCACCTCCAATAATGTGCAAAAGTTTCGTTTCTCGCGACCATTCCGCGACAGCACTGGTGGTGGCGGCAGGGACGATGTGCTCAATCTTTGGCTGGAACGCACAGAGCTCTTCACCCAATTCCGCTTGCCTGGTATATTGCGCTGGTTTCCCGTTATAGATACGCACACGTTCAAGATTTCACCACTGGAGCGTGCCGTTGAGATTATGAAGGACACAAACAGGGACATCAGGCAGCTGGTCATACTGTATCAGAGCGATGAATCGTTGCACATTAATCAGCTCAGCATGAAACTTAATGGCATCGTCGATCCGGCCGTTATGGGCGGCTTTGCAAAGTATGAGGAGGCCTTCCTAACGGACGAGTATCTCGAGCAACATCCGGATGATAAGGAGCTTGTCGAGGAACTTAAGGAATTGATTGCTTTACAAATACCGCTACTCGATATTGGTAAGAATTCAATTAGATTGTTATTATTTAAAGTAACGCTTTCTATAAATAATGTTTCCTTTTTAGCTATTCGACTGCATCGCCAGAAGGCCCCAGACAGTCTCAAGGCGCTGCAGGATCATTTGGAGGGCTGCTTTGGGGACATGAAGCATCACGTGGAAACGCGCTACGGCCGTAAATCGTGCGACTTGAAAATCGATCGGGATTCGGTGGTGATGCGACGCACAAACTCCTATTTGCCCACACTCTTTGATAACGGCAACAATCGATTGTCCGAGACCAGCATGGGTTCCTCGGAGTAAGTGTTCCCTACTCGTACTTTCATGGTATTCTAATTCAATGCTAAACTAATATTACCGACAATTGCAGCAGCGGTCTGTCAAAGTCCACTTTTCTTCCGCGTCCGCCTACAAATTCCATCAAGTCAACGCTGGCTAGCCTCAGTTTCAACACCAGGTGAGTTGTGATTCCCCATTTAATTAACCCAAATACTCATAACCAAATAATTATTTTAACACATTTTTTGCTGTTGCCATTTTAAGTTTGAGACTTTAAGTTGTTTGTTTTTCTATTTATTTTTTTTGTTTTTGTTGCACGATTTTATTTTTTATTTGTTTACTTTACTTTACTTTGTTGCTTACTGTGTCCGCTCACTTAGACCCAGTTTGGGAAACACGTCCAGCACAAAACGCTACAAGTACAAGGACAAAACACCCTCCAAGAGGGGCTCCATGAAAAAGGTAAGCATAATATATAATATATTATTCTATTATTTTATATATTATATTTTACCAATTTGTGCATGCAGGATCGGGACACATTGAGCCTGCCAGTGGCCAACTGCCAGTGGTATACGCCGCCACTATCCACAATTAATTCGACGCCCGAGAAGGAGATCAACACATCTGTTAACTCGCTGGCCAGTGCCTCCAATAGCTCCTTGGGTGGCCCAAAAACACCTGATCCACGTGTGCTCACTGAAGAGGTTGGTTAAACATATACCGTTTCTTATTGTTAATAATAACTAATGGTATTTGTATTTTGCATAGTTAACGCCCAAGCGGCCACTGCGTTCGGAGAAGGAAAAAGAGAGGCGTCTCTCGCGGCCAGCTAGCATTGCGACGCCAACGGCGAGCATTAAGAACTTTGCGGACACACGCTCCTTGTCCGAGGGCAGCAATCGCAACTCAGTTGGTAAGCAGCACGTGGCAACAACTATTTTTTGCATTGTAAACAATAATTCTTGTGTGTAGAAACAACCGATTCCACTTCGGAGGAGGACTTGCGACCACCGCCTTTGCCGGCCAAGACGCGTGACTCCACAGATTTTAGCAGTCTGACGCACAGTCTGGACTGGAATCCGAATGGTTATAGCATGCTGAGCAACGTGAGCATCAACACGTCAAACATCATCAATAGCATCACTACAACCATGACAAAGACCAGTATTACAAACACATCGTACGAGTATGTGGAGGCCACTAATTTCAGCATTGATCCCAGCAAGCCGCGTCCTCCAACGCCGCCTCCAAAGCCATCGCGCCACAGCAAACACATTCCATGAAAGAAACGAAAAGCAATTGCAACTGTTGCGTCATAAAAAAAAAAACAAAAACGTCAACGAGGAAGCATCGAGTGCCAAATATTCCTATTACTACATACATATATAAATCTATTTAGCACTAATCGCGACAGAAGCGAGCAACAATTTAAACAATACACATAAAGCAACAACATTTGCCTCACACGACCGACTACCAAATAGCAAACGGCATCAGTGTCTTAACAAACGATCGCAGTAGATTTTAAATAACGCTTCTAACAAACATAATAAGAAATCTGTGTTTAATGTTTAATTATGTTGAAATGATATTATGTTGAACATGTCATCATTTTTATCTAAGTTAATAGTTAATTTATATCGAACATATATTCATATGCTTCTATATCGATATCCTCTAATTTTATTTGTTTTCGAACAAAACACAATACGCACACCTGCTACTTGTCTTCCACAAGTTTTGTTATCCCCTATACAATAAATATGTGACTAAACTGAAACGTATCTATATTAAGTTTAAGTTCTAATACTGATTATACAACTCTACGTAGTTTTCTTATGCAAAGAAGTGCCACAATCTACAACAAAAAGAAATTAAGAAAGGAATCAAGTGTGTCCAATTTTAAGCAAAAAATCAATTAGAAGTCAATTAAAATTAAATCTTTTAATAAATTCGTTATCGATTAGACAAATTTACAACAAAGGACTATTTAAAAACTATTTACACACATATTTTTATTGAATGCCAAGTAGCCATAACATCAACTTTTAATACGTAATATATACTTATGTACTTTATATATGAACAAATAACTTTTTAAATTTTGTTATCCAATATACAATTGTCTAAATGTATGCCTAAATGTAAGCACCTATGTGTAATATAATGTAATTTGCGATCTATGCATTGGCCAAAGATTAAGCAATAATAAAGTTCATTTAAGCCAGCTTAACGTATTGAGTGGAATTGCGGGATATAGGCTTTTTACCGTTTTTGGGGGCGACAGTGGGCGTATTACGAAAATTCCAATTTTTAAAGCGTGCTAATAGTAATAAGCTTTGGACTTTTGGGAAACACGTGGTTTAATGGATTAGCGCTTATTGATTTAATAGATTTCCTAGCCTCCTAGTGGACATTTCACCCTAATGTTAACACTTTGATGCAGCTATAGAAAAGTCCGTCTTCCAAGTTTCAAGTCTTTATCTTCAGGGTGTCGAAAAAGTTGTGTTAATACGGACGTACAGACGGAAACACGGACATTGCGCAAAATCAATATTCCCTTCGGTATTTTTCCCCTCCGAGTGAAATTTGTGTTTGATGCTAAGATGACCCCATTAACTTTGAATGCCAAACGATTGGGTGGTCCTAGGGATCCTAACGCACCATTTTCTTAAGAAATCTGCAAGTATTTATTTCGTACATATCTGATAAATTATTGTCCTAGCCTTGGCTCGTCCTAAAATCATGCTATATGGTATTAATTTTTGAAACCGGTTCACTAGTGATTTTATTTTTCAACATGAAAGTATGCTATGAAAAATATTGCTGAGCCATTTCAGATTAGCTAATGCCAAATTAAACACAATTTCATTTATTATTTGTTATGTCGTAAGTTATGTAAATTTTATTCATAATATTTCGTTGCGTTTTAAATGTAAATAATGTATAAATAATAATAATTAGTACATGAACACATTTGAAAAAAAAACAAACATCAAATACATGTTAGGTAAAACGAATACAAGAAAATAAGAGTAGTAGTTTGGTCAGCTTTTAAAATGAAGTTTTGTTTTCTTCCAAAAGGAAAGGCACACACGAAAAGGCATAATTAGTAATACATATATATATAAATAGAAAATGCATGGAATGTTGCTTGTCGAAGCGCAGCGAAGTCTTTAGTTTTTGGAGACCAAAGTAAAAGGAGACTTATAAATTTGTATTCAGATCGACACATATTTTCGAATTGCGATTCTGCTTCTGACTTATCTCGAGTACTTGGAACATCTCCTTGAGAGCTTCGCTGGTGCCGGTCTTGCGACGATGGTTGCGACGCAACGTTACGCGTCCAGATTTAAATTCGCGCACTATAGCGTCAAGACCTGAAAGGAGCCGTTGTACATTCAAATTAGTCAATTGTATGTAATATGGATATTAGTAGCTCAATGTTAAGCTAAGCATCTAAAAGAATTCAACTAACATGCGGTTAGTTTTTTTAAACCATTGCCAAAAATGATAAGACAGCACCTACCTTTAAAAGGCAACAGCAAGCACGCGACATAATCAAGGGCGCTAAGGATTTTAAATTACGGATATTTTGGTATGTGGCAAATGAATATAAATCACAACAAATAACCAAAACAACAGCAACAAAAGGGGCGTGAAATAAACTCATTCAACAACTGTCAGATAAACGACAAATGAAGTTGCTGATGCTGCGTATGCGACTTGTTGTGCCCCAAAACGAAGTCAATCGAAATATACGGTAAAGTGTGCGGGTCTGTTTATAAGAAAAGCGACGCAATAAAACACGGAAATATAAAACGCACAAATAATAATAATAAGCCATAGCATGACGACAACAACAACAATGTGGATTGAAGGTGTTGCCTTGTCCCGGTTCTAGTCTTGGGTCTGTGGAATGCTGTGACAGCGCCATTTGGTCTGTTGTTCGGTTTACTCGTAAAAATAATAAATGGCGTATGCCTTGCCTTCATCGAATTTGATACGTTGCGTCGTCGTTGGGGCGTTGGGTAACATAAAGCTCCGTAAGCTGCGAGTGAAACATGTAAACGCCTGATGGCTGTGTTTAAAGCCGAAGCACCGCACAATGGCACCAGCCCTTTCGTCCGCCCGCTCCTCGTCTACCGTTTGTCGGGACGCTGTGTTGCCAGGGCAGTAGCCTCGGCCCAGGAAGCCAGCTAATAGCGTGCAGCTAGCTACTAGCTGGCAGTCTTGGCAGTTGGCTCTTGGCTTCACACAGCAGGACAAACTTAAATCAATTCAAGTTCCTCTCGTTGGCATAACACATATGAGTGAAGTATGCGAGTTATGCTTGCTGCTGGCTGCTGCTTCAATTTTTGTATCGTACACAACCGGAAATGCTGCGGAAATGATATCCAGCAGTGCTCGGTTTGTGCCTACTTCAAAGTCAATTAATTTACACTAGCGGAAATTGGTCTAAATGTGACAGCTTGTTGCTAGACGGGGGGCCGGTGGTGGTGTCTGAGTAGGCTCTCTGGCCAATAATGGTCAGAACAAAAGACAAGTGGCTGACTTTATATGCTTCGAGCATATAAACATTGCCATGACAATCTGTGGATAGATGCTGTATAGCCCACAGACACACACACACACAAACACATACACACACACATAAATATACACAACTACAGGTTGGCTTCGCCCGGCAAGCGACAACAACATTGTCTGGAATTTATTCGCTCAGTTCGCTTCATTTGTTTTTGGGCCGAGTGCGACGACGCGTCACTGGCTGCCTGCATGGCTGCTGCTTGGCTGTTTCCCGTTGACGAGGACGAGCGCCAGGACACGAATGCCACAACGCTGGCTAGCTGTGGACTTGCTGCTCGCTTTGCTGCCAGCTCAAACGCTTCATGTGCTTCAAGTGACGCGCGCGCGCTTCGTTCTCAGTGCCGGTTCATTTATCGCACAGCTTATATACCATACATAATACATATACATATGCATATACTTATACTTATACATATTGGTATACTTATACATCTGCGTATATATCCCTATACAAATTGGTAGCAATAGCAATAGCAATAGCTGAAGCCTCCTCTTTTTAATAACTCGCGCCTCGCACAATACGCGCCTTGATTGATTTGAATGTGCGCTCGTTACGCATACGCGCCAAAAAAAAAAAGTAGAAAGATGGACAATGACAACAACCGGAAGCGGATGTGCTTAGTGCGACAGTGACAGTGACAGTGAGAGTGACAGTGTGAGTGCGAGTGCTCTTGTAATTGAGTCAGCGTGTAAGTCAGTCAGTCAGTAGGCGTACATATATATTGCTATGTGTGTGTGTGTGTGTGCGAGTGTGTTGCAACTGGCAGGTGTTGTTGCATGCGGCTTAAGCTTTGATTACATCGCTCCTGCGTGGCAGCCAGTGCACGTTCACGTTCTCCGCTTTGCACTTTCTTTTCTACTAACTAGCCCATAATTTAGGTGCGTAGACAACAGGCTAAATTAAATTCAAACAAGCAACAATGACCTATTTAAATCTGGAATAGAAGTTAATCTGCAAATTTACCCTCTACAATGCAATGATAAAATTTATAATTGAATTGTCTCAAACTTTAAAGTACACTGGTTGTAAGTTTAAAGGGAATATTTACTAAGAAAAATCTATAACCGCCATAAGTATCTATTTTTAAATTAAAAGATAAAAAAAAATTAAAAGATTTTTTAAATAAAATCTTATCTTGAAATATGAAATTATTATGAATTATTATTATTATTATTATTATTATTATTATTATTATTATTATTATTATTATGAATTATTATGAATTTAACGAACTGAATTCAACTAGCTAACATAAATCTATATGCAGTTGTGTGTTGAAGCGACAAGGGTAACTGTAACTATAACTTAATAATATTTTATGGATCGATAGTTTGTATTTATAAGAATGCTAAAAGTGTTTTCTGTCTGCCAAAACACACACACAAATAATACACACACAGTCATATCCATCAACATAGAAACTGCTGCATGGCTGCATTATATTCTACATAATATACAAATATGTTTGTGTTTGAGTGTGTGTGTGAGTCTGTGTGCGTGTGTATTAAAGCCCCTTCTAGTACAAACCAGTTGATTTCGTTTACATGTTAGTAACATAGTATGTATGTGTGTATGTGTGTGTGTGTGTGTGTGTGTGTACACATGTGACTTGTTGTGTTGATGTTGTGGTTGAAGCGCGTCATAATGCAAAACACGATTTTGTGCATAGCACAATACAATAACATATCGCTACACAATAGCTATAACAATATATATATATCATTTATCTATATAAAGAAGCCACTGTACAGTTTCCTAAAAAAACGTACATAGTAATTGAAAATCTAAATTTGGCCAATTCATTTCTCCTCTTATCCAATAAACATATATTTGCTTAATCTATAAAACAATATCCTGAAAATCTGTCTTGTAAATTGGCAACAATATCTCTGCTTTTTCCAATTTTGGATTTTTCCATAATCCATAAACCATAGTCGTTTCCTTACTAGCATTTATTAGTAAATATATATGTAACTGCTGTTCAATTTGTGTGGCATGCCACACGGGTGTAAGTATGCTTAGCCAAACATTTCAGTTAGCTAAAGCATACACGTAATGTAAATGATGCTCATCTTTAACTGAAGTTAGGGGGCTGTCTGACAGCTGCCAGGAGGCAATCAGAGAGCGTCGAGCATCCAGCATTGAGCTCAAACTCAAATCCAAATCCAAATCAATATCATACAATTGTTTCAACGCAATAAAAGCGGAAATTAAACGCCAGAGATGTCCTACAAGTGCAATAGCAATGTGAACAACATCTATACCTACACACGCACACCCACACCTATATACATAAGCATAATCAAGTGTGACGGTTTCACATTGATTGCAAAATGTATTAAGGCCAAAAAGAAATTCAGCTACCAGCTTCCAGCTACCAACCTTGCAAGCTGCCTTCCCTTTCTGCTGAGTGTAAAGCCGACGCTAATTAGATTTTTACTGCTGTACTACATCTCAATGCACACACATACACCTACACCTACACATACACATACACATACACACAGCGATGTGTGTATACGTAGTGGCACAACTGGGCTGCGTCAAAAAGCTTGTGGCAAACTTAATTAAGAAGTTGCCGCCGTTGCAGCAGCAAGCACCAGCCATGACAGGCATGGCATGGTAACGTGCACCGTTGCCGTGACAGAGTGGCAACGCTTAGGTAAACAACAACAACAGCATCCACAGGAGTAGAAGCAGCAGCAGCAGCAGCAGCAGGAAAAAAAAAACAAAACAAAACAAAACAAAAACAAAAACACATCACAAAATCAATTATAATCGGTGAGGCAGGTGGATTGTGTGAGGCAAAAACTGACAATACACAGTTGACAATTGACAGCAACAAGTAGAAGGCTGTTAAAACCAACGCTAGGAAAACCATAGCAACAACAACAACAACAACAACATCAATGATGCCAGGCATCGCCTCTGTCTAAGGATTTAACGCAGTCGCTTCCAGAGGCAGATAACGCTCATGACATTTGCATAGTTGCCATTTCTCACTTTTTTGCGAAGACATCGGAAAATTATCGTTTTTGTTCCAAGGCAACCTAAGCATGCTGGCAAAAAAGAGTTTCCTACTTTTGCAGCTTTCTTTAATAAATTTAATTGAAATTCTTTTTTTTACTAGATATGGAAGTGTCACTAAATAAAATAAAGTATATTATTAACAAATTGTGCGAAAGCGGAAAATTATGTTGTGCCTGTGGTACAAATATCTACAAATATCTATTCTGGTTTACTTTAGCTGCTCAATTATCAAATTAACTAAAAAAAAAAATGAAGTTACAAATTCTTCAAACGTAAGATTGACTCTTCAAATAAAATTGTAAATTAAATAGTTCTTGGCAGCAAAAGGTTGAATATTGTTTTGCATCTGCTTCTCTTATTCAGATTGCAAATAGTTTTTCTCATTCGTTGCTCAAATTTGCCTGAAGTTTAAAGAACTATGCAGCGAGCATAAAAAAAAAGTTCATAAAATTCCTATCTTGAAACGAAATTTGGCGAAATGAGCACTGAACATAACCGTATACATATATATATAAATATAGTTGGTATATATTATGTGTACATACACCCACCCCACCACACACACACACACATACTAACATATACGGAGAGACAGTATTCAAAATGAATAGTGAAAGGGAGCACCATAAAAATCGACACTTAAAATTCCGAGCACAAAATGGCTGAAGTGAAAGTGTTCCACTGTGCATATCCTGTCCATGGTTGAGCCATTGACATTGAGTGGAATATGACACATACAAGCACACGCACACACATCCTTAGACCCATATAAACGACTCGATAAAGTAGGCCAATGATTTACGGGAGATTGCTGATAACTGATTGACAGACATACCTGTTGCCGCCTGCGCCTGTACCTGTTGCTTGACATTATCGATAATCTTATCGCCGACGCCTTTGTGCAAATTATGCCCAGCTATATGCTGACTAAAGCTGCCAGCTCCACCGCTCTCACCAGATGCACCCAAAGCCGTTGCAGCTGTATAGAGCATTTTGGCCGGCATGGGTGGCGGTGGTGGCGGGGGTGGAGGCAGAGCAGCTGGTGTTGTGGTCGCTGTTGCATGTTGACATTCTTCCGCTCGCTGATAGCGCACCAATTGCTCCTCGGCGAGATCGGCACGTGTTTGCGCCAGACGCAGCTGCTCCTCGAGTATTTCCAACTTAAGTTGTAATTTTTTTAGTTCATCGTTAGTAGTTTTTGCAATAGCCGCATCCATTAGACTTTGCTACGGAAACAAGAGCAGGGTAAACGGGGCGGGGGAAGCAGAGCGGGGGTATCGAAAATTAGTTGAGCAAACATTAGTTAAACGCCTTCGATGCGTGTTAGTTTAAAGATAGCTAAAAGCATAAGGCAAGCGAGTTGCGCTTACGTTTTTGTTTTGATTTTCTGGTTGGAGTCCAGCACCAAAATGTTGGAAGGGAACAGCCCACAAACCAGCTGGACACATTCCATGCATGTGTCATAAGATAACTTTTGTAATAATTTATTTGTTAGGTGCATATAAGTATAGGAAAAGTGCGTGCGTGGGAAGAAACTGCCTTTTTGTTGTACCATTCGTTGATGTACTCAGTTGCTTTTAAAGATACTCGAGAACGGCTTGAATATATCAAACACGCTTCGTGTTTGCTTTGACACAGGCAGATAGATATAAGGTAGGATAGATAAATAGAGAGATACATAGTAGATAGATAAACCGTCACCAAATCAAATTTAGCTAAAGTTCCATAGCTCTCCGCTTACCATTTCCACAATGCGCTCGTTGTGTTCGCGAGTCTGATGCTGCACCTGCTCCTTGATCTCCTCGAACTCGACCTGCGTCTGCAGTGCTGTGGGCGAGGGCGTTGCTTGGGGCTGTCCATCGGGCAGGTCGCGTGTCTTCGCTGTGAGTTCATCGTTGCGCTGCTTTAATCTAATTAGGGCAGCCTCCATTCTGCAATGTTTACAATATGTGTTGTTATTAATGCGCATTCATTTTATTTGTATAGCAAAAAGAAGTAAGCAGAAGACAGTTAGTAGGGTTCGAATTCTAGGAATTATATTATTATTTTATATCCTTTCATAGCGTATATTAGTAATTTTACACAATACATAACGCATTATATTTTCAACAACAAAAATATTTTTTGTAAACTAATATACTATATAGATAATAGCGTATATAGAAAATGATCTTACTTCTGACTGGTCTCCACGCTCTCCTTCATGTTGTCAGTCAACAGTTTGGCCACTTTAGTCAAGTTGCCATTCTCGGTGCGTAGTGTTTCGTTCTCTTCCTCAAGTAGATGTTGCTATGTGCCACAAATGAAGTGTAAGCTTGAGTTGCATTTTGGATACTAAGCTCTACTTACATGCTCTACTAGTTCGGCTATTTTCTCGTTAGCTTCATACAGCTGTAGTTCGACGGCATTGGTGGCATGCTTCAGCGCTAGAAACTCAGTCACCAGACGTTCCACTAGGGAATTGGTAATGGGCACATCCAGATTGCCGCCGACATCAATGAGGCTATCCAGATCGTTGCCGCTATTGACGATATCGCCGCTGTCTGTGCTGTCATGTTGTAAGATCTTGAGCAGATTGCGTTTCAGTTCAACGGAGTCAATTAGTGTGGTTGCAACAGTGTTGTCACCACTTGAGTTACCCAGCTGCTTTTCGCGCATGTGTTCCAGTTCACTGGTGAGACTGCATGGGAGAGAGAAAAGCTTCAGTTCGCTTCTATAAGATTAAACAACTTGCAATGCAACTTACTTGTTTATTTGATCGACCTTCATTTTGTGAAGCTTGTCGAGCGCATTGCGTTCATTAAGTGTTTTATTGAACTTGACAGTGAGATCCTTGATGTCTGACTCGAATTTGCTCTGGTGCTGTTGCAGTAACTCGAGCCGAGCGCACAGCTTCTCGTGCTGCGCCTGTTGCTCCTCCTGCGTCGTCTTATCTGCACGTGGTCAAAATGGTTTTAGGCCAGGTAAATTAAAAGGCAAGAACCGTAACTTACGCGATTCAATTTCCAGTTTGAGCGCTTTGTTCTCCTCCTTAAGTGCAATGTTGTCCTCCAGCAGCGTAAACATATCATGTTCCGGATCCTGTTCATTGTAGTCCGGTTCACTCACTCGACTCCGACTGCGTGTTTTGGCCTCTTGCGTCCGAAACTTGGCGACCGGAATGCGTCCACGTCGCTCCATGTTGCTGTCCTAGGACTCTAAATAAAGTGAGAAGAGAGATTGAGAATTAGATAAGTTCCTAAGCAAATTAATCCAAACTGAGCAGCTTACGTTTTTGCGTGCCTTAAGCCTTAAAGCATTATCTTAAACCTCTTATGCTATATGCGATATGAATCTTAAGTAGTGCCATCACCATGAATTGCTTGGCTGTGTGTGTGTTATTAAATGTGGGTGCAATGGAATGATGGGTGTGTGAATGTGTGTGTGTTGTATGTGTGTATTAGTTAGGTGTTGTCCTTTTGGCTACTCCCACAGTGAAACGTCTTGCAGTTGTATTTTGTTCTTGTTCTTTTTTCTGTTTTATTATTTGAATTTTATTATTATTTGCTGTTTATAATTTCATCATTTGTTAAACCGCCTCTCAAATCAGCTTCTTCTAGTCTTATGCGCCTTATTGGATTTGCCATTGTTTTAATGTGGTTTAATTGTGATTTGAAATTTCATTCAATATTTTAACGTGTTTAGATATTAATTGGGTTTCTCGTTAATGTTTTGCTTCCATGCTAAAAATGCTCACAGATTTTATTGGTTTGGTTTTTCGTTTTGTTTTGATTTATTCCAGAATTTGACTACACATTTGAAATGCTCTCAAAGAATGCCAGAAGTTTTCAGAATATCCTTAGCTTTGCTTTATACTATTTGCTTTTCAGTGCAGAAGCGCTTTCACAATTCCTTAACTAATATTTCTTTGTTTACATTTTTATTTTTTTTTTTTTTGCTAAATAATTTATTCTTACGCCTCTTTAATTTTTATTAATTTTTTTTTTTTTTTGCATTTTGCCGCAAACCATTTTCATATTTTTTCTTCGTGTTCACTTTCAGTGTAAAAATAAAAAACGAAAATAAGAACTAACAAAAAAATTAAAACTGAAAATCTTTTACTATTGAAATATTAATTTTTGAAATTAATTTTTTTCCTTGTGTACTCTTATAAAAATAACTAACTCAAGGCGGCTTAGAGCTCTTGGTTTTGCTTTTCACTGTTTTTCTGTTTTAGATTTAATTTTTTTTTTTTTTTTTTTTTTTTTAGCTTTGTGGTTGCTGTAAATTTATAAATATAGTTTTCAATTTGGTTTAAATTGCTATAATGTTTTGTTTTAAATTAAAGTTGATGTATTTTTTTCCTTTCATTTTACAGCTAATTTTTTTTTTTTTTGTTTTTTAACTTGTATCTTTGGATTATTTTTGTCATGCACTGTGTACTAAATACATACATACTTTACATGTCTTTTCTTGCTATAATTTACATTGTTTAAAGTATAACATATATTGAAGTAATTATATAATTTTGTATACACGTAGTATTAATTTGAGTCTAAGCCTCGCGACAATTTCAAATAGTCATAGATTCTTTATAAGGAAATAAACGTATGCTTTCGGTTTGAGCCTTTTGCATGGAAATCACATAAACCAAATATCGTAATAAATTTATCTTATTGTAAGTAAATATAATATGATAAAAAGTAAAATTATGGAAATTAAGAAAAGTTTGTACTTAAAGGTAAAGAATATAGTTATTTGTTAAGAGTAAACAAATAAAATTCTAAATTATGCCGATAGACTAGCGGGATTATTGACTTTGAAGGAAAATTAATTAAATGAAATACTGGAGGTTTTGAATAAAAATTAAATTGATAGCTTCTATATATATATATATATATATATATATATATGTGTGTGTGTGTGTTATATATATATATATACATATATCTGTATATATGTACCCTGACTTATATTTTAAGTTATGTTTGTGTTTGATTTTCGAGAATACTTTTTGACGCCGAGATTCGTTTTTGTTTTGTTTATAATTTTTTACTTTATAAATGTATTTTGTGTTTTGTTTATTGCAGAAGTTTATTATTTTATTTGTTTTTTGTTGTTGTTTGCTTATGTGTTGTTTTTACACTCTCATGTTAGATGGACAAGTCAATTGATATTTGTAAACGATTTATGTTTGTATAGGGTATATGGGGTATACACGACCGCGCTTGGTGTGTGAATAAAATGCCGAATGCCGCTGTTACAATTGTCGTATACATAAAATACGTGTTTGTTTGATTTTTATTTTGTTTTTTGTTTGCCGGTGATTTGCTTCGTTGTTGTTTTTGGCTATTGATCCATTATTTGTTGTTTGGTGAGCGCCGTTCTCAGATTTTCTCGATAAACGCACGCAACTTATCCTTCAGCTGTCGGGGATAGACGGTACCAGATGGCCCGATCTCCTGCTTGAGCCACTTTTGAAAAGAGTCCCGCGAAATGACCTCGCTGTCGTAGAGCACACTCCAAATGCTGCAGATGGTCTCCGCCACGACCAACTCACCGCTGTCGCACTCGAGCGTATACTGCTTGTGGATCGAGTCGAGCGACTCCTCGATACAGGCGATCTCGTGTGCCTCCAGCATATCGATGCACAGGCGCAGCAGTGGGGTGCACTGGGTCTTGAATTTCTCGACGCTTAGCTGCAACTGTTTCTTGTTGTTGTTCTTGTTAGTCTTATGGTTGTTTTTAGTCTTAGTCGAGGGCTTATTGGTGATCACAGTCAGTGCGAAATCACAGCAAAGGAATTTGGTAAGTTGGCGCACAAATGGCACATTTATGTGCACATTGGTATTGATGTAGTCAATTGCGATGTCGCTGGACAGCCTCAGCAGATAGCTGATGCGCTCCACGTGTTCCGCCGGAGTGCGAGTGACCTTTGGTCGCTGCACAATCGAAGTTGTCGGTGTGCTGTTTTGCTCCAGAAATTGAAAGCTATTTGACTGTAAAAAGTCGCGATACTTGCGAGCATCGCTCCAAAACAGCTGGCCTCGATCCAGCTTGTTGTCTACGTGCCATAGCTTGTGCGTGAAGCTGGCGCCAAATTCTTGCACAAAATAGCTGACAAAGGCGCGAACGAAACGCTCGGTGAACTGGGCATCCTCCAGCCAGCGACGTTGCCACACATCCTTGAAGTCCAGACAGCCCTCATGCAGTATGGGACCGATAAACTCAAAGACATACGTCCAACCGTTCGGCACATCCACCAGCACATCGGGAAACTCCTCGCCGAAGCGCCTGTATGCCTGGGAGAAGACGCCACGACCAAAAGCCTGATTGTGCATCAAAAACGAAAAGACGTTGGCGCATGCCAAACGCTGCTGACGCTTGACTTCCGCCCGATGCACGTAATCCATGAGCACGTAATATATAATTGATTCCACTGTCTGGGGTTTATTGGTATTGGAATTGCGCCAAATGGTCAGCACTTCATTTTGCCAGTCTTGTGCGCTCAACACCTCCTCGACGAGCTGACTGAGCAGCGTCTGACACTGTTTGGCATTGAATTCGTAGTTTTCCACCACTTTGTTTGCCGCTGCCGCCGCCCCCACGTTATTATTCCTGTTGACAACGGAAGATACCACTGTTGGCGCCGTTGACGATGCTTGTTGCTGTTGGTGCTGCTGCTGATAAGGCGGATTTGTAAAGGAGTTCGTCGTCGTTGGCACCGTACGCTTGGCCAAGGTGATCTGTGAAGCTGCTGGCAGTGCAGCACTCACCGGACGATTTTCAGAATTACGCCACTGATAATTCGACGGGTTGCCTAGCTTGGCAGTCGTTGTGTCCTCGGCTCCGCCGCTGGTGAAGCGCAGCTTGTTGACATCTATGCTTAAGGATTGGTTCTCCTGATGCTGCGACTTATTCGACTTTTGCATAAAGTAACTTCCACCGCTCTCGTGGGCAAGATGATGTTGCTTCTGCTGTTGATACAGCGAATTCGACGACTGTTGCTGCTGCTGCTGTGGCAGTTGCCCACTGCGGACGACGCTGCTGCTGTGCTGTTGCTGCTGCGCCTTGGGCTCATCCTGCATTTTGTAACGCAGTTGCCGATTGGCAGCGGCTGCCTGCGCCGTCACCGGCTGATCCCAGTTCCGTGAGCGCAAATCGAGTACATCCTGCATCATGAATCGCACACGGCTGCTAATCTTGATGTTATGCTGATGCTGGCGATGCGTATTGGTTGCGTTGAAACGTGAACGCTGCACAATATCCTGTATGCGACGAAAGATCTTCTCGATGCGCACCCCGCTTTGGTACTGCTCCTGTTGGCCGGCCTCCAACAGATGGCCGACTGTGGTCAGCAATTTGCACATATACTCCAGTTTCTCCTCGCAGCCATGCTCCAGCAATGACTCGACGCAGTGCAGCACTCGATCGCTGGTCAGCGATTGCAGTTTAAAAAGCTCACCAATGAAGCGTACAGTGCCCCAGGCGCGGCGTCTGAACTGATATTCCAGATCCTCCATCTCGGCACGCAGTTCAGCCTTCTTGGCCGGATCGGTGCACGCATTGATCCTCTCCTGGGTGGGCTGCAGTTTCTTCGCCTTGGCATTCGCATCATTCACATTCGATTCGAACTCGTGCTGAATCCGAGTTATCAGCGAGCTGGTGAACAGCGATTTGTTCTCTGCCTTGATCTCGTGGAACAGAACTTTGCAGAAGCGCGCATAGGTGGGCGCAAAGTTTGGCTCACTGATGGTCTTTTCAAATATAAGCAGCATTACCTGTTTAGATATAATCGGAATTAGTGAGGAGCATATCTAAAATATTTCTAAGCATTTTACTTACATTGGTCATTTTGGCCTGTGTGTCCATCTTGATGCTGGACATCTCCTTGAGTAGCACCTCAAAGTTGTCCGGTGTCAGCTTGTTGAGTATACCACGGACTTTCTTCAGCACCACTTCCATGTCATCGTCGGAATCGGCTTCCGTAGTGCTGAACGAGGACATGCGACGCATCGCCTCCGGCTGCCAGGCATTCTTGCATTCCGACAGCTTAATCTCTTCCTTGAGCGATAACTGTACACGTATGATGTCCATGTGCCGCTGATTGGAGCTACCCATGCCGCTGCCAGGTCCGGAACTGTTGGCGCTCGTTATGCCGCCGCTTATCGCCGCCTGGTGTCCATCGTGATGTTTCTTGTTCTGGTTATGGCCATGACCGCGACCACGCTTCGACGATCCATAGTCCATCGATTCATGCGTGTGCTGAAATTGCTGACCATACTGATTGTGGCCATGATGGTGCTGCTGTTGCTGCTGCTGTACCTGTTGCGACTGTCGCGAGACGAACAGCTGCGAGATGCAATCACCCTTCTGGCAGGGCACCAACGGCGGCTTCCGGGAAATGCTCAGTTTCGATAGCTCGCGCAGCTCGTCCAGGTTGTACCTTATGAATTTGCTGGCACTGCGGCTTCTGGTCAATGTGCCGGTTATCGCTTTGCTACCGCCTACCAACATTGTATTGGATACGGCTGATTTAACCGACTGATGCTCAGCAGATCCAGGGACCTTCTTGATGGGCACCTCAAGATTGTGTGTGCTGTCCTCTGGGGCACAGTCCACATTGTCCTCGGACAAATTGGTTTGCAAGATTTTATCATCAGTTGCTGGTTGTGAGCTCGACCAGGTGGAGCTGCATATAAAACTGGAATTATCTGGCGCCGCTTCCTCAACGAAGTCACCAAATTTCAGTTCGCTCAAGTTGGCCTCATTGTGGAGTTGGTTGATTTGAGTTTGATGAACGCCTAGTTGGTCAGCGTCTGCTTTGCTTTTCGCTGACATTTCGGCAACGGCAATGCCACTTATCAAGTCCTCATCCTCACACATGGAGCTGCTGCTATTGAGGAATTCAAGCTGTGACTCCGCCGCTTGGCAGGGCGCATCGGCGTTCGTTACATCCTTTTGCAGAAACTTGGCCACAATATCCTTATTGGGAACATGCTTGTCCACATTCACTACCTGGACGTCCATATCACACAAATCTTTATCCCTTTGCTGGCCATCTGAAAAATGTTTTAAATTCCAAAAAGAATTTAGTCACAAACACGCACCAGAACTGTTTGTTGTGTACTTACATCTGAGTTGGTCACTGGCAGCCGCCGCATCGATCGCATCGGTTTTGTTGCTGCTTGCCAGCTGCTTCTGCAAATCTTTGGGTTGCTTGTCTCTTAGGCTAAAACTTAAGCTAGAATTATTACTAGTTGCACTAAGCATATCAGTCGTCGTGGGCGCCGCTTTGTCCACCAGCGTTGCGGATGAGACAGCGGCTGTCGTTTTAGTTGTTGTCACATACGTGATGATGGTCTCAGCGCCACTTGCACTATTGTTATTGTTGTTGTTGCTGTTGCTCTTTGAGCTGGTTGTGGCGCCGCTACTGCTATTATTATTATTGTTATTGTTGGTCACATTACTGACAGCTGCTGCTGCTGTAGTTGCTGTCGTGGTTGCAGCGGTGTTGCCCGACGATTTCTGTTTCTTCTTTTCCTGGTCCTTGCGCTTCTGCGTCCTGCGCTGATTTTTCCTGCTGGGCGGCACAGCCGCTGCAGGCATAGCTACACTTGCAACAGCCACTAGCTGAGCTGTGCTCGTGCTCGGTCGTGTACCTGGGCCTGGAACTGAGCGTGAACTTGGTGCTGTGGATTTGATACGTCCAGTTTGCTGCTTTGCCGGTTGTAACTGCATCTGTTGCAAATTTTGCTGATGCGTAGGCGTCGACGAAGCCGACGAAGAACTCGAAGGCAGCTCATATTTTACTTGCTGCTGAGGATGTGACAGCTGTTGCTGCTGCGGCTGGGCCTGAGTTTGCTGAACTATGATTTTTGGCTTTGGCGCTTTTATGGGACTCGCTGGGTCCGTATCGGTTACCAATCGAGCGTGTATTAATGTTGTTGTCGTTGTTGTTGGCGTCGGCAGAAGCGGTTTCTGTTGTTGCTGTGGCGCTGATGTCGTCGTCTGTTTGCTGCCGGCTAGAATGCAATGAGTCTTGTTGCTGCTGCTAGTGGCTGCCTCGGCAACTGCATTTGCTATCGATATGGGCGTGGCGGTGCCTGTAATAATAATAATATACAATAGTAGTTTAAAGAACATTATATATTATATTTACAACACTAACTTTGCTTGTTGGCCGACTTGGGACGCTGCTTCTTGATGGTCAGCGGATCTGTGAACAGCACTTGCCCATCTGAGTTGCTGCAACTTGTGGGCGGCAACTCATCGATATTGGGCTCCTTGGCAACAACACAAGCTGTTTCGGTTGCATTCTCAGAGGAATTGTCCACTGCAAATTATTGAAATAAGAAGATTACTTATTATGAGTGCAAGTACCTTAATCTAACTAAATGAATATACAAATTATTAAGGGGGTTTAAGTGGGATTATTTGTAAAAATTCCAAATAACTATTGACTATTTTACAATTTGAAATATGTATGCACTAACTAAAAAGATCAAAAGATTCGAATTTCTTTAAGGAGTTGTTAAGTCTAGCCTATTCATCATATTAAACTTACCGTCATTGCACTGCCAAAAGCTGAGATGTTCATCTGGATTGCCAGAGTTGGCGAGTATGTCCTTGACAATGACACTGACTTTGTCCTCATCGGTTAATGGAGTTGCAGATGCACATACAGATGCATCGACTGCTTGACTGTCGTCGACCGGTTGCGAAGCTTTTTCCGTTTGCATTTGATGATCAACCATGTTGCCGGCTAGAATGAGTGCAGTTAGAGAGCTTGCATCCGGATCGGCAGTTAATTGGTATCGCGGCAGGCTGCACTCGCTGCCAGTGCTCGACGTGAGTGTGCAATTCGAGTCCTTTTTGATGAACACCGATGAATTGGGATCGAGGACATTCTCCTTGGTGTCCGGATGTATGATGGGTATGGCATGAGGTCGCTCCTTCAACTTCTCAGAACCACAGGCCAGCTGCTGCAGTGCACTCAACGACGTGGTCGAATAGGCACCAGCAACACCACCTGGAACCGTCGCTCCCACGGTTGTGGCACTGGTGCTCTGCAAGTGCGGCGCATACGTCTGCAGACCCGTCGACGCAGTCGGCTGCGGTGCCGTCATCCCGGTGGCAGCTATCATTGGTGCTGTTGGCAGGCTCTGTGGCGGCACAATGGGTATGCTGGGACAATATGCCGGAGGCATGTGATACGCTGGTGTTCCATTCAGGGGTGAGTCGCGCGATGTGGGTCGCTGGGGGGCCGTTGCTGTTGGCACCGCATAGGCGGGAAAGTAGCTGGGCTGCTGTTGGGGCGGCGTAGAACGCTGCCCGGTTCCGCGCATGCCGCCACGATGGCCGCCATTGCCAGTGCCGCCGCCTGTCGATTTGTTTTTGTTGCCGATGTTGTTGTTATTGTTATTTAGCGGCGGCGGCGGCATCGTCGTATGATAGTAGGTAATGGGCTGTGCTAGTGCCGGACTTGGTGCGGGACTGGCGCCAATTCCATGCTGCTGCTGGGCAGATGCCATCTGTTGCTGCTGCTGTTGTTTTTGGTGCTGCTGCGCCGATGCCGCCGTTGCATAGAAACCGGCGGCAGCTGATGTTGCCACAGCGGCATTCGGTGCAAATGCCACTGGCTGCGCACTAATCAGCTGTCCGGGATGATTGAAGGGCAAATATGTGGCCGAAATGTAGGTGCCGGGCCCACCAGCATTGCCGACGGGCGGCGCGATCAGGCCAGCTGATTGCGAGAAATGTGGCGGCAGCGTCGAGCTGCCTAAGGCATGTACCAAACTGGCGCTGCTGCCACTGCTGCCATTCGCATGGCCATGTCCGTGACCATGACTGTGACTGTGATGATGCTGCTTATGACTATGTCCAGCATGTCCCAGCGAGCTATTGCTGGCGGCGCCGCTCAATTGGAGAGCGGCACCACCTGTGCTGCCATTGCTGCTGCTGCTGGACGAGTGTTGGCCGTGATTGGCGTATGCCAATTGCGGAGGCGGCTGATAGAAGATTATGGGCTGCTGTTGCAGATGATGTTGTTGCTGTTGCTGTTGCAGATGATGTTGCTGCTGTAGCTGTTGCTGGTGGTGCTGCTGTTGCAGTTGTTGCTGATGCTGCTGGTGCTGTTGCTGCAACTGCAATTGCAGCTGCTGCTGTTGGGGTAGGGGGTGGTGTTGGTGCGGATGGTGATGGAGACTCCCTAGATTGGAGACGCTGCTCGGCTGCGGCACGAATACCGCGTGCGTAAGCGGTGGTGGCGGCGGCTGCTGTTGCTGATCCTGCTGCTGCTGATGCAGATGAGAGATGTGCTGTTGAGGCTGTTGCTGCTGCAGGGGCTGCTGTTGCTGGCTGGCTGCTGGATGATGGTGATGCGGATGCGGGAGCGCGAGTGGCGTCTGATGGTGCTGGGACTGGCGGTTGTGGTTCTGCTGCTGTGTAGACTGTGGCTTTTTTCCCTTCCCACCCCCTCCCGTTGACATGAACATAGGAGGACCTTCGTAGGATCTAAATACGCGAGCGCACATACATACACACGAGCGCACACACCGAGAGCAAGGAAAAAAGTGGGAGAGAGAGAGAGAGCATTTTGTGGAGGCGGTGCCACAAATATCGTTGGCGTCGTGGAACAGAACGAAATGTACAAAAATTTCATTGTTAGTAAGATGAAAATGGGGAAAATGAAACGCATTAAAGTAAAAGCCATGGGTAATTAAATGCGGTGAATGATCGTGCGAAAATTAGAAAAGAAGCGCATGCAAATTATTATTGCGTTAATAACTTAAAAATCTAAGAAGCAAAATACATGTAAACTATTGCCAATTGACCAACTCACTTAATTAACAGTTTGAGGAATTAAGAAGACTACGCAAAGTGTTACACGAAAATTGGAACGTTGTTGCTTAAGTGAATACAAAATTAATCAATAATTCATATTTATTAACCAATTTGAAATTGTTTTTAAAAATTATGGACTGATTATTAAAGTAAAGAATACTTAATTTTTAGAAAACTAATTGTAATATATGCAAATTTTAAAGTAAGCGTTCCAACTATCGAGAGATCACTGCTACACTCATTTTACAGGTTAAACAAAGACCAAGTGACACAACTACACATATCAACATATGTATGTATATTGCAGCTCAATGTTTAAATTACTTTTATTTATTTAAGCGCAGGTGAATCAAATTTCTGTGTATATTTTAAAAAGAAAAGAGTGATTGTCATCAATTCCACTTTAGTGAAATTCCAATGAAATCGAAATTGGAAACAGAGCAATATGCATTTGTATAATCTCTTTTCGAGCAGAAAGTGAATAGTGAGTTTTTGATTCTCTCTCTCGCTTTTGCATTTAATTGAGCTCTTAAATTGACATGATGTCACGTATGGGGCGTGTGAAATACGTACTCAGAGACACAACTGTTGAGGATGGCTCACTTATTATTACTTATCGCCAGTTTTTATCAATAGCACACACTATACAATTGAAAAAAAAACAAGCAACGAAAAAAATAGAATTAGTTGTCGCAAGTACAAAAGAAAACGAAAACTGCTCGATGACACACAACAGGTGGCGCTCTTAGTCAGCAAGAGCCGCTTTCTGTGTGTGGGAGAAGCAAGGAGAGAAGCAGAGAGCCAAGCTGAGAAGAAGCTGCCACATTCTCTCGGCCCATATTTACAGTGTAGGATCATCTTCTTCTTCACAGAGAGTTTGGGTGAAAAACCAGTTTTCAATATTTATTTTCTTCTTTTTTTTAAGAAAACATTTTCACTGCATACCAGCAGACAGCAGAGCAAAAAGAAAAAAGCGAAACGAAAACACGTTTGAGAAAATTTTCGCACTTGCTGCTTGTTTGTAAACAAAACCAGTTGTGGTCTCTTGTCTCGCCTCTCTTTGTGTGTGGGTTCTGTTCAAAAATATGGCTTTTTCTTGTTGTTGTCAAATGGCCGCTTGTAGATTTCACAATAATAAAAACAAAAAAAATGCATGCAGCAGTTGGAGAAGCGATACCGCATGTGAAAACTATTATTAAAAGCATAGAATTCTATTTGAGCGAGGATAAACTTACCGCTGCCTGCGCTTTTTAGTTCCGCACTCCCGCTTGCGTTTACGTGTATGTTGCTGTATCTGCTGTGTGCTCTTCTTCTTATTTTCTCCGTTGATGCTGTGTTGTTGCTTTTGTTGTTTTTGCTTTTGTTATTGTTGTTGCTTTTGTAATTGTTGTTGTTGCTGCTGTTGTTGTTGATGCCCCACGACGAGGGCACAAAACAAAGTAACGTGCGTTTCTTTCTTCCTCTCAACTTGACTGAGTACAATAATTGAGCTTGAACTGGTCGTAATACGCAAACTCAAATTGATAATAACAAAATCTGTCTTGATGATATCTTCGCTGCTTTTTTGTTTATAATAAATTAGCAAGTTGCCAAAATGCAATTGGTCAATTGGCAAAATGGATGATTACGATGTGGTTGTTCTCTTTCTATTTTCTTCTTCTTCTTTTGCAGCGGCGTATTTTGGTTTTGGTAAATTGTTAATTTCTCGCATGTATAATTAACGAATGCAAATGTTAACGCACATCGACATTAAATTAGACGAAAGACGAAAACGCACACATATACGTTCAAAATATTGGATATATTTAAGTACTGCTAAATTTCACGGAAATTTTCTCTATAATTAAAAGAAACAAAATAACGTTTGCTTTAATTTTGCATTTACAAATTTGGACAATTCCAGGAATTGACGGGCAAAGCTTACTATATTGTTCTCGATTGAATTTTGTCCGTTTTCTTTTTTGTATATATAAATATATATATTTTGTTTTCCTTCTCTCTCTCACTCAGCCGACGCCGAGGCGTTGCTTGTTCTTTTTTTTTGTGTTTGTTGCCGCTGCTACTCGGCGGCTGTCGTCTGTCTGTCTGTCGGTCGGCTGGTTGGTTGGTCTATGTTTGTGGTACTTACTCGCCGCCCAAAGCAAAAGCTGCTTACACACAGGCACACATCATAAAATGAGGAAACGAAAAAAATTGGGTTCCACGTGGGGAACACGCTTATTAAGTACTCGCGGTGTCTCTTTACATTAGTTCATTGTTTGTTCTTCGCTTTTGTTTACAGTTTTGTATAATCTGTATATATTTCTATTACAAAAAATTTTGTAAATGTATAAACGCTGCAGAAACACGTCCGCTCTTGACAAATTCACTAACAGAATGTTATCGACGAAGACGATTATTGTTCGCCTAACATATGTTTCTGTCACTCAAAAGCTAACACTTTGTTAAGCTGTTGTTAACAGTGAGCAATCTATTCACCACAAAATTAAATACCGTTGCACGTTTAAAATATTTCCAAAAAACGTTTAAATACTAGTTCAATTTTAACAAGTATAATTTTTTTAAAGCCAAATTCGTTTAAGTCAAAAAATTCAGCTCACATTTAAAAACTTAAAATTGTCTTAAAAGAATTGCTTACAGACCCGTAACAGAGCAGAGTTGTAATGAAAAGAATTGGTTCATGTACAGGAATGATCGAAATCTATTTATTTGATATTCTATTATATATTTATATACCTAAAAATAAATTTCTAAGTGATTTGTTAGTTCATTAACAGAATCTAATGTCCTTACAAGTATATGCAAACAAATCGATTTTTTCACAATATACCTGCTGTTATTTAGCATACGGTCACATAGTGTTTGTTAAATGCAGGTATAGGACTTTGCGCAGGTTTTAAGGGCACGTTGAAAGCTAACTGCTGTAGCACGCCAAATACATGTAGCTTGCATGTAGTTCGATAGATGGCGCCAAATAATTGTTTAATGCTATTTGTTGTTAATTAATGTTGTTGGAAAGGCTGTAAACGAGCAATTTACAGACATTTTATTTTAATTGTAATTGTAGTATTCACAGTAATAAAAGTGACATGTTCTTTATTTAATTGTTCGCCATGAGGGAAGCCGGTGTGTAAAATTACAACCATTTACAATTGGCAGAACATATCAAATGTAGTTTGTAGATATGTCTACGGTTTTTGGTTTAGTTTATTATTTGCACTGAGCGGACATGCGCTCCGCTGTTACTACTTCCAATTGCCAATCATTTGACGAGCACTCTGTATGGCCTTGAAGCTGGAAAGCTTGCACTGTTTACGCGCCCAAATCTTGGGAAAGTTGTAGTAAAATGTTTTTCTCCCCATTTTTGCCGGATATGCGGCTGCTGTTAGAATCGCCATTGCTCTGCTCTGTTCTCACCTCATCTCGTAAATGTATGTGTGTATTTATGTTGAATGTACAATGTGTATACACTCACACACATATGCATGCATAAGTGAATGCATGCATACACACAATTGTGCATACATATTTACATACTTTGGTCTGTGCTGCTTCATCGCATTTCTGGCAGCTTTTCTCGTCTCGTAGATAATTTTTGCCAGTTAAATTTTGTTTATAATTAATTTAATTTATTTTAATATTTAAAAGTCGAAAACATGCACACTGGTAGTACTTTGATTGAGTTAATTTATAATTAAAAGATCATAGTTTTTTCTCTATTGACTTTTCTTTTCCTATAGATAAATAAATAGATATTTTGTTGCGCTTTTGACTCTAGGACTTAACAATCAAAAAAAATGCACAAGAACAACAACAATAAATGTCAGGTAAAAAGCTTATTTTCTGACCAATGGCAGGGCAAAGGAATTCTGACCGCAAATGCAAATGCAATGGAAATACTTTAAGTTGGCAAAGTAACCAACACAAACCGCATCCACACACACACTCAAGCAACCACCTATGCAAACTTTGTGGACAATTGACTTACTTTGCATGTTTTATTTTCTTTAACAAATCAAGCAGCAAAGTCAAATTATGAATCATGTACATTTTTGAATACAACCGCTATATTGTGGCGCCATCTACACAAAATGCCATGCAGTGTTCTTGCAATAAGTGTGACCAAATTCGACTTTAGCTGGATAACTGCTTTTTGCTTAATTTAGAAATTAATCATCAAAATTGTCGTCAACAGAGAGTTAACTTCGTAAATGAACGCAAAAAGCATTATGGAACACAAAGTATGTAGTAAATGTGCTCCAATTTTTTAGAGTGTATAAAAATACTAAGTCCGCAAAAGGGCCACAAAAATACCGCACGCTGAAGCCAAACATATCACGACGGACGCTTCCTATTGGAATTTGCGCGGCACTCAGTCTGAAGCCGAAGCTTGTTCCTGACGCGCGTTTTGCGAGCCGCCGCGTTTAAAACGCTTTTTCCGTTTCATTCTCCTCCACACACACATTTGGCGTTGACAAATATATATACATCTATGCAATTTTAATCAAAAAACATAAAAAAAAAACAAAACGAAATTTATTTTATTGACTTTTAACGAACTTTGATTTTAATAAGAAGAAGTTAATAATAAAGTGCGCAACGACAATAACTCAATAAAAGTGGGATACGTTAAAAACGCATCTATAGCAAAGGGCATAGCCCGAAATAAAAACCATTCATTTAAATTTTATAAATTTAATTTAAATTCTTAAATATCATAAGTGAAATCGACAATAATTTCAACATAAATTTACAAACTAAGCCAACTCAATAACAACAAAGTGAAATTTGTGCAATAACTTAGATAATTTCTGTAAGAAATAAATAAGCGAAAAAAAATGCAATTAATACTTATGTAGATAGTAAATAAAATTATTATAATATAAAAAAGAAAAAACTATTATACAGCCGCAGTAAAACGCAAACGAATAAAATAAAAGGAAAACATAATAGAAACCTTCGCCATTTTGTAGACCAACTTACAAATACCAATACTACAATAAAAGCAGAGAGCTGACGACACCAACACACAAAGGCAGCGCACCAGCAAACACCAATACCACGACGTGCCTGCGTGTGTGTGTGTGTCTATGTATATAATGGAGCCTGCATAATACGATGTGAGACCTTGAATTAGAACGGAAAACAAGCAAAATACAACAACAACAACAATTTGCCGCCAACTTGACAACAACTAGAAGACACCCACCAAACAAAAAAAAAAAATAAAAATCAGCTTGTAGAGACTGATTTAAAGTCTAAGGCAGAGA
Source organism: Drosophila kambysellisi (assembly GCA_035042185.1). Lineage (NCBI taxonomy): Eukaryota > Metazoa > Arthropoda > Insecta > Diptera > Drosophilidae > Drosophila > Drosophila kambysellisi. The sequence goes on along the minus strand of JAWNLS010000555.1, from coordinate 499,254 downwards.
GAGCAGCAGCCCACCTGAAATTCGGACCCCCACAACCCCAACCCCCCAACAACACCTGCTAATCGACTATTTTGTTGTTGTCCAAGGAACACCTACGCAAGCGCAAGTTCAAGCCAAACAACAACAACAACAAGAACAACAATAGCATCAGTAGGCGAGTTCCAGAAATATAATTTTGTGTGGATTTTTGGCCGTTGCGTGAAACGCAAAGTGGCAAGAATATTTTTGGCCATGGAAACGCCGTCAGTGTGGAGAAAAACGCGTCGTCAGGGACAAACAGAAGCATCAACAGCAACAACAGCAATAATAACAACTGCAAGCATGGGAAGAGCGAGGATACCAACAACAACATCAGCAGCAGCAAAAGGATTAATCAGCTCATGGTCACAGTTAGTTGTTGTTGTTGCTGTTGCAATTCTGCTCAATTGCCTCGTCTGTCAAGGTGAGTAGCACACCAATAAGGAACATATATATATATACATATACATGTATATATAGATTTATATGTGTGTATGCGTATTTTAATGAAAGTGAGTCGGCAAATTTGTCGCTTAGCTTATAATTCAGATATGACTTTGGTACTTGAATGTATTCAAAAAACAATTACCAACAAAAATCGACAAACTCAAGTCGGCTTATTTGGGAGTCGCTTTTGGACAAGGTCTTAACAACTACTTCAATTGTGACCGAAGCACAATTCAATTTCGACAAGTGCGAGCCTCTACAAATTGTATCTCATCTTGGCTGTAGTCTTAATAAAAGTAATTATTTGCACTTCACGATGCGTCATTTCCATAGCTATAAATTTTCAATTTAAGAGTGGACGGGTTTTGTTTTTCAAACAAAAGAAAAACAATCATCATTTCCTTTCATCAACTATTCCTTGAATTCCAGCTCCCAATCATTAATAACAAAGCACAACTCGTTTGGTTAGTGGGCTAACAACTAAACGATTAGCAGAGGCTTTAGCTTATCAGACAGCAGACAACGATATACTCTAACCATTATCTTTTAAGTTATTTGACAAATAATTGAATATTTAATAACTCAACTCTTTAATTTAATGCTGTTTATTTTTTTGTAATTATAAATTTTTTTTTAATCTTATGATTGTTATACATTTAGATACTAGACATTTTTCTACAGCTACTTCTTCAAACATATTTCTCTTATTTTCTTTAAATAAAAATATTTATTTAAAACCGACAAAGTTTAGACCGTGCAATTAGCTTCGATTACCAAGTTATTTAATTTTTGTCAATTAATTTTTTAAAGCATTTTGTTGTCACTTCAATTAAATATTTAATTTATACGGATATTTTTGTTATATACAAATGGGATGCTTAAGTACAGAGCAGGGCAAAGTTAATTCAAATTTAATCAGGATAGCTTTAAAACTGACTGAGTTTAGATCGGCACTGATGCTGATCAGGAATATATATACTGTGTTACAAGCAGACTCAACAATATTATTATACTCTCTGCATGGGTGTAAGAAATGATTAATGATGTTATACATGAACGATCATGTGATTTAAATGGCTTTGTTAAATTTTAACTATAAATGCACATAAATAGGACACAAAAATACATATATATACATATGTACATAGATATATGTAAAACATAAGTAATTGTGTTTGGCAATCAGTTTAGCCAAGTGCGTTAAAATATGCCTCTAGTTGTATTAACCATGTGAAATTGCTTGTAACTTGGCTTAATGAGCGAAACTCATCTGGTGAAACAAAGATACATTGCATGCTTTCTGATCTCACTCACCAGGCACCATCAGGCACTTAGTTACCACAACAATGCACGACAATCATCCAAAAATATAATTTACTGTAGATACACCTCTTACCAATTGCCGACATTAGCTGTTTGATTGGTGTCTTAGCCTTGTGCGCATTTAGCATTTATGAGAACAATTTGTAAATGCGAGTTTTTAAATCAAAGAATAGCCATTGTTTTGCATATATTACACAAAATACATGGCTTTGGCCGCTTAATTATCATAATTAGTCTGGCCAACAGAGGCGCGCAGAGAATGGCTTTTGGTTCATTGAACCGTTGACACCGTCGCTTCGGTCACGCAATTGGTCGACACACTTTTCTATACAGAGAGCTTTTAAACTTTGTCATGTGTTTGGAAACGCTTTGAATTACAAATTTACGATAGCATAAGGCACAAATGCATTTCCAGCTATCTGCTTGAATTGCATACATAATTATGTAAATGGTCAGCTTATATTAAATTCAAATGGAAAATTTTACAAAGCTGTCACAGAAAGGTTTATGTAAATATTAAAAAATGTTTAAGAAAAACCAATCTTTCATCCGAACTTGGAACTACTGTAAATGTATACAACTTTCAAAACCATTTTAAAAATGATATGTAATCAATTCAAAATATTATAACTACTTTGATTCCTACGTCAATATAGCATGTTTAAGCCATTTTACAAATGAACATACCATAGTTAACTCCCTTGCAGTTGCTTTTAATAATTATTAAGAAATGCTTGGCATAAAAAATAAGCTTTTGCATTGATTTTGATTTATTATCTCCAATGTTTCATGAGTGAAACGAGATCTTTCTTTAAATTCTACATTCTGCAATATGTCTACATAATGAGCCGCTTTTAATCGCGAAATTTGCCGATTTGTTAGCCAATTTTGACGGTTTTGGCAATATATTTGCTCTGCTAATAATATTTATGGCCAGGAATTACTCTTCGCGTTCGCATTAGAGTTGGCATTATGCTAAACACTGCGATAAGACATTAGAAAGGCCAATGAACCGCAACAAAGTAAATCATTCATATCGCCGCCTTTGACGTGCTGGGAGTGTAAATGCCTGGCATTATTAAGCGTACTGCCAAAAAAAAATAAACCGAATGGTGTAATGTGGAAACCGGTTGACGCTGACTTCTCATACTTGGCCAACAGTTCCCATACACACACACACACACACACACACCTTCTGCAGACTTGGCCTAAAAGTTACACATCAAGAGCTGGCTGCGAGTGAAGCAAACAGAAAACATAAATGACTCGGCAGCCCACATGCCGGTTACGTAACACAAGACTTTTGAGAAAAAAAAAAACGAAAAAAAAGGCCAACTACATAAAAAACTCAAACTATTAAAAACGAAATGCACAAGCGCAGTCGTTGTTGCGGTTGCTGGTGTGGTTGGTGTTGTTGGTTTCGTAGTTGTCGTCGTTGAACTCAATTCCATTGGCGAGCAGCCGCTCGTCTTGGCGGCTAATTAACATGCCACAAATATGAGTGGCAAATATCGACAGAAAGCAAGTAAGAATACTCTAGTTGAGAGATCTCGGCTTGAAGATGCCCTGAACAGAAGTCATTATCTATTGGTAGTCGAACATGTTTTAGATATGCAGTCGATATCGATATTCGTGAAACAAGGAAAGTTATCGATAAATTTAAAGAAACTTGAATTGCTAGAAATTATATTCCCAATTTGAAGTCTAATAACCTCATAGATTGCGTCGAAAGACAAATTGTTCCTATTGCAACTACTGATTTTTGGTCGTTACATATAATCTAACCTAACTACTGATATATCCTCAGTCTTCATCAACTTTAACCCTCCCCAATGCTTCAGATACCTCTTAGATTCTTAAAACAGCTAAGTAAGAAAAATATTTATTTAGAAATACGCTTACCTTGTCAAATTGTAATCTGTTCACTTGAAATTCTAGACTATAAGTTGGCCTTATATAAATAGATTAATATGCGTTGCAGTGGTCATATCCGATTGATTCTGACAATTTTCAGATCAGACAAACTTTCTTAGAGCGACTCTTTAATTTGTGGATCGACATAAGTGAAGTACCATTTAAAAGGGTATCAAAATGAAAGTGTGTCTGGCTTAATAGAGAAGTGCGTAAAAAGCATTACGAAAGCGTTCAGCATTCAAAGCGGTCTCGGATCCAACACCTCACAATGCGTGCTGTGTTAATTGAATTGAGCAGGCCCGTCAATTGATGTGTCATGTGGTGGCAGACAGAGTGCGACTGTTATAAATGGATTATTTTTAATTTAAAGATATATTGTTGTCATCCTTGAATTGTTTAATTGAACAAAACTTTCAAATCTAAGTTACGTCAGCAAGCTATATTGGGAAATACGTGTGTTACGTAACTGTGAACTCTAAATAAAACTTGAAATTCGAATTGAAAATGTTGACCCTCTGCTTAGAATCTGTTTATCAAATATTAATTAAAAAAAAGTCCATGTACATATAAAATGAAGTTTATTTGCACTAGATCTTCGATGGTGTTCTGTATTGTTGTGATTTTACAATTTAAATACCTAGGGATAAGCGATTGATTGTTGTCAATTTGTTGGTTCACTTTCTGTAATAAGCCTCGAATGCAACAAGAAAATAAAATTAGAGACTTTCTTAAAGTGTTTCACGGTGCATAACAGATCTATTAGATCGCAGTGCCGGTATTCCTATTATAATAACAAATAAAGTGTTTCTCAGCATTTTAGAATAGACTGCATATCTTTAGGCTGGGAGCAAAAATGTGTTAACTCTGTTTGACTACTTGGACTGTCTGCATAGGAAATATAGGAAATACTACAATATAGGAAAAACTAGTTGCAAAACTTTTACAGCTTATGACTTCGTTGTAAATATAGTTACATAATTTCATTCATTTCATGTCATACAAAAAAATCGAATCGTTTGACAGTGCACCACTATTCAATGCTAATTGGCTGGTTCGAATAACAAATAAGTTAGGCAGACAAAGGAGAAGGATTGTTTATCATTTACGAGCTATAACATATACATATATAGTATTAATATCTGTATGTAATATAACATTACATGCAGATTTGTTGAATGTTTGATTGCTTTTCAATTGACTGCAGTGGTCGTTGTTATTGACATATAAAATGGCTAACATGATTTTGGGATATGGCCAAGCTTTGATTGTGGATTGGAGACAAGTGTGCTGACAAGCTTATCGCGTATTTGCAGTCAAGAGAGTTTAGCAAACGATGCTCGTTAAATTAAGCGCCCAAGCTTCCAAGCAGTTTGCAATTTAATCTAATTCGCACCAGAAACACACAGCAGGAGTCAAAGCGAGAAAGAGAGGGGCGAAGTGAGAGAGAGGGGGAGAGAGTATATCACTTTTCACGTGTGTAGTTCCTAATGCCGCGCAGATTGTCGAGCAATTTGCAGAGATTAAATTAGCTGAAGCGTGCGCTCCCAAGCAAGAAGCAATCCCTGCCGTTTTATTCGCGTTGTTATTGTTGTTCTTGTTCCTGTGGTTGTTGTTACGAGTGTTGCTGGCCGTAAAGGCTCCATGCCGGTAGCTGTGGTTGCATACAGAGAAACCACCACCAAATAAAGCTGCTGCGGCACCATGCGGAACTGAGACAGCGATGTCTGCGCAACATTTTGTGTGGGTGTCAATGCGCCACGCCCCTGCCCTCAGTCTCACTAGTGGCCGGCTCAGCTGTTACCCCACTCCTCCTCCCACCCTCCCGTGTGATGTTGCCGCGCTAAATTTCTAATCTGTACTCTGTACACTGTACGATATACGAATATATGCACCCAGCTATCCCGCTACCCAGCCAACTGCTGCCGCAGCGACTCCCCGTCGACCACATTGAAACTTAGTGTACATATTTGAGTTTCATTTCGTTTGTGGTTTGGTTTTTTTGTTTTTGTTTTTTTTTTTTTTTGGGCAACATGAAGTCATAAAATTGAAATAAATATAAATGCGAACAGCGAGCTGGGCTTACTTCCCACTGAGCGGTAACGCCCCCTTCTTGGGCACAAGTGGGGGCGGGAGCGATAGAGTAGCGTGTCGCTTACAAATCTTCCACGATTGTTGGCTTACCAAGCAACAATTGAAGACAAAAGACCGGAAGGAGAAAAATAATTTTCTTTGAGGTGTCAAAGATTAAATACTGTTGCACAGTTTAGAAATCTGATCGAAAATTAAATCTCTTACATTTTGAACATTGGAATATTGAACGGATAGATACAATAATGCGAATTGAAGGATCATTAAAGCAGATATATGAACCAATCCAGAGTTTACAGACTTTTATATGCTGATGGTATGTCGATGCCAAAAACACACGGAAAGTTTCCTTATACAATTTTTTAAAACCCTTTTATTTATATTTACATGTATATATGAGCGAAAGTAAATATTATAAACTAGAAAACTAGTTCATACAGAAAACAACAACGCAAACTCGGTTTCTCTTTTGGGAACACTCAGAAATGTTTCTGCGATGGAATATTTAAAAATAGTGCTAATTAAAAAATTAACAATTTATATTATTAATCGAGAGATATCAGATTGAATTTAAAATTGTTGCTTCTTTTCATGCTTGTATATTGTTTCATAGAAGTTTTTGAATTCTTTCATTTTATTCTACAGATTTGTTTAGCTTATAAAACTGCAACCTGAGTTTAAAGTACTAATAAACAAGTTTTAGGTGAAGAAAAGGTTAACTATAATACTGATAATGGTTACTAATTTTGTTTAGCTAAATAATGTTAGTCATAATTAAAAATATCGATTTAGCTAAACAAAATGTTAACCACAATTCTAATAATAGTGAGAAATATCATAACAAATGAAGGTTTGCGCCTGAAACAATTTTGGGCTTATAAATAATGAGAGCTGAGAGTTCTACGACTGTAAATGGATGTTGCTCGAAGTGAAGCGAAATGGCAATTCAAATAAATGCCCAGTCGCCTTTCAACAATCAGCCGTGGCGACAGTTGAGTTACCCCATTCATCGATCAATGGCACCGAAAAGATGCTGCCCCTCACCCAACCCAACCAAACCCAACCCATCCGATTCCATTTATTGTATTCATTAGCCACTTTTCCTTCTGCCTTGTTTGTGTACGCGAGTCCAGCCTTCTTTTCCGCGTTTTCCTATTTATTTATCATCATTTATTTCAGAGTTGTCGCTTCTATGCCAAGTCTTAAAGCCCATGCCCCCTCACGCAAAGGAAAAGAAGTCCGAAAATTGTCGCTGTCAGATTACGGTGCAATATTGCTTCCAGTTGCCGTATCCTGCTGCCTTTCCGCCCAAAATTCATTCCATCGTCGGCCCCCTTTTTTTTTTGTTTGGCTTTGACACAAGCAACAATTTACTCGGTTTCAGGTTAAAGTCATATCGTTAGCATTAACGCTTTTTGATTTTTATTGAGTCAGCTAAATTTTATTCGATTTGCCATCCATACACATATACATACACATATACACAACACAAACAAACATACAAACACACACACAGACGCATACAGTACGCATCCCTCGTGATATAAGGGAGTACGCAGCATTGACAACAACATTCCTGGGGGAGGAATATTTTCGAGCTTTAATGATGTTGGGCGACCAACCAACCAATGAACCCGCCGGCTTCCCAGGCATTTGGACTCTGGGGTGCGGGGTGCGGGGCGCGTAAGGGCAACCTGCTTGCCGAGAGTCTATTTGGGGAAGTAAATGAAAATTTGATTTGGAATTTTGTGCGTTGTGTGTGCGACGTGCATGCGGAACCAGAACCAGAACCAGAAGCAGAACCCCTGTTGACGATAATGTTGATGACGACGTCAAAGTCGAAGATGGGCATGTGATAAAATAAATTACGGGCAGATTAGTGCGAATTTAATTATCATTTGTTCCTTTGATGTAGCGACGAGTAAATAAATAGAATAAATACCAAGCACTGACGATTATATTAAGCAGCAACCGCTGTGGCATTTATAACCTCATTATCCTGGCCCTATCCTGTCTTCGAGCTAATTGCAATAAATCTCTCTAAAATATCCTGTGATATAACTACCTGTACTAGAGTGTTGCATACTTTGAGGAGCACCGAGGAGATTTTCAATTTGTAATTCACAAGCGGTTCTAACAGTGCGGCCATGGTAGTCCAGTCGCCGAGCTGAGAAAAGCATACTTACCTGGCGTAGAGGTTAACCGTGATCACGAAGGCGGTTCCTCCGGAGTGAGGCTCGGTCATTGCACATTCGGCTGAGTTGACCTCTGCGATTATTCCTAATGTGAATAACTCGTGCGTGTAATTTTTGGTAGCCGGGAATGGCGTTCGCGCCGTCCCGACATTTAATAATACATCTGACTCAGCTAAAATTAAGTAGTTCTCAAATGCACTATTTACTATATTAATAACATTCTTGGGCTGTTCTTTTGTGCCACGTATTTCCATATACCATCAGACAAGACAGCGTTTGTGTAGAGCTGTTCTGTCCCCCCCAGATCCACAAATGATGCTGACATTGTATTTAGGGCTTCAAATCGGCTTAATTTTCGTGAAATTTTTGTTGGTTGCCAGTGGTTACGGCTTTTAGATCTCTCATCTGTCTCTGTTGTAGTTATTGCCTTGACAGACTCGTCCTTTTGATGATTACAACAACCAGACGAGAGAATAACTTTTGTGCAAGCATAGAGGACAGAGGGATGCGCCCGGATTTGTGTATGATGCGCGGAGCCAACCCTTTGGGAGAGGAAAGTAGAGCCTTTCAATATTATTTTCCAGGCACAAAGGCCAGGATTGATGGTGCGTGTTCAGCAGCAGCAGCAGCCCTTTCAGTAGTGGTGCTTGCTGCTGATACCCATGGTTACCAGTTAATTTATAGGGCTTATGCTGTCTGCACAAATGTAAATGTTTAAGGCCATTGCTATAGATACCGGTTGCAGCACTCCCAATATTCAGGACTAAGCGCAGTTAAGCACGATTAGCTTTTTTATTGCTACATAAAAAGAAGAGAAATGCATCCCCTGTTGAATTTTGTTTCGCTTTAAATTTCACTTGAAATGTGGGTCACAACACCGTCGCCGTCTCAATCGAATAGCCAAATAAAAAGCCATTCCTTGCCTGGAAACAACATCTTTATCTGCCGCGGCAAATCTTATCGCACTCAATGAAGAGAAATATCGGCAGACAGCCGCAGTCAACACTCAGTCAGTCGGGCAGAAAGATAGACATGTCCATTGGACTATTATTTGCTTGGCATTCAGCCCACTGTGTCGCCCCCTGTCACCACTGTCAATGCCCATCCGTTCACATTATTAACAACAACAGCAACTAAAGCAAGAGAAGCGAGGACAACCTTAGGCTCAGTTGCCAGCTCTTTCATCGGGCATCGGGCATCGGGCATCGGCAACATCAACATCCACGTCCACATCAGCGTCAACGTGCTCGTCATCACTTTGTATAAATATCCTCGAGCACGTATATTTCACGGAGACACGTGCTGCATGTTTGCGGGCCGGTCCAAATCTTCAGAGATTAATGCACGCATTAGTAGATTTAATGCATATTACGTTGAGCGCACGTCCTTGTCCTCCATCCATCCTGCCCTGCCCTTCAATTGCTATTTGTATTGGCGTTGCTATTGGCGTCGCCTTGGCTGCCATCGTTGCCTTTGTCGTCGATACAATTGAGACATTCTGGGGAATACCCGGGCATCATTTGTTCAGCTACCCCTGCGTGCCCAGTATGGGAAGTGGCATGAGTGACGAGCAAGAAACATTCGCACTGAAATGGCAACAATTTCATTTTGTTGAATTCCAGTTTGCTTTATTAATTATTATTCCAAAGGCTGTTTAATTTCATTTAAAGTGTCAACTTGAAATTTTATTTGCCTTGGTTACTTAACATTTAATTAAATTTGCTTATGTAAATATTAATTAAGATGTCCTCGGGCATGTGCTAAGGTAGCATCGAATTTCACATTTCTTGGTGTTCAATCAATTTGCGAATAATATTTAATATTTAATTAAATTTGTGTATTTAAATATTTGTTTGTTTTTTTTTTCAATACTTAAAAATCTGTTGACTTCGTCTGTCGTTCTCCCCAAGATTATTTCTAGATACAGTTGTGGCACAAAGCAAATAAAAGAGTTTTGAATCATTTCGAAGTCAACTGCAAATTAGCTTTGCCTTCCGCTTTAAGCTCAGATTGCTTGAATGCAGCTCCAAATGTTTGGTTTGATATCCCCGGGCATGTGTTCACTCTCTCTTCAATTTAGCATCGAATTTCAATATATTTCATGGTTTTCAATCAATTTTATGGCAAAGTCACAGCGGGGTAGCAACAACTCCCCAAGGACCTGTCAAGAGTATTGCAAACAGAGTTGAAAGCTGCCAAGTCCATCATCAGAAACATCATCATCATCATCACCATCATCATCAGCAGCATTATCAACGTCAGCATAATATTAATATCCATCCTCAGAAGCAGTCATCATTATTAAAATCAAATTGTAGCCAGTCGAGGTAAGAATCGTGGAGTCCTGGGAACCAAATTGTACAGCTAACTGAAACTGAAACTCAAAACTTTATGCATCGTGCACATTTTGTGTGACAAAGTTTTTGGGCGAAGCGGATTAATTTCTAAGGCAGCTGACGCTTTTTGTTTTTGCCCAGCATATTTCTAGAGTCTTGGGATTATGAATGCGGCAACTGCAGCTGTATTCCCTTTGATGGGTGCAACATGAAAGTTAATTCGTTGGTTTTTGCCAAAGTTTTTGATGAATTAAAAAGCCATTCCTAACTCTAGTCTATGTCTTCTTCCTCTCCTTTCAGCTGCGGGACGTGCACCACCAGAACCCTATTTTGGCCGCTACATAGGACAGTTTACGAACTTTGCGCATGGCATCAAGGTGGGCAAACTCAATGGATTCGCTTCTGGTCAACCAAAGAGGAAAAAAACTTGAAAATTTTACACTATTCTAGGGTTCCATCTATGCGGTGGATGAGTCAACGCTGTTTGTTAAATCCTTTGCCTACGACGGCACCGGACCGGATGCCTTCTTTTGGGTGGGCAAAACCGCGAGACCATCGCCCGATGGCTATATTATACCCTATCCGGAGGAATACAAGGGACCGTATGTATCACAACTATTACTATTGCGAATTCTATATTATGTATATATACAATATTGCTTGAATTTCTTGGGTGTAATTTTTGGGTGCCGGCTACTCGAGCGAAACGGCCCATTTCCTTGCACTCGAAGTGTTCGTGTGTGTGTATGTGTGTGTGTGTGTGTGTGTGTGTGTGTGTGTGTGTGTGTGTGTGTGTGTATGTGTGTTTGGGTGTGCGTGCGTGCCTTGTATCCTTGCAGATTTTACGTTACGCACGCTTGACAATGAAACCACTTTTAAAAATTAAAAAACATTTTTCATCTTGGCTGCCATTTGCGAAGTCGCCTTCGTTCCGTTCGTTTAATGCTTTATTGTTGTTGCTGTTGTTGGTGTTGTTGGTGTTGTTGTTGGTGTTGTTGTTGTTGCTGTTGTCGCTTCGTTGCCTCCTAATGCGAAAAACTCATTTATTTCTTTACGTTAGATCTGCGGTCATATGTATATATTGTGATACTATGTGTGTGTGTGGCACAGCAATGTAAAGCAAAGCATGTGGCGGTGGCAAAACAGCCCACAAACAACAGCAAACAATGAAAGCCACAGCCACATGTGTATAGGATAGAGAGAGAGAGGAGAGGGAGAGAGAGGAGGAGAGAGAGGGAGAGTGAAGGGAAGAGAGAGAGAGAGAGAGAGAGAGATGGGTGAATTGTAAGCACATTCTAGTTGTATTTACTTTAAGTCGTCAGCAGCACAAGGTTAAGCCGCACTACTCTGAATTTTATTTACCTTGCTTTCTTGGGAACTGGCATCTTAGTCGCTCCCTACTGTTGCTCCTCCTCCTCCTGCACCTGTATCTGCCTCTGTTCAGCTACGTCCACACATGACGGCCACTTAAGCACACTAAGTCGCGCTGAGCCAGCTGCTAAAGTCGCGTCTCGACGCGTTGCATGCAACGCGCACAATTTGACGTCATTTGACTGATTATGCATTAGGCATTCAATTGCCACTCGCAACGCATTTTAATCCTTATCCTTATCATTTTCATGATCATTGTCATCAAACCAAGCCGCATTGCGAGCCGCTAATCGTATGCCAAGGTTAGGCTAGAGTGCCACATTCAGATCCACAGCCACGGCCACTTGCCACTGACATTTTCTCATGTCTCAGAGATATGTTTAGGACCTGTCAAGATTTGTGTTCTCCATTCAATCTTTTTGAATGCCTGCTCAGTGGAAAAATGTCACGTTTACCTACCAAAATATAATAACAACAAAAATGAAATACAAGTTCAATTTTTTGACAGGTGCTGAAAGTAAAGGGTGTTTTTCGGTTATATTTGCTAAAGGAACAAATTTACAGCAACATTTCCAAACTGTCAACATGGAAATATATTAACATATACATATATTCGATAGGAACAATCGTTGAGTATTTTTAAAATGACTAAAGATTACGGACACATTTGCTAAAGGATGAAATTTACATTCGTTTTTAAGACAAAATTTAAAACAAAAACCTAATTTAACAAATACTTCTTATAGGAGCATTCATTATTTATATAATTACTAGGTAGCAGTTGGACAACAATATAAAGTAACTGTCATTATTATGTTTTTTATAAATCCTTAACTAACACGTCTGTTTTAAGCATCATTTTGTCTGTTATCGATATTCACGATATTACAGTTCATTGAAATGTGAATGGATTATTTAAATATACTGCGAAATGTTACAAAATCCAAACCAAAAGCAAAAAGACAATAAATCAACAAAAATTTCAAATCTTTTTTTTCCTTAACTGGATTCAAATAAGTTTCAAGTTCGTTGCACGCTCAAGTTTATATTGTATCCAAATATGTTTTTTTTTAACGGCATTTGAAATGCTTTTCCGATACGTCTTATGCATGCTTTGTCCCCTTGCCCCGTGCACTTGCCACGCGGTTTCTCGCTTCAAAAACCTTTGCCAAAGTTGTTCATGTTGATGTTTCTGCCTGATGACGTGTACATGTAGAAGTATATATATATATATATATATATACATAAAAGTGTACGTATGACAAGCCATGCCAGTTCAAAATGGAAATACCGTACCCACACTCCCACACTCCCACACTCCCGCATCCCACACTCCACACACATCCCCATACCCCAGTCCATTGCCAGCTTCATATTGTAATCGACTTTAATGCGTTTCATTGTTGATGCCACGTGCCAAGCTTTATTAGTTCAATGTATAACACTGGCATGCCTCATCCTCAATGTATATGTGTGTGTGTGCTCGTGTGTGAGTGCCGGAATATAAATATGGGGTGGCAGATTGGAGTCGCTGTCCGGAACGAGAAGCGCCGCACTAGCGCTTGCACGCTTTTACGCTTTCAGACACACACACACACACACACACATTACCCATGCCACAACAAGCCGCATGCCAGATGCACCTTCCTCTGGGTTGGCGTGTTGTCGGATTGGCAGGTGGGCCCCAATGATTGCTGATATTATGTGGCGTTGCGGCTAAGTGCTAACCATAGCATACATTTCAGCGAACTAATTGAGCGCATTTATTGTGTGTAATGATTTCGATGCATGTTTTAGCTTGATTTTTCGACAGATATAAAAAGAGGTAACCACTAATTGATAAATACACTTGATTGACAAAACCTTGGTGGCAACAGTGCCATCCAGCTTGTGTAATGGCAACTGACAGCGTTAGTGACTTGAACGTTGAGCGCCCGTCAATCAGCTTTAATTATATATATCTGAAGGGCTGCTGACGTCGCTGCTGGCGTCGCTGCTCACGTCGCTGCTCACTTCTTTTTATGTTCACGCTCGCTTTGTCCCACTGTGTGTGCTGTGTGTGTGTGTGTGTGGGTGTGTGTGTCACAATGGATGCATCGAGCATAAGTAATTAAATTAGAATTTTTTGAGAAGCATGAAAGCGGCAGCAACGCGGTGCTGATTAACGCCCCATTGCCATGACGATGATGCCCCGCTGCCCCGTTGGCCCGCTGTCTGTTGCTCATTTGCATTTCCAGCAACGTTTTACAATGCACAAGGCCAGCTACTCCTGTTAACAATATACACCAACCATCCACCACCCATCCCCCCAACTCAATGCTGTTGCTGATACTGATTTATGCTGATCTCATTAAAATGTGTTGCATGCAAAGTGGTAAAACGAAGTTTTTTTCCAGTTTAGTTTAGCATGCCCATTGTGAAGTGAGTTAATGAGTGAGCAGGCGGCAGCCATCCAATCTCACAGCCCATCATCATTCATTGTGTTCGTGTTAATCAACGTTGACAACGCAGCCGCAACAGGCGAAAAGCCTTTTTGCTACTGCTGCCGCTGCCAGCCTTTAACTCAATTAAGCGAAAAAGAAAAAAAATGTTCAGCTCCGACAGCAAACACAATGAGTGGCAGATGCCTCAAGTAGTTGCGCCTGTTGCTGGCACTTTTTCGGTTTGCGTTTTCAAAAGTCGAAATTCCCGCAGATATCCTGGAGCCGTAAGACCAAAGTGTTTAATGCACAGAACAAAAATTACATAACTCTCAGATTACAAAAAGTGAAAAGCATTTCAATAGGAAAATATATATGTCTATATGGAGACTAGCATCCCACTTGTATTATACTTTTGTTAAAATAAAACAATTTGAATTCCTGCAATATGTAATTCATTTTCAAAAAGTTATTGAGTTTCTTTCAAATCGGTTTTCTAATATTGACAACCGTTTTGACTGGTTTTCAAACTGTTCTCTCTGTTTAAGACAAAGTTTTTCCACTTTGCAAAAGATACATAAATATCGATAAACAAGAAAATCTGAATATTATTTTGTTAATATTATATGTTTATAACTTTTCAAAGCTCATGCAATTTCGATCAACTTGAATTTAGTGTCAAAATTAAAATATTTTTTTCCATACAGGGTATTCTCTTAGGCTGTAATATTTCCATATGTACGCGTTTCCCCTTGTTGCGTGACTAATGCAGCATGCCTCAAAGCCCGCCCTTACAACATATTTTATATTTTCATATAAATTTAATTGAGTGGTCGTTGTCCGGGACTCATCTGGCGCTGCTGGTGATGACTTAGATGGGGCGCAAAAATTAAATATTCATTATATTTTTGTAAATACATGGCTTTGCAGCAGCCCATATGTATGTAAAGATATATTATATGTATATATAATTTTTTTGTGGGTTGATTGAGCTTTACTCTGTTTCTGTCATTTGTCGCTTGGCGGGTGTTGTTTGTCTGCTGAGTTGGCTCGTTTTGTTGCCTAGTTTCTGGGCCAGGCGCAATTGTTGTGCGCTTCTGCGAGGCAAGCAAATCTAAAATGCCAGTGAGCTAGCAAAAAAGAAACGCATTGAGCTAAAAATATATAGACTAACGCAACAAGTTGTTTGAGCCTTGTTGTTGTTGTTGTCATATTCAACGGAAATTGTGCACGCAGCCAAGTCAATAACTAGCTATAGTGATTGACACACTAAACTTTGGCACTGTTTTGTT
The DNA here is from genome assembly GCA_035042185.1 of Drosophila kambysellisi. Lineage (NCBI taxonomy): Eukaryota > Metazoa > Arthropoda > Insecta > Diptera > Drosophilidae > Drosophila > Drosophila kambysellisi. The sequence goes on along the minus strand of JAWNLS010000555.1, from coordinate 483,850 downwards.
GCTGTTGTTGCTGTCGCTGCTGGGCTTTGGTTTCTGATTTTGGATTTAGTATTTGCTGCAGGCCAGTAGACAAATAAACAAGAAGGGGACTGGACACTCGCCAGGCTTTCAAACTAATTGGGAGGAAGAGTGTCTGTGTGCTCGTCTGTAACAACAACGAAAACAAACAACTATAAGAAAATCGATAGATGCTTATGGATTTGTGTGCTGAGTGCATCAATGTATCTGATTCTCAAGCCCGTACACAGCAAGCAGCCGAAGCTCATCAAATCAAATATAACACAATACATACAAACGTGTTTGCAATGTGGAAAACCGAACTCAAAGGCAAACAACAAGACGAGTGGGTGAGAAAGTGAAGTAGGACATCGACTGACAGCCTGACGAAATCAAAATGAATGTATCTTACAGATAAAGATACAGATACAGATACAGACACAGATACAGATTCGTTGTGCTGCTGTTGACACAGAAGCATTCAATTTATTTTGGTCTTATTAAAGGTCAACCTGCAAAACTCGGACGTCCTTTCTTAAGGGTGTAAATTAAGTGCTTAGCCATGTCCAATGTCTAATGTCGCTTGTGGCCTGACAGACACTTGTTACACAACAGTCAGTTCTGCTTGACTGACTGACACATACACACACACACATACACACCACACACACATCCCTTAACAATGTACTAAACCAAACACACCCTCAAGTTTTTATGTAAGTTGGCGAATGCTGATTACTTACATATATTTTGCCTTCTGATTATCATCGGAGAACTCAATGTCTCTTGGGATTGACATTCGCGTATTTCGACGTCAAGTTGTTTATGATTATTGAAAGAGTTTAAGCACTGTGAGAAACCATAAGCATTTTACGATTCCACACACTCACCCACAATATTTGGTAAATCAACTGAAACACAAATTCTGAGAAAGAACTGCTTTTGTGAAGCAGACACACAGTTGCAATCATTTAGTGAATGAGATATTGTTTTCTTTTCACTTAAGTTTTCATAGATCTGGAAACGAGGCATGCCCAACTCAGTATACCCTTTGCAAACATTTAAGCAAACTTTTGCATACAACTATTGTCTTGCAATCTCAAGAGCTTTAACCAAATATTAGCGATGTTGAGAAATTCAATCAGGATAGCAAAACTGCAGTCTGCCTGCTGAATTTTTAATTTCAAAGTGGGCTCTTTATTACAAAATGTAATACCAGAAGCGTAAATTGACTTAACAGCAGATATATAAGTATATATTTAAATATATACTCAACGTCGATTGCATTCATGCATGAAATTAAGAAATTAAATACTCAGCAATGAGTACAAAAAATCACAATCATAATAATATAATACAAATTACAGCAGCTTGGAGAGAACAATCTTTTAGCATACAAAGTTGATTTATACTATTCAATATAAATATAATCTGTGTAAAATTATCTCAAACAAAATATTTATATAAGCAACCCATTTTTTTTTATTTAGCCCATGCTATAATTAGTAAGGTTCATGGAAGAAAAACGCATCGAAAACTTTCAATATATATTATTTTTAACTATATAGTAATTTTTATACCAACACTAAAATTCGAATTTTTTTTATGTAAAAATTCTATTCTTATTGGTGCATTTTAAACTGAAATTAAATTTGCATTATTTTTTTATTAATGAGCTTCACATTCAGATATTCCACAACTGTCACAACGTAAAAAGCTGTACACATGAACAATGCTCATTCTTATGTACAAATACACACGTACATATGTAAAATTGTACTAGGTACAAGCACTACATATACTCCTATGAGGATGTAGGGGGAGTGAGGGGACTTGTGACACGCCACGCATCGTTGCATTAGCAATAAATCTTCGTCAGAGCCAACAAAAATTATGCAAGCGCAAAAAAAACCAAAGAAAGGAATGCTTCAGTCAAAATGTGATACACTGCAACAAAATTTTACTAAATCAAATATACACATTTTCAGCTCAAAACAATTAAAGAAAAATAGATAATATAAATCAGTTAATAGTAAAAATTTGATCAGAATACTTACAAATGTATTATCTATAACGGAAAATTAAAATGTATCTAGAAGAGGAAAATATACTTTTGACCAAATTTGGTCACCAAATTTGTATTTAAAATTTAATTTTCAGTCTAACAAAGAGTAATGTTTTTTTGAATTTATAGATACAGTTAGACAGATACTTATGTAGATAATCATAGCTACGTAAATCGATGCAGCTATTGAAGCTGATTAAAATTTTGTCGTTTCAATTTATAAAAACAGTTGTGGAATTGGCAGTTGTGTTTCAGTTGAGATAACATTGCAGTTAATACAAGGTTGGTGGGAGTGAAAACAGTTTCAGATGGCCTGAGCGACAAAGCTAACATTTTATCCATGGTTTAAACTGTGTCATCTTCTGGCTGGTTACACTTTAATTTTAATGACACTGCAAGCACTACAAGCACTCGTCAATATTGACAGTGCAAATTGGAGGCGTGCTCTGTTGACCAGTGCTCTGTGGGATCAATGTTGGGCCTCGGGGCCAAAGGACTTGACAACCTTCTATCAGACAGGGACACAGGAGCAGCGGCAGCAACGGGATTTTTAATAAGCGCAGTTTACACTGTATAGACATGGATACACAAGAATAAGATGGGATGGACTGGATGCAGTTCTTGGGATTTTTAAGGACTTAAATGCTGCATTAGACACACACAAAACACCCTCACTATGTATACTATCTATAATGTTTTCTCTTGTCATGTCTCCCGCAGGGATCCCCCCATTCTGCAGGCCCACAACAATACGGACATCATACTGCGCTTACCCATGGGCAAAAGGATTAAGGACATTCGATGGCTCTCGGTGTGGTGCAGACGCTTTACGGTAAGTCTTTCCATTTTCATGCTGCTGCTGCTGCTGCTGCTGCTGCCACTGCTGATTTTCTTGGTTGCTCAAAGCGGCACGCGCCGTTTCAAACAGATTTATGTGTGTATTTAGTGAAGACCAAAACCATTTTGTAATTACATTTTTGTAATTTAACTGCACTTGGGCTAAAGTTTTTCTCTTTTACTTTTTAGCATTATGCTATTTTATGGAAAATTGAAAGATTTTTTTTATTTATTTTTGGCTTGGATGTGGGTCAGTTTTGTCAAGCCAAGTGGAGGCAAAGTTTGTTTTCATTAGACTTGGTCTTTTTTTTTTAGATTTTTAATTACATTGCTACATAGACAAATGCGCATCCCAGAGCTCCAACGTAGCCGGACCGCACCCCAATTCAAGCAGAGCTCAGCTCCGCCAAATTTGGAGTACATACACACAAAACTGAACTCCGCCTGCTACGCACGGGACACGTTGAAAATTACTTTTGTTTAAATTAAGCAAATAAAAATGCATTTACTTTTTTTTTTGCAAAATTGTACTGCAAAAATGTTATCACAACTCTCCCAGCGAACATTATGCTGCAGAGTTGCGGGAGTTGCGGGTTTGGGGCAGGGCTTGAAGTGGGCGTTGGGTGGAGCTGTGGCAGCCAAAGATGGCCGCCATAGTAAAATAAATTACAGCAGACATTTTTGATTAACTCAAGTGGTTGCATATACTCACACATATAAATACACAAACACAAGCAAAAACACGCACTCTCCCACCCCCCCACTCTCACACACACACAGCGAAGAATTATACAGGGTGTCAAGCTGTAACTGTTACATTTGTAAGTGTGTGTGTGTGTGTGTTTGGGTGTGTTTGTGTTACGCACGCTCTCTGTTTCTCCGCTTCCATTGACTGACAGCCAAAAAATATCTTGGGGGCTGACACACACACACACACACACACACAGATAAACTCAAGCACACACACTAGCGCAAGCAGTCCAGATTGGGGGTATGTTTGTGTGTGTGTGTGTTGTTTTATGGAGTTCTGCGCGCGCATGCTTTCTTTTTGGGGGACCTCACAGTCCCGTTAGCCTGCACGTATATATACGACTCCTATATACAAATGTTTTGGTATACAAAAACAGTGAGAAGCATGCTGAAAAGTATTTCGACCTGACAAATGCTCTATTTATATATGAAAATAAAGATTTACCTATTTGTATTAATCTTATGATTGTTGTTTTGGTTTAAAATACTATTTAATAATATTTCTATTAAATTACACATACTTCAGTAAATTGTTTCAATTATGTTTTCCTTAATTGCAGGTCGATTTTGGCGAGGTTTTCATACCACCTGGCATAGATGTGCCCAAGCCACGTGTGCTGCCTGAATTTAGGCGACTGGCCCATGGACTACGCTCTAGTAACATTAGCGTATTGGACGCAAAAACTTTCTATATGTAAGCACATGAATCAAATCCTAACAATGTTTAACTTACTTATATGCATTAATATATATATATGCAACCATAAATTTACAGACCCAATCTGCATTACGATGGCGCTGGACCCGATGCCTATTTCTGGGTGGGCAATGGCAGCGAGCCAAATATAATGGGCATTAAGGTTGGTACCAATTTTAAATATTATTTATTTCTCAATTTTGACCATTATTAGGAAAAACAATTACTAAGCAATTGTATTGTAGATTTTTTGTTGTTATAAACTAGGTATTTAGAGCACTCTACTATACCACATTTTTATAAGAAAATCTTTTTTGTTTATCAAGATTGGGGTACAATTTCCAATAATTACAGTAAACTTAGTTTCCAATCCAAAATGAACGGGTAAATTCGATAAATGTAACACTAATTTGGATGATTACCATTCTCTCCTTAATTGAAAGATATATGTATATTTAAACAGATTGGCAAAAGTTGTTCCCCGATTTTACTAAACAAAATTGAACACACTTGCTGGTGTTCTATAATTTCAGTTTTGAAATGATATAGATAAATATCTTATGACTAGCTTAAGCTTATGGTTTGATTTATCAATATAATTAGAATTACAATTCGATTCTCCACTTTTATTGCTATTAAGTGTGATCATTATGATTATTATGATTAATTTTAGGTGCCCAATGAGGTTGGCTCATTGGATCCGCTGCGTGGCTATCAAGGTGAGGATATTGAGATTCAACTGCCTGGCAGCTTGACGGTCTACGATATCGACTGGTTGGCTGTGTGGTGTGTGGAATATAGGCACAACTTTGGACATGTTTTCATACCCAAGGATCTCGATGTGCCGCCTGCATTGGGCCAAACGAAAATCACCGTAAGTGTCAAATAAGCTAAATCAAGAAGCTGCATTTCAATTAATACTCACAAACTCACACACTAACAAACACACGCACACACGAACACCTGTACTTTATATTTACTTCATATGCTCATTCCCACATAACTCATAATTGTATATCTCTTTAACCGATATGCGCCGCATTAGCCTTCATGGTGGTATACACCCGTAAGTACTAGAGTTCCTGCCTCATGCATGCTGTATTTTCTACGCGGTTGCTTGCCACCTTATCTCTAATCTCTGTTTATTACAGACGACAACAACACCTCGGCCCGTGTACTCCAATTGCCGTGAAATTCTGCCTAACAGACTGCAGGTCAAGTGGGAGCTTCAGGGTGAATATCTGCAGATCGAATTGTTCGGCCGCATAACCGAGGATCAGTACATGGCCTTCGGTCTGTCCGGCGCCAATGGACGTCCCCAAATGGCACAATCCGATGTTGTCGTTGCTTTTTACGATACGAACGCACGCGTTTTTCGCGCCGAGGACTATTTCATCTCCGATTTATCGCAGTGCGATGGCCAACGCGGTGTGTGTCCCGATGAGCGGATCGGAGCACGCAATGATGTCATTGTGGGTGGGTAGAGAACAATGAACAAATTTATTTTCACAATAATAATATATATTTATCTCCACTCTGCAGTCAGCGGTGATCGGAAGAACGGTGTCACCAGCATTCGGTACAAGCGTCTGTTGCAAACCAATGAGGCTATTTATGATATGCCCATTCCCATTGATCGCGAGGTATCCATCATCGCTGCCGTGGGACCACTCAACGCACGCAAGGAGGCCAATGCACACGCACACACCACCAGCGATCACAATCCCGATGACATACGCATCAATTTCTCAGAGCGCGTGAGTACAATCGATAAATACCAATCTCCTCGAGCTGATCTCACTTTGGGGCCAATTGCAGAACGATCATGTGTGCAAGAGCTCGCTGTACGATGTGAAGGACGATAGCGGTCCCAAGGCGTGGCCGACACGCAAGATTGTTGGGGAACACAAGTTCCGGGCCAGCATTGGACCCACAGGTGGCAAGCGGGGCTATACGGCGATTACAGGCGTTCCTTCGTGGGGCATTGCTTGGTACATCAACGATCTGCTCATACCGGAAGTAACTGTGGAGCGCGGTTTGACCTATGAGTTCATAGTCGAGGGCGGCAACGATCCTTCCCAGCCGGCCAGGTATGTCGTACAACTATATGTGTGATAATCATAACATGCGCTTAACCTGATTTTCTGTCAGTTATCATCCAATATACATTACGGATTCGTCGGAGGGCGGTCTGGGTCAAAAGACTGGCCTAGAGGCGCGCAAGCAGAAGGCCTATGCGGGAGTTGAATATGATGAAGATGGCAATGCCATACCCACGGCCGGTGAGTTTTACGTATATGTATATATGTATATAAATAAATATGTTGATCTATTCCCGACTGTATAACTAACCACCATTAAAGGCGTTAAATAAAGTTTAAGCTTCACTTTTTTTATAACGAAGCAATTTCGCTAAATTTTTGTATTCAACACTTTTGTTATTCATCCGATCAAACACAAATTTGAAAGGTGCTTCAACTTAATCCCTTCCTAGTATCTGGGTATCTCATTTAGTGATTAAGATCAATTTGGCAACAGGTTTATATTCGTCCAATTGCCTATAATTCAAAACTTTGCACAGCAATATAAATCGATACTTGTGTCACAAAGGGCGCATTAAGTTAACTTCTGGGTTTTAATTTATTTGCATTTATTTTGTTCACCAGTGGGCCGCTATTGTGAATGGAAGCATCGCACTGTGGATCGCTCGTCAGAGATTGAAACCTTCGAGGAATATAAGGACACGCTGATCTTCCAATGCGAGGATGGGGAACCGGGCTACATGAATTGGACGGTGCCAATGGATGCACCCAACACACTCTATTATCAGGTGAGTCACTTAACCCAAAACCTAATTAGGAAAATTAGCTAAATTAGCTTCCCACTCCAACTGCAGTGCTTTACACACAACAATCTGGGCTGGCGGATCAATGTTGTGGATGCTGGCGCAAGTGGTGCATCTGATGGTCAAGCACTCTATTCGCTGCTCTGTTACATGATGTTGTCAGTTTTTAGCCTGGTTGTAAGACGGTCTAGATTGCTTGCCTGATAGTCAGATAGTCGTTAAACTGACGTTTTTGGCATGTTCCGAGATCTCCAACGGATAAGGCAGTTGATTGTTGGGGCATATCTTGCAAGACACTTTACATATCCCAAGCCATGTTAAAGTATTTTTTAACAAGTTTTCTAAACGAATTTATAATTTCATAACACATCACAAACATCAACTCGTGCACAATGTGTTGTTTGTTGGAGATTCTTGGAACACCAGAGAGAGAGACATTTCTATTAGAACAACAACCAGGCTAATATCATCTGAAAGACATATCTTCACAATAATAATTTTTAAGATGTAAAACTGTTGAAACTATTGCGTGCGTGTGTGAGGGTTTACTGTAGTTCGTAACTGTACGATCGTACTGTAGCCCAGTTGATTAGGAATGCGCAGCAGGAACTCTTTGTATATTTACGTGTATGGAATTCTACTTCTTTACCGTGTATGAAATGAGACATACGAAACTTACTTATACATTTACATTTTACATTTAAATTTACAGTGACATTGTAATTTTTCTAGCAACAACTACTAATTAAACACAAATCCATTGTACATATTTATATATATAGAGATATAAATACATATATCTATACATATATAGATGCGGTTCTATGTAAATGTAAACCGACAATAAACAATAAACGCGACACGATGACAATAAATAAATGTGCGCAAATGAAAACAAAACAATTTGTTGAGCCGAAACTTGAGCTCAAATATTATTGTACGATAAGAAAAATATTTATGTAATAAGAAATTGGTAACGAGATATGACAATAAAAGGCATATATCTATGTAAATCGGATGAGCAACACAATACAATAAATAAATTTACACATTTTAAATGTATTAAAAAAAAAAAAACTAAGAGACAAAAACACACATAAATACATACTTTAATAATGGAATCAAGTTATTTTATTATTGCTATTGACTACTGTGGTGCTTCATGTAACAATAACAATATTATATTTGAGAATGTTAAGGAGTAAGAAAGGATTCCAACTTTTTGTTATCAAATGTTTTTACTTGTAACTTTTGAACTCTTTGCATAATTGATGTTTTTCTTTTTATAAATACATTTATAAACATAACTTTTGTTCTTTGCCGTTTACTATAATAAGACAATAAATGAATCAAAAATAAAAACAAAATACACCTAATATTTGTGACAATAATCAAACGTCTAAAATTAAAGATACTTTGTGCTACTTATAAAAAACTAACTTGCGAATTGTTTTGAATGGAAAACATAAGAAAATATTGAATTTAAGTAATGTTTGTACTTTATACCTTTTGGTAGTTGTACGCACAAGTTGGGCAAGGTTTTGATATATATTAAAAAGAAAGAAAAAATATCTAAAATAATTATACTATATACATACAAATATATATAAATTGTATATACTAAATATAAAGACGTACACATTTGAAAGCAGAATGAGATGAATTTTTCTAGCTCTTGAACAATATTTAGTACATATTATTCTTAAGTACTCATCAATTTGTTAAGTTTCTGTTGTGTGACTTTCTTTAAGCCAGTTAACTTTTTCCTTTTTGTTTTGTTTTTTGTAAGCTAGAAAGAATTAAAACTATACTTGAACAACAAACAGAGAAATCATCGGCACAACCGAGAGCCATCAGAATATTAGAGTTTTTATAACAACATTTGAGATTTACGTATATACAGAGGTATAGGCTTACGACCTGGGGCTCGATTGAGTTTTGTAAGGCAATTTGAATATTTGTATAGATTTTTTTGCAACTAAGCGCACAAGAGTCCAAGCAAACCAGTTTATAAATACATTTTTCGTATTGTATTGAATTAAACTACATAAATATAAATACAATAAACGAACCTATAAATTGCAATGAATAATCCAACTACATAAATACATACAATACATACATAAATATATATACATATATATATATATATATAAATGAATTTTCATGTCGATTATAAATTATGCAACATTTCTGTACTTAAGTAAAATTAGATAGCAAACATTTTTCTGCAAAATATCAAACGAAATCTTTCATTAACTTGCATTCAAATCTCCCAACTTAATTAAATAAGAAGTAAACACTTAAAATTCATAAGTATATATGCATGCAAGAACTACTCCATTTTAAAAGCGTTAATACGATTCAGACAATAATATGAACACATATTGTAAATCCATCAAGTGGAAATCATAAATAATGCGACATTAACAAAACACCTGCTTCAGAAGAAGCAGAAGCAGACGAGCCCTTAACAATTAAGTGGTAGACAATTGAAACATTGATGTCAATAAGCAGCTTCACGAATGCAAATTCCAAAACTGCTACAAAACATATTCTAGAAATAAAATCGAAAAACAAATGTGCATTCATTTATTCAAATCTCAATAGACCCCGGACTTGATTCTTATTGTTGTTGTGGTTGCGTTCTATTTATATTTCAATAATTGCAATTATCTCATGGCAACTAGGTGATTGATAAGACACGTTGCGCTCGTGATGACAAATACGCTGCGACTTTGTCAACAGATGTTCCGAGCACCTGAGATAAGCTCAGGCGACGCCATGATCCCTGAACCTGGCTACACCTTAACGCTGGCAGCGACAGATATTTGGGGGCTGCGTTCAAATTCTGTGGGGTATATAAGCAGCGTGCTGGCTACCGAAAAGCAACAGTCTTTAGGCATTGGACTCCAATTGAGTGTGTCTAATCCGGAGCAGTTGAAATAGTAGGTGTAACAAGAGGACTCTTCAACATGAAAATCGCAATTGCATTGCTAGCCTGCTTGGGCGTGGTCGCTGCGGCCAGTTTCCATCAGACGCACGAAGTCAAGATCGCCGACAAGGCCTTCCTACAGAAGCAGAAGTTTTTCTTCGAGATTTTCTACAGAATCGAGGATCCACTTATGTTCGAGGAATACATCAAGGATGGCAAATCTTTCTACTTTGACGAGGCCCACTATACTGTAAGTGAAAACGCAACATATCTCAAGTATCCTCCTTCTAAGGCATCTCGCATTTGATTCCCCACATAGCACTATGACATTTACATGAAGAAGTTTGCTGAGGCCTTCAAGGCGCACTCACTGCTGCCCAAGGGCGAGTTCTTCGGCCAGCTGGTCAAGTCTCATGCCAAGCAGGCACGCGGTCTGTTCAACTTCTTCTACTATGCCAAGGATTGGGATACCTTCTACCACAACGTATGCTGGGCTCGCATGCACGTTAACGAGGGCATGTTCGTCTATGCTTTGACTCTGGCTGTCATCCACCGTCCGGACTTCCATGGCCTGGTGCTGCCGACCATCTATGAGATCTTCCCACAGTTCTTCTTCAACAGCAAATTTGTGTATGAAGCCGAGAAGTTCGACTATGAGATGTGGAGCAAGATGGTCATGTACGAGAAGGAGTACATGGATGTCTACTTCAAGGGACACGAACATAGCAACATGTACCAGAACAGCGACTACATGTACATGAAGGACTGGAAGATGTGGCAGTGGTGGAAACTGATGGGTCTCGGTGAGCACTGGTACAGCGAGCAGAAATTCATTCTCCGCGAGAACATCTATGAGTTCAACCAGGATACCAAATGGCAGCAAATGATGAAGGATCTGAAGGTCTGGTGGATGCCCGTCGACTACTCTCGCGATCTTAATGTCTACAACGAGGAATCCAAACTTTCCTACTTCACTGAAGATTTGGGCTGGAACGCATACTGGTACTACCTAAACATGGACTACTCCTTCTTCCTCGATGGCACTACCTTCGGCCTGAAGAACGATCGTCGTGGAGAACTGTGGCTCTACACCGTCCACCAGCTGCTCTCCCGCTACTACATGGAGCGTCTGTCTCATGGCTTTGGCGAGATTCCCGAGTTCTCGTGGTACCACGAAATCGAGATGGGCTACGATCCCCAGCTGATCTACTACAACGGCATTGGCTACAGCTACCGCAAGAACTACTACGAATTGGAGACTTATGGCAACTTCGATATGCTCAGCAAGATCACCGGCTTCATGAAGCGCATCTACGAAATTATCGACCTGGGCTACTACAAGACCGCCAGCGGTGACATCATCGACCTGCGCAAACCCGAATCCATTGAATACATTGGCAATATGCTCCAGGGCAACATTGATAGCTTCGACAAGATGTTCTACCAGTTCTGGTACATGTTCGCCCATATGTACTTCGCCGATGCCGACTTCTACCAAATGGAGGTCTACCCCAACGTGATGCTCAACTTCGAGACAATGATGCGCGATCCCATGTACTACATGTTCTACAAGCATATCGTTCAGGTCTACTTCAAGTTCATGCACTACCTGCCCAAATACAGCAAGGAGCAACTGATGATGCACGGCGTCACACTCAAGCATGTGGATGTCAGCGAACTGGTCACCTACTTCGATCTGGTTGACTTCGATGTGACCAATCTGATGAACGAGAAGATGGTCTTCCACGATGGCAAGTTCGTCTGGGACAAGTCTCTATACGCTCGCCAGATGCGTCTCAATCACAAGCCCTTCACCTACACCTACACCGTGGAATCCGACAAGGCCGAGAAGGTTGTCATCCGTGCATTCATTGGACCCAAATTCGATGAATTCGGCCGCGTCCTTTCCCTCGCCGAGAACCGCATGAACTTCGTGGAATTGGATGAGTTCTACTACGATCTGAAGGCTGGCAGCAATCTGATCACCCGTAAGTCTGACGACTTCTACTGGACCGTCAAGGATCGCACCACCTACAGCGAACTCTACTACTACGTGATGATGGCCTTCGATGGCAAATACGATTTCCCTCTGGACATCAGTGAGGCTCACTGCGGCTTCCCCGATCGCCTAATCCTGCCCATGGGCTGGAAGAAGGGCATGCCCATGCAGATGTTCTTCATGGTCGTTCCATATAGCGCACCCACCACCCACGAACAATTCTCCACCTTTGACTACACCTACTCCTGCGGCATTGGCTCCGGCGCTCGCTTCATCGATAATTTGCCTTTCGGTTATCCCTTCGATCGCGAAATCGATGAGTACGAATTCTTCGTGCCGAACATGTACTTCAAGGATGTCTCCATCTATCACTATGACACCATGGAACCCTACTACAAGTACAAGGGATACTCCAGCTATGGTGAATTTGACTACACTTTCTTCCGTGACTACTACACCAAGTACTTCAAGCACTAAGCGGACCCAGAATCGATCAAATAGCCAGGCATTTCTGATAACGCGTTTCGTACGAATATTTTGAAAATGTCTCCAAAGTTTAGGTTGTAAGTTAAGCAAAAAGTGGAATAAACTTTCTAAAAACACAAGCATTTGGATTTATTTACAAGAATATGAGATTCGTTCGCATATTATAGCTTTTATTAAGGTTAATAGCAATCAGTGTGATCTGTTCTCCTTATTAATGTACCAATCATTTACTTATATTTTCAAAAAATTTCAGATTTAATGCATGACAATTTCTCTTGAGAAAAGCAACGTTAAATAATATATAAAAATAATACATATAATTGCATTTGTGCAGAATCCACTTTATAAACAACTCTATTTTAATCTCAGCAGTTTTCTTGTCTTTCATTGAGTAAAAGAGTAAAAGAGACAGATAAATTCGAAATTTTCATCAGCAGCAGCTATTACTAAATAGGCAAGTTGTTTTTGTTTTGCGTTGCTTCGTTTTGCTCTGCTGGCTGGCGACTTATTACTCACCACCACTGGCAATGTTCAAAATGTATTGCATACTTTTGGCGGCATATTACACTGCTGCGAACTTGTAATTCACAAGCGGTTCTAACAGTGCGGCCATGGTAGTCCAGTCGCCGAGCTGAGAAAAGCATACTTACCTGGCGTAGAGGTTAACCGTGATCACGAAGGCGGTTCCTCCGGAGTGAGGCTCGGTCATTGCACATTCGGCTGAGTTGACCTCTGCGATTATTCCTAATGTGAATAACTCGTGCGTGTAATTTTTGGTAGCCGGGAATGGCGTTCGCGCCGTCCCGACATTCAATAATACATAGTAGATGAATTTTGAACGATTCATATTTCAATATAGTAGCGTACGATACATACTTTTGATATGCACAGGGACCACCACGCTTATGAAATGTATCGATGACAACGCATTTGTGCAACACATTTCCCAACACTACTCTTGAATGCAACCCTAGTTTCGTTCACGTTGTGTTGCTAGACATTTCAAATAAAAGAAAACTTTGTTTTTATGCACTGCACGCTTTAATGAAAATATACTCGCGTATGTATATTTGTATGTGTATCGCTAGAAATTTTTATTTTACAGTTTATATTTATTTACTTTTTTGTTTGCAATGTTGTATTGTTAACATAATCGTGTTGCAACATTTTTATGAACACAGCGTGTTTTTGTTGAACTTTTTTTTCTTTTAGCATATAAAATAATAATACAAATAATGTTATGATATAAATGTAATAGTAATATAAAATAATGCATAATGCGTACAGGCAGAAATTTCATATATATTTATGTGTATATGAAAGGATGAGACAATGTAATCTTTCATAAATGCGTTAAATTGTTTCAGTAATTAAAATCTCGGCAAAGTTTTTAAACTGTACATATTTTTAGAATTTGCTTTCAATTGTTACGCAAAATAGTAATCGTAATCTTAATTGTGATTTCATGTTTTAATAAGTATGTATGTAAGCTCTAGATTTGGTAAACAAAAAAATACATAATTGTTTGTATGGTTTCTTCTCGATTGATTTTGCTTTTCTCCTGCGCGAATGGGCATATAACATAATTGAGGGTTGGTAATATTTGAATTAGGTTTGAATCTTATATTTATACAGAATTACATATACACAGTTTAGGCAGCTGGCAGCTTGAATCAGTGCAATTAAATCATTCAATTATTGCTGCTCACTTCAATGCTCATCAAATTCATTGTGCAATTTGCATCTTTGTTGATCGTTGGAAATAATTTATACAACAGACAAATGTATAGGAAACAAAATAACATACAAGTATGTATGACATGCAATTTGGGATCTGTTTGCATGTAATTGATATTTGCAAACGATTGCGTTTAAATAATTACTAAACATTTGTAATATAGTAATTAAAGCAATTAACTTTTACAAAATACATACATATACTTTACTTTCGTTTTTAAATTAAATTTTCTCATGCATTACGTGCGTATTACATGTATAATTAATTATATAATGATAATAAATAAAGCCTAGTTTTAATGCCTGCTTCAAACTTCGACATTGTTCAATTACTACAAATACATATCTACTATAAAGATGTGCACATACATATACATATTTAATCTAAATTATCCTGGAAAATTAATTTAATATAACCAGTCGCGCCATCCAGCGGTGTCGCACAGAATGGACAAACGGCCTGAAATCCGTTGGTTCCATGCGGTATTTCCACATTTGCCCAATATCTGATAAATATAAATGAGATACATATCAGTATTTTGTAAAAGATTGTTGTGCATCTATCTTTCTTACTTGACAGTTTTCTCAGTCGCCATGTGACCACATGGATTGAATGCAAACGTGGGTGCACCCACATCCACATAGAAGGCCGGCTCCAGGCCCATGCACAAGGTAACAACTGGACCCAGTTCTAGGCACATGGGACAACGGCGTGCACCAGTGTTCTCATCCTGACCCCAGTCATGATGACCTAAATGGCAAATTATGAATTAATTCAATTTATGATTGATTGTGGCTATTGACTTACCCTGCACATGGCCGCAGTTTAAGTACACATAAGGCTGATTAACCTGTTCACTGATAGTCACTTTGCGGGGTATAACCAGTGTATTGAGGCCCACCGGGCACTGTGGACGACCAGCGTTGATGGCATCGATAAGCTTTTCCAAATCGTGTTTAGTCTGCAAATAAACGACACCTTGTCATGGTCAATCCATAATGGTTTACGTTAGCCAAGTGCTTACCGGTGAATGTTGCAAGCCCTCGGCTGAACGCCATAGCAGCGTTGCGCCGCAGAGATCAATGAGTGTGCCGTCCTGCAAGATATTGCATTCATCATAGACCTGTGTGAAAGAATATACATTTATTAGATTCATTTCCATTTTCATATTCATCAAATTAACTTACGGGCTGACCCTTTTGCTGTGCCGAACGGGACTCACGCAGACTGAATACATCGCCACCCACGGAGCATTCACGCCAGAGACCGCACTTGGCATTGCCGCCACAGAACGAACCTTTGGGATGCATGATTAGTACGCCATTTGTGGTCAGGCCATCGATTTCCACATTATCCTGCCACTTTGTTGCCTTTTCCTGTGAATTTCAGTCAAATCCAATATGAGTATGCTAATTGAAATATACTATACTATTAAAATAAACTTTACTTACACCCAAGAATATGTTTCTGCTCGAATCGAAGCCGGCGGCAAAGATTTTCGCCTTGGCGGGCTCACAGCGATTCACCAAAATGCGGCAGGCGAATCGTGAAATCGTGCTCTGCATCACCTTCGCATCCTTCTTATCACCGGGCAGCGTGTCCATTACCACAAAATCAATTGGCGATTCCGATGAACGTCCCACCTAACGGAACAACAACACCAAAAAGAAGAAGAAATAGATGAGTGATGAGTGTGATTAGTTAAAAAAGCCCACGCTGATTAAATCGACTTCATCATCGATTGACCTAAAAATATCTCTAAATACACACACACACACACACACACACAGGGAGAGAGACACACAGACACATTAACATACACATAATGCATATTTAATGCTACTCTCCATGTCGTTCAAGCACTTCGAGCAATCTATCAAATGTTCAAATGGCGAATCATGCGATGTTGATATTACACTTCAATCCAATAAAGAAGAGCAAATGGATGTGGACACGTTGCTAGGCCAGTTGTCACAATGGCTAATCAATATATTGAATGTTCTCCGTGCGCTGCTAGGTAATGTCAATTGACATTTTTAAGGGGCACTTTACCACCCCATTGCCAATAATCCTATTTTACACTCAGAAAAAATCGATGTAAAATGAAAATCTGTTTTGATAGCTTACAAAATATTATAGTTTCTACAAATAATTTCTATATTTACGAAATTACGAGAGATAAAATAATAAAATTTGCTTTCTCGCGAACAAAGAGTAGCAAGTTCAAATCGCATTAAAATTTAAATTTTGATATTAGACATATTTTCGTTTTATTTATATTTTAAACTTATAAATATTTTCTGAGTGAGAAGCTGAGCTAGCTTTGGCACCAAAAACAATTGAGATTTTCTAAAATTCAGCGTGTAGTATTTTTTTCTAAGTGTACCAGAAATGAAATAAAGCTATTATGGATTTGTGTATACAACAACTCATTTGTTTCAATTATTTTTTTTGGCAAGTCTGCCTATTGATTCTTTTATTGTTGGGATATTGAAATACTAAAGTTTTGAGACTGCCCCGTATAATAGCTCACCTGAAACATATCCGTTTCCTTGTCCTCCTTGTATTCGACAATGACGGCCTGGCTGCGTGAGAGTGTATACGAAATCGAGTGCTGGTTGGCATCCAGTATGGCCTTCGATGTCTGTGGTGATTGTACGATGTAATGCTTGGAGCGTCTAACGCCGCTCGGCTCCGTTCGCTTGTGCAGCACAAATTTGGAGCGTCGACGACCGCGATCGCCCTGCGGCAAGTAGCCATTGTAGCTGCAACAATGAAACCATATTAAATGTAAGTATCCAATGAGTTCAACGTTCTACGGCTGATTTATGATTATGCCTGCTGTAATATGGATTCAAGTCCCAATGGGGTCAACATTATTACGAAATTTATATCTACATTTCTCAGTATGTGTCAGCGTGTAACTTATTCAGTTTATAGGTCAAGTTCTGAGTCGGCAATGTGTTTACATAATTAGTCATGGCCCTGCCGCCACAACAATTAATGTGCAACAATAACATAAAAGCATCTTTCTTTTTATTGTAGATAAGTTAATTGCCGGATAATTAGTGGAATTCCATCCAAATCAGTATTTAAGTTGTTAAATCGAATAGGCTCGAATCGAATAGTATCGATCTATGATTATCGACAAACGACCCGCAAAGGTTTTAGTGGCTCGGTGAGCTTGAGCATACAGTAAATACTCAATAGAAAGAACTTCAAAAGCATTCATGCACTGCGCCCAACTTAGATCTTTTTTATGAGACGTAATTCGTTTGGATTATTTTTGACTTTTCATACATACACGAGAAATTTCATCAATTTAGTGTCATTTAATGAGAACAACATAACAAGTAAGTCTCAATGAAAAAAAAAAACACATTATTTCATCTGTCACTTTACGACGTCGTTTATGTTTTATGAGACAACTACGCATATTAGTCGGCGATAATGATCAAAGCAACAAAAATATCTCATCAAATTGTTATATGTAGTCTTAACAATGTATCTTTAAAGATATGTTCGCAATACCAGCCAACTTAACAAGTGAATCGTGGTCGTTAACTGAATTTATTGTGGCATGGAAAGCAAATAAAACCAAAATGTACCTATGTTAAACTTAGAGCACTAAAAGCTTTTTAGACAACCACCCATATGTACATCACAGAGCTGAGCATAGTTCCACAGTTTGGTTTCTACCTAACATTTGACAATTTAATGAGCTGACATCCCACATAAACAATCAATATTATAATGTAGAAGATTTTATTCACATTTGGAAACGTGCCGATCAACCCAAACATACGCCACTCCAGAAACTATAAAAAACATTTATTGTGAAACAGTTTCTTTGGAAACCGATGAATAAATATTGACTACCGACATAAAAACAAAAAGTTCCTAGAAAAATCCAAGTGAGAACCAAAAAACAAAAACGAACGGATTCCAATAAAAATCTCAGTCCAAAAATAATTCTAAAATAGGTTGACATTTTAGTGGTCTGTAATTATTTGATTCTTGATACTTCTGAAATATAAATGTGGGCACATTTACGAAGTTGTAAATGTTATTTAACGCATTAGCACCACAATCTGACAACTGACAAGCCAAAAAAATCATAAACAAAAAAAAAACAAATTGTTGTTGAACAATTATGATTTGACTTGGGAACGACAAAAACAACAACAACTTCTACGCTGACTGTTTTTTATACCGGTTCTTTGGGATGTCTTCTCGCACAGGCTAAAGATGTCATTAAAGTCGGTGGTAAATGGGAGTTGGGTTCACAAAGATTTAGTTGTTTTAGCCTACTGGCCTGTTGATTGCCACAGCTCGTCGCTTGAGAAGCGGGCGCGCATTGTGCTTTAGGAAAAATGAGAAATTGATTTGCTGACAGGCCGACAGAAGACACAGCTTGTGGCAGGCAGCACACACAATAAACGAAAGTCGAACTTTGTCTCTCTGGGCTTGCAAAGGCAATTAAAGAGTGTTCAGATAACGAGCAGAAGAAGAATTACTGTGCTCTAATGACAATGACTCAAGCTCAAGTAAAAATGACTTTGTCCATCACAATTCACATGTGAGTCAAACACCGTCGTCGTTTCGGGCGTTGGATAATCAGCGCAATGTCAAGCGTTTTGTCCAGACAACAGACAACTGGCCAGACAACTGGCCAGCCGGTCAGACAGCCATTAAGATTTACAAGCGTCTGTCGCACAGCTGCCAGTTAAAATCATCAATCTTGGCCCCACTGGCGACTGTAGCGTGAATCTAATTTACGTTGCCAACTGCCTGGTTGCCTGTTTGGTTGGTTGACTGCTTGTGGCTTACAGCGTCCCAGCAACAGTTTAGTGTTTAAAGTCTTTTGTTACCTAGTCGCACCAGAATTGTACTTGGGATTGCATGGGTCAAGTCAGGTAACACAACGGAGATTACATGTCATCGCACACTGGAACAAAAACATTTAAAAAGCACCACACTTTCATACAGACTGCTTGAAAATATTTACTCAGATATTGTATTATTATTGTATTTTGTCGTGAATAGATATCTGGTATAGTATTCTTGATCAGCATCAACATCCAAGACGGTTTATGCACGTCAGACCCTTGATTATTTATTTCTGGATACCCTTGAAACTAAACTTCGCAATCATTTGAATATTATTATATTAAATGACCTAATATGATATTTTTAAATAAATATATTTATATAGCATTGTGTACTTACCCAAGTATAACTAATTCACCATATCGCAAACGCGGTTTGTCGTGCCCATCGCCACCGTCTTCAGCCAGTATAGGGGATTCTGTGCCGTCGGTGCTGCAATGAAAATGAACCAAAAGAATGATAATCTTAAATTAGATCAAATATTTTTTAGAAAACGCTGAATTTGAATGTAGGAAAAAACTTGGGCAAAGCAACCAAACGACTGTCGTCGTGGTTAGTTGTCAAATGCGTCCATGACATAATACACAGTGGCGCCGCTTTGTTATGCAAGGGGGTGAGCGGAGCATGGTAAGTAGGACTGTAAAAGTACAATAATAAAACGAAACTACTTTTTTGTTTTTTCTTTTTTGTGTAGCAAAACTAAAGCAAAACAATTTCTCAAAGTGCACAAATGCCAGGCAGAAATTGCTCATTTCGAAAGCATTTTCTTTGCTGGCGCGCTGTCATAGAATTTAAAATGAGGAAATATCTGAGGCGACTCCACGACGTCTGGCAATGTGCAATGTGCAATGTGCATTACAATGCCAGCTTATGCCATTTTGCAGTTTTACTTACAAGTTCGTCTTTTGTTTGAGCCGGAATCGGAGTCAGAGTCAGAGACGGGTCGGCATGTAAATTCGACACTGACTTTGCCAGATGAAGTCATAGAAATTCCCTCACATGAACACCTCTAGTTACCTGTCCAACTAACTTAAGACTTTGCACAGTAATGAGCACACGATCAGATTGTTAACTAGTTTCATTCTTGCTACATGCCGAAGATGCTATCATTTTTTTAGTATTTTTCTTTTTTGGGGCACGTCATAAACTTATTTACAGCAATCTAATAAAGCAGCACGGCGCCGGTTGACGCCCCAACAAACAAGGGGGTCGGCTCACCCACACAACCAAACATCCACACAGGGCAACTGGCAATTGGATTTTACCCCCAGCTATGGGTTAGAAGGGTGGGGTAGGGTGGTGCTTGTGGACGTACTGCTTTTGGGGTTGCATTGAGTTTCCTCGTTGCATTTAAACTTGCTCCCCTTTTTCTGATGCGCTGCGGAGTGCGGGGTCAGGTACTTGAAATTGTGCAGCGCAGACAGAAACTGTGCGCATAAAGAGAGGTTGTCAGGGGTGGAGAGGGGAGAGAGGTGGGCCACCGAGGGGATGGTTGGGTGTACAGACTGTGGCGCGTGCAAGCTAAATAGAAATGTTAAATGTCTGTGCATCAGTCGCCAGTCGGCAGTCGGCGCATCAAATTAGATACACATGCCTCCAAATGCATGCATAATAAAAATATATGGGGAAGAAAATATAGCACCAAAATTTTTAATTTTGTTTAGTATTTTTTCTTTCAATAAAACAATTAACACAGCTTTTAAGTATGAAACGAACGGGTTTTTTAATGCAATAGAAGCAGAACATTGCATCTTATTTCTGGGGAATCCAGCTCCAATTCCGAAACAATTCGTTATTGTTTTGGCATCAGAAACTGAATTTTTACCTTCAGTCCAAAGATTTTTTATGGCTATTATTTCCAACGCGCAAAATACAATACTTTGAGAAAGAAAGAAGTGCTGTTTAAAGCTCTGAATTAATAATGGTACTACTTCTCTTGCCGGCACTGTACACATAAACAGACGCAGCCTTGCCTGCTGCTGCAGCGACTGACTCATTGCAGTCAATAAGGCCAGAGGCCGTAAATCAAATGGTTAAAGTCAGAGCACAGCAGGCTCTGTTAGCCGTTGGAACTGTTAGTTAACAGTGTTAACCATAATGTGCAGCGCTGTTAGTTAACAGTGCTAACCATAATGCGAGTGTTTCTTAGTTAACTTCCCAGCTTCTTCTCTTTTTCACCCAGTCGACTTGGCCAAAATGCAATTGAGCACACAATTTGCATCTGTTTGGCCTAATTAACAGCCAACATAATTATTACTACTAAAACAACACCTTCAGCTTATTGCATTAATTACAACACAGCATCAGCTAAATATGAATGCATATCTGAGTATTATGTTATAGTAACAAAAGGCAAGTTCATTGTTCAATTTCTTGCACATTTTCCAATTAAATTTTGTAAATACGTATTACGCAATAGCTTAAGCCAAAGAAAGTAAGCAGGAAAACAATGGCAAGGAAATGTAACCAAACTTGAACTTAAATTTAAGTTGAACGCAGGCAGTATTTAATTACAAGAGCTGCAAGTTCTAAACAATGCAGCATAAATAAACTAGGTTAAATTGATTAGACATGCATTATTTGTTAAGTGCCGCTATCTGCTGTACCACTTTAATTTAATTAACAAACAAACTGAAAAAGTGGCTACCAACAAAAGTCTCTTTTAGCAGAAAATGTGCTCAGAAAAACAAATAATTGTTTGAACGTCTTCTTAAATGAGAGTAAATATTTGGACAACAGCCATAAACAATTGCCACAAATATGCGTGTAGCTTAATGTGAGCTTTATAACAGCAATTGAACAACAAATGGCGCAACAATCAATTCAAAAGTGGAATCGTTCCCAAGGGGACCCAATAAATCTTAATTTTTAAAAGCTAAAATACAATTTGAAATACTCCAATTTCGCGATTACAATTTCAGCTTTTTGTTGATCGACTAGGAGATACCCTAAACTCAAGTCTCTAACTAACTTAAATGCAGCAAAAGGTTTTCATTTTTAATATACGTTATAATTATTTTTTTCTTTTACATGAAACTTTTTGGAGTTAAATATGTTATTAAAGGTCATTAAATTACCTTTCACAAAGTACCGTAAGTAAGTTAATAGCGTACACGTAAAAAAAAACTATATAAAGTATTACTGTATGGTCTATGTACGAAATAATAGCATGTGAGTTCTTAACAGTAAATGCCTAATCTGGTAAATAAGAATTAAAGATATTCTTTAGTGTGTTTCCAACGATATTGATGGAATTTCAGCAGATGATCAATATTATTTCAATATATATGCATATCAGATTAGAAAGATGTGTCCTTAAAAGAGTGACAGATCGACTGGGCCGCTGTACTGATCAAGAATATATACACATTATTAGTTTTCGAATTGTTTCCTCTGCCTGTTACATACTTTTGCGCAATCAAGTTACCCATTTCCAATGCGTTTCTTGGTATATATAAAAAATGGAAACAATTTGCTGGACTTGTTTCCCATGCAATCAGCTGCTTGTATCGCCAAAAAGCACTTATCGATTTTCAAGCTAGCACGGCACGGCAACTACGACTGCGACCACAGACCCCTTTTTATTATTAGAACAGAAAATGTGACGGCATTTGCATACATTTCAATTTCGAAACTAAGTAAATAGTATTGCCAGCGATATCAGGCCAGGCGACTAGAGACAACGTGTAAAATGTGGAGTTATACACACTCCCATACACTCCCATACATACGCTTATACATGAACGATGGTTGCATGAGATACGACGGCGCACTTTTAGATACCAACGCGAACTTGTGTATCTGTATCTGTGCCTGTCTCTATGAATGTATCTATATCTGTATCTGTGTGTCTGTTTTGGTTTCGGTTTCTGTCTGCGCCTTTGTCTGTGTTTAGCTGCCAGCGTCATTTAGGGGAAATCAATTTTTAACTTCGTCTGTGTGCGCATGAAAGGCGTACAAATATATATTATTATTTACCTTAGACTTGCACACACACTCACACACTCACACAAGCATGCGCACACACACACATTCACGTCACACACACACGCTCACATATACATATATACGGTTGGCAACAACATGCTAGAATCGATATTTTTCTCTGGTTAGTTGTTGTTAGCCGTGTTTGCCACATGCAACCCAAATGGCCCGGCAATCGCATTACAATAAATTCTCCGTTCCAACGGCAAAACAACAACAACAATAACTACAGGAAAGAAAAAAGCAAAAACAGACCATTGCATGTTAACAAGTGCAGCAACCCAGCAAAGCTAATGTCAGAAGGGGGTTGTGCCACAAAATCAGGCCAGGTTGTTATGCACTAAAGGACCACGTTCATGCTTTTTAAATGTCATTAACAAAAGAGCGAGGTACACATAGAGAGAGAGAGAGAGAGCGAGATAGGTAGAGTGTGGTATAATTATAATGTGCTATACTATATGTCCTATTAAACTGATTACTATTCTTGCATTTATGAAGTGCATTCATTTGATTAAATCCAAAGCTGCGTATGCAGTTGGTATTTAGTGTGCTTAATTAACCCTGCAAAACGCTTTTAGCTTATTTATTTAAGTAAAGGCCAAGTCCAGCGATAAAGGTAAAAGGTCATATTAAATAAAGTATTTGCTCTTGGACATGTTAACATCTACATTAGCAGCGCTTGCGGCTTTTGTAACCATTGAAAAGCTCAGCCGTTAAAGCCATCAAAATGTTTTTCGCTGCAATATGCGGGTCAATATCAAAGATAAATATTAGCTCTTCGATATAATCTAATGGCTCATTGGGGTCACGTAATACAACGAACATGTAAGAAAAATTTAGTCGAGAGAGCTCGACTAAAATAAACCCTGCATTCAACTGTTAAATATATTATCATAAGATCAACCAATATGAGAATACGTTTAACCCACAAGTTAGTTGTGATGCCTGTAAAAACTGGGATACATTCTAAGTTTTATCAAGATAACTTCAAAACTAAGGAACTCTGATGGATAGACCGATATATATAGCCATTATATATCGAATCGGCTTTGGATGCTAATCAAGAATATATATCAATGCATACAAGACAAAACTATACTATTTTGAAGAATACATTAACTATAATACGATAGTTATTAGTTTGTAAACTAGGTTTCAAAGTTCACATATTATTTAATAAATTGATATATATATTTATTCATATCAGCATTTTTGCAATTTGATTTGCATTAAAATGACTATTTAATTTACTTCTTTTTAAAAAGTTTTTAAAGATGTCTTGTGTGTAGCATTTTGAACACACAAAGACCGAGATTGAAACTCAAACTGAAATTGAGACTAAAAACGCAACCCACAAATAAATATATGTATATATATTAAATAAATATAGATTTAAACCGTAAACAAACAACAATATGTACATAAGTATTCCGTGTTTGCTTGGGGAGCTGAAATGTGAGCTGAATGTGAGCATTGTGTGCATATCAAATGAATGCTGATTAACTGAAGGATGGGACGAACTGCAAAGCGGGCAAATGCAGTGCGCAGCAAAAGTGCAAATGAAATATTAAACAATAAACAAGGGAACTATGACAAAAGGGCGCCCACAAAATGCAGACACACACACACAATTACACATTTACACACACACACACACACGACACTTTTCGCAGGTGTCCAATGAATGCTTCCCTGATGCATGGCAGGTGTTTCGTTACCATATTTTATGGCCAAATTTGTGGCTGTGCCTCGCTTGCTGATGGCACTTAACAATGCTTCATTCATATGCCAAAGTTGTAGCAACTGTATCTCAGTCTCTCTCTTTCTCTCTCTTTGTTGTTGTGTGTGTGTGTGTGTATAATATATATTTGGCGGCCTTTGGCACAGCTGTTTGCATTTCAAGAATGAAATTCTCAACGTGCAGATTTACAAAGCGAAAGAGCAGACAGCCAGAGAGACAAGAAGACAGACAAACGGCAAAACTGGTTCTGTCAGCGAAATTCGAGAATAAAGCGTGGACTGAGTAACAAATTGCAGAGCATAAAAAATGCGCAGCTGAAATCCAAAAATAATGCGAAAAATTCACAAGCCAAAGAGAGATTCTTTTTACATTTCAGAGAAACAACTAGAACAAAAACAAAAAACCAAATAACAAAAATAAATTCGGATTTAAGCTACAAATACATATGTATGTACACACATATATATGTACACATACAGCTGCAATAAGATTTGTTGGGCTGGTCAATCAGTCAGCCACGCCCCTCTGCACCTAGCTTGTTAGCAACAGCGTCTCACTAATTTTTATTTGTGCTTCTTCTTCTTCGCGTCAATTTCTAAACAACTTTTCATATTTGTTTTATAGTCATTTTAAGTTAGTTTGTGTTACATAAGCGACACAAACTTGGCTTTAGATTTTTGTTTTTTATTTATCTGCTTCGTTTTTTATTTATTTTTTTTTTTTTTTGTATAACTTTTGTTTATAATAAACGAGCAGCAGTAAAAGCAAAAACAACAACAATGACAACAAGCGACTCATTTTTTGCCGGTTGCTCTTCAGGAGCTGTTTTGGTTTCGATTGTTTGTTTTCTTTGGCTATGCAGCAGCACGTTTCGAACTATTTTCTCCGCCGCTTTTGGGCAAACAACAAATTTGCAAGTACTTCACTGGCTGACAAGCCTGGCTAAAATTAAACAAAACCAACACCAACAACAACAACGACAGAAACAACAAACAAATGCCTGCCAACTAGCCAAGCATGACTCGCTGAGAGCTGCTCTTGTGCACGCTCTGGCTGGCTGCTATTGCCACTTTTGTTGTTAGTTGCGATACCCTTTCCAACAATAGGCCTGAAGAATATCTAAAGTGGCTTATATATTAAGAGGAAAGTACAACTTAAAAGTGTTGGGTAATACGGGATGAGTAATTTACATATCTATTTGTTGACTGACAAGATACAAATTTTTGGTTAAGTATTAATTTATTATGCACTCAACCCATGAAAATTGTGGAAAGGTTGGAAATGAAGTTGTGTTTAACACGCAAAAGGAAGCATCTCAAATCCCATAATTAATATTATTGATCAGCATCAATAGCTTTGTTTGAAATCGGCTTTCAGAAAAAGATAGTCTTCAAATTTGGATTATAAATTCTCGAGTATCTTTCATTAATACACATTAGTTGTATGTATTTAAATCTTTTATTAAAATTATTATACTCTTGCAAGGGCATTTAATCGTCGTTGCACTTGAAACATAATTTCTCCTCCTTTTACTTAGTTTTGTTTTCCCTCTGGTTTACCTAGATTTTAGTCTTTGTCAATGCATTTTCTTTTGCTAGCTGACAATTTTCGCTGTTTTGCTGCTGCTACAATTTGTAAGCTAAAAATACAGCCGCAAAGCGGCAATCGAATGGATGGAGCTGCCATAAACATAGAGCTAGAGGAACTTGCAACCAATGAAATTCCAGTGCAAATAATTTCGCTTTTCATTGTGGATCGTTCATTGCCCATTTTCAAGCTCGCTGCTGGCTGGCTGGGTGCCTCTTTGTAATCGCTTTGCCGTTGTCTGGCTGAGTATTTTTGGGCCAATGACTGTCACATTTACTGGCTGGCTGTCGTAACGCGGAAGAGTTAAAGCCATTATGCCGAATCGAACCAAGTAATGGGCCACTAAACCGAAGCAAAAAAAAAAAAAACCACCGACTGCAGTTTGTCATTTCAATTTAAGCATGAATATGCAAATTTATCGTATTTTATGACCAACGACATCGCATTACTTATTGCGCCAAGCAATTTTAATATACAATAAATGCCAACAGATGGGTTGACTTTATCTGTGGGCGTTGGGTGGCGGCAATAGAACAAATGATTTCGTGATTACGAAACAAATGACGAGCTTAGATACAGAAACGGGCCAAATGAGAAATGATATTGCCTTGGCTCTTGATACTGGCTTTCTTTGCAAATCCTTTTGTACAAAACATACGCCCTACAATTAATTTACTGAAATATCTGGCAAAAACTTGGCACGAACAACTTTGCAATGAGCGGCTTATGTGCTTGAAATAAATTGATAATAAGCCAGATATTTGGTTCTTGGTTTGAAAAATTAACTTATATCCACTTAATTTCTTTAATTTTATTTCATATGCATTTATGTCTGACTACTGAGCTCTTTGAAGATACCACTCTTATCGAGTAAAATATGTTGCCACAAACAGAAGCAGCTACCAACTGACAGGTATTAAATAAAATCGCAAATATATAGAAATGTTAATTTTTTTCCATTCAAATATATAATATGCCAATATCCAATTTGAATAGTTCATTAAAGATAAAATACCGTATGCAGGAAAATGACTTTGCCTACACATTCCGTGACAAAAAATATAATACTATTCTCCCAGTTAAGGGTATAAGAAACATATATCGACGTCCAGTTGCATTAATTGTGGCATATGTGGAACATTTATTTCATTAATTAACATAAGCTGTCATCTAATGGGCATGTGACATTTATATAATACCATTAAAATCGATGGAATTTTAATTAACAACAGCACAGATAAGACCATCAGCAAGTCTTATGTTTATATATATAGGACAAATATGTATATAGATATTTCCGGTATTTATTCGCTGTATTAGCGTCATAGATACCCTTTGACAGTAACTAAATGTTTTCATGGAATAAACAGTTCAAATTGCAACTTAGAGAGAGACATTGAGCAATAGACCAAATGATAATGAAAGTAATTGCTTGTTTTTTTGGACTCTGAATTTGTCAATATAGATAAAAAACCACTAAACAAAATAAATAAATAAAAGAGAATGTGCTTGCATAAATTGACTAGACTATGTGAAAATCATCGGATTAGATAAAGTTAGTCAAGCAAATCGATCAAAGGTCGAATTTTGCTAAAGCTCTCGTAGACACATTCTATTGAACGGCTTGAACAATAAGCCATTATTTCAATGGAATATTTTAGCAAAAAGTATGTAAAAATAAAAGACGACAGGTTGTTGAACTCGTTAACCCTAAAATTAGCCAGACAACATAGAAGCTAAACGCGGAAAACAGAAACCAAGCCGAATATTACATAGCCTTGCAAAATAATTTAAACAAATCTGTTCAAGCTATAAGATATTGTAGGCCGATCCTGATCTTTTTCTTTTGGCAAACAAGAGAGTTTGGATCAAGTTAGAATAGGTTAGGTAAGTATTAGTTTCATTAAGATTTAAAACTGAGATACTAACTTGCATAGAAACAGACAAACATATCTTTATCGACTTGGTTACTTATATTAATCATGAATAGTTGGTCGTTACAAACTTCCCTCAAAATGTATGATACCCACTGCAAGTGTCTAATGTGTGAACCAACCTGCTGATCTGTTTGGTAATTCGCAATGTGGGTGTTTTGATTACTTGCCGCTTTGGTCATGGTTACACTCTCTTAATTACGTAGTCTACCCCGTGCCCCTCGCCCAAATGGCTTAATGAGCGAACGGAAATGGAAACTTTAGGCATGTGAAAAGTTTTTAATAGAAATATTTAATCAAAAAATGTGACATAATATGTGCAAACTAAATTATATGTTGAAATAGCTATTGCTATAATATAGATAATTAGTCATTTATGTGCACCAGTTGCAAGAGAAAGACGAAAGAAGAAATGTAGAAAAGAAACTTAATAAAATTGTCGTCTCAGATGCGTGACTAAAATCATTATGATATAATGCGAAAATCAACAAGAAGCGAACAAGCGCAACAAAAGCATGCCGCAAATGTTGTAAGTTAAATTCATAAATAATACTCAAACGCCTAGCCTGCCTAGCAGGTAAGCTGGCAAGTTGGGCAAGCTTAGGGGCAATGACAAGAATCTTGATAAAAATCGCCAGAATTTATGTATAAAGGCAGCTTTACGAAAAGAAAAATAATAATAGACGAGCATGGCGGGAAAGTGGCACGGAATGAGCGGAGGGCAACTCTATCAGTGCAGCTATTATCAATGTAGAATTGAGTTGAGTTGGGTTGGGTTGACGAGGCGTAAATAAAAACCAAGTATTGACCTAAATAGATCCGATTTTTGGAGGAAGGGAAAAGAAATGTGCTGTGACGCTGCCTCTCCCTGGCGACGCGTAGATCAATCACAAATGCGTCCGAGACCTTTTTACGTTTATTGATTGCTTGCTGCAGGGAGTTCTGTTTCTGTTGTTGTTGTTGTTGTTGTTGTTGTAGCTCTGACTATTTTAGTTCTTTATCGCGCTGCATTTTCGTTCGAGATCCCCCAAAAAAGCTGCGAGCGCCCTTCTCTATTTTTGGCTGCACTGGAAGATTTATGGCCAAACATCCGACACACCGAAAGTCGATTCAGCTCACTCAGCCACGTTTACACACTTTAATTGCTAAGAGTGGAAAAGCAGCAACAGCAACAACAACATACGACAGGAAATGCTCTGACTGCCTGCCTGCCTGCCTGACTCAAAATTGGTTTTATTATACCCTGAACGCCTTGGATAAAAAGGGTATAATAAAGTTGTACAAATGTGTATAACAGGCAGAAGACATAACTTATATATGTATATTCTTGATCAGCATCAGCCGAGTCGATCTTAACAAATCCGCCTAAGTTTTCGTATACCACACGCAGATAATGTTAAATACGTTGAAATATTTCGGATAACTGCCCTCGTTTCGCGAATATCGAATCTATTTTCGATTGCCACACTTGTAATGATAAATTTTGAATGCAATATGAAATATATCCAGACATGTTATAAATCAATTGTAAAAATTGCATTTAGAAGAGATATTCATTTGGATCAAGTCAGGGTTTGAATTACCTACTTTAATTTTAATTTAACTTCATCTGAAAACTAAAATGAATCTTCTATCGCGCTGCTCTGCGTATCTCTTCGTATCTGAAGGAATAATATAACGAAAAACTGAAAGATTTTACTTATTCCGGTTTTTTTTTATATATTTCCTTATATAAAGAAAATACAAGTTTATTAAAAACTATTTATTCGCACACACATCAAATAAAAACTCTACTAGAAAAGCTTATTTAGATTTAACGTAAATATATTATAATTAACAATTATAACTAATCAGCATAAAACAGTGTATGTCATAGTCGAACCCTCTTAACTAGAAGATTCTTCTTTTTTTTCAGTTTTTTTTTATGTGTCTAAAGCACACGCCCACCGCCTTGGCGCTGTTGCTGTTGCTGCTGCTGCGTGTTCTGTTCTGTTCATGGCCATAATCAAGGCAATTTAATAATATGTTACGCTGCATACAATTTCACCTGCAAGCCACTCCAACTCTCTGCCTGGCCGCCTGACGTGCAATGCGCGCTCCTCCTCAGCCAAGAACCAGGCAACGAACCAAACCATAGCGAACCATAGCGAACCATACCGCTCCACACCGCACCGACCGTTGATCTTGTGTCCAAAATTGCAATTTGATTAAAAATTATGCTCGTATGTATGCGCAGCGCATGCGTGCCAATAAAGAGAGAGGAGGATGTGGAGGGTAGCGGGGGGCAGACCTAAGGCGGGCACAATAACATTTGGCACAGAGCGAAAATACAAACGGTCGGCTGGCGTACGTGACATTTGTGCAGGGGGCGGGTAGGGCTGGACAACCAGAGAGACCGATGGGAGAACAGCCAAACAACTGACAACTGGATAGACAGCTTTCAGAATATGCGCATTAGAAAAATCTTGCTTCACTCTCAACTCTCTAGATTCTATAACTCGGCAGCAGCAACTTCTCCATTAAAGGATTGAAGTGTCGTCGCCGGGTTAAACATAAAAACCGAACTTATAAACAATAAACTTTTAAGTGGATAGTCAAATTTGAAATGTGCTTTTACCAATGGCAATTTTCAGTGTTCAGTTTATCAGTAAATCTATTACGCCTTGTTTTCTAACTGCGCTTCTATAGGTGAGAAATAATATATAACTCACTATTATTGAGAATTGCACAAGCAAGAATGGAAAAACCATTTATATTTATAGAATAATATTTATTTATATCTATACAAATATTTTCGAAAGCGCATATAAAACATGTAAGAAAATTCCATTTGACTTAAATATGCAAAGCAAAACTGATTGTATGAATGTATGTATGTATGAATGTAAGTATGTATGTGTTAATGTATGTGAGCTTACGTATAGGGAAAATGCTTGTGTTAATTGCTGTATAATTTCGTAAACTATACATTAAGATTTTCTTCCTTGTTTGGTAACCAATGTTAATGAAATTTTTCCAGATGATTAATATTACCTAATTTATATAATCTCTGAGATCGGGTAGTTTATGTAGACAAGCAGACAAACAGGCGGACATGGTTAAATCGACTTGGCTTGATGCTCATGACGAATATACATATATATATTATAGGCTCGGAGATGTTTCATTCTACCTTACACAATTTCATTAAAACATTTTTTATAATTTTAAATGGGGGTGGGTTTAGAGTAGAAAAATATTTTTGTTATTTTATGTGTCCCGTTAGGGCTTTTATCTCCTGCCTTTTTCAAGACTTGAGTAAGCAATCTTGAACTGATACAGAAGGTAAGCACACTTGACAGCGGCATTCCGACTGGTTGGTGTTGTTGTTGTTGTTACTGCTGTTTTTGTTAGCTAGCAATTTTGCACGTAATTCGTCACGTAGCGAAAATGCTGTTGTTGCTGATTATGCATCGAAAATTGCAGCCGGCAATCTGCATAGAGCCAAACAATCAAAGGCAGGTAGACAGACAGAGAGGAAGACAGACAGCCAGATAGACAGAGAGAGAGGCAGACAGGCAGGCAGTTCAAACCAAAACAGCCGCAGTCGCATTCGTCACTCAAGCATGGCTCTCCAGCAACATCTACATCTACATCTACATCTACATCTATAGGCACAGCAACTCCTGCGACCGAATCCCAGCCAGCCAGCTGCTCCAGCTCCAGCTGCTGTTTGTTGATTACGCCCGCGGGCTAGCGAAAGCCATAAATATGCACGAAGTCAACAACAACAAAAACAACATCAAAATATGAAATACATTTTATATGTAACTACAAATACAATAGCCACAACAGCGACAACAAAATTTGCAAACTCGTGAGCCAATTAATGCCAAATTGAAATAAAGCCATAAAACATTAGCCATACCCTGCTGCTTTTCAAAACCAAAACCAAAACCCAAACCCGCATCTTGAAGTCGTCACATTTCGGTTCGGTTCATTGACATTTAAGGCATTTGATGACATTTGGCTGAAGTACAACGTACATTGATATCCTAGTCAACCACAATATTGACAAATGATTGCCTTCACTGCGAGTGTGTCAATCAAATCAAACCAAGTCGGGTCAGGCCAAGCTAGAGGCAAATGTCAAAGGTTGCAGTACTGGTAATGGGACCTCGGGTCAACCACGGACTGACCCGCAAGCTTGTTAAAAAAAAGTATACATATATATTCTGGAAAGATAAACATTGGATATTACAAAGTATGCAACTGTTACATGTTCGATTTGTGCAGCTTTGGAAAAATAAGTTGCAGTTTTATTTATAGTTATACTTGTAGCATGACAATATTGAAAATTGACTAAGTTCATTTCTTTTCGGTCACATTCTTTTTTTAATTTTAGTCTTTGTTCCAAGACTTTATTGAATATTAATTAAGTTTATTTAGGCCTTAATCGGAGACTTAATTGGATTTAGATTGAGATTATAAAGTTTATTTAGTTTCTTCCACATATTTGTTCTTCTTTTATTTTCAACCATCAATCCTAAAAAAAGTCCGAGTCGCACAAATATTTACTGAAAGCGCATTTACGTTTAATTATTTATTGGACAGATTTTAAAAATGTAAACATTATTTAAAATGTAAACATTAAAAAACATAAACATTACTTAATTAAAGCAACTAACTGAATAGTAATAGTAATAGTAATACAGATAATTCTTAATTCATTGGCATCTTTCAGATGTTACCTTTCTAAAGAAATGTATATACACAAATCCGGTCCGTAATAAACATGAGTAAGCAAACCCGACAAATTTCGATAACATTTCTCCAGTTTTCCAGTTTTACCATTTTACTGCAAGACTTCAAATTTCAAGATTTAATCAAAGAAAACTAAGCTACGAAACTCATTTGGGCTGCCACATAATAAGCTGCGAGATTGCGTTCTAGACAAATTGGACAAGTTACATCATGTTGCCTTAAGCCAAGTTCGGTTCAGGCAAAAAAAAAAACATTTGAAAAATGTTCGCAAGCCACTTCAACTGCAGCAACGCGACGTTGAAACAACAACAACAATAACAACAACAACAGTGATAAAATTGCAAAACAGTTGTTGCCAGGCCAACTGTGCCGATTATGTCACTGAGAGCTCTGCACGGCTAACAAGACCGTCTCAATGCGCAGTCTATAAGAGTAAAGCACGCCTCCAAGCCCCTCCTTACCACACACCCACACCCTCCTCCTCACAAACCAAAAAGAGAACTGTCTCTGCGCCTGCCACGCCACCCTTCCCTTTCTGCTGCATATTATAATCATTACGTGTTTTGTGGCATTTGCGTCGCTTGCATCTTGACAGACATGGGTTTGACTTGGGAGCCAACGCTGTCTGTCTGACTGGTCCAATGTCCAAGGGAACTGTGGGGGGCCAGTAATGTCGCGAAAACATTTCACAACAGTAACTCCAAGCAGAAAATAGAACAGACGTTGAAATGGAGATTGCGACAAGAGACATGTGAGAAATTATTTTAGAGCTGTCAAAGTGACGAATACCTCCCCCGCATCAAAATCAGTAAAGTGCCCCAAGTAATATCCAAAATAGTTGACCCACGCTCCAAGCCAAGCCGCAAACGTCTCCAACGTCTCAACCTCAAGAGCAAAAGTCAAAAGGCGGCGTTGAGGCAAAGTCATAAATTTAATTGCTGCCGAATGGCACTTTGAAGTGGCGCCCCCTGGCGACCACCAGCAGAAGCAGCAACTTACTGTGTGCTTAGCACAAATATATACCTGTTCTTGTCGCACTCACTGCTCACTGCTCACTGCTGACTGCTCCTCTTCGACCGTTTCCATTTTGCTAATGCATGCAACATTTCAAAGCTTTAGTTCCGTTCTAGTTTCTGCTCGGGGCGCACTCGTATTGTGTGTTGTCCAAGGCTGAATAATGATTTACGAAATATGCCAAGAAATTGTCGATGCGATTACGCTGAGCGAGTGTGCCAAAGGTTATCGTGAGTGTGAGCAAGTTGTTGTGCTTTGTGCACTCTGTTATCGAAATCGGAGGAGTATATTGGTGTTGTAGTATGACCGTCAAACAGTTGCATTAGACATTGTGTTTAGTCAAACTAATTATTGATCAGCTGTTAATCTCATCTCATGTTGATAACTCTGTTAACCGTCACTAACATACGTAAAAAACATCGATAGTATCGACTATCGTTTAGTCTAAGAAAAACCTTTAAACAAGAAGCGCACTTTTTCGTGTCGGCAAAATAAAGTTTAAAATAATTGTTAAAATCGCCGCCCAGACTTGTTGTTTCATGATTGTGCACCCAACACATTTTTAAGATTGGGGGGTACTGTGACATCGATTACATCGATTAAAGCAAGTCAATAAACCATAAATATCTGGTCATTTTAAATTTGCAAGCTTAAGCTCTTTTACCACCAGTTATCAGCTGTTAGCAGTGTGTTCAGCAGTCGTCAACACTCGACTGTAATGCTCACACTTGTTTTTTTTTTGTTTTTTGTGGGTCTGCTCATGTAGTAATCGGCATAGTTAGAAACCCATTAGTAAAATTTACCATAGCGCACTTTCAATTTTGAATTTGTTTTGTTGCCGCCCGGTTGAGCGGATATTGCCTCAAAGCTTCAAAAACCATTGTTTGCTGCAAGTACGCAAGTAATTTATATTGCATGTTACAAAAAACAGCAAATACGAATACGGAATGAGTTTCTATCGACTTATTTAAATTATTTTAGGGGAAAATGCAAAAGGCAAACCTAAATTTTCGGGCGAATTTCCGCTTTGCGGACGATTCTTATCAATCGGAAGTACTCTTAAGATAATAACCACAATCTCTCCAAACTAAACCTACTATAGCAATAACAAGTCTGTGTTACGTGCTTACCAAAATACCATGAAAATCTAATCTTAACGGAAGTTGTAAAAATATGTGGTTTTTAGTAACAATGAGAATATCTCTCATAACATCATAAATACTATAATTTATTGGCGTTTTTTTTAACGAAACTATCAAATAATTAAGATTTCAGGAAAATAATAAAGTAGTAAATATATTACTCTGAAGAAGATAACTTTAATACCTAACCTAGTATTCAATTTGTCGATAGCTGTGTTAAATGTAATATAATAGATACGAATAAAAAATGATGTAGCTATTTGATAAACAATTGTTTTTAATATGCACAGCAAATGTACAAAAAATCCATCCAGAAGCTTACATATTAATTGGGTATTTTAATCGATATGCGCATAATGCTATTGGTTTAGCATATTAATAAAAATAAAGATCCCACTATGCAGATAATTGTAAGCCATAATTAAGCATTCTGAATAATGCGCTTATGGTATAATGTATTCCCTTTTGTGAACTGATTGCTATTCGTTTTCAAGGCACAACACTTGAATCACTTTTCGAACAAAATCTGAGAATTCTGTATTTGCAAAAAGATATGCGAATGCAGTTTTCCACGAATCATAAAATACTCGAATCTCATTTGTTATCAATAAACAAACACAACGTTCTAAAATTGTCACGATTTTATGAAGCAAATTGTTTATATTCGTAGATTACACATCTACAGCTATTCCCCCGATACTCATATCGTATAAGACTCACCAAATCTAATTAAATCACGATGACAACGATGACTGACAAACAGACGGACAAAGGCATAAACATTTCAAAGTCGCATTCCGTATTTCTACGCCCCATAATCAAACATAACTATCAGTTCGTATCTTCAATGTTCAATGAATTCTCAAATCGCCAAAGCGTGCAGATAATTCATATCTAATTGCCATGGGGCATTGAGAAAACCAAAACCAAAAGCTAAAGCAATAACGAACAACAACAATATATAAAAAAAAAAATGCAATTACTTTTTCTCATGTATGAATTTGTAATGCAAATGCTATAGATACCCCCATATGGTCAGCAGGCACCACACACACGTACATACACACAGCATCCATGACAAGTAGCCAGCAGTTGGCTTTTCGACCGCAAACGCAGCTTGACAAGTGCAGTGCACACAGCACGCAGCGACTGCGACTGCGACTGCTACGTCAGCAGCGGCAGCACCTTGGCATCAAATGGATTTATAGTAGAGCAGAGGAGCGCATGTCAACAACACTTTGGCGACGCTGCTGCTGGTGCTGCTGCTGCTACTGCTGACGTCGTCAATAATCAGACGCTGAACTCACGACAGTTGCAGACAGTCTCAAGGCGACGCCAGCAACAACAACAACAACAACAATAACAACAGACAAACAGAGCAACGACAAGTTGCATTTCTTTTCATTACTTTTGTTTGGCTTTTGCCTATTGCGTCGAGCTTTTCATTTTCGCATTGTTTGCAGCGCCAATTGCCATAATCAGTGCAAAAGTCAGCGACGGCGACGGCGACGGCGACAGCGACGGCGAAGATGACGGCAACCAAACTAAAGACAAAGGCCAAGCGACGATTACGGCGGCATCACTTTCATACACAAAGCGAACAATTTAAAACGACTATAAAGGAGTAAGTGAGAGGAGCTATGCATGTGTGTGTGTGTGTGTGTATGTTTGTGTGTATAATTGTGTGAGAGTGACTGTGGGCACACCTGAATGCTTAACAAAAGCGCAACATTGCCGCATCAACATCGACAAGATACACACACATCGATGCAGAGCAGCCGCAAGAAACCAGTTTACATCTTTTTACCTATGACGCATGCGAAGCTGGCTGGCCGCTTATATCGTTTTCTTTATATCATCTGTTTATTTTTTTTTTGCCTTTCTTCTTTTTCTATGATTTAATCGAGCTGCACATGAAAAACACACACAAGGCAAAATATTAAAAAAAAACACTGCAACGTTGGTGATCTAATGCATTAGTCTTCTTTAGAAATAAGTTTAGAAAGTTTTCAGTTTTTTTTTGGTTTTTCATACTTATCTACTTGAAGTGCAACACATAAAATGTACTCAATTATTTACTTTCCTAATTAAACTAGAATGCAAATAAATGCATGCAAAATGGAGTCAAACATTTTATCTTGGCACGTTTTGGTGGCTTGCGTGTATTTAAATTAATGATACACAATTTGCACCATGTGCGTTTTTTAGCTGTTTTCTTTTGTTTTGTATAAATTTTACTTTTACTCAAACACACACATTAATTGGAATATATAATTAGGTTTAACGCCAAACATTGTTGTTGTTCTTGTTTTTGTTGTTTTTGTATTGTATTTCGTTACTTGAAAAATAAAAGCGCTTTCATGTTTTAATCACTGATCTGCCCCAACAATTTGTTAGTTAATTGCTGTAATTTAGCGGTGTTTGCATTAAATCAGCATCAGAAATATAATGAGAAGGCGATGATGACGCGATTTTCTGCTGCACCTCGAATACAACCTGGTATCCAATGCAAAAGCATTTTTGAGCAACTGCGTCACTTTAGCCAAGGTTTTCAAACCACCTGCATGTTGAATATGTCGAGAAATCGATTTCAATCTGAGTAAGTACTCCTCTAATAATTAATGACTACGAATGCGAGGCCAATATATAGCAGTCACTATTCTAACAACTTAATTTTCTTCTTAGCCTTCACTTACTGTGCAAAGTCTTGGTTAAAAGTAGCACATTAAAAATTAAAATCTTTCTTGCTTACTAGAAATTAAGTATTTTATTGCCCCATATTTTGCATTTATCAAAGCTGTGTGTTTTTATTTATTTTTACTTATTCTATCCCAAATTAAATAATGAATTGTTATGTTCAATAATAATGAATGACAATGACAAGGGAAAGTTGTCAAAAGACACACATACTGCATACATAATTTATAAATATATACAAAAAATGTATGTCAAAGTGATTTACATCATTGTTCCTGCTAAAAATAAATGCGAGCACTGCTGAACAAATTGTAGTAATTTGGTATATCTATGTTAAGTACTCGATCTTATAAAAACTAAGATGTCAATAGGTTAACTCCGGGCGATGTGTAAACAATTTTTGGCTTACATTTAGCAAGATGCATCTGAAACTGAATACTGTTTTCTCATACTTGAAACTCTCCACTGTTTTAACTAGAGCAAAACTTTGAAGAAAAACTAAGAAGAATTCCAGTAATAGTCTAGAGAATTTTACTTTCTAATAATCATTATGGAATTGTCGGTTATATAGCATTCTCACTTGAAATAACCCCTAATTAAATAAACAAATACAATGGAAACTTTCTTAAGAGTAGAAATAGATCTTAGCGACCATAAAAGGTAGCAAAATATCAATCAATTGTAGTTGCTGCACTTTTGTGTCATCTACTGCAGCATAAATAAATAGGAAATGTATAAATCAATACCTTTATGTATTAATAAGCAACATTTTAGCTCTCCCTTGGACTGGATGACTTGCTAAGTGGCACAAACTCTGTGCAACATATTGGCAAAAATGTGGGTCAACAGCAACCACAACAATAACGTCCAATAAACGCCACAATAATGGTTATCAGGCAAAAGCATGTGTGTGTAACTTGTGTGTAATGTGTGTACATTGTGTGTGATTGTGCCTGTCTGCAGTTACAAATGTAAAACGCCTCCTCCACCTCTCACCCCACCCCCCTCGGAGAGCAGACGAAAACCGTGGCGCGCCTTTGTTGCTCATCGTCGTCGGCAGTTGGTTCATCAACTTTGTTTGCAGTTTGAAAATTGCGCTAAAAGTAACGCGCATTATACACACACACACACACAACACCAACAACAACACACTCAGTAAATACACATAACACACTCACACAAATTTACGCACTGACTAACGTGTGCAAATTATGTAAGTAAACAGATTAATTGGGTCATCATCAAGTGGGCGCCAAACAAGTTGGAGAAAATAACCCAGAACACATTTTAACGGAAGCGTGCACACAGCCAAGGTGTGATAAAGTGAGGGGGAGAGTGGGAAAGGGGGTGCGGGGCACGCTGTTTGGTTTCCTCTTCATAACAACTACAAATAGGTGACAACATCCGTTCGCCTAAGATTTTAAGCAATTAAATACTATATACTATATCCGCCTAATGACTCACATTTGTTCATCGATAAATTTCAGTATCTAAAAGATTGTCAGCATTCCTACAGCTAAAACTATATTTTCAGATTTATGGCCTTAGAGTGCATCATAAACTAAGAGCTTTGTAATAACCAAAAAACAGCGTGGGTTTATTTTTAAATTGTGTGTGCGTGTGTGGAAATGATTTTAAAGTGCTGCGTTTAGTTGCAATTTATCAATTGAATGCGCCACAATAAATTAATAAATTCAATTCATAGTCATACAGACGATTTTCAAGCTGAATGAGAACAAGAATGCTCGACTAGGAGATACCATTGAGATGATTTGGGCAATCATTATCAATAGATCTAACTACTAATAAAAACAAAGAGGCATTTCTAAGAAAAATTAACCAACACTTTTTTTGCAACTTTAAGTTATTCTTATTGTTTGTTAAAAAATTACGTTGTTGCTTAAAATGTTCGCATTGTTCATTGCTGGAATTCGGCCAGTTAACTGTACAAGGAGACCCGCCTAGCACTAAAACCCACACAAGGCCAATTTGGAGTTAAAGAGCTGTTGCTTAAACACCCCACACATTGGCACACAACCAAAACACACACACACACACACACGCACACACATATGCGTGTATGTACTGTCGGTGCAAAGTACAGAGACTCGCTCCACCTTCAACCTACAACAACGTTGCAAGCTGCCAACGTCTGTAAAATTTGAGCATACAATTTTATAAGCGAGAAAACAATAACCAGCAATGTATATTTGAGTGTTTGTTTATATGTTTGTCTGTCTGCATTTGTGGGCCAGGAATTTCCCCATTTCGGTTGCTTTGTCATCTCTGCAAATGTTTGTGTGGGAAATTAATTGTTTTAAAAAATTTAAAACCGAGCAAATAAAAAAGCAAACATCAAAAAGTAACACGACACGAGACATTGAGCCTTTGCCATGTAATTATTTTAAATGAGTTTCCAAAACCGCAACAGTAAAAAAAAGTGTGCAAAAACTATATTAAGAAACCAACTTCAAACCAAGTTTCAAGAGTCTTGCGTGGGCTGCCGAGCTCGGCATCAAATGGCTTCAGACCATATTTAAAGTTTCCAATCGCTTCCAAAAGTTTTCATGCGTAAACTTACCTGTAAAGAAAACAAGAAGGAAAGTAACAAATTTAGTCAATTTATTGAGAATCATTTGTGGAAAGAGAAGACGGTAATGATCCAAACACATACAAACATGCATGCACACACATATATATATACATAGGGCAGACATCTAGCATCCGGCATCCTACACTCAAAAAAATAAAAATAAACCCGCCATGAAAACTAGAAAAAAGTTATGGATTTTTAAAATAATTTGTATATAAATGAGAAATTGTCCAACACTATTAGCTATTTGTAAGGAATATATTTTCGAGTTTTAGAAATAATTTTTTTAATTACAAAATATTTTCCTATATCTTTTAAAATTTATTTCTTAATGATAAAAAATATTTCTAAAAAGTAGAAAAGCAAACGCTTATTAAACTCTTACTATTACACTATCGTCTGCTATGTTAGAATAAATTATAACCTATCTAAAATGTTTATAAATTCGAAATTATAATTAAGAAATACATACTTTCTGAATTATAAATTGGCATGGACTTGCCGACAAAGTTAGAAGATTTTCTAAAATTCAGGTCGTTTTTTTTCCGAGTGTACTTGCTCTCGTCTCACACGCTCTGCCACTTTCCTGCGGGCGCTTTGTGTGTGTGGCAAGCAAACTGCGTGAGAGGAAAGGAGATGCTCTGCAAGTGGCAAGTGGAAAAGAAGTTTGCGTTCCTTACCCCGTAACTGTAACCGTAACCGTAACCGTAACCGGAAATGCTTGCACAACAAAAGTTCAAAGTTCTTAAAGGACACCAGTCAGGCAGTCAGCCAGGCAGGCAGGCAACCAGCTGCTGGGCTCGTGTGCATTTTAAGTGCAATGTGCCACCAGCGAATTAAGGTCAAATCATGCACAAAAGCTGGCAAGCAAGCTGAGAGCAGCCTCCCTCCCATCTCAAGTCACCCTATACCGAAAACCGCCGTCAGTCTGTCTGTCTCCTGGCCCAGCTACCCATATTAATGACAACGACAAGTTTTTGTTGTACTTGTTTTTTGTTGTCTGCGAGAACGTTGCCACTTTTTTTTGTGCAGCTTGCAGGATGAATGCAAAATTTTTGTATTGCAGCTGCAACTCAGCGACGCGCATATCCTGCATGTTGCACGTATCCTGCATGACGATTTGTTTTTATTTTTTACTTAATGTCTGTAGCATAGTTGCTTGCTGCATTTAACTTCTAGCTACATCAAATTAATGTGGGCTCACAATATGCGTGTTTTAAAAGTGCAATTTACGAATATATGACTCATTCTGCTTCTTGAAATACGTATCCAAAAACCGCTTTTCATTAAGTTTGTTAACTTTAATACAAAGTTAAAATTTGAAACATAAGAGCTCGTATATCAAAAACGCATATCAAGTTTATTACATTTTTATTTGCAAACACCAATAATAATCGATAGCCGACAGCAATAAAAGACACAATTGTAAAGATAAACAAAAAGATTAACATTTAAAATACCCAGACAAATCATTGCACAACAGTAAAAATGTTATTAACATGGAATAAAAAACGCAGATATTGTGAACCAAAACATATTTTCATATTGAACAAACTAATTTTATCAAGCCTTCCATTATCTGTTTAGTGCTTCTATGTATTTGAACACTATAATCAGGTTTCTCCAAGTCGAGCTCTCCCGATTATGGCATTCTAACTTTAATCGTTCTTAAAGAGAGTCAGGGAAGAGACGACAAACCTTTCAAATAAATGCTGTAAGCTGAAAATTGATTTATTAATAGTATACCCCAAATGAGCTGAGTGCCGCTTTGGTATCATCATTTATTGCTTATCTGGTCAAATCAAAAGTTTGATTTCTAAGAGGCCAATTAGCTATTAAAATGATTATTTTACATCTCAATAGATTTTCACTTTCATTTTTCACACACTCAACCAAAAATTACCACACGGCTGATGCAAATTTGTAGTAAATTGTTGTAAGTGGCTTAAAATGCCAGCCAACAGCAACAACAAAAACAATAACAGCCACAATAAGTTGACCAAAACTTTCACTTGACGAACCGAAAGCATAAAAAAAAAGCAACGAAAAGGCACAAAAATTAGCTCCTGCCTTATGTAGGTCAAAAGGCGTTCAGCTTCGAAAACCAGCTGCGAAATAATCTTTTGGCTTATCGCTTAATTTTTGGTTTTTTATTGCTTAAGTTGAACTGAGAGTTCAAATGCCAATGCACGCAAAGCCAATTGAAGCCCAACAATAACAACAGCAACAACCATCTTTTGGCTGAGATGTGCGCTGTGATAAAAGATGCGCTTGGTGAACTTTGAACTCGAAGCACGGTCAGCAATATTACAGTTACCCATTTTGACAATGAACTTTAATAGCAAAGTGGGTATGAGTGGGTTGAGGGAGTATGAGTGGGGGAGTAGAAGCTTAGAGTTGTGGGCGAGAAGATGAGTGTCTATTAATTTATAGCAATTCTTGTTGATTTTTGCAGATGTCTTTTTTTAGTTTTCGTTTGCTTTGCTGAGTTGTTCTTGGCCCTTGTTGACATTTCTTATCACAGCACACACAGCCAAAATACACACACACACACATACATGCACTATTCGAGTATGCAGCTTTAGAATCAGGTCACGTGTTCTCTTTTTTAACTAAAGATTAAGTTTCGTTGTTACTTCTGAATTCAGCTTTGCTTTTGCTTTGGATGCTGCTGCTGACTCTTATCAGCTTTTATAGCTCATTCTGTCTGCCACGCAAAAAGCTAAAATGTTGAGGGCAACATTTGCTGACGCAGTGCCTGCCTGTCTGTCTATCTGGCTGTCTGTCTGTATGTCAGTCAGTTTTGGGATCAGGCAAATTTGAAAACAAAATGCTGCAAAATGGAAGACTGCATAAGCTCAACAAACTAAGCTAGCCTTTCTGCGAGGAGGATTAAACGCTAAGATAAGTTTGTAGAAGTCAGAGCCCCGTAACATGCAATATAGTGAGTCAAGAAAGTATTGGCACCAGCTAAGCAAAAATATTAAAAAATTTTATTAGAATTATAAAAAGTTCACAACGCAGAAATTTTTTTGTTATTGAGTCTCTAGTATTTTGTTACGACTTTAATATCAGATTTTTTAATTGCTCAACAATGTGAACAAATTCCTTAGGAACTTAATGCAGTGTAGCAAAAATTCTTCTGACTCACCCCCACCCCAGATATGTGTGTTCTGAACATTTTGAAATTTGTACACAAAGAGAAAATGGTGTGAAAATGAAGTCAAGCACATGCAGAAATACACATAGTAAATACATGTACATTATTTGTTCATTGTTGCTCCCACGCTTTGACAAAAGTCACACTCGGGCGCCCCAAACAGACACAAACGGCTTCATGAATCATGGACACGAATAATAACAGTTAATTATGAGCAGTGTGCGAGAGTGTGTGTTTGTGTTTGCGTGTGCGTGTGAGGGGTTTTTCATAAATAAATTTGCACTTAACAGATGAAGAGA
Source organism: Drosophila kambysellisi (assembly GCA_035042185.1). Classification (NCBI taxonomy): domain Eukaryota; kingdom Metazoa; phylum Arthropoda; class Insecta; order Diptera; family Drosophilidae; genus Drosophila; species Drosophila kambysellisi. Next base: position 439,717 of record JAWNLS010000555.1, on the reverse strand, counting down.
GAATGTTGCTAAGCGCAACAGGCTAGCAACAAGCCAAACGCTGAATGATGAATGTGAATGGGGGTGGGGGTAGCCGGGAGCGTGATTGGCTGCCAGGCAACAAGGAAGTCGTGAAACAAAGCAATGCTCAATGAAAACAGAGGCGCAACTGAGCAATAATAGCAGCAACAACAGCAGCAGCAGCAGAAGCAGACAAACAGACAACAACAACGGAATTAAAATTTAATTTTAATCGTCAAAATGAACGAAAAGAACAAACAGTAAAAGAGAGCGAGAGGATGAGAGAGAGCGTGTTAGGGGGCAACCAATACAAGTTTAAAATATACACATACACATGCAAATGCACATACATAATGGATAATGGCGTGCAGACAAATAAATTTTCAAGCAGGCAACGCTGCCTTTGCAGCAACAACTGTATGCATACAATACCCTCACACAAACACACACGCATATAAAGAAAATGTAATAAACACAAAATACAAAAACAGCGCAGCCAGCGAGATCTGCAGAGGCAGCAATATGTACATACATAAACATATACATTTACATACATAGGCATGCATATGCATGCATGGCAGGAGATTTGTGAGGCGAGATCGGCAAGCAAGTAAGAACAAGCACAGCAACAGAAGCAGCAGGAAGAACAATAAAAACAACAACCAGGCGAACAGGTCGGAGGCAGCAGCAGGTAGTGAGAAAGAGAAGGGACAACACGATAAGACTGCGACTGATAAATATCGATAAATTAACAGCAGGCAGGCAGGAAATAAAACCACTATGAAAGCTAGTCAAAACAAAAGGCAGGTAAAAGCAACTAAAAACAAGAACGCGACAAATGCAAGCTGAGAAACGGCATTTGTTGTTGTTGTTGTTTTGTTGGCTTTGTGCGGGGGCCCGACGAACGTAAAGCAACTGTAAAAATGCAACTTCCAGAAACTGCTTAGAATGAAGTATGCAACAACAACAACAACAACGGTAAAACTAATTTTAAATATAATATTAGAAATGTCTAAAATTACAGCATTACACATTATGAGAGAAGCGAGTTCAACGTTTGCAGCAGTTTATGAAGGCGGGGGGTGGAGGCTGGCAGTGTTCCGAGCAAACGTAAAATCGTGTAGAAAATCAAATTGCAGACGAAAAAACAACAGAGACATGAAGGATGTTATTGTTGCTGTTGCCTCGTGTCAAAGCGCATGCGTTAGGCTTTTCTTCATTATTTTCTGTTGTTGTTGTTGCTGTGCTTTTATATTTTGATTTTTCGGAAAACGCACACAACAAATTTATGCGACGCCGCTTGTCAACACTGTTCCTGTTGTTGTTGTTGTTTTTCTAGTGGTGGCTACAGTCGTCGTCGAGGGGTGTGTTTTTCCATTTCCATTTTGCTTTCCTTTTTATTTTGTATTTTCGTTGGGGGTTGTTGTTGGAGCATTCAAATGTTCTCACATTCACATAAAAAGTGTACAAAACATGCTAAAAAGACATTCTAACAAACTCTTGAATGCAGACTGACTGCGTCGCAGTTGAAAGCAACAACAAAAGTAAGCTTCGCCCCTCACACCCCTGTTTTATAACCAACTTCTGAGCAATTAACAATAAAAATTGCGTTATATTTCGTCTCAAAAGCAAATGTTTATTATCAGAGTGCCTGAAGTTCAATAGACTCGGGACAATAACACCAAATACAGTGCTCCCTCATTATGCGAACTGTTCTACCTATTTTTCATGTCAAATGATTGTCAAAACAAAATTTCAAATAATTACTTGTAATTTGTTAAATTGTTTATTATAATTATTAAATATTTACATTAAAAATTTTATTTTTTTTTTGTTGTAAAATTTTATATTTCAATTTAAGTCAGCTGCATACATTTTATAAATCCAAATTTCACAATTTTATTAATATTTTATTAGCAAGCAACCGCTGTGCCCAGTTCCAAAAATAACAATAAAATATTTATGCGGGAGAGGGGTAAGGGTGTTGAATAGTCGCTAATTTCTTCAGCAATTGCGAAAGGCAATGGGTTAATGAACTGAAACAGCGTTGATAAGGAAATGCATCATCCACAATATATTTTAATACTTGTATATATCAATAATTTATTAATGCCATAAATATTTAACTTACCGTTTGACCATTTTGTTGGTTACCCCAGAATTATTTTCCTGCTGAGTTCCAATATCAACGGATTTATTATAATCCAGTTTTGAGGTAAAGATTTTGATGCGACGGAAATCAATTTTGGCGATGTCTTCTTAAACCTTTTTATAGATTTGAATAAACAGTTTTATTGCATTAATTTTATAATTGCACGCAGAGGAATTTTGCTAAAAATGGCTATTTTCGCTGTTGTTGTTGGCGTTGTTGTTGTTGTATAAGGAACAGCCGCACTGCGGGAGTCGAATTGGTCTGTGTGTAAGACTTCTTTACGGTAACGGCAAAAACAAAGCGAAAACGAAAACAGAAAAGCGAATGCCATAAAATTGTATAACAAAACAGAAACCAAAAGCGCCACTGTAAACAAAATATATACAAAGTTTTACAGTGATGCGTAAATAAATTATTAAATTTAATTTCTCTATATGCATTTAAAAATTTATTGTTAATGCATGCAGCTTAAACCACTGCAAACAACAATAACAAAAGCTTCGATTTGCGTTTTATGCCTTGTTTTTCGTTTTAGGCACTCGATGTTGGTTTGTTTGTATTTTTTTCTTTTTTGCAACACTTCAAGGGCTTTGCAGGCACAACAACAACAATAGCAACAGCAATATCAACGGCAAGAACAATATGGCCACTTTATTGATTCACTTTTATTACAATTTGGACGAAATTAAGCACAAATTAAATTAAAAACACGCGCAGTCGGCAGATGAATGCACTTTGGTATTTTATGCGTTTGCCTTTTTTCCGTTTTCTTTTCCCGTTTGCCCAACATACACACAACACCTATACGCATACATGCATACATGCACTTCTACATGCACGCACGCACATCACACACACACACACACACACATTTATACAGGCAAGTGGATTTAACTTTTTGTAGAATATATTTTTTTTTTACCTTTTTGTTAAAAACAAACTACGTATTTTTTCTGTTATAGGTTTTTACACTTTGATTCACTTGTCGCAGTTGAACTTTTGCTGCATTTCGCGAGTTCGCTGTCGATATGCATTCGTGTATGGAACTGCTATTAGCACGTCGCAACGATTTCTATTTTAATATTGACAAATAACAATTCGCCTGTTCAATTTATACTTTTCCCCCGTTTCAAAAATTCTGAATTTGTTATCAAAGCGGTCTCCGTGCGAACACGACGCGCTGTTGTTGCGTTTTGTACACTAAAACTAGGGATGTTGATGTTATATCGATGTTTCTTACGCAGCAAGTACTATGCTTATCCAGATATCGATTCTGGGCTATCGATATTATTAACCATATTTTATTGAAATAAAAATACCAATAATGCTTAATGAATGTTTAGTCACATAACACATTAAGAAATGATTTATTCATATGCTGAATTCATAATTTCAATGTTTTCGTGTTATTAAATACACAGCACACAGCAATTTTGACGGGCTATCGATGCCTACTGTTAATTTAATTTGTGGATCTGCTCAAATGGTGCTCTTAACTGTTAAGCACTTATGTTAATTCTCGATAAGCCGAAATTCGATTATAGTTTAATATAATATTATTAATATAATAAAATAATGCTCAATTATTTGTTCTTATATGTAGTAAATATTTGTTGTAAACGAACTAATTACTAAGGTTCGAATAACAATTACATTTTTTGCCTGCTTTGGAATATTTCGACCTTTCGGCAAGGATATATTATTAAAACAATTGAATATTGATTAGAATTTAACAATTTATTTCTCCCCATCTGCTGCATGCTACATTAACAGCAAGCAACTCAAAACTTATCGATTAGAAGCTTAAAATGTAGAATGCTTTGCAATTTGAGTGCTGTTGATTTTATTAGTTAAAATCACCGCTCTTGCCATCACAGGCCACAATCTTAACCTTGTCGACCTTTACGAACTCATGCACCTCCCTAAACTCCACATCGTTCAGCATCAGGGTCCAAACATTGTCGCAGAAGCGATACGTATTCAATTTGCCCGCCTTGAATGTGACGCGCGCCTTAACTCGCTGATTTAATGCGTTGTTGATGCTCTTGTCAAACTGCAGCAGCACCTTGAAGGCCAAAGTGGGCGTAATTTGCCCATACTGAAAATATAATGAGATATTTTATAATTAAATATATATAAATAAATAACAGCCGAGTCGTTCAAACAATGTATACCATTTTCTGTGAGTACACACACATATCAACACACATGGTGTCTGTGTGCGTTTTGGAAGTGTTGGTTTGAATAAAAAGCAAAAACCTGAGTTAATCATTTCTGCTAATCGAACTAACTCCACTGGTACATTCTACTTGTCTTAGTTTGCAAAGCTCGACTGTCTGTTTGTCCATCTGCGACGCATCTGCAGTGACTGCAATGTTTTAATGTTGCGATTGATCAACTCACCTGAATTAATTCGTCAAGGCTCTCCTGTAGTGTATTACCAAGAGTGGTATTGCGATACAATTGATACGACATATTAATAAGTCGCTAAATTGTTGTAATTGAAATATTATTTTCTTGAGCAGTCAGAAGTAATGTTGCGATGGCACCAATTGTCGACTACAACACAAATCGTTTCGATTACAACTAGCGATATGTTGTACTCGATATATACTCATACTTTTTGCGATATGCTTGGTATGACACCGTTCGTCTTCCTTTTATGCATGAAGGTGTAATTGCACTTAAATTGCTGGTCAGTTAACTTGTGATTAATATATGAGCTAGATAAAAATAGCAGCAGAGGATACTACAATTCGATACCATCAAAAACTCTAAATTGCAAGCAACGTTGAATGATGAATCAAGCAGCTTTCAAACGCGAAATGTGTTACGTAACAAAAACAAGCTGCTACAATATTGTCGGAAAATGGGCGGCGCCTGCATCCTGTTTGTTACCCTTAACGGACCCTGAAGCGGAAGTTGACCAGGGGTTGCATAGCAGCAGCAACCAATCAGATCAACGCCGCTTCAGGTCTGCTTCAGGTGTGGCGCCAATATTCTTTTTATGAACCACAATTTGTTGATTTCAATGCGGCACATAAATTATGTGGCGCAAGGATAAGCATAGTAGTTGACCATAAGTGGAGCCACTGGTCAGCGGCGGCGACGTCGCAAGTAACGGCAGTCAGATTCAGTCGCTCGTCGATTACTCAAGTGATTAGTTCATAGTTCGGGTGTACAAAATGCTGCAACCGAATCCTTCGTCATCATCACCATTGCTCCTCCATTTGAATGATGTTATCAACTCCACGAATTCCACTCCGACACCCACACACACACCCATACACACCGTCATCGCCGTGCGGCCGCAACGTCCGTCATCTCCACGCCAATTCTTCGAGCGTCTCTACGGTCATCTCGAGACGCGAACCCACAACAACAACAGTAACAACAACAACAGTGAGAACGGAGACATCGATGTAGGCACCCATATCGAGACTCCCTATCAGAGCGATGGGGGTAGTGTTTCCTCTCCCGATATATCCATCAGTGACGAGCGCGTCTCGTTAATCAGTTTTCCGCCTTATGAGTTGCATCCGCCACCGTCGGACTATAATAACTACAGAACAATATCGAACGGAACTTCGTCTGCGGTTCTTCCTTATACGGCTTTTTCGAGTGATCCTCACATTACGGCCGGATTCTCCGCATTCCGTAAGTAAATAAAAATAAACAGTTCAATTTGCTAGATTCCCCAAAATTGTGAAAATTTGAAACCTTTATTAAAGTTTTTTTAAACTCAAAAATATAGTTCATTGTTAAGGGCGTATGCAGGGAGTGGGAAGGCGAGAGGAGTCCACCTCTTACCATTGCAAAGTTCGAAAATATAAAACTTGACTTCAGATGAGTTTTCAACAAACCTTTGAAAACTTTAAATTATATTTATGCGGAATTTTATGTAATATTTTGCTTTAGCTATAGATTATATATTCTTGATCACCATCACAAGTCATCTCCGTCTGTCTCAGTTGCTAAGCAAAATAGCTATCCATTTTTCAACATGGAATACATGTCAATCATATCACTATATGATATAGCTGCCATAGGATAGTTCCTAAAGTATATTGTATTTTCATGTACAGAACTTTCAGCAGCAAAAGCTTCGTCAAAACTATACCGGTTCTCAAATGTATAGATAAATAAAAAAAAGTGTAATATCAACAAGCTAATCAAATTTACTATAGCGTGAACTATAATTGGTTCAATGTATTTAAAGAAATGAATTTATGCTATTTAACAATGTAGTGCTACGATAGGGAGATTGTTTGGTTTACTTCTGCGACTCCTCTGTGGGTTTCTCTCGCAAGGATTTCAAGTTTCGCAACTCCATGCTCAAAAACATTTGCAAATTGGGATCTTTGATTTTGGCCAGCACAATCTGACGAGCACGCTCATCATTGTCGCCCAGTATCTTGGCCACAGTCTGTGCGTATTCCACCCAGACACAATTTGCGCATCCCGACATGCAGCAGGTGGTCGGTTCCGGGGGTAACTGAAATATATAGATATACAGATATGGAGAAATTGTCTCTATATAGATATATAGGGAACTTACCTCTATATCCACATCCTCTTTATCCGAGGCATCCTTATCCGATAGGTGTCTGGCCTGTAGGGCAGCGGCCAGCTGAAGTCCGCCGCGCCCAAGCAGACCGCTAGGATATCTCAGGCACAGAGGCATTAAGGATAGACTGGGCACTGGAATATGAGAGATATATCATTGTATATATTAACATTAATAAAAAGGAAAGCATTTCGATATTCACACGCTCTAACAATATGCAGGTGCAAAAGTTTGCTTGTTAAAGCAGCATACAAAAAATTAGTTCCGCAGGAACTGCACAAAAAATCTTTGTAAAAGGGCTATTAAATATCCTTGCACTTGTCGGTTAATCATTGAAAAAAAAAGTGTACAAATAAAAAACCCAAGCAGAGGAAATAATAACGCACAAGCACAAAATGGGGAATGAGGAAAAATAAGAAGAAAAGAAATTTACAAAATATTAAAAAGCATTGAGCTGTAAAAATTCCCATTTACTTGTGGTAATCTCGCTTAAAGGTCGCTGTAAGAAGGACTTGCGGTTAATATTGAAATTGAGAATGCACAGTGAAGGATTGTATACAGAGCGAGAGAGATAGAGCAAGAGAGAGAGCTGATAAAAGAGATGATATTGAAAGCCACATCATTATTATGTGTTTCGCACAACCCCAAATAAGAATAACACCTAAAAAAAGCAAGCAGTGCAAAATGTATTGGTAAAAAATTAGCATTGTAATTGAGCTTAACAGGAAACCGTAAAAAACACACACAAAACACTTGCGCCAGCTCAAAGGACACTTGTCATATCGTATTTCACACGTGATTTAAAAAAAAATTTGTACATACATATGTATGTGTGTTTGTGTGCATAAGCCGAAAGCAGAGCTTATGACAGTTGTGCGTTAGTCAGGCAAAGGGTAATCAGGCGAAAACTAGAGATTAGCCCGTCTCTCACGCACACACACAAACTTTACAGCTTCGCAATGCGAAGAGCGAAACGCAAACAAAGAGGGGAGGGGTGGGGCCAACAACAATTAGGCGGTAATCAGCATACTGGGACAGACAATGAATGTAAACACGCCGCTTACGAATGGGTGTGGCTAAAGAATAATGTGCGCTTGGATGACGAAGTGAAAACAAAAATGACGATGACGAAGTGTGAATACCCTTACATAATCAAGTAGCAATTAGAGCTTGTGCAATATTCAAAATTATTTTCTTTATTGATAGATTCAATAAAACAGCAGTCAGTAGTTACCTGGCGAGCAAGTGTCCATATTAAAGGTAATAGTTAGAGCTTGCGCAATATTAATAATTATTTTCAAATAATATATGTTTTTTAACTTTGACTTTATATTTATATATAAGATAATGGTAAAGGTATATTTTATAAAATGCAAAAATGATTAAAAATTGCTGAATAAATAGAATATTTAATAACAGTAACATAATCATTCCACTAATGCGTAGCAAACAGCATGTGAAAGTTGTAGCATCTAAAATGAAAGTGTATAATTATGATAACTGCTGGGTGTAGAAGTAAATGTGAATTGACAATGGTAGAATGAAAGACAGCTGTGCGCATTGTTAAAAGTTTCCCGGCTCAGATTGCCCAAAGTATGAATTGCTCGGATGGTGCTTGGGCCGGATGAGGGCGAATGGGAGGAGTGGGGACAGTCTAGGCAAGCACACGTGTAAAATGCATTTTAATGTGCGCTATAAACGCGATCAGAAGGAGCACCAAAGGGGTGGGTGGTTGCGGGGTAGCATGGTTAATTATTTGTTTAACTTGTTCACACGCAAGGACATTGAGCCGGGTGCTCAGCGCAATTTGATGGTTTGTTAATGTAAGATTAATTTCACTCTAGCATCTCTATTGTCCGTGTATCGCCCATTGTTGTTCTCTGATTATGATATCCACTCTAACAATTTCATTATCCGTTCTCTATTCTCACTAAGTGGCTCGTCGTCGTCGCAAGGAGGGACGCCAGAGACGCCAGCGTACAACGTTCAGCACGGAGCAGACTCTCCGCCTTGAGGTGGAATTCCATCGCAACGAGTACATATCGCGAAGTCGACGCTTTGAGCTGGCGGAAACGTTGCGTCTCACAGAGACACAAATCAAGATCTGGTTCCAGAATCGACGAGCCAAGGATAAGCGCATTGAGAAGGCCCAAATTGATCAGCACTACAGGTGAGTGATGGTCAAAAATCCTGCAAAAGTGACAGACTTGCGGATACCCTGTGCTTAGCTTATAATTGTCTTTTTTTGGATTTGAGAAAATCAATTTGTCTTATATGTATACCCTTTATATCAGATATATGATATGATATCAATGCTATATGTTTTTGCATGGATTTTATGAAACAAAAGAACCTTTTATATTTTAGAATCAATTAAAAACATTTTTGAAATACCCGCAATACTCTTGCAGCTGTAAACAGGGGAAGAAAATCCTTTTTGATAATGGAGCTAGAAGTTTTCAAACTAAGAAAACTAAAACAGGTGGAGATGTGCACAATTGATTATAATATATATAAATATATAAATTTATATATGTTGATGGTCAATACTTGAGCTTCAATAGCTATGCAACTTCTGATTTGCGTATAGGACAAACAAAAACTTTATTTCAAATTGAATGCTGAGTCTCGCTTTCTCTCTCGATAGACTTCGATATTCTTATATATAGATGTGTGCACAACATTAACACACCTATTTCTACTCAATTTCAATAAAAGGCATTCAACTTAACAACAAAAATAAATAAAAAGAAAAGGGGACATCTTTTTTGCAACGGAAGTAATTCAAAGAAATGTCACAAGTTTAATTGATGTACTCACATAAAATTAACACGAAATTAATTTTACGACATTTACGCGCACACAGGCCCAATTAGACAATGTCCTTTTCCTCTTCTCTCTATCCTCTTCCCTATGCCATTCTGAACTGGGTGGTTCTTCTACAAAAAGTGGTCATTTGATGTAATGCACGATACAATCAATTTGCAGGAACTTTGTCGTGGCCAATGGTTTTATGAGCTCTATTATGGGCCAGACAAGTTACGCGACGGCTGCCCCAGCCAGCAGCGCAGTGGCAGTGACGCCGACGGCGACGGCAACAATGCTTGCCACAAACGGAGGCGTGGGCTACTATGGAGCACCTGGAGGATTGCAGAGCCTATTGCCAGCGCCGCTACCAAAGGACTCAGTCATCACCAACAACGTGACTCGGGATCGTGTCGATTTTAACTGTGCCAACATTGAGGATCAACATCACAAACATCAGCAGGAACTGCATCCCAATTTGCACCAGCAGCAGCCGCAGCAGCTGCAGCGCCGCAGTCGTTTTGTGCCTCCGCCGACGCTGATCAATTCGTGTTAGCGTTATCAAAAATTGGCTAATTTAATAGAGCTTTAAATCATAAAACACTTTAATTGTAAATTAAGTTCATAATCTGTAAATTAAGTTCGTATATCTGTTAATATAATATTGCATTAAATAAACTAAGCATTAAAAAACGAATCGGTCGACTGTGTGCTAACCTGTGTTTTAGCCTATAATGTCTTTTAAATTTTCAGGAGAGAAATTTAGCAAACTATTGGCTTGATCTTTAATAGATTTTGTTAGTAGTCAGATAATTGTAACACTGGTGGCGGTTATACAGGGTGTATTTTTTATTATTATATTTTTATATTTTGGACGTTGAAGTACTAACGAGCAGTACATTCAAGTGGCCCAACGATACCAAGCACTTGCTTGTAATCGCGCGAACCCAGGCGAAAACAGTCCACCCCCCCACCCAAACACAACCGACGAGGGGCGACCGGCACTTTAAGCTACCGAGAAAAAAAGCTAAGGTGGCAGCACTGTCTTATGTGACCCGCCAGTAGAACAGTTTATTTGGCGGGTTTGCATTTTGACAACACAATGACGCACTTACCTTAGCAAACTGCATTTGTTACTGCAGCAGTTAAACAACAGCTGTTTTATTTATACTTTATATTTTGAGAGACAAATAAGCAAAAACTAACTTAGAAAACGTACATGGTTTGCGCAACAACAACAAACCAGGGCTGTTAACGATGTGTGTGTGATGAAAACAACCTGTCGATAACACTAAATATATATCGATACCCATGGCACATCGCTGAATTTTTCTTCGCGTGCGTGTCTTAACGAGCTGCAGTTTTGCATTTTTTTGTAAATTAAATTAAACGTGCGCCAAATATGGCAAACACACCGCAAGTTGTTAAGCTGGATGATTCCTCCGAGGAACCATCCCCAGAAATATTCGAAATAAAGGATGAAGACGTAAGTAGCAATACCATTTCGGCATTCGCAATGCTCCACCAAATCGCATACATAAAAAAACCTGTGCTTTTGGGAATCTAAAACATATGTACAGACATACATATATTTATATATTTATATTTTATATATGTATATTTAGACATATGTATGTGTATGTAGCTATATTTATTTATAAATTGCCCCAGCAGGACATATGTGAATTGGAGCATCTGCGCAAGCTATTCATCGGCGGCCTGGCACCATACACCACCGAGGAGGGCCTCAAAGTGTTCTATTCACAGTGGGGGAAAGTGGTCGATGTTGTTGTGATGCGAGATGCCGCCACAAAGCGCTCACGTGGCTTCGGCTTTATCACATATACAAAGTCCGCGATGGTTGATACTGCGCAAGAGAACCGGCCCCATATCATCGACGGCAAGTATGTGGATGGGCTTAAAGCCCTTTATAGTTTTACAAGCGTTAATTACATGCAATTATCACTTTTATCAAGAACTGTGGAGGCGAAGCGCGCTTTGCCCCGTCCGGAGCGCGAGACTCGCGAGACAAACATTTCGGTTAAGAAGCTGTTCGTTGGCGGCCTGAAGGACAATCATGACGAGGATTGCCTTCGCGAGTATTTCCTGCAATTTGGCAATGTGGTCTCCGTCAAATTGCTAACGGACAAGACAACCGGAAAGAGGCGTGGATTTGCCTTCATCGAATTCGATGACTATGATGCCGTAGACAAGGCCATACGTAAGTTGCAATTAAAATAAATACGATGAATAATCTTAAAATTTCATCAACAACAGTTCAGCGGCAGCACTCAATAAAATACGTACTCGTTGACGTCAAGAAGTCGATTTACAATCTGGAGAAGAAAGACCGTATGGCGCAGGGTGCTGCAGCGAATGGCAATAAGATGCAACAGCAGCAGCAACAGCAACCGCCGCCAAATTCGAATATGCCGCCAGCTGGCTACCGTCCCCCAGTGCCTCCGCCGCAACAGATGCCGCCATATCAGCATCAGCAGCCGCCGCCTCCAATGTCGGCGCCGCCACCGAACTACAACTATTGGGGACCACCGCCGCCGATGCAGCCGTATTACCAGCAGCCGCCGCCACCTCAAATGAATGCGTGGAATGCCTATCCACCGGCACAGAATGGCTGGAATGCACCGCCGCCACCACCGCCGGGCGGTCATCCGCAGTGGCATGCCAATCAATGGGGTGGTCCGCCGGCCGTACAGCCACCCACACCCGGCATGCCGCCAGGTGCGCATCATCGCAACGGGCCACCACCGCCTGCGGTAGGCAATTGGAATATGCCAGCGGCTGCACCACCAATACCTGGTGCAATGCCGCTTACACAGGGTCCACCGCCGCATCAACCGCCACCGCCACAGCAGCAGCAGCCGGTGCCACCAAACTTTGGCAGTGGCTATCAACAGAACTATGGCGGTGGCCCCACCAAGCACAGCAACATGAACGGCAATCGCATGAATCCCTATACGGCTGCACCACCCAGCAGCTATCGTAAGTAATGCGATCTCTAATTTTTCAATATCACAAAATAAATCCTTTGCCCAAATAGATAATGCCCAGCCACCGGCGCCTGGCTATGCGCCGTACAATGCCGCCGCACCGCCGCCCAGTGGCAATGGACCAGCGTCGGGACCCGTGCCCAAAAACGTATCCAATGGCTCGGTTGCAACGGGCGCCAGCGCCAACAGCAAATATCGTCGTTAATTGTTTGGGTAAGTAATACAAGCGAGAGAGTTTTTCGCTTCGATTTGTCATTGTTGTGGTACATTTCTATATTGCATAGTACAATTCGAGCAAGGCAAAGATTAAGGTACAAATTACAGACACTCATTGTTTGGCTCCATTCTCTAAGTATGTCTGCAAAATGTCAAATTACTAATCGTTTATATAATTCTCTTTAATTTAGATGCCTTTGTGTGTGTGTGCCCTTAAAGTGCAGCACAAAAGCAAGTTACAGATACAGATACAGATACAGATAAATAGGCTTGTTGTAAGCTAGGACACACACTCGCTTAGTAACTTAAAACAGGATACATATTAACTGCGTTGGCTCTCCTAAACTGAGCAAACGAGCAAACTAACTACAGTTTTTTAACTCTTTTAAAATAAGCTCTAATGTTATTTATTGATTGATTGATCTATCTATCTATCTATATGTATATGCATATGTTTGCATTTAAGCGACACTTTGCTTACAATAAGACAAAAATATTTAAATGAAATCAACTTAAGATATTGTTGGCTACAACTGAAAGCGGTAGCCAAATGCGTTTCATTTCATTTAGTGTTAACTTGCCATGCTTTATTTTCAAAACATATATATTTTTTGTAAACTTAAATAGAAGTTATATTGAACTAGTGCTCTCTTACGCTCTAACTCTCTCTCTCTCTCCATTATAAAATATATATATAATTACTTATGCGTAAACTGTAACTCAGTCTATAATTAGCGCCTGTGCCTAGCTCACCAATTGCAAATCGTATATTGTATTTTTCTAATCAAATTGTTAATCAATACAGCAACTAGCAATTGAAACACTCGTTTCGCCGAGCTTATAGAGCTAGTTTTTGTATGGCTCTCGTGTGTAGTAAATTAGTTATTAGACGCCTTAATACTCGTATATATATATATATATCCAAGATCAATAATCGTTGGCCAACACAAGATAGCAAAACAAAACAAAAAATGATACGTCCAGTAATAAATATTGTTAAATCAAAGCGGAAAGCAAAGGTGAGCAACGCACAGCGGCGTTTATAATATACAAAAAAAATAAAAAAAAAATTAATTACTATAGAAATATGTATAATTTTAAACGAGTTAATATCAAAATAATTGTCAATTTTTATAAACATCAATGTATATCAATATATATACACGTATGTATATGACTGTCTGATATACACTCTACTTATATATTTATGTTAACTTGTAAACGGTTTCCACTCACTGAAATCGACATTCAGATATGTCGTACATATGTAGAACGAATCCTTATACATATTTTAGATCAAACCAATTATACGGAATGCAACAAAAAAAAAAAACAAATAATATATATATTAATAATAATACATTTATATGGAGAGTTCATTTGATTTTGTTTGACAACAATGAATTTAATTGCAAAATTTTGGAAAATTTTATTAATGGACTTATGTGTTAAGAAAAAGAAAGAAAGTAGAAACAAACAACCACGACATGAACTTTAAGTTTAGCATTACTTAACTAATTAAATATATGTTGCTATTGTATATTTCGATATGTATTAATAAGCATAAGTTTTGAAGCGCACGCCAAAGGCTTTGAATGATATCATATATGCGAATTTTCTAAATTTCAAACTAAACTACTTAAGCGCTAAAGATATGTATTTCATTATGTATGGGGTGCCCAAGAGAGCAGAGACCCAAAATTTGCAAGTTTAATTTAGCTCTACAGACATGCTTACATCTATTACATTATGACTTAACATATTATAAATTTATAAAAAAAAAAAACAAAAAAAAATACATATTTATTTTTAAATAAATAAATAAATCCTTAAAACCCACACTATGTATGTATCTAAATATTTTATTTGGGCTGCCCCCAATAGCTGCAATTTTAAGTAAGTCTCGTTTAACAACGGTTCCAACCTAAGTAAAGTTAAAACCAACTACTTAAATTAACAGTTAGAAATTTAGTTCTAAATACAACTGAATGCATTTCTGCTATATAGTTTTACGTACATATAAATATATATATGTAAAGTCTGTTTTGAAGGTAAGTTAGTGGGTGAAATTTTAATTATTTACTTACATATGTATATATATATATAGTTTTCTCCGACTGCTTAAGTACATTTTTTAATCTTTTTTTCATAATACAGTATTTCTAAAAATACATCACTATTTTTTTTCCAAAATCCAATAAAACTAAGACCTCGAACACTGCTGGATGCACAGAGTCCACAACACATTCCAACCGTAAACCTGCTGAAAAATCCTAGGTAAGTCAATATAAAATAGAATTGATTTTAGTATATTTTTATTTACTTCAATAAAATCAAATCAAATTTGAGTGAAATCGAAATCTGTGTTGTTATTGTTATTGTTATGTTGGCATCGAACATGTTGCAAGTCAACATGTTTGGCGACCCCAATGCTTGGGTTGGCTGCTTGTTGTCAGCGCCTGTGCTCCAGTTTGATGGCGATCCATAATCGCTGGTTAGCTTTTCGCCTGTCCAAACAGTCTTTCGTCTGCCGCCGACGTGATTGGACATTCAATACCTCCCAAGTGAACACGAATTCTTCAGCTATATTGTAAGTATATTTCTAAACAGCTGCAACACAATTATTATTGTGGAATATGCTCGTGTCAAAGTTTTGGAAAAAAAATAATAAATTTATTCTGCTTGGTCAGCTTCAAAGTGTTATGCTCATGTTCAAGTTCAATAATCTCGAAATTCAAATCAATTGAACTCAATTATTTTGCATATTGCCAATTAATTTGGTTAATTGCTTAAAATGTGGTTCTTCTAACAGACAGAATATACTATAAAAGTACTTTAAAGGGTTAAAACTGGACACACACAAAAGTGTCATCATCATCATCGTGATCAACATTAAAGTGCAGTTCCGCAAATACATTTAAATTGCTACACTCAAAAAACGCCTGCTGTAATAAATCGTAAATGTAATTACACTATGCATACTTCAGCTATGGCTCTGACTGCTCACACTGGGTTTTGCGCAGTGTAGCTTATGAATACAATGCATTTTTTAGTGCAGGCTCCTCTCGTCTCTCACATAAACATAGCAATCTCTGGCTATATACGAAGCATCACGTCATTCTGTGTCGGTTGTTTTTTTTTATCGTTATAATTAAACTGCTGCAACAACGAATATTGCTTACACACACACACGCACACTCATACACATAAACATGCAGCATCAACTCGGAAAAATTCCTGGAAGATATAGATATTGAGATACATGCATGAAAACACATGCACATATTTCGATATGAAATGGATGTGCTTGTAGAATTGGAAGTGTTTTGTGTGCCACATTCGAATAGTTGTGCACTCAAATTGTGGCGACTTAGCAAATCTCAAGACTACGCCAAGTTTCCCAAAACGGAAGTCCAGGCTACAGATAAGCACGGGTCAAGCTTGTGCGAGATAAGTTTTGCGTCTCTTGCTGTGCCACTTCAGATGTACATACATACATACATACATACAAGTATGTATTTATTATGTACATTCTTAAATCCATCAAATTTATACTGCTAAGCATTTTGTGCTGATTAAATTCGTGTCGCCACACAGAAATATTAGCCCACAGTTGTCGCGCTTACCCCACAGCATTAAGGTCAAGCCTTAATCAGAATTAGGTCTTATATAAAATATATTATAGTTATTACGCTTACATATACACATTTGCATGTGTCTGCTTTGTAAATAGAAATGATTTCAGAAATGCAAATTTTATGCCAAAGCGACACACATACAAATTTTTTAAATGCTTTGAACCCGAAGAACATATGTTTAACATGCTGTCAAAATCATTTGAGTCTTTCCTTGTGTGGACCCGATAATTTTTCAATTTTTGTTTGTAAATAAGAACTTCCACAAAAATTCGGTGTTCTAGATGTCTTTTAGCTACAATTATTTGTATTTATGTGTACTATATTTTATTTTTAAGCCCTTTTAAGTATAGAATTCCTGAAATTGATCGACAGAAAATATGGAATATTACATAATATATATTTTAATCGTAGTTTTTGTGTTTAAATAAATATCTCTCAAATACGCTATTTTAAAAGAAAAAATTTAATTTATCTTTTAAAAAAATGCATTCCGCACTGTATTTAGTCTATTGCAGTCTGAAAATAGGCATTTGCATATTAAAAACATGGCAACAAATCATTAAATACTAATAATACAAGAGCTTTTAAATTAACTAAAAAAAAAACATTGTGAGAAAATTTTGGAAAGTAAACTCAACAAGTAATAAGCATCGACGATGGTTTCTTTAAAATTGAATAGTTTTTAAATTTAAGTGTATCAGTTCTTAACAAATCTCAGAATGAGTGTCCGTTCTGAACAAATCTCAGTGTGTATCTTATTTGTTGGTCCACCCCAGTACCAATCTCCATATGTAAAATTCACAACGTCAACAATAAGTGTGCATTGTTTCCATTCGGATTCCGTCACTTCCTGCTGAATGCTATTCTCGCATCGGTTGGACGGAAAAAAAATATCATTCACAGAAATGCGGCTTCTTAAATTTGTCTGGGATTTGTGTAAGTCACCCCAAAAAGGGGGTTGTTAACATTTTAAGCACAAATCTTTACAAGCTGAGTACAGTCCCGAACACTGAAGAAATTTTCTTGGCTCAAAATTTCAAAAAAAAAGAAGAAAAAACTCAAATCGCCAGCTGCTTTGGCAATGAAGGCTAAACTTAATCGCTCAAGGTGTTGACCTCCAGCGTTCTCGAGCGAGATTAGACACATGAATTTGAATTTGTTTTTGGTTACTTTCAGTTGAGAGCAGAACTCTTGACGAGATGCGTTCCATTTGGCTGCTGCTCTGCTTGGGGCTGCTGGCACTATCGCAAGTGCATGCTGAGGAGGAGGAAATCGTTGATGTCTTGGACGACATTAGCGAATTCGATGAAAACGATGAGGAGTTCCTCCAACTGCTAGAGGAGAAGAACAAGGTGTGCATCTTTTTTCCTCTAACAAAATATGCAGAATTCTTGTTTATGACATTCTTTTACCATTTAGAATAAGGATGTGGAGCGTGAGAATGAACTGGCCCAGAAGCTAGCGGACGTGCAGCGTAACCTACTTACTCCGGTCGTCGAAGTTGATCCCTGCGAGACCATGCATTGCGGTGCCGGTCGCATCTGCCAGCTTAACAAGCAGGACAAGCCGGAGTGCATCTGCATACCCGAGTGTCCCGAGGAGTCGGATACACGTCGTCTTGTGTGCACCAACAAGAACGAGACCTGGCCATCGGATTGTTCCGTCTACCAGCAGCGTTGCTGGTGCGACATCAAGGAGCCCGGCTGCCGTCATCCCGATAATGCTCATTTGCATATTGATTACTATGGCGAGTGCCACGAGAGTCGTGTCTGTGATGGCGAGGATCTGAAGGACTTCCCTCGTCGCATGCGCGACTGGCTGTTTAACGTGATGCGCGATCTGGCCGAGCGTGATGAGCTGACCGAGCACTACATGGAAATGGAGCTGGAGGCCGAGACTAACAATTCGCGTCGCTGGTCGAATGCTGCCGTGTGGAAGTGGTGCGATCTGGATGGCGACACCGATCGCTCTGTCTCACGCCACGAGCTGTTCCCCATTCGTGCCCCGCTGGTCAGCTTGGAGCACTGCATTGCACCTTTCCTTGAGTCGTGCGACTCCAACAATGATCATCGCATTACATTGATCGAGTGGGGCACCTGTCTGGAACTCGAAGCCGAGGACCTCAAGGAGCGTTGTGAAGATGTACAGAACTCGGTGCCACAATTGCTGGGCTGAACACCGGATCCAGATCCAGATGCAGCCAGTTTATATATTTTAAGAATGTAATTTTACTACAATTTTGTGCACAATCGTTTATTTCGAAAAACAGTAAATTGTCTAATAAATTTTCCAATAACAAATTTTGGGCATTTTACTTTTATTTTTTTTATTTAAAGTTTTTATTAAATTTATTTTGTGTAATTTACTTTGCTCTAAATTAAGTTTGCATTCGTTTTATCCTCATTCTCTTTAACATTTTACTCGACAATTAAGTTTACATTTGTATGTGTGAGTGCATATATGTGTTTTTGTGTGTGTATGTGTGTTTGTGTTGATGTTTATGTTGTTTGGTGTTAGGGGGTAGGGCGGGGGAGATTGGGTGTCTCTTGTATATAATTTGTTGTTAATTAGAAATTGTGGCTAGCACCGCCTCAGCAGCAGCAGCTCGCACAGAATTTGTTTTTATTACAACGCGTCGTCGATTAGTAAGTAATATAAATTTTTAAACATAAGGTTTGTGTTCCGAAAATGGTCAAAAGTGAAATTAATTAATAAGCTTGCGACAGAATGACATTGCCCTTTCGCTGCGGATCCTGTACGGTGTCCTCTTTCTTGCCAATGAGGGACTTGTGTATATGAGGAATGACGCCGCCACCGGCAATGGTTGCTTTGATCAGGCTGTCCAGCTCCTCGTCTCCGCGAATGGCCAATTGCAAGTGACGCGGCGTAATACGTTTGACTTTAAGATCTTTCGATGCATTGCCTGCCAGCTCGAGCACCTGCAGACAAATAAAAACAAAAAATATTTTGAAAAAAATTGTACATAAAAAATATTTGTACATATTGCCAATCGGAATGTTAACTAACAGGCAATGTTAAGCGTCTGTTAGCAAAATGGGCATGTAAACAAATGCCGTTCTTAACATTTATCAATTCATATGCACACAGATAATAATCAACACATTAGTGAGTGCCGTTATATTAACATAAAAACCACACACAAAAAGGAATGGCGGGAAAAACTTACCTCAGCAGTTAAATATTCCAAAATGGCTGCAGAGTAAACGGCGGCGGTGGCACCAACGCGCCCGTGCGATGTGGTGCGGCTCTTTAGATGCCGATGAATACGACCAACGGGAAACTGTTTGCGGCATTAGAATTACATTAAAATAAAATTTGCAACTCTTGTTTATGTTTTGCTACCCCAGCAGTTCAAGCTACTCAATTAGCTCTCAGCACAACACAAACGCAACAAACGTAACACACACATGTGCATGCACTTATGCATACATGCGTGCCATGCACGTAAACGCACCCTGTTTACTGTGTGTGTGTGTTTGTGAGCGGTAAAAAAAGGCGCCAAAAATGTATTTGGTACAGACAACAACAACAACAACAGTAACTCACCTGAAGGCCCGCGCGCGCCGAGCGTGAAACCGCTTTCGCTTTGGCTTTGCCAGAGTCTTTGCCCGCTTTGCCACCAGCCTGCAGAAGAGAATTGCGTAGAGAATTAATAAAAACACAAATAACAAACACATACAAGAAAACGCCACACACAAAATGGTGGCGGTAAAATCGACACTGGCGACTGAAGTTTGAGGTTAAGCACGAACTTTTAATTTTTTTTTTTTTCGATTTGCCGCTCCGAAACACAATAACAACACTGGTTAGAATTTCGCAATTTCAAAAGCGGCGCGCACAATTGCAAATGGTAAATAGTTCGCTCTACGTGGTCAAGCAGAGCATTTGAGATTTTAGGTCGCTTCGCGAGGCACGCGCAATAAACTACAGTATGTCAAAACTGCTACTCGCAATCAACTTGCGCGCTGCGCCGCAGTCGTCGCTGCCGCCGCCACAACGCTTGCCTTTGTTAAAAATTACCATTTTTATTTAATCGATATTTCCTTAGTAGTTAATTGTGTGTGTGGGTGTGGAAATGCACTGGGCACGCAGTTTGTTTATATGCGTGGAATGATGTAAAAACAAATAAATCGAAACTGTGTAGTCTTTGGATTTTGGACGCGTCTGCACTGTAGTATAATTTTAACACGAATGAGACGCCGTCAGAGTTGCCAGTCACCCGACTTCGTCCGACATTACTTATTAGATGTGTATGGTTGCAGCGAATGGCAATTTCAAGTTATCGCCCATCTTTAGAGCATGCGAACCAACTGAACCGATAATTCTTTCCGATTGCTGTAGTTCGATTAATAGTGGTCCTAATACCAAAACAATAAACGCTAATAAATTAATGTGTTGTTTAAGAACGTTGAGGAACGTTAAATAACTCACGCAATGAGTTCAGGAGCTGTTCGCACACCTGTATCGCAAATAATCCACACCAGGGACGATCAAGATGTGGATGACGAGCCTAAGAAGAAGTCACGCGAGGATTGGCGCAAGGCCAAGGAGCTGGAAGAGGCCCGAAAAGCGGGTACAGCACCAGCCGCCGTTGACGAGGAGGGTCGCGACATAAATCCACACATACCGCAATACATTTCCAATGCACCCTGGTATTACGGCTCTCAGGGGCCCACGCTGAAACATCAGCGCCCACAGCACGAGGATGAGCGTGGCCAATTGGACAACAAGGCACCCAAAGGGTTGGACACCACGAAACTAGTGACCAAGTTTCGCAAGGGTGCCTGCGAGAATTGTGGTGCCATGACGCACAAGCGAAAGGATTGCCTGGAACGGCCGCGCAAGGTGCAAGCCAAGTACGCCGAGTCGATTGTGGTGCATGACGAGCACATTGTGACGGATGCATCAATTAACTATGATGAGAAGCGGGATCGCTGGAGTTCCTACGATCCAGCCAATCATCGCGAAATCATCGAGGAATATGAAAAAGTGGAGGAAGCAAAGCGTCAGCTGAAAGCGGAAAAGTTGAAAAATGGTAAGTGATTTATATTCTTGCTTAAGGCAGCCAAATTGTAACAGTTTCCATCTGCTCATAGATCCCGATGCTGAAATCTCGGATGAGGAGGGCAACGAGGACAAATACGTCGACGAGGTGGATATGCCGGGTACAAAAGTCGACTCCAAGCAGCGTATTACGGTTCGTAATTTGCGTATACGCGAAGATACGGCAAAATATTTACGAAATTTGGATCCCAATTCGGCTTACTATGATCCCAAAACGCGCTCTATGCGTGACAATCCCAATCCAGCGGTACCAGAGGAGGAGTAAGTGCATCCAACTTATAATTATTCAATTTAGAAATATATTTAATTTGTATTTATTTTGCAGAGCGGAGTTTGCTGGTGAGAACTTTGTGCGTTTTTCTGGCGACACCACAGCGCAAGCCACAGCACAATTATTCGCATGGGAAGCGCATGGCAAGGGTGTCGATGTCCATTTGCTTGCCGAGCCCACAAAGCTGGAACTGCTGCAGAAAGAATATGAACAGAAAAAGGAGCAGTTCAAGTCGAGTGTAAGTAAAAACAAAGATCTGCACCTAACTTAAATCGATACTAAAAACCACTTTTTATTTGCAGACTAAAACGGATATTGTGGAAAAGTATGGTGGCGATGAGCATTTGAAGGTGCCGCCGAAATCCCTGCTGCTTGCACAGACCGAGGAATATGTAGAGTATTCGCGTAGTGGCAAGGTGATCAAAGGCATCGAGAAGCCCAAAGCTCGTAGTATTTATGAGGAGGATGTGTACATCAATAATCACACCACCATTTGGGGCAGCTATTGGAATGCCGGACGCTGGGGCTACAAGTGCTGCAAGTCCTTTATCAAAAACTCATATTGTGTGGGCATGCAAGAGCCGGAAGGCTATGCCGAGCAACAGCAGCAGCAGCCGCATCCGACAGCATCTGATGCAGCTGCAATCGCATCCATTGTGGTGCCATTGGCTACAGAACAAGCGGCTGAAGATGATGTGAAACCTGCATCTGGATCCGAAGTGGACTCTGCGCTTAGTTCGGCAGACTCGTCTGAGGCTGAAGAGGAAGTGCAGCCGAGCAAAAAATCAAAGAAAAAGTCCAAGAAGCGCGAAAAGAAAAAGAAGGCCAAGGAGCAGCGCAAAAACAAAAAGAAACACAAAGAGGCTAAGGAGCCCAAGGAAAAGCAGACGCCGTTGGTTCGATCCAAGCAGCTGCCCGATGAAACTGATGATCGTAAGCGTCCATACAACAGCATGTACGATGTGAAAGCACCCACCGAGGAGGAAATCGAGGAATGGAAGAAGAAACGCACCCGCACCGATGATCCAATGCTTCAATTCTTATAAGCAAATATTCTCCATATGAAGATCAACAAATAAATAGGAATTAGTGACGAAATTGAAAATATAATTCACTTGACTTTGAAATAATGATATAATGTATTATCAACAGATTTTATTTTGGGACCTTTTAATATTAGATTTTTGATGGAGCCCTCAACCCAACAAATCACTAGTGTAAAATATATATATTTATTTTTTTCGGATCTTTTTGATTCTTTACACAATGGCATACTGCTCATAGAGCAGTTCGCGTATCTTGTAATATTCCTCCGATATGCAGCCCTCCATGGCCACCTTGCCGGTGTCGACCCGCCGCAATGCCAGAGTTCCATTGCAACACCACAGTACACCACCCGAGAATTCCGAGTTGATGCTGTTGCGCATGAGGACCTGCTTAAAGTCGGACAATTTGAGTTCGTTGATTAAGACCGAATTGTGCACGGGTATCTCGTCTTCGGCGAGCGTCTCTAAGGTGAGAGTTTTGCCCTCCTGGGCCGCCACATCCTGTTCGACGGTGACTTCCGATTGATTGGGTGCATCGATTGCCTGCAGTCGCATGCCTAGTCGGCCGTCGATCCAGGCCACCTCGGCGTCTTTGCCCTTTTGGAACTGCAGCTGGGAGACGAGACCCTCGGTGAGACGCACTTGATAAATGTGGATCTCCGTCGTCACATCGATTATTTCGCCCTTCTGGGGCGTAAAGACACGGGCTCCCACATTCTGTTCGCAGTGTTTGGCCACCACCTGGGTGCCCTCGGCAGTGCCATGGACGACAATGACGCGACGCGGGCGCAGCTGGGATAGTATCTTAAGCATCGATTCGCCATCGGATCGTCCCTCGAAATCGATGCGTTGGATTTGTGCATGGACTTCGATTGTCTTGCGTTGGCTAATCAGCTTGGTGGGCTTCTCCAGCAGTTGGACATCATTGTCCAGATTGCCATTTGAATGCTGCTCGGTATGAGGCTCCTCCTTTTTGACATTCTCCTTGTTCTGATCGTCCACCGCCGTGTAGTCATAGTTGGCGTCTACAATGCGATAGTCATCCAAATTGATAACCTCACCATAATCGTCGTACTTGATCTTTTCCTCATGGAATGGAAACATTACGTGATGGCGTTTGTTTGACTTGAAGAAGCCGGAATGATGACGACCCTCCGCCCGGACAACAATATCATGTTTTCCCGTTATAACGCTCATTTCAATATCATCCTCGGACTCAGAGCTGCTCGACTCCTCCACTTCTGGCTTGACAATCAACGGATTTAATTTTTCGCCCTGAGTGCGTAAATATTCTTCCAGTTCGGCGCCTTCGAGCTCCACGCGACGACGCACATCCAACTCAAGTTGTCTACCCGGCACTGAATTTTCCACCAGCTCCATGCTCAGCGAACCCGGACCGGTGCGTGTTGTGAAAATTATGCTGTTATTCGGATTACCTGCCCACTGCACGAACAGGTCGCGTGTGAAGCCACTTTCCATGTCTGGTGTGCTGGCCAGCACCACCTTCGGACCGACAGGCAACTTGTAGACATCGGCTAGAGAGTGGCACAGATTTATGTGCTTGAATTGGAAGGGATTGTTGCGCGCTCCCTCGAAGGCTTTGGTCAATTTGTCACTCATCCATTCGATTTGCGATTTGGCAAACTCGATTACGTTGTAGCTGACGTTGTTTAGAAGTGCCAGCGAGTAAGCCATTAAGCCCGATTCCTTGTTCTTCCACAGCTGATCGAGCATGTGGGCCAGCTCCAGGACACGACCAGCTGTATCGACAGCAATGAGCACATTGCCATTGTTGCGCACAGTCTGCAGAATGTTAGTCATCAGCTTTTCATCGCGGGCACGTCGTCGCGCCTGTTGATATTGTGCATTGTAGGCGTCGGTGATCAGCAGCGATGGGCGCTGCAGTCTGTCCAATTCACAGCCACTGAGATGCCGTTCCTTTTTGTGATTGAAATCGATGGCATACACTATGTCTTCCTCGCCAACCTTGACGATCTTCCAAATGGTGCCGCCAATCATGTGACCAGCGCTGAGCGGCGTTATGGAAATCCCGTATCCTTTGCCCTTCAGCGACACAGTTTGATTGTACTTCAACTGTGTGATTTTATCGAATGCTGTGTCCACATCGTCCAGCGAAAACAGATCGAAATCGTACATATTAAAATGTGACATGTACAAATCGTACATAAACATTTGGCCCATTTTGAAGACGGGTATCGTGGCGTAAATGGGACAATTGAGTCCCAACTTGCCAACGAGATACGGAAGTGCACCCAGATGATACGCATCTGGATGGGAAAGCAGCACGGCATCCAGTGTATGCACTTGCCTAAAGCGAAATTCGTTAGTACTTCTTTTTCTTAATTTTTTCCCCTTTGTCACCTTTTCAATTCTTTTATAAAATTCGGATCAAATTTCTCGTCCCAGCCACAGTCAAGCAGTATTCGCACATCGTCAATTTGTAGAATATAGCAAGGCGGCGATTCATCCATGGCACCAGATATGGTGTGAAGTTTAATAATTGATGTCATTTTGCAATTATTGCACTTAGCGTCTAAGAAAAACTAATGCATTTGTTACAAATAACAAATATTTGGAACTCAGCCGGTTTAGCTCGTTCGATAGTTAATACCACATGTGCGATAGATATATCGATAATCGTATTTTTGAGTTACTTAATTTTGGCGCAATTAGGGCATATTAAATTGTGTCCATGCATCATTTAGCACTAAAAATGGTAGAAATTTTAACATTTAGATTCAAATTGATAACATTATCGTTTACAGTGGAACAACAACTAGCGTAAAATTGCGGCGAGCCTTAGGGTGGCCGACCAAAAAAGATAGTCTGACATCAATTTAATTTGATTTTGTAAAAGCATTTTGTTATACATAAACTGATATGTCATGTTCAGCTCTGTTCCGTAGCGAATAATTATTAATAATTTATCAAAGTCAAATTATCGCTTAGAGAAACCTTCACCAACTGATTGTACTGATATGGCAATTGTTATTTTTAATTATACATTGATTGGTAATTACAGTCTTTCAAATACGAATTTTGGCAAAAATTAAACCAAATTATGATAGTTCTCGTGCATCGCGGAAAGTCATGTCAATGTCGTTAAATTCATCCAAATGGCGATGATTTGATCGTTTCAACTGCAAGCGACGATAAGCAGCCTGGGTGCGTTTTATGGGACGCAGTGCAATAAAACAATAAAGAATCAGAGTGACAACAATCACTCCCAACAAAACCAGCACAATTGCAACCGCGACATACTCTGGTTTTGCCGGCATACGCTCGCGGTTGGTAGTCGACAGCCCGCGAACACAATACTCTGCCTGAGTGCTATTTGTGATTTGTGTTAACCAGTTCGGATTTTGATGATATCCCTGCCAACAGATGCAATTCATGTTGGCGACAACCTTTGTGCATATGGAACGATCCGGGCATTCATCCTGCTTCGTGCAGTTCATAACTGTAATCGGTTTTTATTTAATAATCATCTAAACAAAAATTAGTTATTACTGACGTCGCAGTGTTTGTTCTTCTCCGGCGTGCAAACCAATAAAATAACTAGTGCAGATCGCTAGGTAAAAGGCACATTTGAATGCCTTGCACATTTCAGTTGATCAAATAGACTGCTTTACGTTTGCCCAGTGACTGAGCAAGTAATAATTACTAAGTGGGCTTGAATATCTTATCGAACATTGTGTTATCAATTAAAATAAGTACAATACTGTGTACAAAGATATTCATATATTATCGAGAATATTTCTTGGTCAGTAGGTAAATACATTTTTTTAATGGTTTTCTATTCTCTCTATTTATTGTTAAATTTGTACGCTGTGAGAATTCAAATGAACGAAAATGCTTAACTTGAAGAGATAAAATTATTTTTGAACTGTTCTTGCACAAACTAACGATCGATAATCTTAGGAAACAGCTGTGCTAAGAGCTTTCCATTAGTTAAAAGTATTATTCCTTTCCCCTGTTAACATTAATACTGCAACACTTTGTCGAAATGTTAATGCAGTATTTTTTTTATTAGTTGTTACTTTGGCTCTTAACAGCATCAGTATGTTGTTTGGTGGTGGTTAGAAGCTGGAAGATTCGTATTTGTGTTACCGCTGTTAACATTTTTACTGCATTATTACAGCGAATAAAGTATTTTTTAGTTGCTTTGTGATGGTTTTAGTTTATAGTCCGGTTATCATATGACAACTGATAAAAGATATACAATTGGAGCAATGATTCATCCTAAGACAATACACTGTAGGTGAATAATATAAATACAACTGTGTCAGCACAGTGTTCATATCTATGACTTGCTCATAACACTAAGCTGACAATACATTGGGGCGTCAAATCGACCAAAAAGGCTGCAAAGCGTCGAAAATGTTACAGGGGTGGCGTGTCGAGCAGCGAATGCAGGGCATTATTTTTGACTAGACTTCGTTTCGACGACATCGCGTGTAAATGGAAAAGCCAGTCTTTTACCAGCATGCATGCATGGGCGCGAATAGGAATTGTTTAGTTTTTATAACCACAGTCCGCAAAATATATGGTGCAAATAAAAACAGGGTATCATTGTTTCGTCATACAACATATTTTTGATTCTCGACGGGCACACTATACGCATGTGTACAAAGATAGCATTCAACGGAATTATGAGTCTACAGTCACAAAACTGATCGAAAGTTAAACTGCCGGGAAACGAAAACGGAAACGGAAATATATTTCAAATCCACTTTAATTTTGTTTTTCTTGTGGATATCTTAAAATGAATATCATTGTCTCGACCAGCCATCTGCGCTCTGTGTCATGATCCCGTATTCATAATATTTATATTTTAAGCAACAGTTTCCGTTTTTAGGTCTGTTTTCATTTACCCGCGATGTTCTCGCAGCGAAGTCTAGTGAAATAATGACCTGCGTTCGCTGCTCAACAGGCGACCCCTGCAAAATTTTCGACTCGTTGCAGCCTGGGCCCGCCTGAGCCCAGATGCTGTGAATAACCTGACGTACTTTTTTGATTGATTTGACGCCTCTATGTATTGTCTGCTTAGTGCTCATACTCAGTGGTGGTCTAACACTGCTCGTCTACATTCTGCTGCCACATCGATTTGCACTGCGCTATGACTACATCGATAGGGAACACATTGAGGAGGCGTTGCAGCCGGCAACCATACCAAATATCTCAATGCCGCAGGCATTTGATTGCAGCTACAAGGAGGTGATAGCTGACAGCACATTCGTGTACGATGTGTTCCATCGCGAGCGGATTCAGCGCGGCGAGGAAATCCGACTGGGCGGTGAATACCAACCAGAGGATTGCAATGCCCGTTTCAGTACGGCTATCATTGTGCCGTATCGGGATCGACAGGAGCAGCTATCCGCTTTTCTGAACTACATGCACAACTATCTGCGTCTGCAGCTAATCCATTATCGAATATTTGTTGTTGAGCAGAGCGATCGCAAACCCTTCAATCGGGCCATGCTCTTCAATATTGGTGCTAAGGTGGCGGAGACATATGGTTATCCCTGTTTGATACTGCACGATGTGGATCTATTGCCACTCAACTCAGGCCAGATCTATGTGTGCTCAGCTCTGCCGCGGCACATGAGCTCGGCGCTGGACAGCTGGCGCTTCCATCTGCCGTATCGGACACTTTTCGGTGGCGTCGTGGCAATTAGCACTACGCAGTACAAAATGATCAACGGCATGTCGAATCTATATCATGGCTGGGGCGGCGAGGACGATGATCTGTATGAGCGTCTGAAGATCGTTAGCATTGAGATATGTCGCTTTGATCCCGCGTACAGCGAGTACACAATGCTGAAGCACAAACATGCGACACCCAATGAGAATCGCATGGCCCTGCTGCGATCTGCTTCCCTGCGCATGCACACCGATGGCCTCAATTCGTTAGTCTACAAGGAGGTGGAGCGCCGACTGCACAGCCTTTTCACGCACATCCTGGTCGAGACCTAGATGCAATCACAAAGTAATCGGCTTTAGCTTTGCCAAGCGCTACTTGTTACTTAGCTTTTAGGGCTTGTTTTACTCTAGAAATCTCTGTAAGTAAATGAATTTATAATTGTATGTACTATGTACAATGCACAATGTAAGCAGGAAGGAAAGTTCATTGTTATGATGTACAGTAGTCACTAGGGAATTAAGACGGTTCTGTTCCAGTGTTGATATCAGTTTCCAAAGAATTAAAAACCTAAAAAGTAAATGAATATTTGAATTATGCATTGTATGAAACTAAATGATTTCAATAGATTAATTTTGTAGAATTAATAAAAATAATTGGCTCACAATAAAATATTCGGATATTATATGTATATGTTTAAGAAATGAAATAAAATAAAAATTCGAATCATTATTTTCTGATTTGCTATTGACTACTGTTTGCTTGAAGTATTTGGAAGTATTTCAAAGTTTAAATTAGTATAGCTTTAAATAATAGCCTCAGCGAGAATAAATAAATTCCATAAAATAAACGTTGATCGTTTTAAATTGATTAAGTATATTTTTAACTAACGTGTGTACTTCTGTTATACACTAAGGAGCAAATTGCACAATACACATTATATATAATAATAGGTTGGTTGACTGTTTGCCTAGACTAAGAATAAATTATACACATTCACTTTAGACAATTGATATTTTGTTGAACGATGCAACGAGCAAAACTTCAAACAGCTTAAAAAATAATTCGCTTACATACAAACCCATACATACAATTACACAGACACTCATATATAATTTATATAGTACGATATAGTTAATTTTTTGTTTTGTCTTTTAAAACATTGGCTATTTGGAGCACATGCTCGGTGAGCATGCAACGGGAATGATGTGTCTAGTTCAAGAAGTTAAGTATATCCTGCTGTGACAACATATTAAGATTCTTGCCATCCGTGGACTGCGTCAATTGTGTTTGCGGGAGCAGCGTGGTTGAGGAAGTGACCGCTGCGCCCCGATTCATTGGCTTGACCAGGCTGATACTCTGCTGCTGCATACTGTTCATATTATTCACCGAATTGTAACTCGACGGATAAATATAATTAACCGTGGGCTGCTGCACCGTGTA
The DNA here is from genome assembly GCA_035042185.1 of Drosophila kambysellisi. Lineage (NCBI taxonomy): Eukaryota > Metazoa > Arthropoda > Insecta > Diptera > Drosophilidae > Drosophila > Drosophila kambysellisi. Next base: position 409,824 of record JAWNLS010000555.1, on the reverse strand, counting down.
CATATTGGCACTGTTGGCATTATTTGGCTTGTTGGACACTTGGCCAACGGCACCTGCAGACCCAAACGGATCCAAATCATCCAGCGAGGAGAAGTTGTTGTTGCTTGCCTGCGGCGAGGCGAGCTGATGATTCATGACCAGAGGATTTGCGCTATGCCAATTGTTGCTATTATTGCTGCTCGCATTTAACTGCAATCCAAGCGGGGGAGCAACTGCTGGAAATGATTGAGCGTTTGGGGCAATCGATATGTTGTTAAGGTTGCTTTGCATCAGCGAGGAGAACATATCCGGCTTTGATGTTGCATCTGTTGTTGTATTGTGCGTTATTCTGTAATAATAAATTCTTGACTTAATGTTCATCATATACGGCACGGCAATTGATGCTCTACTTGAGTTGCTCCCTGGTCTTGGTGGGCGCCAGTGCTGGTATTGTGGACTTTGGCTTCACATCAGTCGGTGGCTGTCCCACGCTGAAACCCGAGAACATATCATCATCGCTTTTGTTGCCATTGCTGACACCATAACTGCCTGAAGGCGAAAGCGTTGTATTGTCCATCTCATTGGCCAATATCTCGGAAGCGTCCTTGGGTCTAATGCATAAAAATAGTCACGTTTAGTATTTTGTGCTTGAATTATTTCACTACTACTAATATACGTACTTATGATCACGCTGTATGGTGGACAATTGCTGCAGCTTCTCACGCTGCTCCTGCTCCACCCGACCCAGCATCTCCTTGATTAGCGCTACGATTGTATTGAATTGCGCTATAGTCAGTCCATTTTCAACGCTAAGCGGCACCAGAAACGGTATGCACTTGTGCGCCATTACATCCTTAGTGATGCCCAACTTGGTGTTTGTCATGGCTATTTTGTAAATGCCTGCAAGAGAAAGGTTCGATAGTGAGATATGCACAAATATTATTAAATATTGATAAGCCTACCTATGATGGCCATTACAATTGCAGGCTCGCGACTTTGAATTTGCTGTAAAAAGGGTAGGATTTCATCTAGCACCAGCCACTTGTCCAGATTCTCCAACAGTTTTCCAATAGATATGAGACAGTTGACTTTAACAGAAACATTGTTGCTCAACAGACAGAGTTTCTTAATACGCGGTATGACAGCATTCTTCATGGCATTGTAATCAATGAGAGTGGAGAAAGTGGGAAGCACGCCAAGGCATAGCTCCTGTATTTGTGGCATATCACACTCCAGAGACCGATAGAGCAATGGCAGCACGCTTTGTTTTACTTCCTCCGCCGGCGTTAGTTTCAGCAGCAAATCCATTTTCTGCATGAAGATTAATAGAATCTGTATGGGATCCGTAAGTTTAAATATGGGCTTCAAATGTGGCAGTATGTGATCGCAATATTCACGCTGGCTGCTCATTTCGGCTATCAACAGCACATTGGGCAGCACAAATGGAATCATGGGAGAGTTGACAAACTCCTTAATCAGATAGGGCAATATGGAGTGTAGATTTACGCGATGCGGCAACGTTGGTATAATCTGTGGCAGGCCCTTATAAAATTTGGATTTCTGTAGATTATCCCACTGGTAAAGCGAGTCCAAATAGCTGAGTGTCTTGACTCCCACATCTTGAAAGTATGCAATCTGTTTCAGCTCATGTAACTTGGGTCGCATACTGGCGCTGGGATGCAAAAGAGCCTTCATACTTTCAGTTAGCTCATTTGGAATGTTATTCATGGCTGGATATTTCCGCTGATTCAGCTCGTTGGCATAACGCCGAAAGCCGCTGTAATCGCTGCCAAACATTTTAAGCGGCTTGCCCGAATAAATTGTAAAGATGAGCACACCTAAAATTTAGTTAGATTAGCTCATGGACATTGATAGCATATTATGTGATGAGCGCTTACCCAGAGAGAATAGGTCACTATCTGGTGTGTTGACACTGTTCAAGGCCAGCTCTGGGGCTGTATATTCCAAACTGGGCTGGGCCAGCACATGCAGCGATGTGCTATACTCTCGACATGGCCAGTGGGCTGTGCCATTTGTGGCCGGTTGGTTGGCTATGCAGAAATCAAAGCCAAACAGTTTCCAGCTGCGGTTCTTGTTGATTACAATCGTTTCGGCGCTGATATTGCGGTGCACTATTTTGGCATCGTTGTGCAGAAATTGCAGGCCATCGAAGAGCTGCAGTAGTCCATGTCGTATTTCTACATCGTAAAGCTTTTTGTCCGAGCGCACCGACTCTCCCACAACATTTGATAGAGATGCAAAGACTGGCTCCGTGGCAAATGCCAGCGAGTCACGACTTTCCTCCAGCGGATGCTGCACGGTCAGCACATGTGGATGCCGTATTTTTGTCAGCTGCTGAACACCCCGTCGCAGCGTCTCTAGCATTGTCTCTCGGTCATCTTTGGACCAGCGTTCCAGTATCTTTTTCTCAAACACAAACACGGAGACTTCCTGCTTGGTGCTTTTCTTGTGGCCATTGTACACCTTCCACATGAGTCCTAAATGAGTTATCATATTGTATTGCACCATTCGCAAATGACAGCGAACATTTTTTTTTTGCTCTTACCCACACCCGCTGTGCAAATTTGGTCCAGTACTTCGTACTCTCGTGTTACATTATTGCCAGGGAGCACACCTGAGAGCTGCGAGACTGTTTGCACTGCTGACGAATAGAATTTGTTAATCACGTCCATGCTTGCTGCTTTTTATAATTTAATTCAGCAGCTTTGCAATGATCCCAAATATGTTTAGTCAAATTCTTTTTGTTTTAGTAATCAATAGAGTTGGTTCGGTTCAGAGCTAGTTCCGCTGAACTCCTCGACTAATTTCCAACTGTTATCGACTGTTTGCCCTGACTTATCGAACTACTGGAATTGAAAGTGAACTTAATTATCGCGCGCTTTTCAAATATAATTATTATTTACTGTTCTTATTTCTCGATGAAGTAACGGTAATTACGGTAGTAACGCTCGAGTTTCACTGCAAGACCCGATATAAATTTTCTTATAATGTATTTTTCTCTTTCGATAAAGAAACGAATACGAATCTCCGTTTCCCATTGGAGGATATTTATTAATTACAACCATTAAATTCAATAATCAACGAGCTCCTTCATTAAAGTTTTACACAACAAATGTCGAAGATTTCGTCAAAAATTAAACCACATTTCAATTGGGGTTGCAAGAACTATTTTAAATTCGCAATATTGTTATTTGCTATTCTAATTTTGTCTTTTCTTATATAATCATAAACTTGTCATTTAAAAAAAAATGGCTTAAAATGTTTATTTCTTTATAAAAAAACACATGAATGAAGTATGTAATATGTATAAATATATATATTTTCTCAAGATAAATGAGTTATTTTGTCATTAATAATAAAATGACATTTATGCAATGTAATTTTTAAATGATTATTTAAATTGATTTTAATTGCACCTATTGAAGCACATACGACATAAACGGTTATTAATGCAAATTGAAGTAAATCAAATATATTTTCATAGTGTTGTCGTCTTTCTTTCTAAGCATTATTGGAAATTGCTGCTAAAGACGGTAAGAGCAAATATTTATATATTTTTCTCTCAAATAGCAAAGCAAATACTCAATTTGGTAGCAATTTACACAGTCAAGTAAAAGCACACATTCTGCCCACTTTTACTGCAAGGCAAATACGCTGTATTTATTTGAAAAATATTAGAGTAAACATTTTTTGGCACGTTTTCTAATCATGCATATATACAAATTAGCTTTCATTTCCAGTTGATGTCATAAGGAAATATATTTATATCAAATTTAATTTTAACTACAATTTTTAATTTTCCAATGAAATATAAATTAAAAAGTCTTCAACGATTTTCCTTGAAAGTAATTTGTTCTGTTATCTTAAAAATAGCAAAGTAAGCATATTATCCTTATATACATACATATACATCTAAACGAACCAGTCTCCAAATAATTAATTTGGACCTAATTTGTTTCTGGCATTTCGCTTTTTCCCATAACAACATCAGCTGTCATAAAATTATTGATGTCATAAGGCGTTTTTTTAGAATAAATACTCATAATTAGTTTAAGATGAACTTTAATAACTTGCAACTTTGTCGATCAGCCAATTAGCAAGTGTCTCCGAAAACAAATATAAACGATTCTATAAATGTTTATATATTTACATTTCATTTGATCCATTCGATTGTTAGCAAACCGTCTTGCGACCGCTTAATTGTACTTGAAATGCATTTGTTTACCAGCTAAAATGAATAGTTTCGCGATAATTACACCTGCCCCCGGGGCAATGCAAAGCACACAACTCCACGTGTGTGTGTGTGTGTGTGTGTCATGTGTGTGCATTGTATACACACGCATATACAAGTATAAAGCTGCTCAATAAATAAAACACTCGAATGCATTTAGAAAAATCGCATTTGGGACTTTATTGGTGAATTCAGTCTCACACACATATACACACACACACACACACACACACACACACACACACACACACAAAATCCAGCAGGAGCAAGCATTTGGGAGCTTAGCTCGACTCTGAGCGCCTGGTGAAAGATGGCGATGTTACGAAATGCATTCGAGTTGTTTACGCGATTTGTAGCTGTGGCCAAATGCTGAACTCGCTCTGAATTTCAATGGATTTTTTTGTGTATAGTGAATACTTTGGCCAAGTGCTGGTAATTTTTGCGTTCTATCATGACAGGTATTTTTATATGGGGGGGAATTAATGTCGTACGCCGAACGGCTCATGTGTGTTGAGTCATAAAATAAATCAGGCAGCTTGACACAAGCGTCGATGTTAAATCACGCCAATCCAATCGCATATCGAGGGGTTCTGCGCCATTGACCCATCCCCAGTTGGCCCCCGTTAATAATTATGCAGTGACAAGCAGACTGTTATCCATAAAAACGTATATGTATATTTCGTGCAAATCCGCAATGACAATTACTTCTGTGATATGTTGCTAATTTGTACTTTGACTTTTTATATGTTTCTCTATTTGTTTGTTTACGTTGAATACGTTTCGGCCGTCTGGGTTGGGCCAAGCTAGGCATGCCAAAGAAACCATGACTTGCCAAAATAGATAATGTTATTCATCATAATTGCAGGTAATAAATACCTGTTGTTGTGCGAGGCAACTTGGGTGGCAACGCAATTTGGTAGTTAAATGCAGAGCACATGCCGTGCTTCACTTTTGTGGCTAGCATTGAAATATTGCTCTTATATAGAAAATACAACGAATTTGAAGATGTTATATTTACCAAATAAATTTATTTTATAAGAAATACTCATTTATTTCGTAAGAAATACTCAATTAAATACAAAAATAATAGTAAAATTACTTTTAAATTTGTTGTACGTCTTAAATTGCATCTAGAGCCATATTCTGCCTGGTTACATTTGTTTATCTTTATCACTCTTCTTTTATTGCATTTTGTGGAAACATTAAATTTTTGTTAATCTCTTTGATTTATTTTTAGAAATTTATCTCTTATCTCTCAATGACAAAAATACATTCTGTAAAAAGCTTTTTGAATTTTAATAAATTTATAACCATAAAGTTCGGTTAATTTATAGAGCTCTGGTGTTATTTGGTTATTTAAGATACTCCGCATATTAAATTATCGATTTTTTAATGCAACATGTTCAAAAGTTTGGCTAAATGTAAAAACATTTTTTTTGCTAATAGAGTTGTACGCTAAGTAACATTTGATTAAACTCGAAATTAAATATTTAATTATTGACTTAATATAAACAAAAGAAAAAAAGCCTTTCTATCTACAGACTCTTATATTTATCAATCTCTGTCACTGCCATAGTTATAAACAAAACTAAAAATAAATATTCCAAGAAACTAAAATCACTTCTTAGAATTTTTGTGTTTTTGAAATTCGGTGAAAGATTTCCAAAGAATCAATGGCTGCTTATACTTCCCCGTATAAGTGATTTTTTGCTTCCTTTAAATTAGTATTACCAAGCACACACAATATGATAATGTGTATATATCATATATTCAGAATCAATGTACTTAAATTAGTGCTTCTCAGATATCATTAAAAAACAATAAAAAGCATAAGAATGCACAAATTGAATTAATGCGTCTTTTGTTTGCGAATAAATACATACATGTGTATTTTAGTTAATAGATTTGTGCCTTTTGTTATGCGAAAAGATACAAAGGCACGATATGGTTACAAACGGCAAAACAAACAAACACGCTGCGAATTACGTGATTGATTGCTGCGACGCGATTAAAGCGCTAAGAGTGAGTGTACTGTGGAATATTCATTTGGTCGTCTAGATATTCGCTGGAATAAAAAGGAAAATTACAGAACAGCTCAAATTTATGAGTGAACAACGCCAAACGACGTCTCGGGCGCACAAAGCAGGCATACCAATTAGGATCAACTGACGGATATGGACTGATCACTTGATGATGATTCAAGCCGCTTGCAAAGGCTCCATGTGGCATTCCCCCCTTAAAGCTTAGTGTCGGGTCATGTGAACTTCAGACTCTTGTAAACAATAAAAAAAAAATGCTAAAACAAAAAAATCCTTTCATAAGCAAATAACAAATGAAAACATGCATAAATTCGATTAACAGCAAGTGAACTGCTGAATAAAAGCAACAGGTTGATCAGGTAATTAATGAACATTTTTGACAGCGCCACTCAATTTGACTTTTTGCGTGTAACAGCGACGGCGACGCTGACTGCAACGCTGCCTGCGACGCTGGCGTTCGCTACCCCCAAAGCTAGGCTTTGCCGCCTACAATGCCATCGTTGTTGTTGTTGTTGTTGTTGTTGCTGTCATCGCAGCTGGCGTCGCAGTCAGCGCAGCAACCGCAATACCGCAACTGCGACGATGGCAGCGGCGGCGTCGATAATAGCAACGCTAAGCGGCGCTCAGGCCCCTGTTTGTGCCGCTTGTCAGGTGTTGTCGTTTTTGCAAGCCGCACTCGGCCTGAGTCTGTTTTCGTCTGCCTGGCAGCGCGGTTCTGGAACGCGTTCAATTTAGCTGGAGAGTAAGCTCAGTTTCGGTGGTTTAATCATTTTTCGGTGGCATGCTTGGCGCGATTTTTCGCGAAAAAGCAGGCAAGTCGTTTTTCCTGAAATATAAAAAAAATTTATTGTGAGCTCGGTTTCGGGAATTTGAATTTTGACGCAAGCCAGCTCAATTGTGCAACGTCGTCGTGCAATTGCGTGAAAAGTGGAAAAATTTTCGAAAGTGCGCGGCGAACACAATTTTGGAAATATATATACACACATAGAAATTATATATATACATACAATTAATCACAGTGGAAATCTTGATTTGTTTTGAAAACCAATTATTGCGCGGCAAGTCTTACAGTTCGACATAGCTTATAATTAGGAGACGCCGTCTGCTACCATTGGATTCGTGACTCACAGAGTAAGCCACTTTCGAATATTTTTGTGATTCATGGTATTACGTATTGGGACAGTACCCAAATATCCAATGTGATTTTATCCGTTGCACAGAAGTGTATAGAAAATATGTATTCGTATTTAATTCATTTTTTTGCCGTTTGATAGTTCTATAATTTAAAATGAAGTTTGAACACTTTGAACACTGTTTTTGAAAATCGAAATGCGAGAGAACATTAACTTAGTTCCAAGTAAAAATTAAACTTACTTTTAAAACGGGTTTTGCAAGGAAAGTTTAAGCTTTACTATGGGGAAATTTGAAATATTAATCATACGTCAAATTGAACGGTGCTTTTTTTTTAATACAGCAAGAAATTGTTTATGCATTTCATACAACGATGACAATAAATAAGTTGGAAAAAGTAGAATTTTCCATATCAAGAATTTTTAAGCTAATTTAATTTTATAATTTTCTATTTTTATTTGTATGCCAGTTGATGTTGTTAACGTGTTTTGACAATACACTAATAAGTAATTTAAACAAGTCAATTAATACTTAATAAGATAATTATTTATTTTGTTATATCTTATATAAATATTTTTTTTTTATATTTTTTCTTTGCTCAACACCTTGAAGGTTTTGTGTTTGGATTTTCGCCAATTTTTTAAAATGATGGCGAAAAACATTAAAATTTATTTTTTTAATTTTAAAGCTTGCTGTAAAAACTTTGATTATTTTGGTCAGCACTTAACATACTTATTGTTTTTATTTAAGTGCATACTGACACATAAATACAAAATTAAAGTTGCAAGCAAATATTGAAACTGCACGACATTTTTTATTTTTTTTTTTATTAAAGTCATTTATAGATACTTTAATAATAAAATAAAAAAAATACATACTTGAATGGAGTACAAGTAGAAGCTGAATCTGAAATATTTGTGCAGTCGCCGTTCACTAGCGATTAATTCAAGCATGCTAATATTTTGCACTGTCGCACGTGTATCTACTATTATCATATATACATATGTATATGTATATATATTTTACACTGTCTGCATGTGTGTGCAACATTTTGATTTTCAGCTAAGTAAAACCTTGAAAAAAAAAAAAAACGTAATCGATGCAAATATTGAATCAAAGTCAAACTGCATTAAACTTGCCGAACTTTACCCAATGTCTGAAAAACTTTGTTTTTCCTCAGCATGAGGCGTAAAAACTGCATAAGCGAATACACAGACATGCACAATGACAGAGCGAGAGAGGTGACGTGAGAGAGAGAGAGAGAGAGAGAGAGAGACAGAGAGAGAGAGATGGAGTGACTGACAGGCTAAGGCCGTGACTGGTGTGAGACGCCCAAAGTTTGGATGTTGGAGCCAAGGCTTTAGTCTAAGGTTTTATGAATGAGCGCAGCGTAGCGCAAATATTTGACAAATCCCGCGAATGCGTTGCTTACTTATGCTGTCGTCACGTCGGGAGATGCTCTTTCGATGGGTCTGCCCGGCCAGTCATACTGATGAGCAGCTTGCAGGAAGCTGGCGCCTGAATTCTAATCTACGCCCAGGCACATACTTACATATGTATGTACTGTGCATCTATTTACAGGCATTGGCCTTGGCAAGCAACAAATATAAAACACACACACACACACACACACATACACACAAGTTTGCATGCAATTTTATTGAGGTGTAATTTATATATTTCGCACCTTGTGCACCTTTTGCAGTTTTCAATTCGTTGGCTCGTTTGTAACTGCTGCTGCTGCTGCTGCTGCTGTTTATGCAACATTTGCTAGCTGAGGCGAACACCAAAGGAAAGCGCACAATGCCCAGACTCGGCTTCAGATTCAGTTACACACATACGCATATACCCCAACGCTAACGAGTGCAAGCGGGTATTGGATAGCTTACACACACAACACACACAACACACACAGTACACACTGCACACACACACACACACACACAAATACCGCAGCACTGAACTGAAATGCGCCAATTTGTATGCAAGCGGCGTTAATCGTGTAATCCGGCAGCAATGCGTTGCACACAGTTGGCAGCCCCCTAACCAACCGCAACACCAACAAAGTCCAAGTCGAGGTCGCCGCTAAGCAGCTCCAGCCCCCGTCCCCAGCCCCTGCCCCTGCCCCAGGCCCATCTCAAGCTCCGGCTCTAGCTCCAAAGATACGTGCGATGCGCAATTGTGTGAAATTGATTTGTAATCGATAAATGTGTGCGAATATAACGCTAACGTTTAAATCAACTGACAAATAGCGTTTGGCATTTTGGTTAGTTGGCCACACTGGCTATTTGGCCGATTTGCATGCCCCCCCCCCCTCCCACAATATCAGATCCACATGTATTCTTGGCAATTTAATTATGTTGGGTTTGGCCAAGTGCTTGTGCAAACAAATTGTGCTGAAAAAATTGAAAAATATAAAATTTAACACAAGGAAAACCACTTGTACCACAGAAGCCGCTGCAGTCGTAGTCGTAGTCTAAGTTGCAGTTGTAGCCGTTGCAAGTAGCTGGCTGCCACTGACGAGGTCAACGTTTTATTTGGGGCCTCTGGTGTTCGCCATTGAATTCGAAACGAATTGTTGTTGATTCATACTAGAATACCAGGTATTAATCTTATATATACATATATATATACACATAAACTCGTGTTTTTCTTGTTGAATTCGCTAGCCAGCTTCTTGTTAGATGTAGTGTTTGTTTTTGTTGGTGTTTTTGCTTTGGCATTAACAAGTGTTTAATTGCAATAAATGCACCGGAATACCTTGACTATGTTTATGTTGATGCCTGAGCTTGAGCTTGAGCATGGGCATGATCAGGCCAATTGAGCAAACTGAATAGAGTATGCTTTTGGCCATAGCCACAATTTGCCAGCTATCTTTGTGGCCACTTGTTGGCCAAGGAGCCCACACACAAACACACAAACACACAATTATATTATTTATGCCTTTTTGCTGTGGCCAATGAAAGGTTAAATATGTTACATTTATTCATGAACGTTAACGAATCGCAAGAGCGTTCCAGTCAAAAATGTTCATTGTCAACTCTTTGGTTGGATGTCGTCGAGTGGCGTGTATCGTTCCGCATTTATCTGGTATTTAATAAGCCAACGACGAGCACTTACTGCCCATAATAGCTTCTTAATTATGCATTTGCCCATAAACATTTTGGCCAGCTACACAAAAAGTCAAAATGCCAGGCCAAGCAAATGGGCCATTATCACAGAGCTTAGCCGGGCCTAGCACATCTTGCGGCTGTCTAATGCTGCTGGAGACCTTGGCTAAACGTGTACATAAAACAAAGATTTACGGGTCATCAACAAGGTAGAGCAGTAAGCCAACGCTTACGTGCTGTATATGCGGACAAGGATTTGTGCCTAACTAACCGACTACCACTATTCAAAAATATTTATAGGTAGTATTTAAAACAAATATTATAAAAATGATTAGAGAAATGTCTGACTAAATGTTGACTTTAACATTTGTGCAAGTTGGAATTGCGGTTTTTTTTATTTACCCGCAAATCGATTACAAGCCTTTTAGAAGAAATAAAAGTTGCATGGAATATTGCGAGAAGTGTTAGCCGTCAATTTTAATTAACTAGAATTGTTTGTGCATACATGCATTAAGGCCAACAAAAGTCTCGTAACACAGTAAAGAGTTACCAGCTATAAAATACTTTGTACACTGCTGCAATAAAAATAATATAAAATCTGTAAAACGTTACACAACACTGTGTTTATTCAGCAAGTTGTTGAAATTTTAAATATACTAATATTTGAATAAATATATATGATACAGTGATACAGTACTCTGAAAATGTGTTGACCGATTAAAGTGCAGTAAGAAAATCGATATTGAAATATTTCTCATAATTCTAGGGAATACAATCGTATCGGTTAGCAATGCTGATCAAGTTCATATATACTCTATGTGGACGAAGACGTCTTTTTAAATGGGTCACAAACTTCATGATAATATTAAAATATTATTAATGGAGGAACGAAGAAGCAAACGCCAACATTTTAATGAGAAAAAAGAAAATCAAATTGCTGTGATGTTGCTACCTTTAATTAAATTAATAATTATGTATCTTAATGAGCGCATAATTGAATAATAAACAACGTGCAAACCCCCCCCCCCCATCCACTTAACAGAATACCTATTTTTAAATATGTACATGTGTGCGGATTGTCAGAATTGTTGTTGTCGTTGTTGTTGTTGTCTGTTGCTTAATTTGTTAACCTTTTAACTTTAGTGCACTTTGGTAGAGAAACGCGCTGAACCCGGGCTGCACAATAAAAATGAGGTGGTTCTCATTAAGTAATCACATGGAATATTTCCGCAGCCAATTAAACCTGAAAGCCGCAACGTCGGATGCAAAAACACCAGACATACTGGCAGATAGATGGACGGACAAGCGCGTTGTTACAGATACCGATATCCATATGTATGTTTGCGTACGGGTACGGCAGCAATTACAGTTACAGATACAAGATACACTTAAATATGGAGTTACAAATACAATTAAATTCGATTCAGGAAGCATTTATTTGCATTTTGCATACATTTTATTTTTCATTATGTCGCCAACTTTATTTTTATTTTTTTTTACTTTTTTTGATGAAAGATTTTTGTTGTTTAATAGTGGATTTTTAATATTAGCATACTTTTAATTCAATATGAATGCGTTTATATGAAGCGCATTGTTCTATGCAAATTTTGGTATTTTTCGGCCAGCAAGTTATTGAGCCGGTTTTTTGCCGCGACAAAAGTTTGCAATTTCGCGCAGAACCTGAATTTAGCCAACTTCCGCCAAAAACAAAAGTTTTCCATTGTGGTGCACTATTTACGAGTGCAGTTGGAAAGATTGTACATAATTAGTGGTGCGCCTGGTGCGCCTGGTGCGCTGGTTTGCTGCTGGTGGTTGCGTTAGATCATGCGGTTGCACCACAATAAATACCGCGACCAAACCATTTTCCAGACTGTTTTCCTTTTGCTGAGTTTCAATCAATTCGCCAGCCAATTGCAGCCTGTACACTTGAACAGGTTTGACATAATTTTACAGCCACGATAAGTGGCCAAAACTTCGACAGGCAACTGGTCACCTAGCTGCCTAACCACCTGATCCGCCGTCTCACTGTCTCACCGTCTCTCATTGTCCGACTGTCCCACTGTCCGACTGTCCCACTGTCCTACTGACTGACAGGTTTCGGAGCTGATGACAAACCGTTCGCTATTCGACGCGCCATGCAAACGCACTGAAGCGACGCAGAGACGTCTTATTAAGCAAGTACTGTTTGGCCAGCTGGGCTGCTTACTTAAATCTATCTGGCTATTTGTATCTCATGGATACACATATGCACGTTGTGTAGCATTTCACATTTATGCGTTTTGCTTTGGCTCACTACCATTTTGGTTTTCTATTTTGTTTTTTTGTTTTTTGTTGTTGTTTTTTTTTCCATTTGTTTTCACAATTTATGTGCAACAGTCGCCAATGCTGTCGTTTCACAGTAGTAACAGTATGTCCATAGGCCCCATCCGCATCTCGCACCTCCCCCCACGTGCCGCCAAGTATCGCACGCACTACTGTCCACTGTCGTCTGTCCATTGTCCACTGGCTAGCCAAAAACTTTGTATCTATTTCGAATTTCTAAGCGAAAAAGCTTGAGTGTGTGTAATGTTGTGTGAGTGTGTGTGTGTGTGCGTGTGTGTGTGTGTGTGTGTGTGTATGTGCACATATTAGCCACAGTAACCACAGCCATAACTATGTGAATGTTTATACATTGGTGGCAGTGATACTACTAACGGAAAGCCAACACCATAAGGGCTCCCAACTTTCAGCTCGTAAATAAATCAAAGCAATGCAAAGCACAGTGGGCTCAACTCATAAACATAGCACATAAATAAATAATAAAGTTAATTAAGCTGAGAGCAGCTGAAGCTTGTTCAGACTTGGATATGATACACAAGTTGGCAATTGGTAATTATGAAAAATATGTAAGCTCGCTATACCCCTTAAGGAGCCTTTTTTTAAAAACGTACTTTTTCACATTTTTTTTATAGATCTATAGATTAGAATAAAAAGCGAAGCATCTATTTTTTTTTACTTTTCGTTAAAAGTGTTTGCCTTTTTTCGTTTCTCTATCTTTTCTCAATCTCTCTTTTACTTTCTCAGTACTTCTTTCCTGTTTTGTTATCTCTCTCTCTCTCTCTCTCTCTGTCTATCTCACTTTAATTCTCTGTCTCTATTTTAATCCTTGCCAATCTCTTTTCGAACGCTGTAAACTTATTTACTTTTTCAACACACTTCTCTCATAACTGCTCTTTTCAAATAAAACTCTCTCAATTGAGGCTTCCGAAAGCTTCTTGAGTCTTTCTCATAATTTTTTTGTATTACTGTCTACGACAGCAATATGTAAGAGATAATAAATAAAGTAGCTTAGCTAACTTATCACTACGATTATGAAAGATTTTGCCCACTGTACGTTGGCTGTCAAATTTACCTCCTTTAGCTTTTTCCACATTTGCGTGCTTCTCTTGTGCTTTGGTAATTTGTTTTAAATATTTGTTTAAAATATCAAAACGCACGAAAACACACGTACACATTTGTACGTGGTATCTAACAGATATATGTGAAAATAAAAGTTGTTTGTGTGTTGTCTTGTTAGGAGTGGAGCTCAAACGGAGTTCTCACAAAAAAAAAAAAAAAATAAAAAAAGAAAATGAAAAGAAAAACATACATTACCGAAAATAACCAACTTTCCACTAAGTCTCAAGTGCTTCACACATGTACCCATTTTCAAATACAAAGCGTTGTCCAGAATGGGACAACTACTATACGGTTAGTATGTAATTCTTAACGGTTCCGTAAACGTGATGTTATCGGGCTTTCCATAGATTGATGCACAACACAATATGAATGTACATGTATGTATGTATGCATGTATGTATGTATATTATTATGCATTACGCAGCTCTGTAATGTTGAAACGTGTGCGCGAGTTTTTCTTCCTGTGTTTTGGTTACCAATCGCGGCCCAGTCCCAGTTTCGAAATCTTACATTTAACATTTTCGTCAGCATACGTGATTTAATTTGTGGGCGACTTTCGAGGTTGCCCAGCAACTGAATTATTTAATAACTAATTAACTATATGGAAAATATACAATACAAAATGTGTGTAAACAATTGCAATATGCAAGTTGTCTAAGTGAGTGTCGCATATATCTGAGAATAGAATATATTTTGTAATTATATATAAATATTTATAAAACGTTCATTAAACGTTGCATCTTAATTGATTTGAGAAACACAAAGCTGGAATGAGACCTGGCATTGACGACATTTTTAATATGCGACTTATCCACATTCAGTCTAAGGGCTACTGAGACTTTGAGTAAGTAAAGTATTTGCTTGCTATAAATATATTTGGTATATCGAGTTGATGTGCACAACTGATTAGGTTTTTGCATATATCCAGAAAATGCATTTGCCCGAATCTGACAAATCGAAAAGAAAAATCACAAAACTACTACGAAAATGTCATTTCTGCGGCACACCGAACCCCAAATACATTTGCTATGCCATTTTTTAGACTTTTTATTTTAGAATATAAAATGTTTACTCGTAAATGGATTTTGATAGTAAAAACGTTAACTCACTATACTTAATACTTTTGAATGAATGAGATAGGTTTACATTTATATGATTTGCATTTTTTTCACAGAAAGTCGTAAAAAAATAAATGATTGTTAACGACTGTTGTCTGGTGCTCAATTTAAGACTCTATACCAAAAAATGCACTGGTGTTTAAAAATTTCCCACAGTCACTATTTCATTGAAACATAATATATTTTCAACAGCAATTTCTTAATAAGCCCTTGCTTGACTTTGGAAACCTGTTTTTTTTTAGAGATGTACAAATCGCAAACAATTGACTTGGGTCTCTAAATATTTCACAGACAAACGTTGTAAATACTGAATTGATTTTCAAAATCTTATCTTAGTCTTTAGATGAAAGCTGCATGCAAAATTCATGTACAAAATTTCGCATTTTCCATAGTCATATCTTTGTGAAAACTGAATCGATTTTAAAAATATTGGAATGACCTCTACATTAATATTGCGTTCACATTTGTAAATATGATTTTTGGAAACCATTTCAAAACCTTCGTTGTTAACCCTCAAAGTATGGAATTCTAAATATGTATAATCCTTGAAAACGAGTGTATTATATATATATATATATATATTCCATACATGCTGACTTATTATTATGTGCATTGCAAATCGTATGAACATTTTACCATATGTGGTTTATGGCTGGCAGTGTATATAAATGGAAACCGCGAGAGCGGATAACCCCCTGATCATATCACAATGCAAAGTGCCCTCGGCTGGAATTCGCAAAATGAAATGAAATCAAAAGAGAAATGAAATAAAACAAAATGCATTACATACATATATAATCATAAAATCAAAGAGCGCTCAGCGCGATATGAGAATCACGAGGGAGAACCGTGCAGGACAAAGGATAGAATTCGTACACTCAGAGAAACGTCGCAATGCATTTTAGAAACTGTACTAATGTTTATGGTGTTACTTACGAAATTTTCAGTAGAACAATTAACATAATACACGGATTTATTACATTACTATTTTTATTTCTATATTATTATTAAACATTAACATTTTGAAATTTCTCATATTAAAACATTTCAGGTGGTTTATTTCTAAATACATCAGCAGCTGAACTCTTAAAAAACAGTTGTTAGACAAAATTTCGTTTATTTCAGAAAGGATTGTTTTTTTAAGAAATATTTTCTACTATTAGGAAATAAATTTAATGAAAATATATTTAGTAATATTATATTTAGTATATTTAGTAATTATTTTTCAAATTTTCTAGATTTTTTTTTTAATTAAGGCGAGTTTTTCCTGAGTGTATGCAGTCAGTGTAAATGTTTTTGAATCCTGTAGCACTGTATGAGGAATGGGAAAGTTTATTGGACGCACTACAACCACATGCCGTATGGTGTATATGGTGTCAGTGGCCACGTGAGGTGTTCGCAGCGCGGAATTGGTGAGCTTTGTGGTGTTTGCTGTTGGCTGATTGAACGTGAACGATAAACGATTCGGGGCTTAAAGAGTTAGGCAAATATTAAGTAACATAAATAGAATTAGATGGCCAGAACTGTGGTCGAATACATTTATGATTTGTGCAAACACTCGTTGTTGTGTCAATACAAGATTAATGCTAATTGAAGTTCAAGTTGAGACTTGACTAACGAAAGTTTTGGCACGAACCCCAAGCGGAAGTGTTGTGTGTGTGTGTGGGTGTGTGAGTGTGTGTGCTTGCGTGTGTTTGGGTGTGAAAAACCACAGGCCATAAACATCATTGAACATTATTAAAGTCGTTGGCTTTACAAAAATCACATAAAATTGCTGTCAGAAGCCAAAATGGACAGCGGACATTTGCACTTGTCCCTAGAGAGAAAGGGGAATAGGGGGGAGGGGGTGTTGGGGATAGCTGATGGCTATACTGCTGCAGTTCAATCACATTTGCATACGATTGGATTGATTCATTCAATTTGGCTGGACCCTGTATTCAATTGGGATCGGTGGACGCGCAAGCAATTCAGCTTTTGTTGTTTTTACTTTGCCCACCAAGTGTTTTGTATGTAAGTAATACACACATTTATGTTTACGTGTGTATATTTATAGTATTTACGAAAGTCTGTACGTTTATGCAACCAAACGCCCATATTGCACCCGCCCAACTTTTCGCCCTCCAAAACGATTCTGTTTTTTGTTTTTCCATTTTCTTGCGTCGTTTTGTTTGCTTTTTGTTTATTTTTTTTATTTTTTTCATTTTTGTTTGTTACAAGTGCAATCGATAAACGTTCGTGGGCGGTGTCTATCTTTGGGTGCATTTGCAGTCAAAGGGAAGCAATCTATATACACACTTACACACATATGCACACACACACGCACACACACGCGCGCACTCTCCCACTCATGCCTGTGAAGGATTACAGGCAAGACGAGCGTTTGGGCCATCCGGCCAATATGAAAGTATCGCAAAACGCTCCATGAAATCGATTTAATCATAATCCAGCTTTTACTATTTATTGTTTTGAGCTATAGCATAAATATGGGTATGCATTAATACAAGCACAAAATGTTATTCACATGCTTTTGTTGCTGCTGCTGCTGCTGCTGCTGCTGCTGCTCCTGCTCCTGCTCCTGGTAGTCACCCACTGGGCCAGCAACATAACTGTTCAGCATGCCCTATGTTGTAGCATATTTATGGTTATAGTATGCATAACTGGAGGCATCCATAAAGTAATAATATGAAAGCGCCAAAGCACCACAAGCCCAAACCCAATTCCAGCTTCTACCAATGTTTCAATATACCATGTCTAGCTTCAGGCGACACAGAAGGGGGCGTGGGTGGGCGTGGCATTTGTAGTTCTCACAAGTAATGCTTGAGCAATCATTGATTTCGGTTCAACTTAGTTTTATTATGCAAATACGCAAATACGCAAAACATTTTCCATTTTTACTTCGTTCCATGCGTCTCTGTGTGCAAGTGTGTGTGTGTGTGCGTGTGTGCGGGTGCGTGTGTGCCTGTGTGTGTGTTAGGGTCTTGTTTGAGTTAAAGCTACTGACTAGAGGATAAGCTAGTAGTCGGATATCACGAGTATTTTAATACTTATTAAAACAACAACAAAAAAAAATGGAAATGTTGAAAGAAAAAAATAATAAACAAATGACCGACTTTCAATTGATACGGATGTTGTTATTATTATTGTTAGTAACAATTTATATGCGATAAGCCAAAACGTAGTCAAATAGATTCATTTTTGTGCCCAATAGTATTTTCCTTCTATTTACAAATGCAATCAAACAAAAACAATATATACATCAAAATGCTGCGATTGTTGACAATTTATTTGCAGTCGAAAAACATTCTAATTTATTTAATATGCTGCTTACTTTAAATCACATAAACAATACGCGCATAACAAAATCTGAAATCAAAAGGCCACAAAAAGATTTATTTGCATTTTAAAACGAATGAAGTAATAACTTTTATGCTGCATTAAATGTATTTTTATACGCTGTGCAAACATTGTGCCAAACATTTCATTTTATGGAAATTTTTGATTTGCAACAAGCTAAATAAATTGCATGCAATTTGTGGGCCGCATAAAAATGAGCAAAGTAAATGCTTTTACTGTGGTCAGCCAGAAAGCCAACCATTCCAGCCATTTCAGCCAGCTGGCAAAGTGCATGTGGGCACTTGTCCAGGGGTTTACCATACTCAGGCAGTGCGGCCTGTTCATATTTCGTATCAAGCATCCAAATCCACAATAACATAATTATATGTCGGACGCAAAATGCTCGTGGCCACAAAATATACCATATACCAAATTTCGAATTTTGCCATATCTATAGCTGTTGCTATTATTACTGTTGTTGTTGTTGTTGTTGTAGGCTAAGCCATGGTCTATTTGCAGTTCGTTTTTGGCTTTGAGGGTGCAGCAGCAGTGCAATCATAGGAATTAACAATGGTAAAATCAGTGAAACAGCTATAAAAACACAATAGTAGATGCGAACTGTGGCAACAAACGGTAAAAAAAGATGGGGGAGGGGGGAAAAAAAAATGAAAAGGGGCAACAATTTACTTTGGGGCCAAAGGCCAATGCCTGTTTCAACGGGGTTGTCTTCTGAGACGTAACGGGATGCGGGACGGTGCGGTGATGTTGTAGTGATAAAAAGTAATGAGCAAATTGTAGCAACAACAACAACAACAATAACAACAACAACAACTTCGGGTAGTAAAACATCTTTGTGCTACTTTGTCTGGGTCAGTTGGTCGTTCGATGGGGTTGCTGCCAAATTGGTTGTTGTTCGAGGGCAAAATCATGGACACTCGCCAAGTGGGCGGGACAGTCAATGAATTGGGCGTAACAACAACAACAACAAAAGCAACAACTGTAACAACAATATCATAACAGTGGCCAAGCAACAAATTGTCGTTTAAGCGAGCGTAACAAATTTCTATGAAATTCGTATCACACACACACATACACACCCAGACCCACACCCACACACCCACACCCAGACCCACGCAGAGAGAAAGAGACAGATAAACAGTTGACATGCACAGATAGAGCTGCGTCTATTGAGATGGCCAAAGAAAAGCGCACATTGATACACACAAAGGAAAACAACAACAGCGAACACTAAATAACATGCACAATGGCAAGATAAACGGCCAGATGAGCAACAGTAACAACAACAGCAACAACAGCAACAACAACAACAACAGCAACAACAACAACAACAGCAACAGCAACAGCAACAACAACGAGAACACTTAGGCCAAACAAAAGCCTTTGTACGTGTCAAGCAGTCATTGCTGTCAAACATGCCACACAGTTGAAGCTTGACGAAAAGCACTGCGGCAACGTGTGGGAAAACAATCTATAACACTTGCGCCTTGGCCAGGCCAGGCCAGGCCCGGCAAAGTCAACTCCGGCCAGCTACGGCAGAGGTTGGCAGAGGTAGCTCTAACCTCTATTTATCCCAGCACGCAATCCAGCCCAGCCCAGCCCAGCCCAGTCCAGCCTAGCCCAACCCCAGCCAGCAGTTTACCCCTACCAACCACGCCCCATGTGACGCGGACGACACTTGAGCCGGCAATCAGGCTCAATCGATGTGAAGGCATCCCAAGACCCACCCACAACTTGCAATCTGGCACTCGCACTCAAACATTCGCACGTACAAATACAAACAGAGGCACACACACACTGGCACACTCGCACACTCGCACACACGCACACTACACTATGGTTGCTTATGGCTGCCAGCTTTGAAATGTGAGCGTTTTGAGCAACAACAGCGCCCAGAAATATAAATCGTTAACAATAAATAATCGTCTAAAGCGCTGAGGAGCAATGCTCTGCTCTGCTCTGCTCTGCTCTGCTCTACTCTGCTCTGCTCTGCTCTGCTCTGTTTTGTAGGCGCTGCTTTATGCATTTGTAGTCGTATTTGTAATACAATTGTTTATGCTTTTGCTTTTGCGGCTTGCTGTTGTTGCTTTTGTTTTTATGGTTTGCCGCACACACACACACACACACACACACACACACACACACACACACACACACACACACACACACATGCGGACACATAACTCCCAGCTATCCAGCAAAGTGTGACATAGTTTATTGTTATTTTATTGGGACCTCTTTTGGGCTTTCGGTTGCTGTGTAAATAATTCGTGCTCGCCACGTTTATGACGTGATTTCCTCAGCCACTCAACAGCCGCCTGCATTCCGTCCAGCCAGCACTTGTACATATATATATATCTATATATATATATATACTTATATATATATATGTGTGTGTGTCTCCTTTTTGATGTATGTATATTACAACTGTCGCTCTCGTTTAGCATTTCAAATTGCTATGGAATTTGATACCTGAGTATACGTCTGCATATTATTAATATTATAGTTCACCTAATAGAGCGATTAACTTAATGTTTATATTCGCATTCGAATTATATCAGTTAGTTGGTTAGTTAACATCTATAATCATAAATAATTGAATAACAAATTTTGCTCAACATTTGAACTGGTCTGTAATTTGTTCAACGTTTAAAACTGAGACGAAGTAAATCGAGCCACATTTGCGTTCTAAATCAATAAGGTTTATTACGTTTCTTGTTTTGTTTTTAATTAATTTCAAATGTTAAATAATAACATTTTGAATATTTAACAAGTGGAACAAAAAACTGACCTATATAAGCAAAATATGAATAGTTAATTGAAATGCCTAACTACGGCAATAAAATAATTATTATGAATTAACTGATTGGCTTGTTGCAATTTGATTCGATGTTTTTATTTTTTTATAAAAATTATATTTAAAACAATTGATTGTTGGTTTTTATTAAATTTAATCGGTGTCACACAATATGATATAATTAAAGCATATTTATTAAATTTGTAGCGGAACCTAATACAATTCAATTAATGTGTTCAATTTGCTTTGACTGAGCTAAAATCACGCAAATTTAAGTTATGCAACAAACTCATTAAAGTTGTAGAATCACATAATATATGGAGAACTGAATATGTTATTATTTAAGATTCCCGGGACCCAGATATGTATGTATATATATCAGCTTTTGTTTCACAATATCTGTGTTTTTTATTCGATGGTAATTACATTTTTGGATTATTTTAATTATATAGCAGTGTATTATGCATATTAATACAATTGCTACAATTCAATGTACAATTGTGTGTTTTAAGTCGGTCCATCTGTTTGTGCTGATCAGGAAAATATGTACTTTTTGACATGCTGAAATATTTCATAATTTTCGTTTAAAATTCATCTGAAAAATTTTAACGATGTCGATACTATTTCATTTTTTAAGTTATTATAAAAGAACTCAGATTTTGTTCTCCCACATGGAAAAAAAATACTTTTTTTTTTAATGTGCCCCAATTTTTGCCACAGCATAGCCCATAGTCCATATTTACCAATAATTCAAATAAATTCATGTGTAAATAAAAACCGTAGTTAACTCCGGAAAAACAGTGGCAGGCCGCTACACGAATTAAATCACGGCATATAAACATTAATAAATTGTAGTAATTGCAACAAAAAATATTTCTAGCAATATATGCAACTCTTGGCAATGTTATTAAATTATATACAAATAAATAAATATCAACAAAATAAACTTTGGAAACAAAAAACTAAAAAACAGGATTTGCAGAAAAAAAAAATGTAAAAATTAAAAAAAACTCGACAATTGACATGCCTTCAGGTAAAAAGCGCTTGAAAATATATTAATTTATTATTTCTTTGTTTTGTTTTATTGCATTTTATTCGCTAGCAGAGTGTATTTTAACTTTGTGGTGAAGCTTGCAACACACATTAAAGGAGGTATCTGCAAACTCATAAAGGATATATACTCTTTATCAGCATCATTTTCTTTCTGTATATTTGGCAATCTACAGTTTTTTTTATTATTATTATTATAGTAAATGTTGGAAGTCGACTTAGCCAGTGCGGTCTGCAAGGGTGTATAATATTCGGTTATTCTGACTTTTATCCTTTGGTGCAACGTCGATTATTGGAGCTTTGATTTTTGACCAGGAATCGGCGCTAAAAAGCCGTTTAATTAATGCAAATTACGAGCATTACGCTACATGTTTATTGTTTGCTATTGCTATGACTGTTGTAATGGTCGTGTATGGATTTTGTTAGTTCTGATGTTTTTTTGTATAAATATATAAATATATATA
The DNA here is from genome assembly GCA_035042185.1 of Drosophila kambysellisi. Classification (NCBI taxonomy): domain Eukaryota; kingdom Metazoa; phylum Arthropoda; class Insecta; order Diptera; family Drosophilidae; genus Drosophila; species Drosophila kambysellisi. The sequence goes on along the minus strand of JAWNLS010000555.1, from coordinate 387,095 downwards.
AAAGATTTTTAATTTAATTTTTTGTTTTCCGCTGTCATTGATATTGCGGGAATTATGTAATTACGATTTCATTACGCGACTTGTGTGGCCATTTTTTTTGTTGTTCATTATTATTATTATTTTGCTGTGCTTTCCACAATGTTGAAATATTAGCCATAAATTAATCGGTGTAATAATGGCGCAACGAAACAATTGCATTTGATTTAGAAAATGCTGCCGTGAATGCAATAAAAATGTAATCAGCTCAATCGAAGCGCTGATTTGAATTGATTTAAAAATGAAATTAAATTATGGGAAATGACTTTCATTGCGAAAATGGGCAAACAAACGGATAATGAACGATAATTAAGTTGTTTTCAGCGCTGCACGAACTGCAACATTGCTCAAAAGAGAACAACGATTTCTAATTGTAAGTTGCAGATAGCATGTAATTCAATTAAATGCAGTACTTATGTACATATGTATGTGTGTTTGTAATAATAATTGCAAAACGCTGCGAATACTTAATGTCTTATTTAGATATCATTCAACTGTTTCACAATTGGCCAATTGAAACTAAATACGTGTCAGATACGATTCAACCTGGCTGAATAGCCGCACAATTTCGAATCGTTTAATATGGAAGGGCATTTTGGTATACATATAATTGATTTTATGTTTGATTGTTATTTGGGCATGTGGTAATGCGAGTGCGAGTGCGAGGCAATGCTGATTATTAGTATTTGCCTAACTCATACATAAATGTTATGGCCAGGCCCATTACCAACAATTGAAACGTGAACATGCAAGCAGAGTGTCTCTCTGTCAGCCAACAAACAATTTGGTTACACTCAGCTGCGCACAGCAGATGTAGCTATTTTCATGTGAGTCTCTGGGTTTTAGTGTTTGAGAGTGCAGTGAGAGTGCCGTGGCAGGTAGCTGCATATGTAGCTAGGTAGTCAAGCACCGCAACCGCAATGGCATCAGTTGGCCATATCAACAATGTGACGTCGACAACAATGCTCATTAGCTTGTCCAACCCACCAACCCCTTCCTGCCCAAGCTACCAACAATTTACGCATGCGCAACAATATTTGGCTTGGCCCCAAAGATACAAAATCGGATAACAGCTTCGAGTTGACATTGGGAAAAACCCTTACAGCTAACACACGTAATCATGTAATTGCAAATGTTTGTCTTTTTGGCTGAAACTCTTAATTAGATAATAAAAGCATACACAAGCTTCACACGTGCTCTACACCGACACACACACACACACACACACTCGTACACACACTCGTACACACACTCGTATACACTTGACGTTAAAGTGTTGGAGTTGATTAGAATTCTAAGAACTTCTATTTTTTTCGATTTGCTAACAATAGTTGCATTCTGTGAAATCCCGCACTTGCAATTAAGTGACCCCTGCAATTCACACCACGTTGCAAACAAAAAAGTCAAAGTCACGTAATTAGCGTGCAACACATTATCACCCTTGGCGGCACTAAGCTCAAATTGTTTATTCGCTGTACTTTAGCTAATGACACCCTTAGAGTGTTGCTTATGTAGTTTTCATTCATTGTTCGCTCATTTCTTTCTATTAGCCACCTTATGGACCATCTAATTGCAAAGGCAAACGTTCTCTAAATATGAACGCAAGTGATTAAAGTCAATGTGCAAATTATAACGTATACGCATTTGGCCAAGTTAATTAAACGTTAATACACCCATACACACACACATATAGACATATTGAAGCAGCTGATTATTGAGATTCCCTGGCGTGGAGTGGGCCATCATGAATATCTTGTTGGTAGCGCGAATCATTATCGCATTGCCATAAACTAGACACGCTGTCACAAACCACTCAATTTCAATACCATTGCGGCTCATAAAATGACGCATCAATTTAATCAAAATGATCATTATCCGAGTAGCAGCAGCAGCAGGAGGAGCAGCAGCAGCAGGAGGAGCAATAGCAACAGCAGCAGCAGCAGCAGCAGCAACAGCAGCAGCAGCAGCATAAAAGCTATAATCAATATCCATATCCATTAGCGTTATCGTATCAGCGAACGCGAATAATAACGGCATACATATGTATGTGTGCAGCGCAGACAACCGCAGAGACAACAGACAACATTTCCAGTTTCTTCCCCTGCCTGCATCCCATTCCAGCGTTCATTTGTCTTCACGTAATTATCTTTTAATAGATTTAACGTACATTTTCTCACTGACTTTTGCCTGTGTCGTCTCTGTCAGTGGGTGTGTGGCATGGGTCACCATACCAATGCCAATATGCCACACCCACTACGAATGCCTCACACAGCGACCCACACACAGGGAGACAACAGTGGGCACAACAAACAATCTACCGTAGTCCAGCAATACAGTTGGGCCGGTCAGCCAGTCGGAAGTCGGAAGTTGTACGACCATGCCACATGCGGTGGCAGAATGAAGGATGAAGAGCAGAGAGCAAAGCTTTGCCAGTTGATGGCAGCAACAAGAGCAACAACAGCAACAACAACAGCAACAACAGCAACGGCAACAACGACAACCATTTTCGCTTTATGGACTTTCAAACTGTTGCTGTTAATTATTTCTTCTTCTTTTAATGTGGCCACTGCTGCTGCCACTGGTGCTGCTGCTGCCACTGCTGCTGCTGCTGCTGCTGCTGCTGCCGTCGTTGTCGTCGTTCTTATTGCTATGCCTTGTTCTTGTTGTTGTTGTTTCTGTTTGTGTTGTGTGGTTGTTGCTACCGTTGATGATGATGTTGTTGATATTATGCAATGGGGCTCTTCCCCTGGACGGTCGGCACGCCAGCATGTTCCTATAGCTGTTGTTGTTTGCACTTTTTCACAATTTTACACTTTATTACAAAAGCATTAAATAAAATTCAAAGCGAATGAGCCTCGGCAATGCGGGCAAGCAGTAAGTAAGCGAGTGGGCATTTGTGAAGGGGGGGCAGGAGCGATGGGGCACAGCGAGGATGCAAAGGCGTCGAAGCTGATGCTGATGCCGATGCCGATGCCGATGCTGGTGTCGGCACTTCGATTCGCATTTGGGTTCATTGAAATCTGCGAGAGGCGGCAATTTTGAGTTTGTCGACGGTGCAATGAATGTTGTTGCATTGCATTCAGTTTTCTGAGCATTTGTTGTTATCGCTGCGTTTCATACTTTTGTGTTTTTGTCCATTGTTTCAAATTTTGCTGTTCAAGCAGCAGCAGCCACAGCAGCAGCAGCAGCAGCCGCAGCCGCAACAGCAGCAGCAGCATTGGTGGCAAACAAGCAAAGCAAGCGAAGTAGCTTCAAGTATGTATTTAGTTTCAAAAGTGCCAAAAGCCCAATGACATTGGAATGGGAAACTTCAAACAGTGGCACAAGGGTCATAGAAGTGTTTATGATATGAATGCGATGAATTCATAATTAATTCAATGCGGAAATTACTTAATTAACTTAAATATTGCACGAGAAATCGGAAGGTGCTCAATGATTTTATTTTCAACTACTTATGTGTAATAATCTTGTCAATTTAAAGAAGATAATACGAAATATATATTTATATGTACATATATACAATATTTACAATGTTTAGCGGTTCGTTTAAGCTTTGGCTTTTAAATAGCAATTAAAGAAGTTACCGACTGCATATTATTTCTAGCCATGAATTTATTTTAATTATACACATTTTAAAAAATGAGTTAAAGATTTAAATAGATGTTAACTCTTTTTTCCAAGTATTTTTAAGTGTATTATCTTTCTGATCAGTAAAACAATGTAATAAGTTGCTTTTTTAAATAATGTACAAATAAGTCATAAGACAATTATTTACCATGTAACAAGCCACAACTGCAATTAAAATGACATTAACTATAACTACTATAACCTATAACTAACTATAACTGATTTTACTGCAATTAATATCAATTTTAATAACTGAGTTTAAATGAAAAACACTCGTTCGCTATTAGCAATGATAATCACGGAAATTTGCGTTGTAAATAAAATGTTTTCGATTAAGATTTCTGCATTTATAATTTAGTTGTATGTAATAATAATCTGGCTTAAAAAATAATACTAATAAAAATTAAATAGTCCCATTTTTTAAATGGTAACGACTCACTCAAAAACACTAAAGCGGAAAGCCAAATAAATTTGTAGAAACCATAAATTGAAACCACAAAATCTATCGCCAATTGTTAAAATATTCAGTTATGCAATTTGCTATTAAATAAGCTCTGCTTTCTTATAATTAATATTTATGACTGCTGGACTCTTTGCACCGTTTTTGGCACACTGTGCAAACTGTTTCAATTAGCTGCGCTTCGATGTGCATCGCCAGTGGAAGTTGGTGTCGACAACAAACAACATCAGAAGCGGCAGAAGAAACAGACAACGGTATAAACAACAATAAGAACAACAACAACAACAACAAGATGGAGATGGCTGAGCCTGCAGCAGTGGTCTATACTTAAACAATATATATTCGCATACAAAATCGACCCCGGAACAGAGTCTCACACTCCGAAATCAAAACGATAGCTGAAGTGGCCGGGAAATCGTGGAGTGCGTTCGGCGTTGGTGGCGTTGTGGTTGCCAATGTGGTGCAATCAGTTACTGTGGCTTTCTGGCCGACATTGCCAGCGATGCAGTCACTCAGTCATTCAGTCAGCTTGGCAAGCTGCCCATCCACCCGAGCATACAACATCCACCTGCCGTCGCCGACGCCGCCGCCGCCGCCCACCTCTCACACTCTCTCACAGCTTTCGTCATTCATACGAATGAGTGCGCGCCGAGCCAAGCGTCGAAAAATCCCCACAACTGGTGTGAAATGCAACATGCTAGTTGGCCAGATGACTGACTGACTGACTGGCTGACTGACTGACTGGCTGACTGGCTGACTGGTTGGCTGACTGCCTGGTTTGTTGGCTGGCTGGCTGGCTAGCTGGCTGGTTTCCATTGCAAATATGGGTTAATTGTGCGAGACTTCGACACTCAAATTATTTAATGTTCAGTTTCGTTTCGTATTATTTGCCCTGCCACGCTTCAGGCCCCATTGTTTGTTTTTGTTGTTGTTGTTGTTGTTGTTGTTGTTTTTGTTGTTATTGTTATTGTTCTGCCCAGCATGCATTCGCGTCAGATCGTTTTCCTTACAATTATTGAATGTGTCTGACCATTTTCATATAATATAGACATCCATTGAACTTGCTGATAATCGAGTAATTTATTAATTTAGTTGTCACATAATTTGTGATTCTCATTATTAGTAATTGCTTTATTTTTGCTTACTAAATATATCACAAAATATTACTAATATCAATTATAATTGCTATATGTTTTCTATTTAAAAGGAATACAAGAAATAAATGACTTTTTGAAATGTAAAGAAATATTTATTTATTATTTATTATACAGTTTATTTATATATATCTAAAAAAAACTTCCTTAACTCTTTTAAATACTGTTAATTACTTTGTGTACATATCAACAGCGGATACAGCTATGTCCGCTTCAGAATCTGTTGATTTTTCAAATACGTTAGGTTGTTTGTTTATAAATGTGTAAATCCCAACTCATAGCGGTTTAAATCGTTGACATTTGTTTGTTATTGTTATATTTAGAGTTTTATACAAATATAAGTATGTATATATTTGAAAAATTAATAAACATTGTGTTGTTTTTGCATAACGAATTGACTTATTGTTTTTCAGAGTCAAGTGGATACATTTCATTCAGACAAGCAAAAATAAAATTATTTTTTTAATTTATTATATATGATAGAACTAATATTGCAAAAGCAACTAACATGTGCATAACGTTTAAACAAATCAAATATATAATTTAAAATACTTTCAAATTAGAATAAATGTCGTATATTCAGCTGAATTTAAAGTGGATTGTTATTTTTAGTTCCGCAAGTATTTTATTTAGCAAACATACTTTTCTTGCATATCTCAAGCGCACAATAGCTTCTGTGACCTATATATATATATTTGTATATGAATAATACGTTTTTTTTTTCCCTATAAGCATTAATTAAAAGACCCAACAACAATTATCGAGGGCTCTTGTATTTGAGTGGAATTTTCAATTTGGTTTTCTGCTTTTGCCTCAACAGGTGCGTCTGGCACTTCATTATACATTTTTATTGGTGCTCTTTCCTTGTCCAATGCCTGGCAGCGTACAAAGCCCTAGCGAAGTTTTAATTAAATTTTGTAATGAAATTTACTTATATTTGATTTTTAGTAGCCACGACACAGTCGCATAGAGACCACCGACGCATCGGTCTTGTGATTGCCTGAACACATTTAACACACTTAACCATTTCAATTGAATCAGTTCCTAATAAGTCAATTTCAATTGAAACATTTCCTAATAAGTTAGACACTCGAATCAATTCAATCAGTGAGTCGGAAAAGGGCCCAACACCAAACTGCCGTGAAAATGGCCCAACGTGAAAAGCGTGAATTTATTTCATTGCAGAAAAGTATGTAATAATAAGTGTACTTTGTTAAGTTGAACAAAAGATAAGAGTGGCATTATTATAATATTTTAAATACATATGACGCTATGAAAAGAATTTTCATTTTACAGACTTGTTGACCTGTTCAACTCTGTTGATTTTAAACGTTTTACGAGACGAAAAAATGGCTTTCAGCCATCAATTTTGACGGCAATTGTTGCAAACAGCCTTTAAGCATTGCACAACAGGAAGTTTCTGGTTGCAACTTAAATTACATAAATAATTGTCTCACAATGATGAAAGGAATATGAGCAGATCAAGAATATTAGTCACACAAAATAAACATTAAGTTGAAGACACATTTTTAGACATTATTCATTTGTTTATTCCCTGAGAAATTTAATATAAGCGCAAGCAATTTTAATTTTAAAAGTGTTCTAGGAACATTTAGCATTCATTTAAAAGGGCTAAGACTTAAATATATATTAATTGGATCTTCGGTTAGAGTGTATATTTTTTTACTCACAATTTTTTGAAAAAAAAAATTTCTGGATAATTTGTAATAAATGACCTTAAAGTAGTTTTCCACTGCGCCTTATCAATGTCGAAAAAAAATGACTGCACAAATTTTTGAAAGTAAATTTACAAGTAATTGTCACTGCTTAAAAAGGGCTAATAAATTAATTACATACTAAAAGGGTTTCAAGTAAAAGTTGTTTTTATTTTTAAGGTAAATACTTTTAAAACAATCACATTAATTCCCTTATAATTTCTGGTTCTGTTTACAGACTTTTGCGACCTTTTAACCACGATGGAGGATGCGAAATTAATGAACATTCGAAATGGATACACGAAATCCTTGGACGATCACTGTCAGCTTATCACTGGCATACAAGGTGAGTGACCGGAAGATAAGTGAAGGGCACTGCCACTGCCAGGGTCACCTGCCCCATGGCCCGGTGTTAAGTTCACTGCATGACCGCAAAAAATAAGAAGAGAATGTAACTCACTTACAGGCGGAAAGCAAACAAGGAACCTGTTTTTGGTATATCTTCAAAAACAATAAGCATTCACGAAGAATTACATTTGTCTTCCGGGTCGGGGGTGGGTGGCAAAAATTGTTGAAATTGACAAATTATGTGACAGAGTTTTTGTCTGCGAGAGACAACGACCGACGAAAACCAACAACGGCAACAAGCGGCGGCGCACAAATCCAAAGAGCCAACACAATTGTTGACAATTCACTCAAAGTGCTGCTGTTGTTGTTTTTGTTGCTGAACAAATGCCCCAAAGCGCTCAAAAGCTTTAAATGCGCACGCCGCACGCCACACGCCGCATGCCCCATGCCGCATGCCGCACACTCGCACTCGAAAAAGTGAGGCCACGCGTTTTGTTGGGGGGCCCGGCAGCTCAATTTCGAAGCGCTCATAAACAATGCTGGCAGTTGGGTGTCAGTTAGGGGTTGGGTTGGGAGTTCGGGAGGGGGGTGGTTGGGGTGGTGCCGTCGAGTATGTGGGGTTTTTGGCGGCTCAGTTTCGGCTTGGCGCGATGAGAAGTGCGCTTGAGTTGCATTTAAGCCAATTAGCATAGGTAAACAAAACATTTGAGTGAGCGCGCCAAGTGCTTTTGGTTAGAGTGCGACCCCAGGGGGTGTCTGCCGCTGGGCTTGTGTAAGTGGAATGGGAGGATGGGGGATGATGCTATGAGGTGAACAAGTGTCGGCTCGAGGTGTCAGCCTGTATTTGTATGAATATGAATTTGTTGGTGTGTGTTTGTGTGTGTGAGTTTGTAAACGCTTGATGCCGTTGCGTCCGTTGGCAGCAACAGCAGCCAGTGGGTGATTGGGTGGTCTCCATTGTAAATCCTTAACATTGTTGCATTTATTATGCAATTATCGAGTGGCCAGAGTGCTTAAGTTGTGTGCCTAGCCTGTATAAGCCATGCAGCCTGACAGTGATTTACGTCGTCGATTGCCAATTAGGCCACAACAACAACAACGGCAGATGAACTCAGCCAGCACCAGCACCTTGAAGACAAAGGAATGCCTGCTTATATGCTCTACACTCAGAAAAATAAATCGCCGATAAAATTTTGGAAATGCTTATTTTGTGTTTAAATGTGAGGAACGTGTAGGAATGTGGTTAAAAAATTAATGTTTGCCAATTTTGTTTTAAATAATTTTGTTAAAAATAAAAAATCTGTCGATTTAGGATAAGCATTTTTAAGGTTGTCAATTTGTTTTCCATGCATATTGAAACTATTTCTATTTTGTCTCACAAACTCTCTAGTTTTCAGTTTGATTTTCTGAGTGTACACATTGAGATATATATTTGTGTGTACAAATGTGTGTGTGTGTGTGTGTGAGTGTGTGTACCATTGTACGATAGATGAATAGCTCGACGAGCTGCTAACTTGCAAATATTTATGAGTGCCCCACAAGTGGCAGCCAGCAGCAGCAGCAGTGGCAGCAGCAGCCGACAACAATGTCAGCATTGGCGTTAACTTTGAGTGTTGTTGTTGCCATTTTGACATATGGCCAAAATGCAGCCACATGCCAAACGCTCTTTACGTGCGACTTGCCAGTGACTCTCTGCTGTATGTGTGTGTGTGTGTGTGTGTGTACGTGCTGTGTGTGCGTGCATCTGTGTGTGTGTGTGTGTGTGTGTCTGACGGCGTGAATTATGCGCAATTGAAGTGGCTTTTGGGGCGCGCATTTAAATTCGTGACGCGTGTCAAGTGGGTGGCAAACAAGCGTTGAGCATTGGCGGCAGCCAAGTGCCACTGCCACAGGGGTTGGGCAAGGGGCAAGGGGTAAGGGGTAAGGGGTGAGCTGAGTGAGGTGGCGCTTGCACAATGATGCGCATCAAATTGGCTAATTGTTTAATGGCTGTTTGCATTGATCTTTGCAGATGAGTCGCCCATGCAAATGTTTTACAAGGATAAAGGCGTCTTCCTCACTGGCGGCACTGGTTTCTTTGGCAAGAGTAAGTTGAACGTGACTTGAATTTTATTATATGGTTGCTGTTGTTGTTGTTGTTGTTTTACTAACGAATTGATTTGTCCGCCAGTTATTATTGAGAAACTGTTGCGCGTCACAGAGGTGGCACAAATATATTTGCTGATACGCACCAAAAAGGGCAAGGATGCCCATGCACGCATCGAGGATTTGTTCAATGATCCGGTAAATGATTCCTATGCTAGCCGCAATGCCGAACGAATTACGAATTATCCATGTTATCTGCTCCATAGGTCTTTGCCAAAATGAAACAGATCAATCCAAAGTATCGCTGCCAGATCGCAATCATCAGCGGCGACTGCTCGCTCCCGGGTATGGGCATCTCCCACCATGAGCGCGAGATAATCAAGGAGAATGTCAACATTGTGTTGCACAGTGCGGCAACGGTGCGTTTTGATGAGAAGCTCAAAATGGCCATTGCCATCAATGTCCATGGCACCAAGGAGATCATCAAGCTGGCCAAAGAGATTGTCAACCTGAAGGTAAGTTTCGAGTTTAAATATTTTTATGTGTTCTTACCCATTTAAATGGAAAACTGAATTAATGAAGTTGTGCAAAGTATTCAACAGGAAGCATATCCGACCCGTAAAGGTATATATATATATATTCTTGATCAGCATCAATTGAAGAGTATATATAGCTATGTTCGCCTGTATGCACAATACGATTTCAGACAGTTATAGCTGTCCAATTCATATATTATCCAACAAAACCAGATCCTCTGCTTAAGTCACAGCAGTAAATATAAATATGAACAGGGTTAAGGGTAGCTCCTAGTCGGAGTCCCTTGCCTAAATCCTTCAATTTAATATTATTCATATCCATGTTTTGTCGTAACTAAGAGTGATAAATATGTGCTTATTTGCTTGTTATTATTGAACTTCATATCAGAATACTCAGCTATGCTCTATTAATTGTAACTATACATTTGAAATCCCTTTTTTATATCTTAGATAATCATGTGATGAATCCAATACGTTGAAATCTATATTTATACCCTACAAACACATCTCGATATGTGTCAATTTAATGCAATACATATTGAAAAAGTTTTCTATAGAATATGCTATAATATTTAAAGTAGCTTTCACGTTTGATCTCTCTGATATGGTTAAATGAATTCAATAAAATCCTCATTAAGAATAATTGTGCTTAATGCAAATCCAATTAAGATGAGCATGTGTGTCTCAATTATTCATGTTCATTGGAGTTGACTTGAATACTTACTGTTGTGGTCCACATAATAAAAGCTGATTAAGATTACATAATTAGAGCTCGCACAACACAGTCCTTATTGCGAGCAGCTTTTCTACTACAGGAGATACACTGTAATTAAATCTCTCTCTCTCTCTTTCTTTCTATGATAAGGGTAAGAAAATCCATTGTAATCTGATTAAGAGGAATTATGTTTAGGTCCGGGTCTCCTATATAGTCTATGTGGTTCAATTAATTTATTAGTTTAAATCACATATTTAATTTATTTCGTAGAGCTACGAGTTGAACTTTTAGCTTGGAACACTCAATATTTTTATCTGTTATATTTACTACAATGAAAACTGAAAACATTTATAACAAATGAAAATGGATTATACATTGTTAGATCATACTTTTTCAGATTATATTCTGGAGTCTCGAAATTTTCAAAGCTGAATCTACAAGTGGTAGTTTTTTGACACAATTTGTAGGTTGTCTTCTTTTAGAAAATCTTTTCTTTTTAAATATTGTTTTTACTCATATTGCAGCCTAATCACAGTTGACATTCCTGTAGATGTGTTATATTTTGTTTATTTTATATTCAGACAATCCTTAGTCATGACTGCCTATTAGTTCCTTACTATATCTGGCTTCATGAGAAGCTTACCAGCACTTACTATTGAGTTTCTATTTTAACGAGTCTATAAAATGTGGATACAAAGTTAACAAACAGAGTTGAACTCTACACATTGCCATATTAACTGTTAGACAACCTTGTAGGTGCATATTACAATACATACCCTGTAATTATTGTTGTTGCAGGCTCTTGTGCATGTCTCGACGGCATTTGCGCACTGCAACATGCGGTACATACAGGAGAAGTTCTACACTGGCATGATGACTGGGGACAATGCCTGCAAGTTGACTGAGTGCCTGGACGAGCACACGCTGAATACGCTGACGCCGACGATTATCCAGGGATATCCGAACACATATACCTACACCAAAGTGCTCGCCGAGAATGTGGTGCACCAACATGCGCAGAAATTGCCCGTAACCATATTTCGACCGGGCATCGGTAAGATTTAACTTTCATGCAACTTTCACTGTGCCTGGCTACTTCATTTTGGGATTTGGGTATTTGTGTTCTATTTTTTTTTGTAGTGATCACCAGCTATCGTGAGCCGGTGACTGGCTGGATTGACAATATGTATGGACCCTGCGGCGTCATTGTGGGCATTGGCTCCGGCGTCCTGCGCGTTTTCACCGGCAACATGGATAACAAAGCGCACATTGTTCCCGTGGACATGTGCGTCAATGCCTTGCTGGCCAGCGCCTGGGATGTGGCACGAAATACGTAAGTACTGTTCCCAAGTGGTTTACCGCACAAAATGTGCTTACAATACCTTAACTTTTAATTTAAGGCTATGCTAAGTAAACAAAAGCTTGATTGGAAGTACAAAATAAAATAACTTTAAATCTCCAACAAATTTCTCTCTGTGTAGATATGAAACGCCGCCCATATATAACTATGTACCGGATACGGATAATATGGTCACCTGGCGTAATTATATGCAGACGGGCTTCAAGTACGTCAATGATATACCCATGCGCAAGTCCATCTGGTATCCGTGTTTCACCATTGTGCCGCACATGTGGCAGTATCACATACTCTGCTTCTTGTACCACACATTGCCCGCCATGTTCATGGACTTGATTATGGTCCTAATGGGCAAGAGACCGAGGTGTGTTTAAATTGAATTGCACTTGCAACATATTTACCCAAACGTAACGAAACTTTATTCATTTGCAGAATGTTGAAAATCTATCGCAAGATACACAAGTTCAGCAACGTTCTAAAGTTCTTCAGCTCGAATGAGTTTCGCTTTGATAACGATAACGTGCGGAAACTGGTTGATAAGCTGGATGTGAGAGACAAGCGACTGTTTGCCTTTGATATGCGTGATCTGGACTGGACAAATCTATTCAAAGTTAGTTTGTATGGGCTGCGACTGTATGTTGTTAAGGACGATCCCAACAATCTACCCGAATCCATAAAGCGCATCAAACGGTAAATGTCAAAGTCTTAAGTACAGTCCACGCTTTGAATTATACATTTATCTTATATTATTTTTTATATTTGTTTCTACAGCATGATGGTTCTACATTATTGTACGCTGGGCGTCGTCTATTTGTTAACACTTTGGGCGCTCTATGGACTGGTGAAGCTTATTTTCTTTTAATCTCCATAGGATATCAGATGTACTTGTGTTAACGTAACAAAATGGGAAGTTCTCCTGTCTATTTGTATTGTCACAGTTACATTTTCAGTTTCGGAGTAGCATAGTTCTAGATTTAGTTCATGATTATGTATAGTCCTACGGTTACAGCGCTCTATCCGATATCTGTATAGTTTAGTTATTAAATGTACTACTGCTAAAGTTGATTATATGTAACACATAATGTGTATATATGTATTTATGTACGAAGCTAATCGAATCGCAAAATAAAAATCGCTTTATATTTTTTGGGACATGCTAAGTTGAGTTTTGTTTTAATTTATTATCTGACATATAAAAACTGTTGCAAATGACCATGAATAGGAACAGTTCAATGATATGTCTGATTGGAATATGATTCCGTACGACATTCTTATAGTTCAGTTTAATATAACTTTGAGTTCGCACATCAAATAGTTCTAACTGTATTTCTACTTTACCCCACTTTAAAACAAACTAATCCTGGAATGCAACTTGTGCAACAGATTTCTCTTTTGAATGTCATAAAAAAGTGGAATTTATCGTACGAGGATTAAGTCTGGTGCACAGTCAAATGGGATTATTTAAAAACAATAAATGGTGCATCGGTGAAATTCCTTTTTTTCCGGCACGAGAATAAACGCAAAGTAATCAACTGATAAACTGTATATGAAATGTATTCAACGGTCAGAGTATGAGAGAGATAGAGAGAGAGAGCGAGAAATAGAGAGAGAGAAAGTAAGTTGAAATGAAAGCAAAACGCAGAGAAAAGTAAAAAATATAGAAACAATAAGATATACTGATTTACACATTGGCTTAGCATTGATATTTTTATTGCATACTTTCAGGCGACTGGCAAGTCAAAAGGAAATGTCGCAAAATAATGTTAGACCGAGAGAGAGAGAGAGAGAGAGAGAGAGAAAGAGAGTGAGAGAGAGTGAGATAGAGAGTGCGAATGAGCTTATCAAATTGCAAACAGAAGCGGCATTCATTGCCTTCAGCCATCATCCAAATCCTGTAAGGCGCTTTATCGCATCGCGCGCACACATGCACATAGAACGAGATACACACACACACACACATACACAGATGTGCATACGTATATATACACACACTTTCTTACATACATAAATAAATAAATCCGCTTGTATCACTTTGCAGTGCTGCACTTGTATGATTTCAAAATTAAAATCAGAGCATAACCCAATCACTTCCCAAAACCCCCTATTTCTCCCTTCCCTTACAGCCACTGCCTGGAACAACAACAACTATACGCATGGCTCGACCTGAACGGCTCATTCCCAATACAGCCATAAAGCACTCGCACACTCATCAAACATACACGACGCGCTTCTCGATGGGGTGTGTAACGGTATGTATGTATGTGTGAGTATGTACATGTGTGAGTTGTCTGTTGTTGTAGAAGGACGATGGAACGTTACTTTTGCACAGCCAGTGAAAAATGTTTGTCAAAACCGCAACGTTGAGCGCTGTGCGCAATGATTGAAGCCATTGCGACGCGTCGCATCGTTATCATTGCGATGCGGATGCGGATGTGGATGCTGCTGCTGTTGCTGTTGCTGTTGCTGTTGCGGATACAGTTGTTCAATTTCGGGGCCAAGTATGTAGATTTTTCAAAAAATTACGACAGCGTAACGCCCGCGCGTCCAATTAAAGTAAGCGGTGAACAGGGCATGTGTGCGCAGACAGACAGACAGACAGATAGATAGACAGATTCGCCTGAGTAATAACTCCCCAATATGTTGCATGGATATGTCTGTACGTATACATATATATGTACAACATACATATACACATAAATATAAGAATGTAGGGTAGAAGATGGAGTGGGGGGGGGGGGTACTAAAATTGCAAGCGTCGCATCACGAACGAGCGAGCAGAACATTGAAAGACCAAACAATCTCAATCTCTCAAATTAGATTTTCAGAAAAATGCACCTCTGGGAAATGCACAATGAAAAAGCACTGCACACACACACAACTACACGCACAAAACACACATACCCATACACATACACACACTCACATCAACAAGAAGCCGAAGCAACTTTGTCGTTTGCTTATCTCGGGCAAAAGCTTTCCGAGCATCTCTCTTCGTAGTAGTTGCAGTTCGCTGCTCTCTCTCACTTTTGCTCTCTCTCTCTCGCTCTGTCTGTATGGTTCGCTATTACGCTCGCGCTCACGTAGCAGAGCAATAATAACGGCACATGAAGTGTATGGTTATTCAAGGGTTGTTCATTCGTGAAATTAATATTGCGGCAGCCACGTTTCGGGGCAGCACGCGCGCCACAATGTTTATGTCTGACGTCGCTTGTTTTTGCCGTTGCTTTGTTGCTGTTGTAGCGCTGGCGCTGCAGCCGCATATTGTAACGGTTTTTTATGTGCCTTGCATTCTATTTCACTGGCGATATGCCAAAGCTTGTTGTGTTTCAATTCAACTTGGTTCCAAACACCCTCGCTGTCGCTCTCGCTCTGTATTTCTCTTTATATGTTATGGCTCTCTTTAATGTGTTTTTAGAGTCCTTGCTTGCACGCTCTTTGCTTTTCAATTTTGTTGTTTTCAACTGTGCTGTGTGTGTGTGCGTGTGTGGCGGTTTCTGTGTGTATGTGTGTGAGTGCGCCGGCATTTGCGCTCCATTGCCAGCGGTGGACCATTATCAGATTTTGTAATAGCTTTACGTTTATTACTTTTTTTCAATTTCATCGTCGTCGTCTTCGGTATTTTTTGGCATTTGGCGCACTGTCTGGCTGTGTACATATGTGTGTGTGTGTGTGTGTGTGTGTGTGTGTTTGCTGTTAGTTCAATTTATTGTTTGTGTTGTTTGTGCATTGCAGTCAATGCTTGTTGATTTGCTGTTGGTGGGATAAGTGCATGTTAGTGTTTGTGTCCTGGTCGCGTTTTGCACGTCAATTAAAAAACTTGACTATAAAATTTTGTTTTTGCAAAGGTACTCACACAAACACACACACACACATGTAAGACTGATGTGCATAGCAGACACACACACACACATGCTCATATCTGCTTGTCTCCTTGTAATTCCATACTCGGTTTGCTTGTTTTGTTGTTGTTGTTTGTCTGGCGCGTCGTCGTGTGCAGTTGGGTTATAATTATTTAGCCCTGCCCTGTCACTACTTTTACTACTACTCTTACAACCCCCCTCCACTCTTCCCAGCATACTGCTTGCTCTTGCCTGTGGTTGCTGCGTGTCCGTGCTTGTGTGTCGCTATCTCACTCTCGCTCTTGTTCTTGCTATTGCTCTTGCTTACTCCTTTGCTTGTGTTCTTCTTGCCTTAGTTTAGCGCTCGCGCGCGCATATAATAATATTTTAAATTAATTACAACAAACACGAGTTTGTGTGACAGCGAGTGCTAGTGTCTGTGCCTATATGTGTGAGGGTGTGTGTGTATGTGTGCTGGCGCGTGCTTTTGTGCTCCTCGCTGCCTCTGCTGCTGCTGCTGCTGCTGTTTTGTATGAAAAGTGAATTAAAGCGAATTTAGCGCGCTTCGCCCACGTCCAAAGTGCATTTGTATGTCCTGCACTGCTGCTGCTGCTGCTGTTGTCGTCGCTAACTTTATCCTTGGCTGCCTTGCATTTCACACACAAACACACACACACACACACAGCGACACTTTCGCTAACACAGTGTGTTACTGTGTTTATGTGCTTTTCAATTGCAGCGCATACGTTGCAGCTATCACGTCAACCTCCTCTCCCCCCAAACACCACCTCACCATCCCCCTCCCTTCATGCACACTTCCTCACTATTGTCTATTAGTATCTCGTTTGCGCTTCTGTTTTCTGTTCTAGTGCTTCTTTTGAAGTTTTCGCTTGCATTCGCATTTTAATTTGAAGTGCATCATCTCAGTTACCGCCCACTCAAGCTCCGCCCACTCGCTGCAAACTCCTTGTAGCATGCGTCTGTGGCCACAAACAAACAGATAAAAACAAACAAACAAGCCGAGCACACAAACACACACACACACACACACACACAAACGAACAAAGAAGTGCTTATGCTCATTCATTCATTTCATTTCCCATTACATTTGCTCAGCGCTGGGAATATATCCAAGCAGGCAGGCGGCGTTCATTGCCACCATCTCGAGCTGCGTTTTCACCTGAACGCCGTGTGCCGCATGCCGCGTGCACGCGGGTCTAACGGGAAAACGCAAAGACCAAACAAAATGGTTAAAAAGCAAACCAGCCCAGCAAGAACAACTACTACAACAACCCACCCGGTTGCCACTTGTGACTACTTTATGCCACTTCAACGCAACTCAATTGCTTTCTTTGCCGTTAACAAAGTGTGTGTGTGTGTGTGTGTGTGTGTGTGTGTTAGTGTGTGTGTGCTGGTGTGTGTGTGGTTTTATTAAAATACTCTGACTCTTTCTTTTACTTGTCTGGCCTTCTCTGGCTGTTTTCCGCTTTTCTTTGCCGATGTTTGCTGCAAATAAAAATAATGAAAAGCGGCGGCAAATAAAATTTGCACAAATTATATACACATACATATACAAATACGTATACATGCATACATATATACATATATACAATTATATATTTTTTGTGAGCGTTTTATTTCTTTATGTGCGCAAAATGCATTGAGAAAATAAATAAAATTATAAATAAAAGCAACGCGTGCAGATTTTACGTACACCCTGTAAATCAACCAGGCGTGGTGCATATTCGACAACAACAACATAACAAAAAATAAAACTGAAATGAAAACGTGGCTTTTCAAATATTTTTCAAGCAAAACATCATTTTTTTCAAAAGAACTTTCAATTAAAAGTGAAAATGATTTGTCGAGGCAATGTTTCGTTGCCATTAGCCAAATCATTTTTAATTAAATTTAAACCAAATGCTTCTTTTGAATGTCAGATGATTAAAAACACAATTTTTTTTTTTGAATTAAACTAAAAGTTACAAATTATTCAGCAAAAGTCTGCTTCGCTTAACTCACTCTGTGCACTTTTTATTTAATAACTACCGATTGATAACTGAATTTAACTCCCAAAACTGCTTCAAAAAAATTCTACTATTGATGGCAAAATTTACACCTCGTTTTTCAACATGGCAAAAAAGTCGCGTTGTCTGTCTGTGTGTCCATTATCACAAAAAGCTTTTACCCATCGATGATGTTAAACAACTAATCTAATTGTATTTAAATTGTTCGTGAATGGAAAAAAGTTAATCTCATGGGAGGAGGCCTGTTGCTGTTTATGACCTTGCATTGGGTCTTATCTGTTTGTCGATGAGTTTGTAACCCTTTAAAGGAGTCATTTCCGATTCGTTAAGGAAAATACAATCTGATTCCATGAACATATGTCGGAGTTGACCGATGCTGATGACTATATCATATTGCTGTTATGGAAATAATCGGGTAAAAGATGAGTTTTTGTATGAAAATAATTTTTATTTATAAAGTTGTCTGCATCTAACTCTTAAATTATTCTAATTATTATACTTCTGATATTTGCATAACAAATTAATAACATAAGGCCACCTATGTTATATAGCTTTCATTATTCTTTCCTCCGGTCTGTGGACCTTTTCTCTTGTTAGTGTATTCATTAAAAATTAATTTTGGACTATTTGCTGAAGACTACTTTACACAGGGTTATCAGTTTCATAATCATATTTTAATCTAAGCTACTTGCAAGACGAGCATAATTTTTCTTCTGCTTTTAAAATAATAGTCTCGAGAGTGAAAAATTTAATTTAATTAATATTAACAATTTACTTAACATTACTTTTACTGTTGATTTATTACATTAATTAGTTTAATTAGTCTTTTTTATTTTTGAAAATAAATGCTGCTTACTCGTTAAAAATAACTTCATTTCATATGTACAAATTTATATTATTTATATATTTTATATATATTATTTTTATTTAGTTTTTTATTTCTTTTATAAATATTTTTTTTAATTTCGAACAGAGTATCGAATAGTCAACCAATCCGAGTTTGACATTTTTTGTTAAACACTTTATTTCATTTTGTTGACTTGCTTTTATTTGATAATTTTATACATTTTGGTGCAACTGTTTTCGTTCTGCGTCGTTACAAGCTAGAAACAATAAAAAAGGTGACGCACAGCCAACAACAAGAACAATAATAATAACAGCAATAACAAAAATAACTACACCAACAACAACAACAACAAATGGCAACACTTGTGCGTGTGTCTCCGACTCCAACTGAGACTCCGACGGAGACTGAGACTTTGACTGCTGGGTTGGGGTTTTACAAATAGTGAAATAGCCCAACGTACATCGTAAATATTTCAACTGCAACAACTAGGGAACAGCAACAGCAACACGGACAGCAACAGCAGCAGCACAGCAGCAGCACAGCAGCAGCAGCAATAACGAGCACCAGCAGCAGCAATCGAGAAGCTGGAGAAAATGGAGCCGGGTGGATAACAAGAATGGTGTTGCGGGGGCAGGAAGAGAATCGATAGATTGCACCTGGTACGAAGTACGTTGGAGGAATGTCCCAAACCAGAACCAGAACCCCAACAACCTACGACACCAACAAAACCAGTAAACAACAACAATAGCAAAAGGAAGAACAACAACTTTCAAGAAAAACAAGTAAATAGAAGGTAACACACCCTTGCAGACCGTAGCTTTGAATGATGAAAGCTATATGATATAATGGTCCAATGCTGAGGATTTTTTGATCAAATGTAAGGATAATAACTTGCCTTAGCTGGTGAGTTTGGTCGGAATTAATTTTTTTCGTCTTTCTTTATCTATAAATTGTAAAGTAGAATACAAGAATAAACGTTATAAATTTATCGATAAATGGTTTCCTCACAAGGTTTATATAGAGTTAAAAATTGGATTTTTAAATGGTTTTTTAATTTAAAACACCAACCGATTGTTCCTATTCAATCTATATCGAGGAGCCTGTTAATATGTATATTGGGTAAGTTTGCTTTGGATAACTTTTTAAACAGAAAAGCTTTTCATACAAGAACTAATCTTTCGACAAAACAATCTCATGGATAGTTCTGATATATGTTTTTTCCGTTCCATAAACATAGCTTTAAAACTGAGAGACAGATGGACAGGGCTATATCGACTCTGCTGTTGATGCTTATCAAGAATGCATATACTATACGGGGTCGAACATATATACATTCTACAATGCGTAACAAACTTTCTGACTTAAAAACAATACCCTCTCGTAGGGCATAACAATAATGGGGACAAGTCGAATCGGGCTTTGCTGTAGCGTCCTCCCCATCCCGTTTGCCGCTGTTCCGCTGCAGTTACGCCGGCTTTGCCTTCTGCTTACGCTTCCACGCTTCCAGGCTACCTCGGCAGCCAGCGCACCGCCCGTGGCACGCCCCAGCCCAGCTTGAGCGTTGTGCTCAGCAGTTTTGTAACGTTCCCCTGACTCGCAACCCATGCGAAAATTTGAAGCGATTTATTTACTTTTTGCCATTGCCATTTGCCGCTCCGCAAACCGATGTTGCCCCACTCCCTCTCCCCCTCCGCCACGCCTCTCCGCCCTCTCTCTTTGTATTTTTTGGCAAATGCTCTGCAGCAACAAACTCTGGCATATGGACATTAAAAGCAATTTTAATCAGGACTTTCTTCTTCGAGCTTAACGAAAAAAGAAAACAAAAAAAATATAGTCTATAGTCGACCTTATTGTTCCTTTATACTTATCTAATAAGATAGTTTTATTGGATTATCATTTACATCAACAATAATGGAAGACATAATTTATAATTTTTGTTTTAAATAAACATAAAAGTTTGAATTAGTTCAAAGCAATTATTTGCATGTCCAATTCTTAAAATAATTATAAAAATAAAAAATAGGATTATCCTTTGTATTTATTTTCATTCAACTTCCACACATTGAAAATTGCTCGAATCACTTACGATTGTGATTTGGTTAGTGTATCTAGTTGGTTGGCTATTCCTCACAAGCATTTAACTCCACAGTCACTTTTGTTGTTTTCAATTTTATTGCACAAATGAAAATGGTCTTGTTTTTCATTTTTTCTTTTATACAATTTTTTTCTTTCCTTCGGATCGTAGCTGTCAACATTGCCGTCGCCGGCCAAGTCCTTTATTTTTTTGTTGGTCTTCATTTATATTTTAGCCGAATTTGGACGCATTTGCAGCGTTATGACAAACAAGTGTCCATTTATTTGCCAAATTTAATGTTTCACCATTTTGGCTCTGGTGACAAATTATCCCGCTTCGATTTCTACAAACCCATCAAATCGCACACCCAACAAACAAGAAAAAACGGAAAAGTTGGTAGGCACAAGCCAAGGTATCTCTACTAGGGGATACCCTGCACTGATAAATCTGTGCTTCTTATGCGATAATAATATGTCTGCTTATATATAAATTGGATAATAATATCTTTACAATAGTATGTTTTATTGTTAAGGAACAAATATTAAATAAATAATTATAAATTAAATATTTATATTTTCGAAACTGGTGGAGTTATCTATGAAATGACGTAAGCCTGATCGGATATGAAAGAAATTATTATGTGTATGTTTATATAGACAGACAGACATGTCTATGTTGGCTTGATAGTTGATCCAAGAATTTAAGGATAGATTCTTCTTCCTGAGTTTTACATATTGTCGCAAAAGCTCATTACACCCTATCTATACACCTTAAATGGGTTCAATGGGTATACAAGAAGCGAATGCAGCACTAAGCGGACAACTGTGCTTGAATTTATTAAAAAAAAAAAAAAAAAAAAAACAGTTAATGGGTGTAGCATTTTGTGTAGCTGTAGTCACCCACTGCCAGAGATGGTCCTTGGCTACTTTGGGCCCTGGGTCTGCCACTTATCTTTAAAATATTTAGCAGTCTTTGGCGTGCTTTGCTGTGAAAGCGTTTAGCGTCTCCAGCTAATACAAAATTTATACTAAAAACAAAACGAAAATCTGTCATTGCCATTAAGTAAAGCGCAATTCACGTTTTTCACTAATTGGGCAGGTGTTGGACAGCGCTTTTGGCCAAAAAATGTTCGTTAATTAGCTGCCATGTTGTGTTTCATTTTATATTTTATATTTGATGCTGCTCTTCTTTTACGGTCGAGATCCTATCTAAATTTCATGTAAAACAAAGGTCAAAACATTTGTACACATTTCACTTTTTGTTCTTAGATTCTCCCTCTGACATGTCAGGCACTGGGAGTAAGGAGATGGGTATCAGCGTTGGAGTTGGGTCAAAAATTAATGAATAGATTATGATTAATGAGCGGCGACATCATTAAAATGTATTTATATACATATACACATATACATACATATAGATGTATCTGTATATTCAAATTGCGGTTTGCTGACCATGAATGAAACGAGCCACCATCCAAAATGGAAAATGGTCGCATGCTGAAATGTCATAGCACAAACACAAAGCGAAAAATGGAAAATGTTTAATCATTAGTTTGAATTGCCGCAAAAAGTTTTTCAAGCTACATTTTTTTTTTTCGAGAGCGCTCCTATTTACAACATATGAAAAAGTGCACACAGCAAAATGTAATAAAAAATATATACATACATATACATACATATATATTCTAAAGGCGAGGCAAGTTGCAAAGATAAAAGCGCACGCATCCTTGAAATTTTATTTATTTATAGCCGGCAGCCAGCTGCCCGCTAGTCCCGAGTCGTAGCTACCATTTATGATGTTGTTCTTGTTGTTGTTGTTGTTGTTGTTGTTGTTGCTTCCTTTCCATACTATGATGCTCCTTTATTTTGTATTGCTTGTTTGTTTGTTTGTTAGCTACGAGTCCAACCGCAAAATCTACCCAGCCACAGTTGAGCGGCTCCGATGACGAGACAACGAGACGAGGCAACCGGAGACCGGAGGATGGTCTGCTGGCATTTTGCATATTGCCCATACGCAACGCAGCGTTGCCGTTGGGCAAAAGTTTGCATAGCGCGCCGTTTTGCTTTATTAAAAAGTAGGAAAACGCAAAGTTTTCCTACGAATTATTCCAATTCTAATTTATTTTGTTTGCAAAAGGGAAATATTCTGGTATTTTGTGATCGTTGTCGCAGTTAGATTGTTGAATGATAATGACGATGACCAGCATTACAAGGACGACGCCAGCTTCAACTTCAAACCCAAACCCAAAACCCAACTCCAACTCCATCTCTGTCTCCGACTTGGATAGCGAGTACCACTTGGTTGGTTGGCGAGTTTCAGTCCACTGTGAGTTGCAGCTTTGCAGTTGTGACTTTGGTGGCAATGGCAAATGAGTTTTATGCGACTACAGTTGCACAATGACATGCACATAATTCAAGTTTGTAACAGCATCAAATGCATAGAGTTCTATCTGAATGACTGAAATTAACTATCAGCCGAGTGGTCTGCTGGCTGTGACCCCCTCATCCATTCTCCCCTTCAGCTCGTCGAGTTGCTCCCACTTGACTTGCTTGGCTGCTTTAGATTGACAGCTATACAAAACGGAGGAAGCAGCAACAACAACAACAACAACAGCAACAACAACAACAACAACAACAATTGCAACAACACAACTAACACAGCAACAACATCATCAACACCCAGTTGTAACAGCAGCATTCGTATTATCACAAGGGTCTGACTTATGTGGAGCTTAGTAATACCATTCTTTATTCGTATAGTGCATTAGGGGTTTAGAAAGTTAAAAAGTTGTTTTTCATGATGTGTCGCCCCAAGCGGGCTTATCACTAAACATCTTGTGGCAAAAGTTGGTGTCAGAAGTGATTTTTGCTATTTGCGTTTGGCTTAAATTACACTTTGCTAATCGACCTTCCGGCGAAGTTAACAATTAAACATTATTAATTATTTAATTGAAGAGATAATTACACGTAGCTCAATATATATGCACTGATTTTAATTAATAGTTTAACTATATTTTAAGTTAGCTTTAAAATGTATATTTACTGACTTTTGAGCCGAGTGACTTGAACCTGACACAGTGTCAGACGAAGTGCTGAGATATCTGGGGAATTTCTGGTGGCAAATAGATAGAAGTTTTATTCTATGTCGCATAATTAAAAAAAAAAAAACCTATGAAAAATATGCAGCTATTGGCCAAAATTTTAACGTATATTAAAAGACAGGTAAATGGATTTGCTAGCCAACACTGTAAGCCGTAAAAAATTAAAAAAAAAATTGAGTCCTTATAGTCCGCACATCCTTTGAAGCTGAAGGCCTAAAATTGTAATATATTTTGCAATATCAACAAAATGAATTAAATTTGATATGTCTGTAGTATACGGAACTTGAAACCTCTAGCTGTTATTATCTCTGAGATAAGCTTTTTAAATCTACTCAACTTTTGACGCTGATCAAGAATATATATATACTTAATAGAGTCGGACATTCTTTAATCTGCCTGTTACATAAATTGTTTCGACAATTAAAAGCGCAAATTTTCTTGATTAAGACGATAAATTATGCATTACTTTATATCCTTTTATAATATACATCTGACAAAAACACAACTATATTTAAGGACTTCCAGTTACAAACTTCTTTCCAACTAAGACTCATTCGATGGTCTAATAAATACTTAACGAATCATTAGCTGAGTAACTGAGATAGACTTCATCAAAACATAATCAAAGTTTGTGCGAGATTTTGTTGTTTTTGACGAAGTGGCAGCACCTGAATGGCGCTAATTTGTCCTGACAGTTGAGCATAAGAGTTTTGAACTAATAGAACAATGAAGCGAATGAATGTTGTACGCTGACAACTCGACAGTCAGTTAAAAGAATGCTTGCCTCTTCACGCCACTCTAGCCTGCGTCGTGTTGCACGCAAGTTTCCGCTGTGATAACAGTTTACAGTTGTTGCATTTTATAATCAAAGTTGTTTCTCTTGCTGCTACTTTGAGTTTAACGTCTACATTCGCGTCCTCTTGTTGCTCATCAAAGTTTACCCCAACCGACAGCGCAACAGCCACAGTAAAATGAATGAGCCTGGTTGTGCCCCACACACAGCCCCCCTCCCAACTTATATCTACCTCTGCTCCCCGAGCATGGCCGCATGCTCGCCGGATGCTTAGCCGTTAAACCGACTTCAGAATTAATCAAATCCAAGTCAGATGTTGCGCGCTGCCAAAAAACTTGAGCACAACAACACCGACAGCAAATTTGTTGTTGTTATTCTTGGCAGTTGGTCCTCAACAATCCCAGCACGGAATTGGAGCTCCAACCCGACCCACTCTACTTTGTCCACTTGGCGCTCTCGCTTTAGTGGCCAAAGAGTTGGCGTCCTTTTCATTGCCATAACGCACATTTACAAAATTATATTTGTAAACTTCTCGCACCCTCCACGGCTCATCCTTATTCGCTCCCACCCCAACCCCAAAACCCACTGCCACAACGCAACCCCCGCTTAGATCCTGCTGGCTTTAATGTACAATAAAATTGGGCAAAGTTGGCGCGTACATCACAAATATTAGCGAGTAAAGATGATGACTTGATGACGATAATGAGACTCCTGCGGGGGACGTGGCTTTGGCTCGGTCTGGTTCGGTCTGGCTTACATGACTGGGTTGTAAGCCAAACGTTAATGACGTTATACCGTCAATTTTCTGGCCGCAACCAATATGGCAAAATTCATTCGGCTCGCCCGCTAATGAACACTCAATTACAATGATGTACTGCCAGGACAGTCAGACAGTCGGACCGACATTCAAACTGGCGTCGACTATTGGACTGTGGAGCACTGAGGCAGGCAGGCAGGGAGGCAGGCAGCCTGGCCATGTCTGTATCGGTCCGGCATCGAGTTCATTAACATTTTGCCACGGCCAGAACACAAAAGTTGGGCAACAGTACGTGGCGACGATGGCATTCAGTTAATGAATCTCTAGCCAAGCGCTTGATTTTTTCCTCCTTCTGCTGCTGCTTAAAGTAAAGTTGTGTGTTTGTGGCGTCTGCCAAAACATTTAAGGCAAGATTTTCGAAGATAATTCGACTTAATTCACTGACATTTGATCCGCGCCCAAGCCTTACCAAAAGTTCAAGGATCAATATTCTCTTGAGTTTTGTAAATTTTTTGGTCAGGTGACTTAAGACCGAGTTAAATGAGCTCTTCATTCTAAAAGCAAGAGTTAACTCTGTATACATATTTTTTATTGCATGACCCTTTGAAAATTATGTAAAATAAATCCTTACTAATAAATTTAAGTATTTTATGTTCCTTTGTGTTCTTTTGTGTTCCTTTTGTGAAATGGATTCAGAATTTGTCCGATGTGGTTTTAACTGAAAATTTAAATTTAAATTAAATTAAATTTGTTTAAAATACATACAATAATATATTGATTTTGTCCAATGTCAATCATGCTGTCTGTCCGTTCGTATTAACGCAAATTTTTGTTTGACACCCTTGAAACTTGGAGTGTTCAAATTATGGTGCTACGTCCACTAGGAGGTCAGGTTAGTTAGATAAAATCGATAGTCGCAAATCGAACAAACCACATATCTCCTACAATTATTACATATATAATACATTGAAAAGCTACCTTCTCCAAAGATAGGTAAAAAGAATATTCAGGTTACACACACCCTGTTCTGTGGAACCTGTTATCAGCTGGTAGTACTTTCTGGTATCAGAATATTTTGAGTCGGTTACTTAAGACTGCCTAGTGGCTTTAAGCGTATTAGTTTTAAGCAGGATCATGATCTTTAAGAGTACGATTTTAGATAATGATGGTGAGTAATTAAATAGCCGGTGAAGCCTGTTGTCTTTTGCTGTCATGGAGTGACTTGCTGTCTTAATGTTTTATCTAAAAGTGAGTGATTTCCCAGGGTTAAGGTAATACGATGTTGCATTATGTGGAGGATATTTGCAAAGATTCCGAACGGGGTGTCCTGCCCAAGGTTAATTTAAGGAACTAGTCAAGAAAAGGAAAAAAACATATTTTAAGAAGTGTAGCATAAGTTAAATGTGAAATGAATTGATACTTCCCAAACGAACAAGTGTTCATTTATTAAACCATTATAATCAGTCATAAAATATCATTCGAACCGTTTGGGATTTGATTAAGATAAATATGTCTAAATATTTCCTTTAGCAAAACCCTGCACACGCTACTTTTCCTAGGGCTTAGTATTCTTTATTAAAGTAATTCATTCTTTGATGCTAAATGACATTGATTTACATCAATTCACATCATGTTTAGGTGACTATAAAGATTTAAAACATTTTTTTTTAATTATTTGGTACACTTTCTTGGAAATGGAAATGGACACTGCTTTTATAGGTGATTAAGAAAAATAATATTTATATGGTATATAGCGCCCAAACTGTTAAGTTGCTGGATATAGTAATATAAATAAAATAGCAATACAAATTTGATCTCGTTATCATTTGGGTATCTAAGAGTATTTGCTAGGCGGCATTGTGTTTAATATATTGTTTTATGATTCAGCTGGTTTTTGTGAATGGGTGGCAAACGAATTGTTTTTGCAAATTGACGTTTAATTCGCGTAATTAGTGCGCCGACATTTTTGGGCTTGTTTTCCATTCAATGGTTTTTTTCTCTCAGGCATTTTGCTCGTTTTTCCTATTTTTTTTTATTTTCATTTTAATTAAATTCATTGCCATATTTATGAAACTTTTTTCATTAAATTTAGCGCTTTTTTCTGGGGGCCGTTTCGAACCCTTGGAAATATTTTTGCCAGCCAACCCCATTGGTCAGCGCCTAACCCACTGCCTTCACTGGTAAATATATATGTATATTTTTTGTGGGTTTTACGCATTTCATTTGCACTTTGGGCTTGGCCCCTTTTGGGAACGAAGACTCCAGCGTCTTGGCCAAAAAAACGTTATAAAAATAAAAAGAAAAAAAGAAAATAAAAATTCTGACACCTAAATTGCTGTGACATATTTGATTTATGAGGCCACCTATTTGCCCCAAAAGTGGCGCAACAACAAAAATAAAACCATGGACGACAGCAGCGACAGTAAAGTATAAAAAGGGACCAAGCCAAAGTGGGCAGCAAAGGCGGCACACACATAAAAAACACGAAAGGAAGTGGCACTAAAACAATTACAAAATAAAAACGATTACACGCCACTTCCGGCGACATAAAAAAAAATGGCGCATGGCGCTGACCAGCGATGAGGCGACGCTGAGGTTGAGTCTCACGCTGCCACGAAGATGTAGCAACATCCTGGTCGATGGGGCGCAAAGGGTTGCTACAGCCAACAACAACCATAGACACACTCGCACACACACACACTCGCACACACTCAGACACACACACACACACACACACACTCTGCTACGCACACACATCCATTTAATAAAAGAGGCCACTAAAAGGCGCAGGCAATACAGCACCATAATCTTGGGTTAAAGACCATTAAGAATTTTTATTTTCAATTAAACCCGATTTGCCTTAATGCCCCACAAGGCCGAAAACGATGCTGGCGATGGCGATGGCAATGTCGCCAACATCAACAACAGAAACAACAACAGCAACAACAACAACAGCAATCACAGTGGCAACAATACAAAACAACAACATCGGGTGGGCTGCCCGACAGCAAAAATTTATATGCGCTGCAGATTCTAAAAGGGTCGAGCGGTCGCGTCGTTGACTTAACGCGCTGCCCCAAAGTGGCGCGTTCAGGCAGAACCTTCTACCCCCCAAAGGAACAGTGGACGGCATACGCAACAACAACAACAACAACAACGGCAAAGGCAGGACGGGAATGCGGCTACATTCAAATGCGATTTTTATGCCATTTTCAATACGCCTTCTTTTGGTTTTTGGGCAGGACACGGGCACAGGCACTGGGACAACTCCCGCACTCTTATATCCCATAAACAGCTGTGGCAGCGGAGTGGGTAGGGAGCAGTCTTTGGTTCTAGGTAGCTGCACAAAAATCTCTAGATCAACCTTAGGCAAACACGGCGACGAGCGAGATATTTATATATATATATATATATATACAGATATATGTGGAGCTGAACAGAGAGCGAGAGAGAGCGAGAAAGATGGATAAGCGGAGGTATTGAGAAAGAGTCGGAAAAACAAACTGAAAGCTGCAAAAGAAAAACACAAACAACTTGCAGAGCAACAAAAGTTTGCCGATATAAAAAGTGTGGACTGGTCGAGTGGCCGCCACACAGACATGGTGAATAAAATAGAGCAGAGCCGAACAGAATAGAACGGTATAGCTTAGGCTAGCAGGCTGGCTGGCTGGCTGGCTGGCTGGCTGACTGTCTGGCTGCTTGCTTGGTTGGTTGCCTTTTGGCCCATGGCTGTGTTGGGGAGTGTGGGCACAAAGTATATTTAAGTGCTTAAAGTAAAATGATGTCGTACGAACTCCAAACTAAAAACAAGTTAGTATGGTAACTTTTGGCCTAAGGCAACACACAGAGGGTGTGTGTGTGTGGGAGGCGGTGTGTATGTGTGTGTGTGTGTGTGTGGGAGTGCTCGCAATCCGCACAAAAAATCGCTGTAGCGTATCTGTGAGCTCGCATCTTTGAGATAGTTTAGCGTGAAAATAAAGTAAAGTACGGTAAAATTGTTGGCAGTTGATTATTGAATCGCTTTAGGTCAAAGCTCAACAGCAGTCAGACAGCCAGCCAGACAGACAGACAGACAGACAGCCACCCAAGCAGTCAGCCAGTACCAGCAACAACAGCAACAAAAACAAGACAAACAAGTCAGCAACAGCAACAGCAACAACAACAGCAACAGCAACAGCAGCAATAGCAACATGGCAGGCAAGCAGAGATTAAAGCGTTTATTGATGCGCAGATTGCGCGCATTTTAGCCAGAAGGAATATCGTTGGGGCATGGTAGCACAGACAGGATGCTAGTGGATGCCTCCTTGCCGCATCCTGTGCTATCCTGTACTATGTGCTGTGTGTGTGCCGCATCTGGAACTGAAATTGTCGGTGGCTGTCGTTGCTGTGTTTGCTGCTTACGCTCAAATTGAAATAATTAAATTGATAAAATGTGGCAAAGATTAAGCGCCGCACTTTATTTGGCTTAAAGGCATACCAAAAACAAAAACAACAACAACAAAAAATACCTGACTAAGCCAACTGTGGAGTGTTGATTAAATAAATAAGCCGACATTGCCGATGGCACTTGTGTTTGTTGGTTGTGTGTTTGTGTGTGTGTGTGTGTGTGTGTGTGTATGCGTACGTGTGTGTATGTGTGTGTTTGGTGTGAATGTGTACGTGTGTAACAGGTAATGTTATTTGTCTTTGGCATTATTTTCAAATCGCTTTTGAACTGCCATTTGTTTGGCTGCATTCCGCAAATGCCCTTTGGCTCATTGCTTGGCAAACTTTGAACTGTTCATTAGCCGGCAGCAGAAATTCTGCATTCAACAGCAAATAACTGCTAATAAGTTGCACAAGCTATTTCAATAATGTGCTTCAGAATTTGATTCATGCAAAGTTCTAAATTCAACTCAAATATTCCTTTCAATTATTCGTAGCTGATTTTAATTTGCCCAATATGTGAGTAGCACTCGAATGGGAATTTTGATTTAATTGTTCTCCCTCGTTGTATCGATCTAAATAAATAAGTGACCAGCCTATAAGAGTGTGTGTGTGTGTGTGTGTGCGAGTGTGTGTTGGTGTTTAGTTTACAGAGAGAAAAACATTTTCAATCACAACTACAATCCACCAAAATTCGAGTAACTAAAGTTATCTCAATATTCAGCTTATTTCGAGAAATTAACATTAAAAAATAATCTTTGTTATTTTTGAGTAAGTAAAAAGGTGTGTATTTGATTAATTGAATGGAATTTTCAATAAGCTACAAATACTAAACGATTGCTCATATATACAATTAAGAAATATTAAAAATAATTAAATAAGTACATTCTAAGAAATCTCGATTATTTTTCATACATCAATTAAACTCTAATTTCGCTACTTTCAAGTAATTCAATAATAATTGTTCACAGTGTATCGGCATTTTAAGCCAATTTGATATGTTGGCGATATAATATGTTGCATGTCGGATTCCACGAATATAACTAACCCAATTTGGTTGTGCAAATCTTACGCGTTCGCCCTGGTTTTGACAAGCGTCTGCAGTTGACTTAGTTGTTGTGGCAAATACCAGGCGGGCACCCAACGAGTAAGTGCACACCAGTCGAAAGAGCTCGACAAGACTGTGGTACTGCCCTGCACCCAAGTGCTTGCCAATCCTTAGAGTTGTGGCTTTGATTTCTGTCGGTTAGTGATGCATATTGATGGTCAAGAAACGGGTAAAAGTTTTGATAAGCAATTGGATCTACACTCCCTTATTTTTGTGTCTTTTCCATATTTATATATTATATTATATCTATATATACTCTTCGACAGTTTAAAATGGGTATAGGGTATACAAATGCGCAAAAGCTCTTACTTATGACATGTCAAGTTGCCGCAATTCAATTTTACAGCTTCTTTACGTAAGCACATTACGCATACGTAACGTAGCCAGGGCAATAGATGTGCTTGGGTAAATGCGTGTTTGTGTGTATGTGTATGTGTGTGTGTGTGTGTGTGTGGGTGAAGGTGTATGTTTGTGTGTGTGCTGCTAGTTTAACAAAGACCTAAGGAAAAACAATGCAAATCAAGTTGATGCCGTAATGACCCGAATCCATCACGTAATCAAGTTTCAAAAACCATTGCCTACATTTTGGGGCCACGATGAAATAGTTAATCAATGCCAGGCGACAGTTGGCCTGAAGCGTTAAATTTGTTTCGCTGGCTTATCAAAATCAAGCAGAATCGTCATGTGCACGGCAATGGCAATGGCAGTGGCAGTGGCTGTGGCAATGGCATCCATTCCACATAAGCCATTCCATGATGGCCCAGAAGCAGTGTGGATGCTTTAGACTGCGGCCTTAACCTAACCAAAAGAGGCCGAGCCTAATGGCTTCAACCATTTCCGGGCACCCAAAAAACGTTACCCACAAATTAGTTTTGGGCCGCGTTGCCATTGCCTGCCGTGCGAACAATTGAAAAGCCAAAATCGAATCTTTTCAAAGCCGGACGCACATCCTTCAACACGGCGTCGCCGTTGCCGTCGCCGTCGCCGTTGCCGTTGCTGTCGGCATCGTTGTTGTCGTTCTCGTTTACGTTGTTGTCGTTGGCGTTCACTTTAGAATTCATTAAACGGCTGGCTCTTAATGGAAATGGCCGATAACGTTTGTGCTACGCTTCGATAAGCGTCGACTACGACGACGTGGCCGTAGAAATCCAAAATGCATGGTGCGTAATGGCTGGCATTGGCGCATTGTTTGGGCCGGTCGGCCCTCTAAATCTTGGGGCCAATATCAAAAATGCTCCATAATTCAAAAAAAGCAACAAACAACAACAGCTCTGGTGTAGCGGCTGTAGCAACTGTAGCGTCGG
Source organism: Drosophila kambysellisi (assembly GCA_035042185.1). NCBI lineage: Eukaryota > Metazoa > Arthropoda > Insecta > Diptera > Drosophilidae > Drosophila > Drosophila kambysellisi. Next base: position 354,788 of record JAWNLS010000555.1, on the reverse strand, counting down.
CTGTGGCAGCAACAACAGCAACAACAACAACAATAACATGAACGAGCCACCAATGCCGACAATAACTTCAAAGACCGCAAGTAAATTAATGTTAATTTTATGCTAAAATCGACAAACGGCCAAAATGTAACCAAGAAAATGTTACCGCTGCCCAATACCAATCAACATCAACTGGATCATCATCATTATTATCATAATCGTCATCATCATCAGGGCTCGAAGCCCGATTGGCATTTTGACACGGCTGGGTGGAGGACGGCAGACAACATCCAGCGGAGGAACGAACGGTGCCTTGAGCCGCACCGGATTAACAGCATCAACAGCCGAAAATTTAAATTTATGCCGACTGAGGCACATAATTTAAAAATATCAATCAACTCGATAACGCAGATTGTGTGTAAGGCGATGGACGGTGGGCGTGTGGCCAGCTTCCCAGCTGCCAGCTCTAACAAAAAATCCGCCTCCTCCTATTTTCAATCACTCGGGCACCAGGCAAACAAGCAAACAAACAAATAAAAACAAGCGAGCCCCGAACCCGAATCCAAGCCAAGCGAACTGAGGCGTTGCGCGTCGCCTCTCAAGTCCAGAGAGCACCAAAGTGGCAAAGGCAAAGCAAAAACTTGGTAAACAACAGCAGCAGCAGCAGGAGCAGCAGAGCCAACAAAAGTTGCCGCAGAAGCAGCAGCAGCAGCAGCAGTAGCGTTGGCAGTGGCAACAACCAGTGGCAGCAGAAGTCGATGCAGCTCTCCTTCAATCCGTATTTATCCTTTGGCTCCAAATCCGCTCACTGCCATAGCGTCCATTGGTGCTTGCTTGCTGTGGCTTTGGCTTTGGCTTTGCCACTACCATTCATGAGGATGTGGCTGGAGAGCGGCGCTTTGCCCCAAACTAAGCCCAACTGGTAAGCTTCGCTAGCTGGAAAACTTTGTGTCAGGGAGATGCGGCTGCCTGAGTGAGCTCTAAGAAGTTTAAATGTATTATAGTCGCATTGTGCGCCGATCTCTCTCTCTCTCTCTCTCCTTCTCTCCCTCTCTCCCACTCTCTCTCTCCAACTCTCAACGTATTAGTTTTTGGTGTGGGAACGTGGGATGTGGGTGTACGTATGCGTGTATGTGTGTGTGAGTGGGTGTGTGCGTCTGCATTATACCCATAATGCTGAAAATGGTCTCGGATATGCAACAACAACAACAACAACATACAAACAATAACACCAACAACGGCAAAGCAAAGCCAGAGGCAACCCAACTATGGAAACTAGTAAACAAGTTTTCATCTTTGTTTTTTTTTTTTCGTTTTTTGCAGCATACCATAGCGCAAAGAGCGCGACCAACAGGAACAGCAACAACAACAACAACAGCTACAACAACAACAATTGCAACAACAACAACAGCAGCAACTACAATGAATCGTTGTTAGTGGCAGTCAAAGCGTCACGCTCAAAGGATGCCGTGAACGTCGGCAATGATGAGTGCAACGAGCGTAATCAACAAACATGGGACAAAATTGCATCGACAACAGTTGCAGCAGTGGCAGCAACAACTGTGACAACAACTGCAACTTGAAGCATTTCGCTCCCATTTGCCACACGACGCCACCATAACCAAAGGCAAAAAACAAGTGCACCGTTTCCAACAGCGCTTGATGTCAAAGAGACTTGCAACAACATTTGCAGATGCAGTTCTACTCACTGTGGCACTGCGATGCAATCGCTGCTGCTTCTTCTTCTCTCATTGCTGCAATTCATTCATTAGATGTGGTCAATTCGTCAGTCATTAAAATTTGTAAAGATCATTGCAAAAATGTCAGTAAATATTTTATTAAAACAGAGTTGTGAAATTGTGCAAAAGTATGTGACAAAAAGAAGCATACCTGATTTCATAACGTATATATATATTCACGATCTGTATCGACAGTAGAATTGATTTACTACTTGAAATTTAAAGTTGTGCAAAATAAGTTCGATAATACCAAGTGCACATCAAGCTTATTTAATTTTATCGATAACCCTTGCAATTGATAAATAAGATATGAAGAGATATTGTTAAACAACTGTAAATATTTCATTAAGATTGGATAAGATTAACAGATTCATAGTTTCTTAGCAATCCAATGGACCATAAATTTGTTTCACATTAATCTAAAGGAATGTTACCTTCAAGTTTGTATTAATTGAATGAAATGAAGTTTTATTAATTTCAGTTACAAGTTATTTTATTAATTTTATTAATAACATTTTTCGTCTTTTTAATGTTAATTGAAATTGAAATTGAACATAATTTACTGGAACCATTAAAACCCGAATTTGAAAAATGTAGAAGTTCAAGTAAGAAATTTAGATGAATGGGAAAATCTGTTCACTGCTAGAAGTCTGTCAAAGCTTAAACAAATTTTAAATTTAAAATAATTTTCTTAAATATATAAGCACGAATCTAAATCATTCTTACTGGATAAGACGTTAAATATTGAGATTATTATAGATAACCATACACAATCAAAGTAAGTTATATTTTTTGGAAGTGTATCTGCTATTTGGGTACTTCGATTTGCTTTTGTCGAGCTTAGGCAAGTTAATAATCAACATTTATAATTAGTTTACACGTTCATAATTAGTTCAATGGTTACGGTCGGTAGGCAATTATACGGATGCTCGGAAGTGTTAATTAGGAAAGCTAACCAAATTATTTTACAGATGCAGAAAAGCAAACCAAAATAAAACACTGTTCAAACTCCAGATTAAATCAACATTGTTTTAGAAACAATTAAGCTTGCAATTATTGAACTAATTGTGATGTACAATTTCTCAACTGGTCAACATTAATTGCATTGCAAGTCTTTCAATGCAGTTAGCCACTTTAAAAGGAAAATAAAATGAAATTATTTGTATCTATCAGAAATTGAATGATAAATTTATAAAATTATTCACATCATTCAGAGCTCATTCAATAAACTGAATAAAATGGAATTGAATTCGAAAACTTTGTCACAGCAAATATTGGCTGCAACTTCAAATTCATATATTGTATTATCAACAAAGTGCTGTGTATATATATGTGTGTGTGTGTGTGTGTGTGTGTGTGGGTGTAGCTGTTACTCTTAATTACTTTATTGAGTAGCCTGCATGGTAAGCTTGCCCCCTGCAAAGATGATGTCAATTGAAAAATCGTGTGCAGCTGGCTATGCAGTTTCGAAATAAATGTGGTAGCAACTCCTCAACTTGAGACCAGAAACCGAACAACCGGCAAACATACCGAGCTATCGACCAACCAGTCGTCCAGTCGACCACTCGACCAGGCAACCAGCTGCCCTGGCCATTGAAACGAACAATTTTAAATCGAAAAATCAAAACCCAAAACAAATTCAATGTTCTATTTGTGTGTGTGCTGGCTGTGGCAATCTCTGTTTGCTTCTCTCTCTGTGTGTGTGTGTGTGTGTGTGTGTGTTGCCACTTGTCGTGGCCCACTCGACTAGTTTAGCACGTTGTTGTACAATGGGCAAAAATTGCAATATGCGGTTGGAAAACCGGAAGTTATCATTGATTGAAGAACTTAAATATTTGTGCATAGGAATAAACAGCCCCAACGAAAGCAACGGCGACCGAGACCGGACCTGGCTGAGTCTGCAAATGGCTTTCAGATTGCCAAACCGGAAGCTGATTATGAGTTGGCCAGTGAAGCGAGGAAATGAAGTATCGGCATAATTTCAAACTGAAAACTAAGCTCTGCCTCACGGGTATAAAACAACAGATTTGATATAGTCAATCAGTGGAAAATTAAGCACAACACGAAATGGAATTTTATAAAATCTACAGATGCCATTATCTGTTTTTTTTTTGTTCGATTAGAATACAAATCAATTAATTGAATGCCCCTTTATCTATTAGATTAAAAGCAACGTTGTCGCCTGCGCAATATTTATCCATAGTGAGATGGTTTGGAGCTGTCAGTGAAAGGAACTGACAACAGCAACATAAAAAACAACAAAACAACAACAACAACTAACAGCCAATTAATGACAGCGAACAACTTCAATATCTGTCCACATATCCTGGGGGTAGTCAATGAAAATCAACTAAGCAATTGCAAATACCTCAATACTAACCCACACCCCGCACACTCAAACTCATTCCACACACACACACACACACACTTACTCTGCGAGTTGCACATAGAAGAAAAAACGAAGCAAAATAAATGTTGACTACAACAAGTGCAGCGTTTGGCAAGTGTTTCTAATTAGTTGCTGGCGTCTGTGTGGGCAAAGGACAACTGCAATTGCAGAAAAAAAACAACAACAGCAACAACAAAAAAGAAAACACACACACACACACACACATGCAGACAAACACAAATAGAACAGCTACTAAGTGAGGAGACTGAGAAAATAGAGAAATGAAAACTGAAAACTGAAATATTGTGCGATACCGAAGCCAAAGGACTAACGAGCCAAACAAACAAACACACACACTGCACAGCAGTTTGTGCTCAGGTGTAGGTGGGGGCGGGGCTGGGGGCGGACAACATAAATGTAATGCCATTATTAGTTATCGATACACACACACTCACACACACACATAAGCAGATACACACACACACACCCATAGATGTATACATATATAAGCCTCTGCTCTAAAAACACACACACACACATACATACACGTGTGTGGCGTATATCTATGCCGTGTATGGCTGCGCCGAAGACACCGTTAGTATCCGGCGCAAAAAGATTTGCTAAACATCCGTTAGAAAATTCGCTGTGTGTTGTTGCTGCTGTTGTAAAGATTGTTGGCAATGTGATTGCAGCAAATCAGAAATTACTCGCACAAGTGCGAATGTGAATATTGATGCTGCCACCGCGCTCTCCACACTCACTGCCCCCAAACAGCTCTGTTACCTCAAAGTAGTTGCCACCTATAAGCCCATATGTGAATAAAAAAATAAAAATAAAAAACCAAAAATGATGCTGTTGGCAGAAAGCTGCCACTTCGCCTACTTCTATGTCTACTTCTACTTCTACTTCTACATCCATCTGCAGCAGTAGCAGCAGCAGCAGCAGCTTCAGCTATATCTCCTTACCCCCCCCCCCCCCCCCCCCACCCGCACTCCATTTGTTATTTTGATGCCACTCTCCGCGCTGTGTAGCATCATCGTTCGTTCGTTCGTTCGTTCGCTCGCTCGCTCGCTTACTTGCTACTTCCGCTTCCGAATCCGTTTTGTGTGCTGTCGCCGCAGAAATTTAACGAAGTCACACGTTAGTCGCTGCCGTCGCCAACAGTGTTGTTGCTGTTGTTGTTGTTGTCAGAGAGCAGCAGCATCCCAAACAGCAGCAGCAGCAGCAGCTTTCAAGCTCTTATGCTCAGCCTCTCGCTCTCTCTCTCTCGCTCACTCTCTCGCTCTTATGTCGCTTCATTCACTCTCTTATGTTGAGCTGCAATCGCAGGCCTCGGCTACAGCATCGGCATCGGCATTGGCTTGTTTTCATCGTCATCGGCATCGTCATCATCATCATCATCGTCGCCGTCGCCGTCGTCGCCATCGTCGTCGTCGTCGTCGCCTTCGTTGTCGGCATTTGGCATCGCATCTGTGCGCTTTGTTCAGCATCCTTTTTGGTGCTTTGACGTTGAGTTTGTGTTTCAGTTTCGGAGCGTTCGTCGTTGCAGTCGGTCGCATTGGCGCAACACAACAGTTCCCAATTCCCGTTATCAATCAGTCAAACGTAACGTGGCAACGTGGCGAGTTTTGCGAGTCGTGATTTCGCGCCTCAAATTGTAAGCTGACTTTTCAATTGCAAGCCACTGCGACTCACTGGCTACACTCACTCTAAAAAGTGTGTGTGTGCTTGTGTGTGTGTGTGTGTGTCTTGTTTGCCGGCATTATTGTTGTTGCTACCGTCCATTGTAGTGACAGTCGTCGTCGTCGTCGGCGTCGTCCTGAACGCGGTCGTGGCATTCAGCATACTTGACATTTTCGCCGCCAAATTGTGCGATTTCTTCAGGCTCTGTAGGTGTGTGTGTGTGTGTATGTGTGTAAGCGAGTGTGTGTGTGCGTGTGTGGGTATGTGACTGTGACATTGTCATGAACGTAGCGCACTTTGCTGCTGTCGGCGGCGCTCCTTTTCCTTCCCCTTTCAAGTGCACAAACTCCATCAGCTCCATCGTCAACTCGCAGCGATTGACTGGCAAACAAATTTTGCAATTCAATTTCTATTGTGCATGGGCCAAGTGTGTCACTGAATGTGTCGTTGGCTGTCAATTCAGAAAAAATTTTAAATTGCATGCAAATTAAATAAATAGACAGACACGGCAACAACAACAATATTAACAACAACAACAATAACAACTGGCATCGGCAATTGCAAGCAGAATAATAATAAAAGTACAATAAACTGAAAGAAAGCGGAAGAAGAAGAAGAAGAACTCACTAGGAGTGAAAATGACAGTTTCGAGTTCTGTTCGCAATCAAAGCAAATGTCATTAGCACACGCCACAACATCAACGTCGCTGCTTTCGATTGATAGCCACATCAGCAGAAGCAGCAGCAGCAGCAACCGCAGCAACAGCAACAAATTCAGCAACAGCAGCAACAAACAGCATCAACCGACTCTGAATCGGAGGCGACCCGGGACATTTGCATAACTTGCAGCAAGAGTTCATCGTGAGCACTCGCACACACACCTACTACACATACACACCCACACCACACACACAGACAGGTAAGATCCAAAGTCGATTTCCGTTCCAGCTCACCCGTATACTCCGCATACCCCGCATACCCATCATACCCAGCATATCCAGTTATATCTTTCAGTGCTATCATTTCTATTTTGCTATTTGTTCCCTTTTGCGTCCCGGCATCAACTTTACTGCCGCTTCATCATGCCACGTTAGCGCAACTTTTAGTTATGGCTTTCGCTTTTCGCATAATGTCAGTTTTATTTGGTTTTGGTTTTCACTGGCGCTGAGCAGAGGGCCCAGAGTTAAACCCAACACCCAGATCCAATGGCTTCGACACTGTGCCTTGGCCCCGGCTATTCGGCATCCTTGTAAGATTTATTGTGCCACATACAAACAGACAAACTAACATATAACCACGCATTCACACACACACCCACACACACACATACACATGTATGTGTGTATGTGTGTGTATATAGAAATACACATTCGCGTACATAGTTGTAGTAAACACCTACCACTGCACGTCGAATGGTTTCTATGCGTCGCCTTGGAGCTTATCCGACACCAGCACTACCGTTGGCTTGTTCTTATTCATCTGCAGCAGCAGTGGCAACAGTGGCAGCAGTAGCAGTGGAAGCACCAGCGGTGGCAGCATCGGTAGCCCCATAATCTCTACTATTTGCATCGCAGACTTTGCTTTGGATTTGGCTATGGCAATGGATTTAGTTATGGTTTTTCTTCCGTTCCGGTTTTTTTTTTTTGCTTACAATTCTCTAGTCTTTCTCTGCTGGTTGCGCTTTTTACCACTCGCAGCGCCTTGCCGAAAGTTGCACGTTTGTTTCTTCTTGCCGCTCGCACACTGTGCAAAAACTCTGCCACATTTGCATTTACAATTCGGTTATGGCATTGCACACACTTAAAGACAATACCTCGAGCTGTTAGCCACATTGCAAGCATTTTGCTGATTGCAACATAAGCTGCAAATGCTCCTAATGAATGGCCTTTTGCAGCGAAGCCAAAAGCTGTCAACTAATCCATGGCAAACCCAAGACTTAGACCTAAAATCATCAAAGTCACGGGAAAATTCAAAAGCCTTAAACGTCCTTGTCCTCTTGGACTGCAGGCTTGAATCACTCAAGTGTCATCAGCTTAATTTGAAGTATTGAGTAAATAACTTGTATACATTCCTGTCAAGCTTTTCATTATGGAATGCTGTGTCTCTATTTGACTTGTCCTTTGAATGCACAAAGTTTTACTTATCGTAATTATTATGGCATTTAAAATAATTGTATGTAAGAATATAAGAATGTCTGTAGAAATACATTAAAAAGGAAATAAAAAAAAAATATATATAATTAAATAATTATGTAAATAACAAAAAATTTTGCTTCAGCCACTTTGTCTACTTCTGCTTCCATCTGCAGCACCAATTACTAATTAGTACTCAATTACTTTAATTGTGGTTGTTTCAAAATATACCATTAAAAATAATATTATTATTGCACATCATTATAATTATTTTTTTATGTACTTCAATACTGCCATAGTTGGTATCATTTCTGTAGAAAAATATTTAATTAATATCACATGTAGAAATTATTTAAACTCTTTAATAGTATAAATATACTTGGCTTAAAGGAGCAGTTCTTATTTTATTTCTTTATTAGTCACAATAATGGTTTACTTTTATAGAACTAGTAATTCTTTATTTTTATCTAGGTTTAACTTCGATGTATTTATACAATCGCCAGACTATAGCAGGTCGCATCTTATATTCTATTGACGCCGGGCATTACAAAATTTGATTATCTGCATGCACTCTAGTTTATGTTAAGGTGTCTCTCATGTGCCTAAATATGAAGCAGGCGGGCCAATCCATAAAAGCCGTTCCATCCATTTACTTGTCCGGATGCCGAAGTGCCATAACGCAAAAAACTTTTGCGACCGCACTCCTTTTTCGGCACTGTGTAGCCTTGAGGCAAGCTCATTGTTGTTGCGGCTAAGGCTATAACCATGGCACAGAGCACACACACACACCTTGGCGGCGTGACGTGGGTGCGAGGGGATATGACAACGGATATGCGGATATGTGGACACGGACTACTGAGAGGATTTCACATAAAACGGAAATGGCATTATCCTCGCACATATTGCTGTGCGGATTTTAGTTTTTATTACGGCCGGAACGCGGCTGATGCCCATAAGGAGCATACACACCTTGTGGAAGACCCCACAAAACCTACACCCCAAAGGAAAAAAAAAAAAAAAATACTGAGCAGCAGCATAAATACATTTGTGCCTGTTTGTGTGATACATCAAGGCGACCCGAGGATGGTATCCGGATGGGGGGATGAGGAGCGACCTTTAACGTACGGTAACATTGCTCACCTGGCGGTTGCAATTTATGTGCGTGTGTCCCCTTAAAAATTCGCACACATCTTGCAAGACGCTTTGCTAATAGTTTCAGGCACTGCAGGCGGGGTTTTGTATTGTTTTTGGCGCCATCTACTGGCGGATGGTGGTTAGAGTTACGTTTCGATGTGGCGTATCGCTAACAGTGGTGCGGGTCTTTGTTTTGGCAAGACAAGATTTATGTTGCCCATGGCCAAAAACAACAAGACAGCAAATGGCCACACCCATTGTAGGCAATACGCCCCCACCTCCCACTCCGTCGCTCCGTAACCATCCGTACGGCCCATCTCTCTTTGTGTATTGGAGTTTTGGCAACCTAAACAAACACTTGAGGTGTGTAAACTTGGCCTTGTCCAGCCATTGACTTGGCTACGTTTTTCAGTTTGTTTTGGTTTCACATTTTGTGCGCTTCAAATTGTGGTTAGATTTCGGTTTAGGTTTAGGTTTAGATTTAGGTTTACTTTTACGTTTGGGGTTAAGCAAAGCCTTCTTTGGGTGTCTGTCTGTCTATCGGTCTGTCGGTCTGTCTGCTTGTCTGCCTGGCTGTCTCACTCACTCCTCGGTTTCTTTATTTCTTTGTCCGGCTGACTGTCGTGTCTTGGCTGGTAAGGTTTGATCAGGTCTATTGTGCTTAATCACAGCACGCACATTTACATATTGGTTACCGAAAACTTAAGCAATCCTTTAAGACGCAGCCAGGCAGACGGTGCTGTACAGTGAAACCCTTTTTGCCCCGTTCGTCGTTTTATCTGGCTGCCATTGTTGTGTGGCTTGTAGCTTACTGTGAGACGGTGCGAGGCTTACGCTTAAGTAAACACACACCAAGAAACACACTAACACACACATACACTGTTCGCTGACGGTCGCATCCCTGGGCAACCATTGCCAACCATTTGTGAGCATTGTTTTCACTTTTTTTTTTTTCTTATCCGAATGACTGACTGAAGGAGTGACTGGTTGTAGGATGGTCGCCTGGTGGAGGGGCTATCCCGTACTTTCGGCTGCTACATAAAACATACAGCAAAATCTGAAATTGATGATGGGCAGTGATTGTGAAAGTTGGCAGTCAGTTAAATTGAGTTCAGCTCTGGGCCAGAGCCCCATCCTTTTGTGGATGTCCTTAGCCTGTGGCGTTGCTTCCTTGGGGCGCGTTAATTGCTTTGTGAATGGTGTCCGTCTCGGCCGGAAAGTTAACATTTAACTTTAGTCTATTTTGGACTTTAATCTATTTATAATTGAGGAATGCATAAAGCATGTTAAATAGGAACTTACACAAATTCTGCTTTGTTATGCGCCCTAATCGGGCTGTGGATTGAGTGTTGAGTTTAGTAGGGACCACATTCGGGTTGGGAAGATGGAATGAATCGCCATTGTTTTAAATACGGATTTCAAAACTGTGGTTCTTGTTGCTGTTGTAGATTTTGTATCTGTTGTTTTTGTTGTTGCTGCTGTTGTTGTTGGCGGTTGACTGCTGCCGTTGAGGTAGAGGCGACTCACATAATTTGCATAACTAATTTGTGGAAACTTTTGGCATAGGAAGTTGTTGAAAGTTCTTGAAGGCAAACCTGCCGACCAGGAGCTGGCGCCTCAACTGGAACTGGGCGCTGCGGTAATTTCTTAACATCTGCGCTCCGCAAAAGTGCTTAATTCTTTCAAAATGAACGAGGACAGACATAGACCCCTCATTCGAAATCTGTCCTAATTGAATACATGAGAGCATAAGTTAGCAGTTTGGTACTTTGATATCAACTTTGATTACTTTATGGCTTTATGGCACTTGAGCGTACAATTTGGCTTAGTTAGTAGTTGAGCGCTACAATTGGGACCAATCCACCCCAGGCCACCCAAACACCCCTCAGCTAGTGGCTGCAGTCGCATTATTATGGACTTGCCACACCGGATATCCATTGTGAGCTTCGTTTGGCAACTTGCATGGTCATAAATGATGATGATGTTGATTAATTGCATAGTTTTTTGCTAATCAACCGTGCTTATGTCTCCCATATCGTACCGAGAAATGACTTAATCGACAATAATGTTCATTCAAAACTTCGATTCGATTGTTTTGTATTCATTATAATTAGATTACAACTAATCGCATTATACGAAAAGTTTATTCCAAGTTTACAAATTCTCTATGATTTCTTTGACAGTGAAGCCATCACATCCTCTATTGTAAATTCATTGTTATTTCAATTTGTAAGCTTGAATTTGTTAACCATTGCTCATTGCTCATTTGTGGCTGCAGCAAAGTTTTGCAACACAAAGTTGCTAATTTAGTTTGGTGTTATGAATGAATGAATAATTTAATGTTGGTTCGTCGCAACAAAGTTTGTTCAAATTGTTTACCCCCTAGTGTTGATCTGCTCGCCAGCTAATCGCTAAAAACCTATTGACTTAGTCTCGTTAAGCGTATAAGATTATTAATTTAGATTACTAAAGTGTTTCCAAATAATTTATACAAATTGGAAATGGGTGACAGGTGCGATTAAGTGCTGTTAACCATTAATATGAAACCCTTATAATTTTTGCTAGTCGGCTTAAAACACAATATAAATATATGAATAAAATCCAGCTGCTGGTTGGGTGATGAATTGTTGCCGTTGTGTGTCGGCATCCAGTTATTATTTTTGTTTTTTTTTTATTTGATTAAAATTCGTTATTTTTCACTCTTTTTCAGTTCTCTGAATAATTATACCCTTTAAAATGAAAAAAAGAGCATAATGAAGTTGACAAAATTTACGTAACAGGCAGAAGAAGAAGCATTGACGAAAGCTTTTTTTTGTTGCAATATTGATTATTATTGATATACATTTTATTAAGATTGGATAAAAACCCAGATTTTATTAATCTCAAACTAATGTCAGTAAGCCTTATAAATTTAAACAGATGATTTCTGGGTATCTGCCAGTCGAGTTCTCTCGACTTATGTTTTGTGTAAAATTCCTGGTCTCTATTAAAAATGGAAAAATGTAAAGAATAAAGTGGTGAGCAACAAAAATTAAAAAAATTGTTGAGACTCAAGTGTAAATGTTAAATAAATGGAATTGTAATTGCAAAACACAAAACCAGAAAAATTGCTCAGCTGCACAAAATATTATTGTGATTTTTAGACGCATTTGATTTCGATTCTATCTTTTTGCCACATACATATTTGCAATCAAATCCATATCTCAAACAAATACACAATGGACACCATAGGGTTGTCCCTAAGAGGGACAAGGTACCAATAGTTCATTGAATATTATTTGAATAGTTACTATGTATGTACAACACAAATATTTCCATACAAGAAAATTGATTCTTTTCGAATAATTTGTTCATTTTTTTTTATAATATTTGCTCCAAAAATATAATTATACAAATGGATTAACAAACTCCAGCGCTGATTGAACGGACGCTGTGAATCTCTCTCGAAAGACAAATCCCGACGGAATTCACAATAAAAGTAAAAATAACTTTTCCCACGCGTTATTTGATTAGAGGTTAATTTAAATCTAAAATATACTCTTAGAAAAAGAACTAAGAATAATAGCTAATTTTCAAACGAGAAAAGTGAGAAAATTAATAAAAGCCTTTTTCCAAGAATTTTACTCAAACCCTCAAAGTGTGGCATGTCACCACAGCAGTAAGCAATGTGGTGCAATGATTAAAAAAGAAAGGAAAAGGGAAAACAAAAGAAGGATAAGTCCTCGGGTCTCAAATCACTTTTCATAATTTGTGTTGGACAAAAAGGATCTGCGAGGAGTCGAGTATTCGATATCTTGTTGCCCAATTTATGCTTGTTAAGCGCTAGCTTTACAAATGGCAAGTCTTGTATACATTGGGAAACCAATTAGCATGGAAATTTGAGTCTAAATGCCATGCTCTATTGACGGACTGTTAACGCAATTTACCGCAAGCACTGAAGGCCATAGCAAGCCTAACTGAATGTAGCCAACGTCCAATTTCGGGCCAATGCCATGCCAAATGGCCAGCTAGTTTTGGGGCCAGCCCGATCCCAGGCCCCCCCAGCCTGTGCTCGCCCAGTTAATGGGAAACGGGCACATTTTATGGGCGAAAGGGACGCACCACATGGCGCTTGGGCAGCATTTTAACAAAGTGTTAAACTGAGAATTTTATCTACAATTCGGTAATTCAGAGCCAGCTCCAAGGAATACACTGACCAGGCCAAAAGGAAAAATAAGCAAAAACAACCCAAACCGAAAGCATAAAAAACAAAACGAGTGGATAGAAGAACCAAAACAAAAAAAAAGTGTTAATTTCAGCGTTGCGCTGTGCGCTTAGTTAGCATTACGTGGGAGATACGTAGCCAAAGTACCCGACGAGTGCTGCTCACTGACCTCAGCAATTACTCCACGCCTTTATTTTAATTACACGGAAACAAGAGCAATGAAAAGTAAAAACGGTAACGAGAGAACACCAAATAGACTACTGCGGCGGAGTGGCAAGGCAGCAGGCGCACAAAAGACGTACGGCAAGTAGCAAGCGGCAAGCAGCAAGGAGCAAGGAGCATGAAGCAAGAAGCAAGGAGCGCACAATGCCAAAATTAGGTTATAATCCCGGGGGCATAGTTTTAATTCCCAATACAAATATCACTACATGAATGTACAACGTGCATAAATTTCAATGACGTTGCTGCTTGCTGCTTAGCTGTTAGCCGATTGCTGTTGGCTGTTAGCTGCTGGCTCAGCGCTCCTTCGCCACCGTTACAATTACACGCACAGTCAGACACACACACACACACACATACAGCCAGCCACACATACTCAGTGAAATAGATGCATGGGGAGTTGAGCAGAGACTGATAACAACGCTCATTTAGTTGTACGCTGCTCAGTCAGACAGTCAGTTAGTCCGTCACAGCCAGCGAGTCGAGTCAGTCAATTGAAGATGCTGGCTGGCTGCCTGGCTGCTTGGCTAGCTGCCCAGCCACAAGAGTCGGCATTGCCACAGACACAACCACAGACACAAATATGAGCTCAAATACAGACATTGGTGTGGCAGAGGCACACACAAACGCACACACACACACACACACTGTGGCATTTCTCTCTCTTCGTCGGCTGCTGCTCATTTAAATAAATAAAGAAATCTGGAGTAACTTCTTGAAATTCCAACACATTCCATATCATTACTGAAGCCAACCCACAAAAATTTCCTCAATCCTTGAATGCGACATGTTCATGCACCCACACACACAAGCGCGCACACACACGCATACTTAGAGAGGCAATAGCGCAACCACAAAGCATCTCAGTGGCTGCTGCTGCTGCTGCTGCCGCCGCCAAAAGCATCAACATCAACGTCAGCACCAGCGCCAGACGGAGTCTTAGTCGTAAAAAATTGTAACGGATGTTGTGGCCATGTATGTGTGCTGTACACACAGTACTCACTCACTCACACACACACACAACAGCAACTCACCGATTGAAACAAGTGGAAACGAACAACTGAGCGCCATCTGAACGTTAAGCGTTGAGCGACACACACACACAGAGAGAGACAGAGAGAAATGTGTGTGTGTGTGTGTGTGAGAGAGAGAGAGAGGGATTAAAAGAGCAGTTGGCGAAAAAAGCTTTTTACTCTGTGGTGCTCTTTTGTAACTTGAAACTGCATTCTGTCTGTTGCGTGTGCACGTAAAAAAACAACTTGTGAACTCAAAGGATGGGTTGTGGAGAGGGGGGGGGGGGGGTTGGGGGGCGTGTGGCTGTACTGCTACTTCTGGTGCTGCAAAAAAAGTTGAAAACACCAGAGATGAGAATGAGTTTTTGCCTTGCGTTTAAGTTTGAGTTTTGGCTGCGGGTTTAGTGCGGCATCATTGTTTGTTGCGCCCGAAGAAGTATTGCTGCCACCACGACGGCTGCCTCTGTTGCTGCTGTTGCGGTTATGGTTATTTCTTCTGCCGCCGCCAGCAACGACATTAGCTGCACAGAGGCCGTTGCTGAGTCGTCATCGTGGTCCTCTTGGTGCCACAATGGACCTTTCGGCGTTTTTTATATATATAAATATATATATAATATATATATATATATATATACATATATATATGTAGAGAATGAGCAGCCCCTGTAACGGTCTAGGGCTATTTTATTAGAAAGTTTCAAAGTTAGTTTGCGAGTGCTGCAAAACACAGAGTTGCTGGCGAGATTCTGAATGCTGCAAGCCTAATGATGCCGCTGTGTCTGACAAGAGACAAGAGAAATAGCGCAAGTTATATTGCCGCCGGAATGATTGATTGATATAGATGGGTGTATATTACAATGTATATTATTTAGCCATGGCTTACGAATTTCATCGTTTTCCTACTTTGATTAGCTTTGCACCCTCAGTTAGTTAGAACTTTGTTGCAAGTAAGTAAATTTCTCGAACAAGAGTATTTAGTTTGTTTCGAAACAATAAACAATTAGGTTTATAATTTTCTTTTAGCAACTATTTAATGTTATTCCTTTGATACTTACTTTAAATATCATGGCACATACGGGATCCTTGAGTTAATTTCTTGAGCTGCCAAAGTAAGATGAACTATTATGTAAAAATGGCATTCCATCAAATAATAATAATAATAATAGACCTAATGTCATGTTTATTTATTTTGAGTGCAACAATTTTCAGCTTGAGTTACGAACTAATTAATATCAATGGCAAATAACATGTTCAACCCAGTTGGGACTTGTTTATTGGCATGCGAATTAATTTCAAGAGAAGCGAGCTAATTCATTATTAAGCGAGAACATCACATCATTGATTAGAGTAAAAGAACAGAGTTAGGAATTATTTTCCATTCGTTTTTCCATTCATTTTGTGTTTTTGTGTATTTATACTAAATACCTGCATAGGTAAAGGGTATTTTAACTTGCCTCAAATTCAACATTATAATTATTAGAAAACCTTTTGTGGCAAAAAT
The DNA here is from genome assembly GCA_035042185.1 of Drosophila kambysellisi. Lineage (NCBI taxonomy): Eukaryota > Metazoa > Arthropoda > Insecta > Diptera > Drosophilidae > Drosophila > Drosophila kambysellisi. The sequence goes on along the minus strand of JAWNLS010000555.1, from coordinate 338,796 downwards.
TAAACTCAATAAGTTGTCAATTTTGTTGCTTCACATTCCACTATTCGATTACCATCACAGGCTTTAAGTCTGTTCAAATATAATCCAATATTTGGGCTTCCTTGCAAGATTTGTAAGCTAAGAATGAGCTCTAAATCTAGAAGGCCAAATATAATAATCTCCTTCTGGAACTTAGGTTGGGTCAATTCCAATTCTACACCTGGCCCAATGTGCAATTATTTCCAAGCTGCTGACTCTGAAAATATTAGTCCATTTGGATTATACGCACTTTTAATAAAAATAATAATAATAATAATAATAACGCAGCCGGAGGCAATTTTCCCATCTAGTCATAAAAATATAAATCCCAAAAAGAAATCCAGCTTATGCCGCTGGCAAATGCCTCGATTAGCCAAACTAGCCAATTTGGGGGCGAGCATATACATTCTTGTATGGAAATAAGCAGCTCAACATATTCACATATTCGCATATCCACATCCACATCCACATCTACAGTCACATTCGCATCCACAGTCGTATCCACATGCTGATGCCCCAAAACGTTGGCTTGCCCGTAAAGTGGGCAGAAGTCGCAAAAAAAAAAAAACGCAAGAAAAATGAAATCAAAAACAATAACTTGTCTCCTGACAGCATTCCACAAGCGCCAGGATACCAGGACACCGCCACGCACGTTTTTGCCACGACTCGAGAGTTCGGCTTTGGATTCAGTAACAGCCACAGCCACAGCTTCGGATTCGCTTGACGTCTGCGTCTTCATCTGTGTCGCCATCCTATAACGGTCCCTTTTATATCCTTGCAAAGAGTATTCTAATATTTATGTAACGTTTGTAACACAGCGCAGCCATTACGTACATATATTCTTGATCAGCATTAGCCATATCTGTGTGTTTCGAATCACAATATCTATATATATGTAGATGCCATAGGAAAAATATGTACAGGAAAAATATGTACAGATCCTAAAATATTTATTCATATATCATACATCTACCTTGAGAATAATTGGTCGATTAAGGAAGATTTTTGTGATTCTACTTCTGCCTTCAAGACGGATTAAGCTCACTAGTTATTGCATTCCTAATGTAAACATCAGATCAATATATCATATAGCTCCCATCGGAACAATCTGTCAAAACGTAGCAACCACATAAGTTAACCGTCTTATTTTGCTAGATTTTAAAAGTTAAACTTGTTCCCTGGAAGGGTATGCATTCGTCGGCGTGGCTAACATAAAAGGAACTTGCTTATTTTTTGGTTTCTTTAGAAAAATGTTATTACGTGCCGCTTTCTCTGGCGCTGCCAAGTTATGCAGTGCCGCCTATGCCCAGACACGCTTCCCTGTCCCTGCCCCTCCACCCTACCCCAATATTCTCATTCTCGAAGAGCGCGAGCCTCGCTTGATTGTGTTGTTATTCTGCTTTTGTGTCCTTGTCGCCGGCGTTGGCGTCGTTGTCGTTGTCGTTGCCTCAGCTTATATTGTGTGTGTGTGTGTGTGTGCGTGTGTATGTGTTTGTGCCACTACACATTTTTTCGATACTTCGTCTTAATGTTATCGTCGTGCCCGATGCAGCTCCTTTGGCTGGCTCCTTCAACTGCCTTCGTTGTTGTTGTTGTTGTTGGAGCCTTTGTCGCAACAATTTTATTTGAAGCTGCCACTTTTTTTTCTTCTCTTTTTTTGCTGCTTCATTTTTATACACAATTCCACTTTTTTATGGCCATGGAGTTGAGCGTGTGTGCAGCAGCAACAGCAGCAACAGCAGCAGCAGCAGCAGCAGTAGCAACATCTCGCTCGTCTTTGGCTACGTCTTGGTCTTGGTCTTGGTCTCAATGGCATTAGGGGCTAATATTTGTAGACTTTTCAGAGTTGATTGAGTGGCACGCACTGCCACACATCACACACAGACACACAGAAAAAAACACACTAGCTTCCCATACATAAACATGCTTATATGATTGGGTATGGGAAAGGGGAGCGGTATGGGCGGGGGGATGGAGGATTCAGGATGCTGTGCTTTGTGGGTGGCGCTGGCGGGCGTCTGCGGCGCGGAGTGGTAAAGTGTCGAGGGCTACGTGCGCATTGCTGACATGCCTGTGGCCATACGCTGCCATCGTGTTCATGTGGCCATGTGGCCATGTGATCAGCATCCTGGCAGCGGACGACAACGACGACGACGACGAGGACAACGTTGTTTTCATAGCCTGTGCTGCTTTTAGTTTTGCTGGATTTTTGAATTGATTACGATATCAATTATGTTTGCTTTGGCCATCGATGATGTTGGCAGGACTCGACATTGCTTGGCACACTTGTTTGCTTTTGTGCGTATAATTTGGAATGCTAGCTGCCGATTTAATTTTTGTGTCCATCTATATATGTATGAGTGTGTGTGTGTGTTTATGGTTGTACGTGTGTTAGTGTGTGTTCTAATAGAATGACCACAGTTCCGGCGGGCGCGCACAGTTGTTAGCGTTCTCGCTTGTTCCGCCTGTTATTTGCGCTCGAAAGTATGCTTTGTCTTACACGTACTGGCACATGTAAGCATGTGTGTGTGTGTGTGTGTGAGTGTTAGTGGGTTAGGGTGTACGTGTGTGTATGTGAGAGTGTTGAGACTAGTGCAGGCGCAACTCCGTTGATTTGAATTTGCAATGTTGCAATGCTGCGCGCCCAGTCAGTCAGTCCGGCCATCCGTCCGTCCGTCCATCCGTTCGTGTGCCGTATTGTTTGAACTGCTGCCCGGAAAGCAGCCTCTGAGCCGAGCGGAAGGATTGCGCTACTGTTGCTGGCCCGCTTCTGCCTCGCAAGGGTTTTGTTGCACGGCGGACAACGCGGCGGCTGCTGCTGCTGCTGCTGCTAGCGGCGGGCAATTACGCACTGCAGCCTGGCGATATTAAAGTTGTTGTTATTACTGCTGTTACTGCTGCCGTTGCTGCAACCGCTGCCGCTGCTGCTGCTGCTGCTGAACTGCAAATTTAAACTTTATTTTGAGCTATCCACTGTCTGCAGTTATGCAAATATGAGAAATTGCATTTCACGCAGCCAAAGCATCCAAAATGCAGGACAATAGGGGCAAAGCTACACAAACACATTGTGTGTGTATATTGAAATCTACTGGTTGGTAGCTCACAATTGCATTCCACAACTCCCCCGCCCCGCCCCGCCCCGCCCCCCAATCTACAATCCTTGCCTACGCTACGCCGTTTTCCTTCTACAACATTGGCGAAAAGTTTTCGCATTATTTGAAAATACAGAGCGTGTATTTCGCATCATATTGTGGAGCACTTTTATCGTGCTTCTGCATTGGCTTTTGCTCATTGCTGGCAGCGTTTGTCTATTCGCAGCTTGTATTCACAGTGGCACTCGTATTCGTATTCGTAGTCGCACTTGTATTCGTTGCAGTTGCATTCGTTCCGAGTTCCGCTCATTGTTCGGTATCATCTTGTAATGGTTGTTGGCTGAACATTCGCACATATTTTTCACAATTTAAAATAAATGAGAAGTAATTTAACTGCTCGCCACCATCGCCAGCAGAGGACACATTCTGCAAATTCGAAAGTTTCTCTTGCCACAGGCGAGAACATTTTTTTCTCAACTCAACAAGCAAAATGTGAGTAGTCAGCAATTAGCCGTTCTACCGTAGTGCCATTTGTATAAAAATACTAAAGCGTGAAGGAAGGAAAAATAAACGTAATAAATATCTTCATATATATATGTACATATGTATATATGTATACATGGATATATGCAATTGGTGGAGCTGTATTTTTCTGTCGACAATTTAAATTATTCGGTTTTAATCGATACCTCGTTTGAAGTGAATTGCCTTGCAGCAGACAGTTTCAACCCTATTAGTTGCATCCACACATACATACATATATAAATATATCAGATCTGTAATATACTTTTTTGGTTGCTTCTTTAAAAGTCAAATTATCTCTGTGCTGTTAATTAATGCTAATGGCAAAATATTTGGTGCTTTAGCAAAAACGATATTTTGAAATATGTGAATTGCAAATGAGTTTTGCTTTTTGAAATATGTATCATGGCTTATTTGGACGGCAACTAATTACAAAATATATACGCGTAATATAGCAGTAAAATCAATCAAATATTTAATTTGTGAATTTTAATCATAGCTGCCAATCGAACTGAAATTATATTATTTTGTTAACTGATATCTGACTTCAATTATTCATTTATTGCTGAACTGTAGCTGATTTTAATCATTAGATTATTAAGAAAATCATCTGATAACCAAAAGCTTAATGGGCTGCACAAAATATGGGTATACATAAATTATAAATAGTATACACAACTTTAAATAATAACAATGAATTATGTATCATAAATCAGCAAAATTAATTCTATTTTACCATACAAAATTAAACTAAAAATTCAAATGTATTTTGAAATAATAAATAACATATGTATACGTATGAACAGTAAACAGATTTTAAAATCATATTCGAAATAATATTCAATGTCATATAATTTATATTAATGTCATAATTGCCTGAAGCAGCTCAATTTATTACTTTCTTAGAGTATTTTGATGTCAAGATATAAAATTGATAAGAGATTTATCATGAAAAGTGATTCATACGATCTTAATGTTATTAAAAGCCGCAACTGCTTATGGCCATATGTGAATATGGGTTTATTTTATAATTTAATGGAAAGCCACTGTTTAACCATGTTGTCAAATATGTCAGACATGTTTGCAATATACATATGTACATATGTATGTGTACATACGGAATGTAAGCCGACAATACATAAATATATTGGCTCTGTTATGTATGTATGTATGTACAGACATCTCATTATAGCGGACTTATTGATTAAATATTAAGGCAACCAGAATGCCAGCAAATTGCGTTCTTCTCGCTGTCTCCGCTTCCCATTCCAATTGTCATTCCACTTAATCATCTAAAACACGGTCACAGAAAAGGCAACTTAATTTCTAATTACGCGTGCTATTTGTCAGCATTTTTGCTCCTTCCTCTTCTTCCTCCTCTTCTTCTTCCTCCTCTTCTTCCTCCTCTTCTTCTTCTTCTTGTTCTTTGGCTAGCATTTTTTGCCTTCGAGAGCAATCCGAAGCCGTTTAGGTCTCCCGTTGAGTGGCGGAAATATTTTGCGCATCAAATAGTCCGAGCATGCCTCATTTCCAATTAACAATAAATCCGTTGCAGTCTTGGGTGCAGCGCTGCCGACGCTGCTGTTGCTGTTGCTGTTGACCAACTGAGCGAATGAGTAATTTAATTTTGTTGCAGCTTGGCCTTTGGTGTCGCAGACACCACACGACGGAGGGCAAAAATGCCAAGGCGCACGAATGAGGGAGATAGCCAGAGATAGAGATGCTGATAGAGACAGATGGGTTGACTGCAAAATAGACGGAGAGAGAAAGAGAAAGAGTGTGATAGAGAGAGAGAGAGAGAGAGAGAAGGGTATGGGGATGGGGAAACTGCACACTTTACGCAATTAAAATTGTTGCCAGCGATTTTTTCGCTGTTGCTGCAGCTAAAAGGCATTTAAGTGTGTCTGTTACAGAGCTTTCGTGTCTTGGCTGACGCCACTTCCTGGCCCAGGATGCGGATGAGGATGCTGCCTTGTCTTTCCTGTAGTTGTTGTCGCTGTCGTCTTCTTCCGCTTTGTCGTCGTCGTCTTGGCAGCCCTTTTACTTTTCATTCACAGGTAACTTGCGTTATAATTAAAAAAAAATAGCAAAGCGCATTAGGCAACAAAAGCTGCCAGTGGCAGGCACACACACACACACACACACACACACGCACACAGTGTAAGTGTAAGCCAGAACGGCCACTGTCTGAGCAAATGGGCAATGGGCAATGGGCAATAGCCGATGGGCGAATGGGTGTGCCCAGGCAAGAGGAGCCGCATAAAATGCTTTGGCTAATAGCCATTTTTACTTACTTGAGCGAGAGCAAGTCTCACCTGAACGGCGGGGCCAAAAAGCCAAGTAAGTGCCCTGGGCAAAAAGTTACGCTTGTACACTTTTGTGGCAGGGGTGGTGTGGGTGTGCTGGGAGGCTGTGGGCAGTCTGAAGCCTTGGTTTCGTGCCGTGCGTGCAATTAAATACGCCGTTACATTAACTTTTACAGAGTGTCTGCCTCAATGTCTAAATGTGTGTTTATGTGTGCGCGTGTGTGCGTGTGTGTGTGTGTGTGCTCTGCTGATTGTTGACTTGATTTGTTTTGCTGCCTTTGACGCCGCAGCGCCCCCGTTTTTGCCCCCTTAGTGCCCAGCGACCCCACTCAAAACAAATTGCCGCACTGGCCGCACACACAGACTGCTGAAGGCCAGCGCACAAGTGGATGAAGTAAAATTCGAGGTGGAAAACAGAACACCAACAGAAAAAAAAAACAAAAAAAAAAACAAAAAAAATAAGGAAAAGAAAGCAACAACAACAATAACAAAAACAAACAGCAAATTGTTTTGCTTACTTTTTGTTGTTGAGCGCCAAGTTGCTCATTTGCTCGGGGAGCCCGTTCCTTTATGCGTTTCCTGGCCAACTTTGGCCAATAAATGACTGTAGCTGGACAGCCATAGACCAAGTCGTGCTTTCCCCGCCGCACACCCCCTCCCAAGTGTCGCCCCTTTTATACTGCCTGCTAATCTTAGTTTCAGGCGCGCCAGTCGAAGAACCACGTAAACAAATGTTAACTTTCTCGTTTGCTTTGTGTTTTTGGGAATTTTTTTTGATTTAGTGACTTTAATTTACGCTCTTCTCAGGTGCACCGACTGTTGCCCCCCACCCCCATCATACTCGCACAGCCCAAGCAGCTGTGACCGCCTGGCGGGCACGCAGGCAGTCAGGCAATCCCAGCCCCAAACCCGAAGCCCCATTGCCCAATCTCAACCCACCCTTCCTACCACCCATCTCCATGCGTACTTCAGTCGATAGGAAGCGTCAGCTTCAGCTTCAATTCGTTTTCGTTTTCATTTTTAGTGGTGCGGAAAATTGATTTATTACTTGGAAAATAAAATGTGCTACGTGTCGCACACACACCCACACACACACACAATTACAAACACAGCATCATAGGCACATACCTACGCATTGCCTCCCCTTCAAAAACCATTCGATGCCCCTAACTCACACACACACACAGCCAATACGTAGGCTGACTGAGCAGGAAGACAGGCGGCAGGTGACGGAAGAGTGGGCCTGTTGAGGTGGGGGGGTCGCGCGCATACATAAACGGCGACAGGCAGTCACAGGTCGCTACTTGTCTGTGCCACTGCCCGCGGAATTGCCCCAGACCGCGTCTTGCTGTCAGTTTGTCTGTCAAATCACAAAGACGTCGCCGCTGTTGCCTGCCACTGGCGCAGTTACAGATACGCGCCGAGGGATGCCGCAGTCACCCACTGACTGCCTCTGCACGCAGCTTCAGTGCCTCACGCACATAACGCACGACACAAACACACACACAGACAAACACACAGACACACACAAATATATTTGTACATATGTATACACTTTTGATAGATCAATCAATCAATTCGCATTTCTTTATTTTTTTTTTGCTTGCTGCTGTGTGTTTTTATTATTATTTTTATTTTTTTTTTATAATCTTAATTTGTCTTTCACTCGCGCGACTGGCGACGACTGAACCGCGATTGCCATTCATTTTGTTTTGTCGTTTTCATTTTCACCGTTATTTTTGTTGTTATTGTTGCTGTCCTTGTCTTTGCTCCTGTTCTGATTTCTTTTTCTTCTTCTCTGCTGTGTGTTTTTTTTTTCTCCGCTATACGTATTTGTGCGCTACCAAGCGAGGCAATTGGAATTTCTCAGTCAGCTGAGACAATTTCAGATTACATATACAAATACACGTGTACATATCTCCTGTCTGTCCATCTGTCCATCTCTGTCGAATAACCGACTGAGCACCTGATAAATTGTTGCCTACTTTTGTGCGCTGTCAAACTATAACGGATTTTTGTCTCTCCCACTGTGCAGTGACTTCAATTCGGTTATATATTTGTTTAACCCTTGATGGATGTATGTATATGCATTTATATACATGATTTATTTGCAAATTTTTTATAGATTTGCCATCTTTCAAAAGTCGGTCAGATAAAATAGATGAAAACTGTTATAATGCTGAAATAAAAAATCAAACGAATAGAAATAACTTTCTCATATGACTGAGAGGCAATCATTTTCTTTTGTTTTTTTTTTTATTATAATAATACAAATTGATTGACAGCAAATAAGGCATAATTTTTATAAAACTTTGTGAAGCTTTGTCAAATACTAAAACATTATTTCATTAAAAAACTGCCGCGAATATATTTTTTCGATTTAATACCTTTATCTAAATATATGTTATGTTTGCAAATAGAATTTAAACATAAGTGTGAACAATAAACATTTCATTTAATTGAAAGCAATTGTTGCTGCTGAAATGCATATGTGTTTCACAGTTTTCCAGCCACATATTTCTGATGATCGCATTAGATTTAAAGTAGACCCAAAAAAAAAAAATATATATATTAAAAAACACGAAATTTTTGGAAAGCCCTACAAATCCTATTGTAAAGTGTAAACAAAGCCACCGCAACTGAATTGTGCCACCAGTGCTGGCATTTTGGCATTTTGGCCACCATTGCTACCATTGCTACCATTGCCATGCACATAATCATAGAACCACCCGCATCACAGAGCCAGTGGTGCTATTGTTATTGGAAGTGGCGTTGACTTTGGTTTGTTTTTGCGCCATAATATATTTGATTTGTTGTTGGAATTTGCCGTTTTTGTTTACTTTTTTGTCGATTTCCTTTTTTTTTTTGTCGGCCTATTTATTTGGCTTGACTTTTTGTGGGTTACGTCGATCAATGCCACGCACCGCCCCCGCGTTGAACGTTATTGTAATTGGCATCGCGGCTGGCGACTGCTTTTTTCCTTTTTCTTTTGGTTGTTGTTGTTGTTGTTGTTACATGTATTTGGGCTGTTTTTGCCAATAGGTTGCTTGTTGGTCGGCTTTGGCCATATGTTTTGGCATTTTCGCAATTATTTCTCGCACAAAATGTGGTTTTAGCAGTTTAATTGCTTTTGGCAAGTATATGTCTGTAGTTATTTTGGCAAATTTTCACAACATCAGCATCGATTTATATGCAGCGCACAAGCCACCTTGCCCCTCCCCCTCCATTTCGCGCGCGCCCTCAGCATATAACAAGCGTGAGTAGCAGCTGCTGCTGGTTGCCAACACGCACTAATTGTTGCTGTTGTTGTTGTTGCTGCTGTTGCTGCTGTTGTTGTTGCTGCTGTTGCTGCTGTTGTTGCTGCTGTTGCTGCTGTTGTTTGTGGCTCAGCAATAAAACCTGAGCTATGTGGCCCGCTTTTCCGCATTTCCTGTTCCATTTCACATGAGCGATACAGACAGAGAGAGTGTGTGTGAGCAAAGAGAGATGGAGAGAGAGAGCGGGAGAGAGAGAGGGGAAGAGAGTTGGTGGCATTCATGTTATACGCGGCGTATGCGTGACATTAATTTAATTGCAATTTCACATCTCGTATGCCTTAGGAGTTCGGTTTTGGCGTCAATGTGTGTATGGCGTCGTCATGTGGTGGCAAAGCGCCCTCGTGGCAAAAGTTATAAAAACCAGATTTACAAAATGTTAACTTTGATTTCATTTCTTATTTACGAGTATGTGTGGGTTACGCTTGGTTAGCTAAACAGCCCAAACACCCATCGACGCATCCACCACACTGTGACTATTAGCAGCTGTTGCTCAAAGTTGACGTCGACTGTGACGGTGACGGCGACGGCGACGTTGAAGTTGACGTCAACGTCAACGTCGACGAGTATCGGATTACATGTGCGCTTTGATGGCTTGCCTTCTGTCAGCATTGCTGCCACATCCTGCGGCTGACGTTTCACTTTAATGAGTTAATTATAACCGAAAGGCGTCGATTATGCTCAGTTATGCGAACACGAACTGTTGCCACTTTTTGCCGTTGCCAGCATATCGCGTGCTTCAGTTAACCAGAATACCAAAAGGTGTTCGCGTGCATGTGTGTGTGTGTGTGTGTAATTGTATGATTGTGGGTGTGTTTCTCGACGTTTGCATCGTCATCGATGTCGTCTTTGGTTGTGACACTTCTTCGGCATCTTTGGAGCACATTATGATAATGGCTTGTTTGTTTGTATATAGTCGGAATCGCTGCCAACTGCTTGTCCTGGCGACAGGTGCGACGGGACTTAAAGTCCTTAGCGCAGGCAGTGCTCGAAGTTCACCGTTATTGTTGTTGTTGTTGTTGTTTTTTGTTCCTTGACAGCCAGCACAAATGATGCCGTTTATTGAGTGCTTTAAGTGTGCGGTTTCTCTTTGGGTTTGGGAGTGGGTGGGTGTGTGTGTGTATGAGTCTGTGTGTATTCGATTATGGTGTAATTGCCAACTCTCTCCATTTCTCACAGTTTTTAATTGGCAATTCGATTTTTTACTTGGCGTACGTGTCGTATGCATAATGTGCGGGCTTAGTGAAAGATGCGCGCTCTGTTTTGGATTTGGAGTACAATTGGCTGTGCGCTTTGGTCTGTGTGTGCGTTGTCATTTGCAGCATGATTAATTGATGCTCATCAATGCGATTAAACTCGATTAAGCGGCAACACTCGCGCCTCGCCAGCTGTCCAAAACTTTTCCCACTGATCCAAGCGACAAGCAAATGCGAGCCCCGTCCAATGATGCTCACGATGTCTTTGTCGATGTTGTTGTCGATGGTGGTGCCACCGAAGCGAGGATGCCACCGAAGCGACGATGCCTTCGAACGTAAATTGTGCAAATTTTAATTAATTTTGTATAATCCTTTTGTAATATTCACAAATGAATACAAATTGATATTAATTCTTAAGTGCTTGGCATTGACGGAAATCCGCTTGTGCATTGCCGCTCTGCGGTGTGGGTGAGTGAAAAGGATTTGTGTTCCACTCTGGCGGCTATGGCCCGATACTTTATCGCTATTGCCTTCAATACGAACGCACTGATGGATCACATGAATTATGCAAATAAGATACTTATTTGCCCATACATATATGCATGTGAGTTTGTATAATTATGTGCGATGTTGCATAATGAGACGCGGTGCGGCAAGCAATTACACTCACCTGTGTCAGTCACATTCTACATTTTTATTAATTATAAATTATTATGATTATAATATGCATAAATCGATAGATCATAAATTTTGATAAGTATTGCAAAAACGAATAAATTATTGGTTGCGGCTTCCTTTCAATTGTTTTAGCTCCTGCTTCATCTACTTCATATATGTGATTATGTTTAGGTTGTTTATTCGGTTGCATGCACTGTGAAGCATGCAACCCAAAATTGACTAGCTATTATGTCTATTGAGAAGCATACTTGATAAACTAATTTAAATCGAGTACTTGCGGTTCTCTCTCTCCCTCTCAATTGAATTTAAATACGTACAATGGATGTTGGCAAATAAATCTATTCAATTACGTATATCAATTTATGACTATATACATATACACATACATATATTCGACTGAAGCTGTTTATTATTTCTTAAATATTAGAAAGCTTACAAGTAAAATCGGGTTGAGAAAACATTTAAACTGTTAATCTCGGGAATTAAGCCAGAATCAATGTGCCAAATTAAAAGTGTAAAGTACTGAGATTAACACGACTTATTTTGATATGAGTTAATCAATTAAATGGAAAAGAGGTAAACAGCTGAAAAGTGGATAGAGTTTAAATTAATAAATGATAAATATAAATACATACACAGATGAAATGAATTAAGCCAGCTTCCAAACAATTTAATATTCACATTTGTCAAATGTTTGCAAATATTATTTGCCCAATTAAATTTGGAATTTCTGTTTATGCAGAATTTATTTTATATCTGCTCTGCTCAATTTGATAATCAAATTAAATGTGATTTAGTGCTTGAACTTCGCTTTAAAATCTCTCAAATATGCGCACAGAGAGAGAGAGAGAGAGAGAGAGAGAGAGAGTGAGCGAAAGGAAGAGAGAGATACACTTTGTTACAGTAATGGATGTTGTATCTACAAATGCAAATTTGCGTTGCGCATTAACCAAAATTAAATCAGCTAATGAAAGTCAACTGAAAAGATATATCTATATAAATTTAATAAACATTTGCCTGCAACTAATTCAATCTATAGTATTACCCAATCATGTCCATACATTTGGCTATTAAATCACAATTTGTGCGAATGTGTATACACGTGTACACATATATATGTGTGTGTGTGTGTGTGTGTGTGCATTGATAATTGTCAGCAATTTTGTTAACATGCATTCCTATCCGCAATTGCTATAGTTTGTTGTTGTTGTTGTTGTTGTTATTGTTATTGTTGCTGGTCGTGTTGTCTGGTAAGTCTATTGTGCATATTTGGTTGCTGACGATAAGGACTTTTTGGAATGGATTATAAATGCATTTAGTATGCAAATTTCCAACATTTTTGGACAAATTTAATTCTCTTAAGGTTCAATGATAACTATCACTGTTGAGTCTTTTAGTTGGTTTCGTATCAGCGCACACAGATACACACACAGAGACAGACACACACACAAACACACACATAGCGGACATTCTAAACATTTAAACATTATCAATGACAAATTTGATGAAATAATAATGATTTATTTGGCAAATTGCTCAAGTGTGCAAAGTCAAAAGTATGAATGCCACATTTGTTAGCCAGTTGTGTTTTGGTTGTATTGTTATTGTTGTTATTGTTTTGTATTGTTGTAACACGTTGTAATTGCTGTTTGACATGACATTAATATTTGAGCTGCGTGTTGGGAACGGCAGGCACACTTTGTGGGCTCATTACTAAAACACAAAATGATTTATTAAAATGTGAAATGTTTGCAGGCATTTAGTGCATTTTGCCATTGCTGACTTTAATTTGATGCCATGCAAGCATATGTGATTCGCATATTAAAAATGCATGCAAAACATTTTGCAAGCAACCAGGCAAAACAAAATGACAACGAAACGCGAATGTGATGCAAAAGTTTTTGCGCTTTTGATTCTTGTTAATGAAGTCATTAGAGTGTGGAAAAGTTCATTAAACAATTGCACCGGATAATGCACAAGTTACCAACTGTGCTTTACTCTGAAGTTGTGGTTTTGTACCATTACCAATGCTACAACTACCACCACCACCACCACCCAGGGGGGGGGGGCTTAAGAACTTTAATTGGCTGCGGCACACGCTGCGTATGCGCGATGTGCGATAACTTCCATTTGCACATGTATGGGCCAAACAAAAAAAAAAAAAAAAGAAAAGGGGGCGAAAGGGGGCACGCCCACTGTAGCAGCAGCTGTGGCTCGTCGTGACAAAGCCAACCAAAAGTGCCGCTAATGCGCTTAACTACTTGAAATATATGCCGTGTGGGCGTGTCAGTGTTGGCACTTTGACTGTTGGGCTGGTTGGCTCTTTTTGGTTGGTTTGACTGGCGTGCCATTCAAATTAAATATTTGAATATTTTACGGGCGACTACGGACCGCGCAGCAGCAGCAGCAGCAGCAGCAGCAGCTGCTGTACGACTGACACTTATCTCCTTATTTGACTGCTAATAAATGCGATGCTTATTAATTTGCCACATGTGCGGTGTCAAACTTTTGTCACTTGGCTAAGCTCTTGGCTCTCTCCCTGTCCCTGTCCCTCTCCATCTCCCTCTCTCTCTCCCTCTTTGAAAGTTAATATGCGTATGTACGCAATGCGGACCAAGCCTGAAATAATATATTCTCTTGTTGCCAGTGTTTATTATCTCTAAAATGCACAATTAGTTGATGTTTTTGCGGTGCTAATGCCTTAATGCCAACACACACAAACACACACACACAAACACACACAAACACACACACACAAACACACACAAACACACACACATCGATAAATTGCTGGGAGTGCAGCGATAAGTGCCAAACTACAAATATAATATGCACATTATATACATATAAACTCACACACATATACACATACATATACACATACACATACATACATATGTTGTCTATGTGTCGCTATCTGCATCTGTTCACTACCTCCCACACCCCCCCGCTCTGCTTTTCCTTGCGTCGAGTTCATTATTGTCGCTGCCGTGTTGTGCGGTCAGCGAAATGGGCGATAATTATGTAGTGTATTCATTATTTTAACCGCTAATTACATAAAATGCATATTAGCATGGAAATTATTTATAAATATGTTTTTCCAAATGACACTTTGGCCCATGCCACAGCACTTACAGCACACACACACACACGCACACACACACACACACAGAGTAAATGAATTCCACGACTGCTCATCTTGAATTAGCTACATTGTTTGCTACGTTTTTCTGTGTTTTATCATAATTTTTGGGTAATTTATTGCTGGCTTTTCACTATCGATTTTTGCTTCGGCGCAGATTTCTCCCTAATGCGTATTATGCATCTGATTTAGTTGTTTTTATACCCTCGATCTGCTATCGGGCTAAAATGTGCATAGAATGTTATACCAAAATCAAAGCTTTAATTGAATAATGATTGAAAGTGACCAAATCTTGAAGAAGTTTGATTTCATTTTAGAAAATTAGCAAAACAAAAATTTATAAAAAATATCAACGTTTTTATCTTTTATCTTCCTCCTATCTTCTATATTGCGAAGTATATGCGATATGCGATTTAGACTCCATATACAGGGTATCTTCACGTCTGACACTCTGTTCACTTTCCTTGTTGGTATTGCAACTGTTCCAGTGGATGTTGCCAGTGGCATTTATGTTGTTTTAAAATTGACAGTGCGGGCGGGATTTTGTTTTTTCCATATTCAATTCGTATGTAAATTTGCAACTTAATTGTTTTGTGTCATTTTTGTGAATAATATGCGCATTTTGATGGCATACTTGTAATGTTGGCCAGATAATTGAAATTGAAATGAAATTATGATCTGATTTCAGGTGAATGCATTTACATTCTAAAATTGTTGAAATATTTTTCAATTTGAATACTGCCTCATTTACTGTCCATTGAATGAGTTTCATATCAGCCCGAAAAATGTTCAAATTTTGTGAAAATACTTGGCACAGTTCTGGGCACAGATGAGCCAGCCAATATTTGGGCCAAACTTACAAGAAACGAGAAAAAAACGAAGTGGAGCAAAAACATGGACAGCTCCTTTTTCTTTGCAGTTTATTATATGCTCAACTTTACATTTAGAAATATAAATCCCCATGAAGCGAAATGCACGCAAAAGAAATTCCAGATATTAAACCAAGCCATTTGCTTGTAGTTTTTTAACGACCGAGTGCAAAAAAATGGCACAAGCAACAAAAAAAATCAACAACAATGGCAAAGACAATGCGAAGAGTGGGTGAGAGAAGAGGAGAGAGAGAGAGAGATAGAGAGAGAACGAGAAATGGCAAATGGCTAATATGTATAAATTTCAACAAAATATCTTAAACTTAATAAAAGTTTTGAAGTTTTTTTTTTTTTTTTTTTTTTTGTTTGTTTTGGGTTTTAGTTTGGCTGCAGAATTTCGAATACCTTTCAACTTTTGGCTAAATAATCTGCAAATACACACCCACACACACACACACACATAGATGCTAGTCTGTATATGGTTATGCAAATAGCAGCATCGTATCTGCAGCTCCCCATATCCGAACATGTGTACATTATCAATTCATGGCAAAAGAAAAACTTCATTTTTGCCAACCGAAAAACCCTCGGCAACAGCAACAACAATAACAATGCGGAGACGATGGGGGCGGAGATGGGGGTCATGATGATGACACCCCTGTTGCGGCAGCAAGTGGCAAATGGGCCACAGGACAAATGGCTTGGTGCTGCAGGACGTCGCAGGGCAAGTCAGCGCTTAGCAGAGGAACGGCTCGGGACGGAAGAGGAGCGACACTGACAACTCCCCAGATGGATGCTGCTCCCGATGCTGATGCTTCTGCCTGATGCTTCTGCTGATGTTGATGCTGCTGCCTTCTGCCTGATGCCTGACATCCGAACCAAACTTGCGTTGATGCCTTCCAGTTAAAAGTTTATTTAAACTTTCTTGTTCTGTGTTTTGCCCTACCACATACTGATGCAAAAAACACAACCACACACACACACACACACACACACAAAACACCCACACGAGCGCAAGAGTATAATAAAAATGTGTTGCATTAAATATGCAGCTTTACAACAAATGAGCCTGGCAGGTAATGCGCGCTGATGCCCAAATAATCAACTCAACTCAGCTCGGCTCAACTGAGCTGATCAAAACACAAAGTTTGTTTAATCAAATTGAATTACAACAAACATGCCACAGGGCTGTAAACAACACAACACATACGTGTACAACAAAAAACATGAATAACAATGAGCACAATAGCTAGAAATAATACCCAAGTATGTGTTAACGAATTCCAAATACTCTAACAAGCATTTTAACATAAAATATCTTGAGAAAGGTGGACTCGCTTCCTTGGGAAAGCATTCTATAAAGTTATCGAAAAGTATTAGACAACGTAAACTATTCCTGAAGATTCCTTTTGGAACAGCTATATGCATTCTTATACTAAACAAATCTATTGACAACCTCAAAAAATAAATCAATTATTTAGGGTGAATGTGAAGCAAAAATATACAAAACAGCTCAAATCTTGACCACTTTAAACACTAAAGAAATATAGCTGACTTCGGCTGACTATTTCCATTATTAGAAAATATTTAATATTAAAGAATTAATTTTTTAGAAATATACTCAGCCTTTTGTAATTTAAGTGTATCCTTCAACGGATTCGTCTTCAGTGATAAAAATGTGGATAAAAATAAGTATAAAAATTCCTGATCTATATCTGGCGAAAGATATACTAAAAATAAACACTCCGCTGTATATACTAAACCATTAATAACCCTCTCTAAATTATAGTATACCTAGCAAAAAGAAGGGTATACAAAATCAGCAACTTTGACACTTTTGTTGCCCATGTTTAATGAAAAGTCTTGCATTTGTTTTTTGGATCGTTTGGTTTCTTTTTTTTTGTCATTTTGGGCTGCCAAACGGCCATCTGGGCTTTAAATTGAAATTCGAATGCGCATTGGATAATTAAAATTTCATCACATTATTAACCGAAAATGTCTCGCGGCTTTTCCAAAATCCAATCAAAGTGGATTTAGGTTAAGCAGAGTAAATATCAATGTGTGTGTGCCTGTGTGAGCTGATACCTTTTGCCTGGACGGACTTGTTAATTTAAGCAACAAAAGTTGCAAACAACAAACAAACAACAACAACAACAACAAATAATAAAAAAAAGGAAGCGAGAAAAAAATCACATGAAATGTGATGACGTCCCCTCCATCATATCCCCCCCCCCCCATCCTGTCTGGGCGAGCCATAAAAATATGAGCATTATTAAAAGCCATGCATGAGGCACGGACATCTGAGAGTGGCACAGTCACTGCCTGGGGAAACGGCACGTAAATCGTAAAAAAGGTTTCCACCAGAACAATGCCCAGGACGGGGCGACAGTGATGCCGGACGAGAGACTACGTGCCACTTTTTGTTCTTTGCAGCATACAGTAGCTAATACTGTTTTCAAATAAAAAAAAAAAACAGAAACCATATGCCATATGCCATATAAGTCATTAACGTCTTCTCACTAGAGTTTTCTAAATCGAGTTTGATGCCAATAGAAGAAATCAATTTATTAGCCTGTCATCTGACTATCTATAAGTCAAAGTTTAGCAACATGTTACTGTTAATAGGTCACAGATTGAATTTCACAATATCTTAACAATATTTATGCTTCTGGAAAAAAACTATTTTGAACATAGTTTTCTCGACTTTTCAAGAATTTTGAAATCAATTCAAGCATAAATTAAAGTAAAAATATTTAAAGGCTCATATTAAAGTTGTGGCTACTTTGTAATTGTACATAAAGCTATATCCTAAATACTTGTATGCTCCATTAAGCACAAACAAATTAATTAATACAAATACACATATTCATATAATCATATAAAACAAGTAAGATGCTGTAGTCGAGTTAACTCGACTACGATATACCCTTAACACAGTTGTTAAATATATTCTAGTTTTCTTGGCAAATTTCCCATTAAGATGATTTGCGCCCAAATGCCCGAACTGAATGGCTACAAACACATGCATATACATACATAAATACACACATACACACGTACACGAAAGAGTAGTTATCGGGGCTCTGCAGAATCACACAAATATATTGACGCTAGCGTCGATTATCATGTCATCTCTTTCTCACACATGCGCTTGCCTATTTATATGTATAGAGAAAATTCTTTCGGCTGCTGACAGAAATGAGATCAATATGAGAATATATTTTCGACTATAACTTTGGTGTTTCTTATCAGATCTTAATCTATAGTATTTATAAATAAGAAGCCTCTGCCTCTTAAATTGTGGAATTTATTGATTTCGGAAATCGAAATGTATCTTTAATTGAGAAATTGAGGCAGTTATCGATAAAATAATGCAAACTTGAGATCCGTGTGTTCATACAGACGGATGGACGGACAGACAGACGGACGGACGGACACACGACTGTTGTTCCTGATCAAGAATATATATACTTTATGGGGTCGAAGATGCTTTCTTCTGCCTGTTACATACATTTGCACAAAATCAATATACCCTTTTTACCCATTTTTAATGGGTTAAGGGTATAAAAAGTATTATTGATTATGAGCTAAATTGGCACTTCATATTTAAAAAAAAAACCATTAATAGCTGTGTAAGTTAAACTGCGAAAAAAAAAATAAATAAACCAGCTAAAATGATTTTCAAAATTTTAAATTGTATTGATTCTCTACCAATTTTAGTTCTTTAAGGCTACAAGTATTTAGCTGCTTACTAATAATAATATTTAATTAAAAGAATGATTAAATGTTTTAAATGTCTCGTTAATATTTTTCAAGAACCTCGACACTGTTGGCTTTATTTACAAATTGTCTGAAGTGAAATGCAAGTGGGTTTATTTAAATAACGAAATCGTCTTTAGTGTTTAGCTCTGCTTCTGCCCCTTTATGACTTATGCATGTCTGATTGGTAACAATCGGCTTTGCCACGAATCTCATTAATGATATTTACATTGTTGTTGCAACAGCAGCAGCAGCAGCAGCAGCTCAATGCTCAAATGCAAAATAAAAAAATCAACCATCAAAGCCACATAAAATAGGCCATCTAACTGACTGAATGACTGACTGACTGACTGACTGACGTGCTCACTCGACAACTGACTAACTATCTGACAGTCAATCCTGTCTGATACGGCATCTTGCTGGAGCCTAAGAGAGAGGAGAGAGGAGTCTGTTGGCTTTTTGGGTTGATAGTCCAGGCTTTTTTGGCGACGGCTTATGCACATAAGTCGATTATGGTCACCCTTTGCTTAACTAGGACTTGCTTTGACTGTATACGTGTGTGTATGTGTGTGTGTGAGTGAGTGTGTGTGAGTGTGTATATTATAGTTGTTTGCATTTCTTTTTGTTCGGTTGACCATAAATTTGTGATGTTGCCCCATTGCTAAGTTCATGACTGTGTGCAGAACTTAGCAAACAAAATGAAAGAAAAGTCGCAATAACTGTGACAGTCGTCAAATGGCTAAGATCCCGGGAAAGAGTGGATGACAGAGAATGAGTGAGAGAGAGAGAGATAGATAGGTTGAGAGAGGGAAGGATGCTTAGAGCTCGGGCTTGGCCAAACGCAAGTAGCACACAACAGTATCAAGTGTTGCTTTTGACGGCTGCATATTGACTTAACTGTAAAAATAACAACAGCAGCAGCAGCAGCAGCAGCTGCAACAACAATAACAACACCACCCACGGCAACAACAACAACAACAACAACAAGAGCAACATCAGACATGCCAATGACAGTTCAGAGTGAAGCGGACTGAAAGATATCGCAGATATGTCTGTGTTTTTTGTATATACATATGTATGTACTTGGTGCAGTTGTGTGAAAGTATCTGAGGGAATGCCCAGCAGCGGGAGCCTGCGGACTGTCCTGCGAACAAGTTTATTCAAGTACTGCGGGAATAGAAGGAGAGGAGCAGAAGGAGCATAGGTGTGCGGACCATGTCCATGGAGCGTGCTCTGCAAGTGTTTGGATTGAGTTGTTAGGCAACTGATTTGATTTACTGAATAATAAAAAACGAAAACATGTAGACACACACTAACAGAAACACACACATGAAGACAGGCAAACGGACAGACTGACAGACTGACTGACTGACTGACGGGCCATAAACAGTCATAGACACTTGGACATGGCCTTTGCTGTAGATTGGGCCACGAAAAGGGAAGTTTATCAACTACAATAAGAAAATGTGACAAGCAGAATAAACTTTTTGCAAGACAAATTTGTTATCGTTGCTTTTGTTATTGTCGTTTGCCATTGCATGAGTATAAGTTCCATAAAAAATGCAAAATACACAAGCACCAAAATAATACTTACATATACAAAAATACACAAAATAAATAAATAAAGTAAAAAGAGCAACACACAGACACAAAAATAAGAAAAGGAAAATTGAGCAAAAAAAAATGAAGTGAAGAAAAACTACACAACAAAAATGTTCGTATCGAAATATAAAACGAATTGAACTAACAAAATGATAAAATTTCATGCAGAAAAGAAAAATTACATTCCCATTTTTTGGTTGCATGTGGCACAGTCTGGAGCGAAAGTGCAAAATTGTAACGAGATTTACGAAGTGAAGAGAATATACCCTATAGAATACAAGTAGATGGATTGACGGATGCGATAGATACAGATACGTACAGATGTCAGAGCTTTTGACAAATGTCTGACAGTCGAACTAAGTATATATGTAAATAAATATTCGTGTGTGTCTCTGTGTGTGTCTCTGTGTGTGTTTTCTGTGCATGCAGAGATATTAAATTCGAGATGGAGAAAAAAGCACAAGTAAATCGATTAAATTTTACGTAGGCAACACAACTTTAAAATATCCTTAATTGAGAGTTGGGAGCCGAACCAGATTAACTTCGGAGCTATGCAAGTGTAATTTAAATTCCCTATAACTATGTATATGCGCATAGGTATTTTTGCAACAATTAAGCATGCAACATTGGCGAGCAGCCCAACAATTTCAATGTATTTTCAATGCACGCCTGAACGAAATGTAATTTTGTGCAATGAAGCAAATGAAAAAGGAAACAAATGCTGACACATTTAATTTATAAAGGAGATCTGAAAAACACAATAAATATAAGGAAAAATATTTTGCATTTGTGGCACACCACTCTGATTGTAAATGTGACACCCACACACACACACACACACTGTAACAGTAGTCGTTCAAGCGAGGCGTGCTGTTATAATACATATAAAAATATAAAATATGGGCAAACATGACGTATGCGTAGCATAAACCAAAGACAAATGAACAATTGGATATAAATAAGCGAAGCTGCATGCCAACCCACACACACACACACACACACGTACACACACAGTCACAGTGAGTCGAATGCGACAGCTGTAAAGTGAGCCCAAAATGAAATGCGTTGCACGACACGCTAGGCAACAAAATGGCAAATATGCAACAAAAGCGACCCAAAAATTAACAGCAATAGCAACAGAAACAGCATCAGCAACAACAGCTACAGCTACAGCAACAACAATAAATACAACAGAATGGCAGAAAAAAAAGAAGAAGTAAAACAGACAGGCAGAGTAAAGCGTAGAGTGTGTCGTGTAAAAGCCTTTCAATGAATGCTGCATACTTTTAGGCTGCGAGTGCTGCATGTATGCGTGTGTGAGTGTGTGCGTGTGTGCGTGTGAGTGCTAACGGGTAAGTGAACGTGGATGTGAATGTATGCGTGGAAGCGTGGAAAACGCGATAAAAGCAATGCATAAAAGAGGAAAAGAAATGCAAAAAGGCAAAATGCCCAAACGATGGGGCCACAAAAAGCGCCACTCACACAGACACGCACATTCAAAAATTTATATCCACATATATATGTATGTATGTGTCTATATGCATAGTGAGGCACATGTGTGGGTGTGCGGCTGGGTATGCATACAGTGTAGTAGGGCCTGGACGACGTGCATATGCTTGAATGCGCGTGTTCGCACTTACACACAAAAAGCAACGGCAACAACAGCGAATGCAACTAAAAAAATGCACAGCAGCCCATTCAAAAACCCCAAACACACACACACACACACACACATACTCACACACACATAAATAAGCATATATGCATTGAAATGCACATGTGTGTGTGTTGTAAAACGAGTGCAAGTGGGTAAAAATAAAACATTTTTGCAATTAATTGCGCTCAATTTAAAATGTTGCAAAATTAATTCAAGAGTCATGCCAAATACACAGGCGCAGTCATTTATGCAAACGGCAGGCTAGAGACGCAGCCCTGGAGTGCTGGGGGAGACAGTGAAAACAAGCAGATCCAAAGGCAGCTGGCCAGGGGGAGGGGAACACCCAGCGGGGATGGAAGGCCAAAGGCACAGCTGAATTGGTGCTCAAGCGAGCAGGCAAATGCGCAGTTGAAATGCATGTGGACAGAGAGACATGGATATGGGAGCAGGACCACAAGGCACAAGGATATAAGAATGGCAAGCATCTAGGCGACTGGACAGGTTGGGAGTGGGGGGTTTCAGTAATCGGAGCACGCAAATGTGGCGTTGATGAGCATTCAACGCTCCTGGCTGAAAAGGTGCAGTTGGTAGACGATGAAGAGGCCCGAAGTTTTAAGACGATGGACAACGGACAACGAAGCCAAATCCACATATGAAGCTAGGAGCCAGCAGCCAGGATATACGCACACCAACATAAGCACACATGAACACACACACACACACACACACACAAAGAGAGCACTCAAAGCGGGCAAATAGCAACCCGGACGAGGAAACGACCAGCAGAAGCCAACAATAAAAGTAACAAAAGCAGCCGCAGCTGAAAACGAGTCGGGTGCAGCAGTCTTTCCAAGGAGCCAGGGAAAGAATGCCAACCAAATGAGCAACACAAATGCACACACACACACACACACACTTACACTTACACAAACACATGCATATACCCATATACACATACATGCAACATTCACATGGCAAGACTGTAAGTCAAATGGCTTTTCTTGTTGTCGTCGTTGGTTTGTCTGAAGCTGCTTGGAAAAGGAGAAGAAGTTGAAGTTGCCGGTCCGGAAGTCGGCAGTTGAAATTAAGCCAACAGCAATTATGGTAACGAATGCAGCAAGCAGCAGCAATTACAAACCAGCAATTGTTAAGCATTTTTAAAGCCAAGCAAAAACTGTTTGCTCCCTTTAAAAATGTATGCAAAATTATATAAATAAAGATGATTTTTGTATAGCTATAAAACTGTCATCTTGTATGTGTTATCAGTAAATGGATGCAATCCTTTACGAGCAGCTTTCAATTATAATGATATTTGGGCAATGATTGAGCAATCATGACTATTAGATAACACATGTCAAACAAATGGAGACCCCTCCCTTTCTCTCTCTCTCTCTATTAAAAACCATATGGGTTATCTTATCGCCAGTCTCCACCCACTCCGCCTGGCATGCGTATATATATATGTGTGTGTGTTTGTGTGTGTGTAGCAAAGGAAATATACGCGTGCCCAGTTCAATGGAGCTATTGCTGAAAGCGTTCAGCACAATGCGTTTTACAAACTCCCTAAAGCTATTTCGAAACCAACTTTTTTTTTCTGGCCCTTAAAAAAAACAGCAAACGAAGTTTTTTGCTCGTTCGAGGCGGTGGGGGATGGAGAGCAGCCTCATGTCTCGGTGTGGGCAAATAAATGCCAAGTGCTACGCAAAACCAAATAAAGTCGAGCACATGCACACAAGCTCACCCACACTCACCCAGCAACCTCACACAGATACTCACACGCACGCACATTTAACAGTAACAGACGTTGGCAATGAACAGGAATGCACAGGCCAGGCACACTGGGCCGAAAACAATCGAAACTTGAGCCAAAAGAAGGTTTGCTGAAATTGAAGAGGTTCTTATTTTCATTAATCTTTTTACTGAAACTAAAAAAATACTCTTTATTGGTCAAAATAATCGACAATCACCTGATTTATACATAAAAATATTTTACCAATATTCAATATATTTAAAACAGAGAAACATGAATTATTCCCAAAGCCAAACATGTTTGACTCCATCATAATCATGATCTGCTTATTTAATATTTAATACAATTTTGAAATAAATTCTTAATTTAAAAGCTTGCAATTGTTTATTTTGGGCTTAAATAAATATCTGGCAATCTATAAAATTACTTCTTACAAATATTTGATGTTATATTTGTTATAAATTTGATATTCTTGTTGTAAAATTGTTTTGATTTGCTTTCCTTGTAGTCATTGCCACAATTCAGTTACTTATGTTATTTATTACAATAAGAAGGGAAATCTGTTATTTTACTCTCAATTAAATTAAATGTTTATTTACATTTAGTTTTGCTTATTTAAAGCCAGTGTGCGGTCGTGGCAAGTAGGCAACTGGCAGAGTCTTTTAGTCCTTTAGTTGCTCAATTTCAGTTTCACACTTCCGCCGCCACAGGCATACACACGCACACACATATACAAACACACACACACACACATACACACACGTGCAGATGGGTGTCCTTTGGCTGCAGGCGTAAAAACGTGAGGCGTACAATTTACGCCAGAAAAACAACAACAAAAGTAACAGCTATGAGTACAACAACGCTGATGATGAGGAGGACTATGACGACGAAGCCGGCGACGACGCCGTCGAGGAGTGCGCAAAAGGACATGCAACAACAATTAAAGTTTGAAAGAAGCAGCGCCGGCGACACCGCCCGACACGGAAAAGTAAACCGAGCAAAAGTTGTTAACGGCGCATAAAAAATGAAGGAAAAAACTGCACAAAACCAGAACGGTGGCAGCACAGACGTTCGGAATAAAGGAGGGGATGGGGATGCTCTACAAGGGGTTCGGTTCAGTTCGGTTCGAAGGGAGGGCAACATTGGAGGGGGCAGCCAGCCAACTGCCAAGTGGCAGTCGTGCAGGAAAAGGCACGCGCATGAAGCCGGAGGACAGCAAATGGTTGGACAAACGTAAAGACGGACGGCGAAGGAGTGAGGGGCGAAGAACGGATGGCGGGGTTTGCAGAACGGGGCAAAGTTTTGGGGACAAAAACAGACAGCGGCAAATTCGCATGCAAATTGTGCGCGAAAAAAGTTGAGAAAACGCCAAAAACGTAAGAAAATTCAACTAGAAAGCCAAAGGGGCAAAGAGGCAAGGTAAAAGTGTTGAGGCACATACATACATACATGCGTGTACAGCTGATACAGATGAGACAGGCACACACTCACACACACGTACAGCACATAAATGTAAACAATGAAATTGTAAAGTAAACATTGGGAGGAGACGCGTTGAGGGGCAAGCATTTAAATGCTATATGCCTACGAGTGGCAGCCAAACAACACAGGCAACGGAAGAGCTTTTGCTTGTCATCATTTCACGACCCGCTGGCGTTGGCAAAAAATGGTGTGAGACAACGGCAATTATCACAATTGTGCCTCCACTCATACACACACACACAACACACACACACAGACACAACACACACAATATGATTGTTGTTTTTGTTATTGTTGAGGAAGAGCTCAACCTGCCGCATCGTGTGAAAACCTAACCTACAATCATTCCCATTGCTATTCATTCATTCAGACGTGCAGCTCCTGCCACTCTGCCACTGCCACTGCTGCTGCCGTTGCCACTGCCACTACCATTTGCCATTTGCCATTTGGCATTTTCATTCATTTCACTCTACGCATTGTTCGTGCTCGACGCCTTGCCGGCCTTTTGTTGCTCTGAGCTGTGTTTACATTTACACTTTGCAAGCATCATTTCCATACCGCGTCTAAAGCTGAAGGCCTTTGTGGCAAGCGGCAAGCAGCAAGCATCAAGTAGCAGGCAGCAGGCAGCAGGCAGCGACTGCAGCGGCTTTGAATGCGCTTTGCTTACTTTGAGGCGCATTTAGTTAAATTGTTTATTTACATCATGCTTACTCACTCTTTCTCTCTCTCTCTCTCTCACGCTCTCTCTCTGTCTATCTATCTCTATATAGCTGCCATTCGCTCAGCGATGTCTGCTTTCAGTTTGTTCACAATCAATTAAAAGTGAGGCGACAATGTTTAATTTAGCTAAAATGCAACGTCGCACTCTTGGCTCAAACCTTGCCACTCCTCCCATCTTACCGCCCGCCGCATCCTTGCATTAAGCATTATACACTCTGACAGTCAGCATTAATTAGCGCCTCGCTTTTTGGCCATTTTGTTGAAATTGAGTTATTAGTAGCTCATTATTGAACTTTTTAATGCACTCAGTCAAATAGTTTGGAGCCGCTGACATCGATTATAAATTGGCTTGCAGCCTAACAGTCAACCGAGTCCAGTCCAGACCAGTCAATTCAGGACCAGTCTAGTCCAGCAGTCAGCCAGGATGCTCTTCTGCGTGGAGCCTTCGAGCGTAAAAAGTCGCCAATAATTGGCTACTAATGGTGCCACATAAAAACTTTCGCCGATTGCAATAAAAAATCCCATTGAAAAATTCTGCAAAAAGTTTTGCCGAACACAAATAAAACAAAACAAGTTGCAAGATGGCTGCTAATAGATCACGACTATGAGATACCCTGTACCATATTAATCAATTTGCAATCTAATATTTTATCATGAATCATATTAACTATCTGCAAATTAAATCATTTTCTTTTATTTTATTAAAAATCATCATGAAATCTACTTTTTTTACACCCTCGTTCTATTTAAAATCGTAAAAAGATGGATGCGTTTAAGTTGCGTATCCCCTTCTTTTTGCATTTTTTATTGAGTTTTAGGGAACTTTGTGTTTTAAGTTGGGAAACACTTTTCACAATTTCCTTGCTGTGTTGGGTCGAATGAAGACTCTTTCAAAGGAGTCTATTAAATTGTTTAGTCTTGCAATAAGGACCATTGATCACCGATTATACAGATCGATATTCAGAGGCATATAGGATATACGATACTTCTCTTTCATACTTCTATGCCATTCTTTATTGGCATAGGGTATGAAATGAACAAAGTCCTAAAAAAAAAACAAAACATGAAGCAAACAATTAACATTTTCATTTTGTGATATTCTACTTAAACTCTGCATCGCTATTTATTGCACTTGTTAGTGATGTTGTTGCTGGCGCAGTTGTTGCACGTTAGTTGTTGTTGTTGTTGTCGCTAATGT
The DNA here is from genome assembly GCA_035042185.1 of Drosophila kambysellisi. Lineage (NCBI taxonomy): Eukaryota > Metazoa > Arthropoda > Insecta > Diptera > Drosophilidae > Drosophila > Drosophila kambysellisi. The sequence goes on along the minus strand of JAWNLS010000555.1, from coordinate 311,491 downwards.
TGCACTTTGTGCAATTGCCAGTGAAATTCATTAGCGCCAGGGGCAAGCATAAGGGGCAAGCGCTGTGATGGATAGCGTTGGGTACCTGCGACGAGAGCTTTTGTTGTCATCTCATAATGGGCGTGGCTGCTGGCGGCCACTCTAGTCCGTAGGTGGGGGGATGTGTGGCAGCGGCTCACTTGGCAAGCGCATTATTGCAAACAATTTGCCCTGTTTATGTAGTGGACAAATGACAGGCAGGCAGGCAGTCAGGCAGGCAGGCGTGCAGGCAAACGGACTAGGGACCAAGGACAATGGTAGAAAGGCAACTAAAGCCAGCTTCCTGGCAATCGGAAACGTTGCCAAAGTTCTCTGCCAGTAAGAAACACACACACACACAGCTGCTTCGCCTTGCAGGCAAACTCAAAACACACACTCACATCCGTACATGTGTGTAGCTGTATGCACTCAGTCATGTCGTATGAAGAAGTTCTCCCAGTTGCCACCACCCCTCCGCTTGCTCCAACCCACTCCAGCCCCCTGTTCACTCCATTGTGCCCTTTCAGCCTGCAGTGTTTGTTTTAATTTAAATAAATGAGCTTAAGCCTGATCCTTTAATGCCGCTATGCCGCCTGTTCATTTGCAGGCACTGTCGTTGCCGAGGACCGTAGTCATTTAGGTGACACACCCACGTCCGTGTCCACGTCGACGACGCAGCGCGACAATACGCGACAAAAACGTCATCATTCTGGTGCCGAGCGAGAATCAGCATTCAGTGCTCAGCACTTTTAAGTCAAATTGCTTTGTCGCTTAGCAGCGACGGTCATTTACCGTTTGACATTTAACCGTTTACCGTCTGCTGACCCGCCAACTCACAGCTGCCAGCTGCCAGTTGCCAGCTGCCAGCTCCTGCTCCTACTCCAGCTCCAGCTTCAGCACCTACTCTTGATGCTCCCATCATCGCGCCTTAACAGCACACGACGTCAGCATTTGAGACATAGATGTTGGCATTGCTGGTACTTGGAGCTGTCAGCCAGCAACTCCCGCTGACGCTTGTAGCTCAAGTTTTTTCCTCATTGTTGTTGTTGTTGTTGTAGTAATACTCTTGCGGAGGATATGATAATTTCATCGCTTAGTTTGTGACGCAGTGAGTTGAGACGCCTCCGAACTGTGATGCACTTAAAAGTGACAATCATATTGAAATGGGTTTAATTTTATTTATTTAAAGTTTTTTTCTTTTAATGGGTTTTATTTATAAGCACAAATTGTTGTAGTTAAGCAGGCACAGTAATAACTTTTTATTTAATTTTTTATTTAATATGGATTTGAGCTTAATTATCGCTTTTTAATGTGTCAATTATTAAAACAACTAAGCTGGGCCGGCTTATTTTAAAGTTTTTTATAACGTTACAAAATTTTTAAAACCAACCCAGGGAAATCATATTTATTTATTTGTTTAATGTGGATGATTAACAGTATAACAAATTAACAAATTAATATATATAAAATTATTGATTGGATACAATAAATCTGTTCGTATTAAAATGTAAAATAGCCAATCATTTAAACAATTAAAGGATTTTTCGCTCCAGGATTGAACCTGTTAATTACTGTACATCTTGAAATTGTTTCCCAAACTCATTTAATTTCCATGTCATTAATTACATTGAGATAAGGATAATAGGATGATAATCCATTAAAGGAAGTTTTTGTATTGATTTTTATCTACAAGCTGTGTAAATTTTGGCTTTAATCAGCTGGAAAACTGATGGAAATATTCGGAAAATGGTGTTGGTTTCGAAAACGGCATCTCTGGCAAGCCTTGTTAGTAAATGCTATTGAGATGTTCTTCAGGGTATTTAATCTCCGGCCTGCCAAAAAAGACGTTAGTTACGACTGTTGTTGTTGGCATCGGCGTTGTTTCTGCCAACTCTGCAAGTTCAAAAGAAAAGGATTTTGACGCTGGTGTAAGTTCGCATTTGCTCTTTTCGTTGTTGCCGCCAGCAGAGTTGCCACCTTGTGTCTCAGTCTGTATGTCTGTCTGTCTGTCTGTCACCCTCTGTTGCAATGACATTGCTCGGCCAGCTGTTGGTTCCACCTTGCAGCAACTGCGCTGATTTGCAGTTTGTACTTTTCATTTGTTTGGCGCAGTTTTTCGCCATGTTTTTTGTTTACACGGCAAATTTATTTATGTTTGCACTGTGGCACATTTTGGAAGGACGAAAGGGGTCTGGGGCATTCCCCATTTTTAAATATTCCGTTTCTTAAGTGTGCATGCAAATTGGTTTTTTCCTGGCAGCTGCAAAGCAGTGAAAAATGAAAGAATGCAAAGAAAAATAAATAAATATAAGAGTTTGAGTTGATGAGTTGAAATTTAATTTACATTTTAATTTTAGCATGGATTTGTTTTCGATTTGTTGAAAGTTATGCTGCAACTGCAACAAACAATTTAATTGCACTGAGCTCAATATGCAAGTTTTCCAGCGAACATCCTTTTGCCAGACTTTATCTTTTATTGTACACAAAGTTATGTGCAGATGCACTTGGGAACAATACAATGGTTGGGCTATTGTATTCTACAGATATAAAAACACTTTTCAATTAGCCACCACTTTTCTTCGCTAATCCGCTTTTCATTTATTACCTTGCCAACGCATTATTTTTTATGCAGAGCACTCAACGATCTTTATTTTTGTAGTCACAGCTTTAATAAATTTTTCAGAAATTAAATTAAATTGAGTTCTTCCAATACCTGGCTTTGAGTCAATATGTTGATATATACAAATCGAACAATCTCAGGTATGAGACAGATTAATTGTGAATAGTATAAAAAAGAACTTTTTTATACCCTTAACTCATTAAAAATGTGTAAAAAGAGTATATTGATTTTGTGCAAATGTATGTAACTGGCAGAAGGAAGCATCTCCGACCCAATAAAGTATATATATTCTTGACCAGGATCAACAGCCGAGTCGATATAGCCCCTAGCGACTTCAAATTTGGAATATAAGTTCTCGTACACCATGTGCAGATCAAGTTTGCATTATTTTATCGATAACTGCCTCAGTTTCTAAATTATCGATACATTTCGATTTCAGATAGCGATAAATTTCACAATTTAATAGGCAGAGGCTTCTAGTTTATACATAATATGCCTATACATATTATTGATCAATTGCCGAAATTTCATTGAGATCGGACAAGAAACACCAAAGTTAAAGTCGACAATATATTCTCATATTGATCTCATTTCTATCAGCAGCCGCAAGCATTTTCTGTATAGGCCAGCGCATGTGTGAGAAAGAGATGACTGGGTTAAGGGTATATCGTAGTCGAGTTAACTCGACTACAGCATCTTACTTGTTTTATAAGTATTATAGATGAAATTTTCAAGAAAATGCATTTTAAAAAGAATTGTATTACTTCTCTGTGTTATATGGATATGTATAGATTTTATTTAGATCTGGTCATAATCATTATAGATGTTTAGAAGCCTAGAAGATATTGAAAAATGTATAATACATATTTATTACTATAAATATTTTAATCTACATAAATATAAGTTACTTAAAGTCTGATTAAAGCTAAATTTTTGCATAATTATCCCAATGAGATTCTATAATAAAATTTGTTGTTGCGATTTGGCAGGAGAAGAGCAAAGAATTTAATTTGGTTATATTACAAAATTGAAATATGAGCATACTTGGCAATGGGGGCTTATTATTCAGATTAGACAAGTTTTAAGAATATAATTAATCTCATGTTCCGGCTGCAAGGCTGCAAGTAATAAACAAGTCTGTCCAAAATGTGGAAGCTCTGCAATGCTTTGTGTTGCAATTGAATTATATTGTGTAAGTGAACAATATAATAAATCTATCGTCGCACTGGCTGCATAGCTCCAACATTGTGGCAACTTGGCTCTCTCTTTGCTGCAGCAGCAGCTCCACTTCCACTAAAAGTAATTCAATAAGCAAATCGCATTTCCGCCGCTAAAAAGTTGCCTTTCTCCGGCTCTGGGATCCACTGACGGCATTTCGTGTTTTTTAGCCCAGTGGCTTTGCATTGACACCTCTCGTCAAAAGTTTTCAAGGCGATGCAACCCCGCCCACCGACCTGGTGCACATTCAACGGAGCTGACTAACTGGTTTAGTGCAAATTTAGTATTAGTCGAGCGCTCAATTTCATTCTGAAATTAAATTACAGATGCGTCAAAGTGCAGCCGTGTTGCAACGGTGGATTGAGGGGAATGAGAGAGTAAGGGAATGAGGACGGGGCAGATGGGGCACAGTTAAGGGTTCTGCAAATGAGCGAACACCTCGTTAGTTTTTGCGTCTTGAAACTTTTTTAATATTTACATTCATATTTTGCACCTTTGGCTTTTGCCGACGTTCGAAACTCGCTCATTTTTCTTTTTTCCCTTTTTTACTTTATTTTTTTATTTTTGTTCCGGGTCTGTTTTGGATTCCGCTGCTGTACAAAATAAGTGGGAGGCGGGAGGCGTTGGCATTGCCATAAATTCGTGTTTGTGTTCAAAATTGCATTTACCTTTACTTTGAGCGGCAGCTGAAGAAGATGGAGCTGGCAGAGTGGGGGTAGCACGACTCTTGCTACCCAGATACCAGGATAGCTCCATATTGGCCGCGCCTAAGGACAGGCAACGTAAAATTGTAAAACTGTGCGCCGCACATAATCAACTTAGCGGAGCTGAGCTCCATAAAACAGCCCCCCAAACAGCCCCAACCCGCAAGCAGCTCTATTGTTGATTGCTATTGTTGCAACACTGGTGCTGCTGCTACTGCAGCACTTAAACTGAACTCCATTTACTATATACATATGTGGGGTTGTGTATTTGTGTGAGCTGTGAAATAAATTTGGAAGCAATTTTTTGATGTTTTTTTTTTTCATTTTGTTTGTTGTTCGCTTTTGCAGATGTCAACAGCACTTGGGAATGATGCAGATGCAGATGTGAAATCACAGCCCCTTGCGCAATTTGCACAAACAACGCATGTGGCAAATAGCAATCGAAATCGAAATTCAACTGCAAATAGAAATTGTGGTGGCCACAGCAAAAAATACCCATAAAATAACAAAAGTAACAACAACAGCGCCGAATCGAGTAACAGCTGTTGCAAATAACAAACGTCGCCTGCAAGCCGCAACAACAACGGCAACAACAACGACAACAACAACGACAACAACAACAGCAGCAGCGGCATAACCAGCATCGAAAACAACAACAATCACAAAATGAAGAGCCATTTAGGTCCGCTCTTTGTCATTTTGATAATAGTCGCCAAATGCGCCAATGGCAATCCACAGAATCAGCATCATGGTAAGTAGGCATAGTCATGCATCCAATTGCCTGCCCCCCCCCCCCTCCCACCCATTTCCCCATCCCCTTTCTTCCACCAAACCAATCAAATTCTAATTCAATTTAATGCCACGTGCCGACCATAGAGTCAAACTCACAGCTGGATCCCGATCCGGAGTTTATTGGCTTCATCAACAATGTCACGTATCCGGCTGGTCGTGAGGCCGTTTTGGCCTGCTCCGTGCGCAATCTGGGCAAGAACAAAGTAGGTCAATCGTTGACTCAGCTCAAACTTGCAACCCATTACACAATTAAACATATTTCATAATCTTCGCCATTAGGTCGGTTGGCTGCGGGCATCCGATCAAACGGTACTCGCTCTACAAGGACGCGTCGTAACGCACAATGCCAGGATCAGTGTTATGCACCAAGACATGCACACGTGAGTACAAATATCGGAAACTAATGTACAATTAAAAGTCTTTTCAAATATAAATCAACAAATCTTTATAAACTAGGGAAATAAGAATTCTTTTATCGATTTAGGAGTTGTTAAGAATGGATTCAAGGCATTACCGAGATGAGCTTTCTCTCGACTTAAGGCATTACCTAGAATTACTATCAGAAGTAGATCAATATTTGAAAATACTTGTACAATTGATATACAATTCCTTTCAAGTAGGTTTTAGTAATTAACCACGGTTATTAATCTGCATTAATAAATATTTACTTTCGTACACAACTTACTAGCACTTGTTGGTGTCAATTTATCAATTTAAAAAATCTATTTTAATCTTGTAAATATAAAAGTAGTAGTAGAAAAATATTTAAATTTTTGTCTATTACGACTATTGTTTGGTCAAATTAATTGAAATGTAACGATTATAGAAAGATCACCTGTTAATTAAATCAATTTATCCCTACTTTACATAACTCTGTTAACTCTTACTCATATATGTAAACACAACATTGTAATCGTAGAAAACATCGATAGTTTCCGCTATCGGAGAGTCTGAGTTAGATATTTGAGCAAACGAGAAGCGCACTTTTTGTTTCAGTCGCAAATAATGTTGTTAATTAAATAGATCTGAAGTATCATGTATGCATAAAAAAAACTTTATGCATCGAACAACTATAATAAAACATACTTGTACACAAGTCTAATTATATTAAATTAATTCAAGTCGGATATTTCGTAATATTTTTGAATTGTTTAAATTGTTATTCACTTCCATCAGCTGGAAACTGAAGATCAGCAAGCTGCGTGAGAGCGATCGAGGATGCTACATGTGCCAGATAAACACGAGTCCCATGAAGAAGCAAGTGGGCTGCATCGATGTGCAAGGTGCAAAGTCAAGATCGACAATTGAGTGATGGAGATTGAGGTATATATTGCTTTCTTGCAGTGCCGCCGGACATCATCAATGAGGACTCATCCGCCGATCTGGCCGTGCAGGAGGGCGAGGATGCGACGCTGACGTGTAAGGCCACCGGCAATCCACAGCCGCGTGTCATCTGGCGACGAGAGGATGGTGAAATGATTCTCATACGCAAACCGGGCAGTCGCGAGCTCATGAAAGGTGAGTGTAACTGAGAAGGTTTATTCGCTTGGTGGAGGTGTTAAGGGCACAATTCGAAATATGTTTTGCAGTGGAAACGTATAATGGCTCCTCGCTGCGGCTGCTGCGTTTGGAGCGTCGGCAGATGGGTGCCTATCTGTGCATCGCCTCCAATGATGTGCCGCCGGCAGTCAGCAAACGTGTCTCGCTCAGCGTGCAATGTAAGTTTGCCGGACTCCCTCATTCCATTTTACACTCTATCTGCAACATTTCTTGCAATTTTACAGTTGCGCCCATGGTGCGTGCACCTAGCCAGCTGCTTGGCACTCCGCTTGGCTCCGACGTGCAACTGGAATGTCAGGTGGAGGCATCACCCTCACCGGTCTCCTACTGGCTGAAGGGAGCGCGCACCTCGAATGGCTATTCCACATCCAGTCTCGACTCGCTCTCGCCTGGACCCGAAATGCTACTCGATGGGTGCGAGAATACTTTAAAGCGACTTGTTTTCCATTTTTTACAGACTTCCCATTTCGTGTTTACACTTTCGCAGGCCCAAATATGGCATTACGGAGAAGCGCGATGGCTATCGGGGCGTCATGTTGCTTGTGGTGCGTTCCTTCTCTGCCTCCGATGTGGGCACTTATCACTGTGTCAGCACAAACTCGCTGGGTCGTGCCGAGGGCACCTTGCGGCTATACGGTGCGTATGCGTAATCTGGCAGAAAAAAAGCTCCCATGTGGCATGCAGCATGTTTAACCCGTGACATATGATTTGCTTTGTTTCGTTTTATATATAGAAATCAAGCTACATCCAGGCGCCTCGTCCATAAACGATGAACATCTCAATTTCGTCGGCGGTAAGTTTCAAATACACAAATGTTATTGCTCTCCCATTGTTCAGGGACACTGATTTTTTCCGGTTTTTCTTTTTGTGTTTTTTTTTTTGCGTTGCAGGTCTCGAGGAGGCGGCGCGTAATGTGGCCGCCAGCGGGGCTGCCACGTGGCTGTTGATACTGCCACATCTGATGATGCTGCTGCTGCCGCTGCTGCTGCCTCGGCCATCGAGCGCGTGATATCAAAACTGAGCGTGAGCCGGCAATCAAGTATTCCTACAGGTGTTACCCAAGCCCTTGAGCCGACCCCAAATTGTTTCGCTTACGCTCCCGCTCCTGTTCAAGCTCAAGCTGAAGCTGAAGCTGAAAGGTTCCCTGCCAGCGCATCTCGTCTAGTTTGATTCTGTTTACGCTTCTTTCCTTTTTTTGTTTTTTGTTTTTGTTCTCATATTTGTTTTCATAATGTGGTATCGCTAAACGAAACATATTGCCAAAAGCGCTGTGGGCATCATATCTCTACATACCCCTCATATCCCTCCCCCACCTCCCCACCATGCCCACCTCGCATATATCATTTACATACGTATCATATACCCAGACCACCCACAGACACCACAAAATTAAAAAAATATGGACAAAAAATATCAAAATGGAAAATAGCGATAAGAATGTGGCGCTAAAATAACCAAACCAAAAATTTAAAACCAAGGCAAAGATCCCGAATTCCCCTCAAATATGTCACATAATGTTACATTGCGTATAATTAAACACGAATACTATAAAATAGTGCATAAATAAAATTAACGAAAAATTATTGAATAAATTATCGCAAAACTTATTGCACATTTTTGACTTAATCAATTTTCAATCGATGCACAGGCAACTAAACATTCAATATAGAAACCGAATGAATATGGGTTCAAAATATACTTATAATTGAATAAATTTCCAGCCCAAAGAAGAACCGGACGGATGCCATGCAAGGTTCTCCCAGCGGAGCCTGTGTTTGGCCTTTTGCCCAGTTTCAGGACCGGGAAGAAGATGAATCCGGCAACTTTCACATCGGAGCAACAAGCGATTTGAGTGGATTGCTGTTGCGCCAAGTGGGAATTAAGCTGTCAACTTATCCAGAGCACAATGCTGGCAAAGCGATTATTCCCATTGTAAGCCATAAGGACACTCTGCCAAAATGGAGGATTTACATGTATAATTATAAGACTTTAATAGCCAATCAAGAGAGTGTGCTCAAAAATGGTCGACTAGACAATCATCCTAAAAAAAGAGCATATCAAATCTATATAAATTCAAGAACATATTCTTAATTCAAGGCCTATCAAGAATGATAAAAGTCTCAGCCGAGCATATATTGTTAGATTTAATTTGTTTACTCTCGAAGGAGCAACCTGAGCCAAGTTTTTCTCATGTCAGCATTCTACTTTTTCAGATTTCTCGATTTGAGATTGTTGATCTTAATTTGAGAATTTTAATTTTAATATTTTCCATTCTAGAATTTTAATTTCTTTAGTCTTCATTTGCATTTTCAGTATTCTAGATATAAAATTGTAGAACTTGATTTGAGATTCTTAATTTTTTAAATTTTCCATTCTGGAAGTAAATAATATAATTTGGGGTGAATACATATTCACATATCTCTCCTATCTAGTTTAATATTATAAATAAACCAATACATACATCTTATGTATACAACGAAGCTATAATCTTCCTTCTCCGTTTCGCATCAGACATCTAACAGAAAGTAAGAGCCCTTAAATAAATAGCATACAAAGTTCTTGTCAACTAACATGAACTTTGACCGAGGCATGAGTGAAAATCGGAAAAATTATAGACGTGGACCGATCACATTTGATGTGCAGCTGCAGACGCTGTTTGACAGTTTTGCAAACACTGGAATTTCGTGCTAAAGTGCTTTCCACACCTTCTCTCTCTCTTTCCCTCTCTCTATCTCTCTTTCTCTCTCTCTCTCTCTCTCTCTCTATCAATCTCGCTGTGAGGCTGAGGTCGACGAGTCAAGTTAGTCAAGTGCCTGTCAAAGTTATTCAACATATTGCCCGACATTTTGGGAAGAACAACATCGAGTGTGGCATGGTATGTTTGTTGCACTGAGTGGTTGCAGGCAATACCCTGGCTCAAATATGCTCTCCGAAGCATCTTTTAGCTGAAATCACACTATTTAAATAGGAAAAACTATAGCATTTATCGAGTACTGTTCAAATATAAGTATAATATACTTAAACTAAACATTTCTGAATTATAAAGAGTTTTATTTATTCGGCGATGAAAAAATGTAAGTTGATTTATAGATATTTTGTCAGATGAACATGTTTGTAGAGATCAAATGAAAAATATATATTCTTTTCATGTACAATCGGGCAATTAATTTCAATGCAATTTGAATGTCATGAAATTTTCGTAGTAGGCTACGATAAAAATTACTATTTAATATTTCTATATTCGATATTCGATAGTCGTTTCGATTTCAGAATAAATCGACTTTTGACAATTTGTCAAGCCAAATATTGCAATTCATTTTTGTTTTAAAAAAAAAGTATAAAATAAATAGATTTGAAAAAAGTTGAATTGTACTTAAAAGCTTTATCTTCAAGCAGATGGACATTGATAATAATCAGGACATTGATAATAATGAGGAGGAGTACATTCAGCCGGTGAATGGAATTGTTCAGCCGCCGGTTGTGCCTCCGCCCGGAAAACTTGGACGACGAACCAATTTGCTGGAGACCTTCAAATCAATATTGGATCAATTGCTGGACAGTAGTTTGTCATTCTACTTCCGGTGCCCGGTGGATGCAGTCGCCCTTGGCATACCCGACTACCACAATGTGATCAGGAATCCGATGGACTTGAACACTATACGGGAGCGATTGCGCAACAATTACTATTGGACTGGCAACGAGGCGCTGGATGACTTTGAGTTGATGTTCAACAACTGCATGCTCTACAATCCGATGGGGTCTTTAGTCCAAGTGGCCGGCAAGCAGCTGAGGGGCCTGTTCTACAAGATCCTGGGCGAAATCGACTTGGACAACGAAATCGAGATAAAGAAACGCAAAAAGAAGTCAAATCATCTCAAACAGAAGACGTTCAAAATGTCAACGCAAGAGCAAATCGAAATTCCAACAAACTGTGAACCCGACTATGAAGCTCAAGCCGAACCCGAAGTGCCATTCGAAGTAGAAGCCGAAGCCACAGCAGAGTCAATGTCGATACTGGACATGGAGCCCGATAAATTGGAGGTTAGCGAGCGAGTTTTGCACGAATGGCAGAACTATTTGATAGAGAAAAATCACTGCGAACGTCTGCTAAAGTCGCTGACCAAACGGAAACTCTTTCACCTGAACTGGGTGTTTAACAGTTGCGATTTGTGGCGTCGCTTTGGCAGGAATCCCAACTATGATCATGATCGAGTGGAGCAACTTGATTGGACCATCCTAAAAGATCGACTCGATCGTAATCAGTTCAATAGTTTCGATCATTTTGTTGAGACGATTCGAGTAATGCTGCAAAATGCATTGACTTGTTTTCCGATTGTAAAAAGCGTTGTTGACTCGGTGTTTGGCCTCAACGAATTTATGGAGTCGCGCTTAGATGAATACCGAAAATCGATAACTGTCATCAAGAAGCGAATTCAACGTTTGGTTGCCGAAAAAACACATAATTACAATAACGCTTCATCACATTAGAAGCATTCCATAGCTTATGGGTACAGCGAAAATGCATATAAATAATATAGTTACAATAAAATATCAGAAGCAAACTATACTATTTAATTGATAAACGAATCTCTTGAAATTTGAAATAAATAAACGTTTAAGCCGCTTACATAAAATTTCGCCAGGTGTCGCCTTAGTTAACATTACATCATTTGGTTAACATGACCATTATGAGTTTTGCTAATTTGTAGTTGTCAATTCGCTGAAAGCTTAACATTATGTAAATGCTTAAGTTAAGGTTGGAATATTCAAATAGAAGTGATGCAAGCCCAAGACAATTATGATTTAATTATTGACTCCTTAAAAATCGATAATATTTAACAGTAAATAGTTTAATAGCGATACTATCGATATTGTAGCAATGTCGCATGGTCGCATTGTTTATATCGATAAGCGATAATACCTGGTAACTGCGAGCATCCAGAAGCTGCTCGAGTAATTTCATGAAAAATCGGTCAAAATGTCGCAAATAATTGATAATTTATTGTGAAAAGCGTTAATAAGTGCTTTGTGCAGTGTATTGTGATCAAAGTTGCATTTGAAATTGCTTAGAAATGTGAAATAAAATGATGCAAACCTGATTTGTGAAGAGGCAGGCTTTTTCATCGTCATAAAATACATACCGACATTCTCACACACACACACACATATGTATATATGTATAAATAACGCGCGGGCGCGAGAGAGAGAAAGAGCGTGAGCGAGTGTCGAGTGTGTGCTTGTATGAGTGAGTGTTCGTTGTGCTGTTTTTGTGTTTCTTTCGGCAACAGAGCGAGAGAGAGAGAGCAAGCGCGCCAAGCAGGCGAATGCGAGAGCAAAGCAAAAACCAACAAATAAGTGAAAGAAAATAAAAACGAAAAATACCGAAAATCGAACACAAGTCGAGTGTGTTGACTGTGTTGTGCATGGTAAATTATGATTTTTATCATTGTCAACCAACTGAATTGGATACATAAAGATTGGGAGCACAAAAGGTAATTACAAATATCATATAAAATACAGTTAGGCATCTTCGGCAGATTTGTTTATTTTTTTAATTTGGCAGATGAGTCAGTCGCTCACCTTTTTTTGTATTTAGTCACATTTAACATGCACTTTGACACTTAAAAACTAACAATTCATTTGCATACATACAAAAAAAAATAAGATAGTTTGTTGTTTTTTTATTTACTTAAGAGAATAGCAGTGTAAAATTATAGTTTCTTGTTGCTAAATATAGTTTTGTCTACGTCGTTTCGTTATTTACACACACATATGCTGGTGTGCAATATTAAATACTATAGAAAGCAAGTTGGAAAACAAAATCAACGGTAGTCACTTTGAAAGAGGTGTGGGGAGTGCGAGCGAGATAGAAAGACAATTGAGAATGGGCATCAATAAATAATATTCAATGTCTTGTTGAGAGCGAGTGAGAGTAACTACAGTTAAATGTTTCTGTTATTTTAAATCACATTTTTCTCTCCTACTTTTTGCTGGCGCTCGCACACTCGCACATACACACAGCAATGCGGCCAAGTGTTTGTGTATTTATAACTAAAATTGCGTTGCTTTTTCCAACTTTTTATAAATTATGTGCACACACACAAAAACACAAATGAAAAGCTGGCAAGCAGCTAAATCGATTGGCCCGAGATTTTTTTCCATTGTTTTTGTTATTGTGGCTCTCTCTCAGATTTGTTTTGTATTTTGTTGTTGGCTGTTTTTGTTGTAGGTTTATTCGTGGCCGGCTGCTGCTGCTGCGATGATAATTTTGATGAACAATTACGAAATATGTTTACGTATGTATTTGCATATGCTATGTGCGTGTGTGCATGTGTGTGTCCCTCTCTCTCATCATCTTTGCTCTAACATATTTTTCGATCAAAAAGGCAAATTGCGAATCGTAAAATTTGTGTGAGTATGAGAAACTACGCGCAAATATACCAAAAATATCATTAAAGCGCAAAATGACTAATTGGCTATTGTAAATGTATTTGCATTTGTGTATGTGTGCATATATGTATGTTTATATGTGTGCTAATGATTGAAATATTGAACGTCGCTAATATTTTAGTTATTTATTTTTGACGATTTTCACTATTCATGCACTGTTGAGCATTTGGCGACAACTTGTCGAGCCACCCTCGCTGAAAATGTTCCAATTTATTTGGATTGGCACTTGCTAGGCAAAATATTAGTTTTCATTTGTAATATAAATTTTCGTGCAGCATTTTACGCTGCGTTTAGCAGCAGCAGCTGCCACTTTAAAGAACCCACCACCATACATACGCATATATATAAATAGTACATATTTACCTATGGCACCGCTAACAAAAGCAAATCAAACAACAACAGTAGCAGAACAACAACAGCAACAGCTAACATAGCCTGCTGCTGTTATTGTTGTTGCTGCTTTCGTATTCGTGGCAATTGAGCATCAAACTGCGTTTCACGCTCAGCTTTTAATGCTCATTCATGCACACACACACACACAGACACACATATGCTTCGCTCCCACATATTGGCGCGCACATTTTCTTTCACCTTTGCTGCGTGTTTTGATTTGAACGTCTTTTTGGGCACCTCATTCACCTTCGCCACCGTACACAGAGACACACAGAGAGTGTGAGAGAGAGAGATACGCACACCCACGCAAATGTGCGCTCTCCTGCTGAATGCTTAGTTGGCCCCCACCTTTGCATCGTTCGTTTGGCCTCGGCTCGAATTTTAACTCTCTCGGTAGCTCTCTCTGCATGGCATGCCGTACTCAATAGTATCTGTCGACGACGACGGGGGACACATTTGTTGCTTGTTGTCTTTGGCTGCTGCTGCTTAAATCAACTTCTTCAGCTGCTCCGCTTGGCGGCCTGTTTGGCTTTCTCTTGTTGTTCGGCTCCATTGCGCTCTTATTTGCACTGGTCTTTGGTCTCATTTTTGTTGATCTTTTAGCTCTTGTCTTGGCCAAACATACATACATATATAATTTGGATATTTTTGCATAATTTAATGCAAATTTACGTACCAAATGTGTGTTTTTGTGTGTATGAGTGTGTACATTTTTTTGTCGCGCTCATTTTGCAATTGTGCACGTATGTGTGTGAATGGCGTGCTTATGTGTAGACGTCTATTTAGTAGCTCGGCATTTATTCGTGTCGTTGTTGTTATTGCGATTGTCGTGCTCACGTTTTTAATCGTTCGTCGGTTGATTCGGACTTCAATCGAAATCTTGCTAGCATCGTCGTTGTTGCTGCTGCTGTTGTTGTTGTTACCTGCCTGTCTGTCTGGTCTGCTCCCTCCTCTGTTGCCGTTGCTGTCGCTGCTTGACTTTAATCTGCTCAATTACTCGCAATTTGCAAGTTGTGTACGGCTCTTATGTATGTCTGTCTCTGTCTCTGCTGCTGGTTACCTGTCTGCCTGAGCTTGTGTGATTGTGTGTGTTGTTGTCACTGTTTGCTGTACATGTTTCGTTTCGTTTTGCTTCTCATTCGCCTTATTCATGTTTTTCTACGTTTTGCGCTTGTTTTGATTTCTTAATCTTTTTACCATAATTGATGGCAATTAAATTAAAGGTGTGTGTGCGGCCTCGCGCCCTTGTTGTTGTTTTTGTCGCCGTCGTTTGTGCTTCGGCTGCTTCGTGCAATTCGCGTCGTTCACTCGACTTGATTCGTCTCGATTCGCTCACACGATTTGTTGCCCTGCTCTGCTTTACTCCTCGTACGTCTGCAAGTTTTGTGGAGATTGTTGTATATTTGTTGTTTGTTGTCGGCCACCTTCTCCACCTCCAACCAGCAGCACCTTCTCGTCTCCACCTTGCGCCACGCACCTCGCGTGACTTTTATTTATTTGTAGCATTCAAAATATTCCCATCAATTGGTCTTTTAATACATCTCTTGAAGAACTTCAGGTTAAATTAATTTGTTGTCAGTTCAGATTTTCTTATTTTTAAATATATACATTTATATGTATTGCCACAAATTTAAATTAGTTTTATAGAAAAATACAACTTACACACTTATGATCAATGACAAGTTTTAATCGCCTGGGTGACACCAAACCGTTTTCTATTTGCATAAATCGAAATGACACTTTTAGAGCTCCCATCAAAAATGTTGTTTGATTTATGATGATCACCTTGAAATATTTAACCCAAAATGTTATAAACTTTTTCATCACTTCGCCCTTGAAAAAAACGTATAAACTATTCTTATAATAATATCTTTGTTTATAAACTTTTTAAAGTTACAGTTTGATAGTAAAAACTTCTTAATTTTTCTAACAGGGTATCTTAAAGTCTTAAACTTTTTATTGAAATATTTTGTCATCTTAAGTGAGATTTTATTGATTAGTTCATATGTGTATTATATGCACGTACATGTATGTATATATCTATGTGTGTGTGTGTGTGTGTGTGTACATTTACTTAATTGATGTCAACGCTGCGTTGTTATTAATCTAGTCTGCCAGTTTTGTGTGTCACTGTGTTTTTCAATTTGCAATTTAAAGCGTAGTTTGTTGTGAGAGTATTAAATTGTTGACAATTGTTTTGAGCTTGGGCGAATTAACCTTTAGTTTGTTATGTCATCTGTCATTTTGTATTTTGTGTTTGCTTAGCGCATTTGAATGTGTGTGCATCATGAGTGCATTTTTCATCACATAGGATTACGTATTAGTATTTAATTATCATAGATCTCTTGTCTCTTGATTACACTAATTAACATGCATTTATCATAATATCATCTCTCGTACCAACCTCCTACCCCATATTGAAAGACCACGATCCCTAGATTGCTTGTGCAACACAATCGGATATACTAGTCACTACTATCGAGTTAAAATCACAGCATGGGAATAATAAATGTATTCAATAAATAATTATAATTATATTATTATTTAATTATTGAAAATATTAAATATGAATAGCTTATATCTCAAATAATTGAGCTTAAACATATACATAAACTTAAACTTAATAAATTTCATTATCATTTAATGGAAAATTCAAATAAGATAAGTTGCATTTAAAAAGGAAAAGTGCAATTTAAAAAAGTTTATTTATTTTGAAAACTCGTCATGTAAATTTGAATGTTCAGTCTATAATTAGTGTAATTGCTGAATGTGATTCAATTGAGCTGAACCTAAATGCTTACATCATGCCAGCTTGCTTGGTTGTGGCGCAAAGATAAAAGTAATAGTCAAGCTACAAATGAAATTCCAATCTCAGCAACAGATTATGTGTGTATTTGTATGTATTTATATATATACAAATACAAATGTATGTATACGATAGGTGGAAAACTAAATTATTGACTGGCCACACATAAACAAACGACAGACAAAGCAAAACTGCACTTTAGAGTACAGTTGACAAGATTGACTAGCTGCATAACTAACTAAAAACAACAACTGACTGACTAACCAGCTCTTACCAGGCTAGCTGGTCAGTTAGTGGTGTAACTGTTGTGGGGTAATTGCTGCTGCTGCATTTGCTACCGGGCCGCTTTGAGTCGAATCGACTCGTGCTGTTGTGTTTTGTATTGTATAGTGTCGTGTGTCTCTAGGCAAATACAAACACCGTTTGCACACAGAAAAATAATCAACTCTGCTCGAACTGACAAACTAACAAACTGACGAATGGACGAACTGAGCTGAGTCATGCATGCAGCTAAAGCTTAAGCCGAGTCAAATGCAGTAGCTAGTTAAAACAATCAAAAAAAAATACAAACTGGCGTCCACTTGTCGACCAAATGCCCGACTGGGAGATATCCTGCAGAAACTATGACTGTAATGCTTCTTCCTTGGTATCTATCAATTGTTAACGTCCAGACTTTTGACTTTGAAAATGCAAACGGTAATTGGAGCACGCCTGATACTTTAAAAAATATACTTTGTTTTACTCATAAAACTTGATGTTCCCAGCACTTTTCAGAAAAAACTTCTGGACTTTTGCTCTTATAGTCCTAAAAATTGATAAGCGAATTCAATTTAGTTAATCATTAATTATTACCCACATTTGCACAACTTATAAAACAAAGTATAAGAACATAAAAAAGAAGCGGCCATGACAAGTCTTCAGTCAAACGGGGGGAGTAGTAGTACTGGTGGAGAGGGGAGGGTCGTGTGAGGCGCACACGCAGTCGTACGTTTTTCACCTCATTCTCATTCCCAACTCCCATTCCCCAATTTACCTTTTCCCATCCAGAAGCATTAAGTAGTTCACAAACATGGTTAACCGTCACATGCAGCTCCTGCAGCATGTAAAATACATTCTCTCGTCTACACACACACACACACACACACTCGCTTACATGTGTACAAACATGCACTCATCGCACTCACACACACAAACACTCACAAAGTCATTGCACACCCACTCACACACACACACAGTAAAAAAGAAAAATCTCAACTTGTTTGCCAACTGCGACGAAGCGAACTAATAAATTTCTACTTTGTTTTCCCCCCTTTTCAATAATTTTTCCAGATTCAAGAAATTGCGCTAAGACAAAAATTCACACACACACGTATATATAAGGCGTATAAATCCGAATGCGCTAAAGTGTCTTAGTATAAGTGCGGTGTTTGTGAGTGTAGTGGTTTGTAATGATGATGTAGCTGATCATCACAGCGATAATAATGAAGATAGCAATGATAATGATCTAGTTGGTGAGATGATGATGAATCAGCCACAGCCAAATTGCTACCATAGTTGAGCAACGTTTCGCGAACGTACACACACACATTGCACACACACATACAGAGAGAGTACAGCAATGTGGAAAATTGTAAATACAACGAGCAAAAACTCAAAACGCAGAAAAACTAAACGCGCAAAAAGAAGAATTTTGAAACTCTCGTCACCATAAGACACAAGACGACGAAAATCTCATAAAGCAAAGAAAAACTGTCGTAAAAAAGCAGTCATAAAGGAAAACCCACCACTTAAAACAGAGGGTAGTGGGCTATACAACAACAACAAAAACAACAGTAAGAATTTCAGTTTCCAGCAAAAAAAAAAAATGATACAAAAACACCAGGAGCAGCAACAGCGCGTTAGTAACAACAACAATGAATGACAAGAAAATCCTGCGAAGTAGAAAAAGTTCAAGTCAAAGTAGAAAAACCACTTAAAACGTCGATGAAACGTTGACGTTGGCGATTAGCCACCGAGAGAGAGAGAGGGATAGATAGAGCGAGTGTGTCTATCGAGAGAGGGTGTGGGGAGGTAGTACGCGACAGGAGTCTGCAAGCGACGGACGATTGCGAACGCGTGCTAAGAGGAACGTTGAGGCGCTGAAGTTGCGACGATTTTTTTTTTTAACTATATGTATATTTAGTGGTAACACTGCGTGAGGAAAAAGGTGGTGTGTGTGCCGTGCCGGTGGTCACGCAAGACGTGGCAGCAATCGTCGTCGTCGTTGTCGTCTGCAGGAGCCGAACCAATAATAACAGCCGAGACAAAGGCAGCTGCAATTGCACCTTTAGTGTATAGTGTTTAGTGTAGCGAACAGCGGCAGGAGCGCCAGAAAGAGAGAGAGAGCGGCGAATCGTATGTATGTGTGTGTGTGCTGAGAGAGCGTAAGAGTGCAAGCGTGAGCGCCAGAGAGAGCGTAAGCAAAAAAAAAAAACAACGAAGCTAACGAATGCGGCTGACGCGCGTTGCGACGTCACCTTCGGCCATTCGGCTTTAGTAGTTGTAATTTGCAAAGCAAGGAGCGAGGAACGCGCGCGAAAACGAGCTAAATAACAAAAAACGAAAGAAAAAAAGTAATAAAGGAACGAACTAACAAAACGAGTCGCGAAGCGTTGACTACTGAGAGTGTGTGGGGTGTAAAGGAGCAGAGGGGAGTGGAGTGGAGTGGAGTTGGTAACCACAGCAACAACTACAACAGCCAAAGGGGCTTTGTATTGGTTGTGTATGTGTGCTTGTGTATCTGTGTGTGTGCGCTTAAGGGGGAAATTGACGCATTCCAACCGTGGTTCGGTTTACAGGCATTGTTGTTGTTGCCACTGCTACTGCTGCTGCTGCAGCTCTTGTTGCTAATACCGGTCTTTTGGGCTCACGTGAACGTTTTTGCCTTTTTTGTTTTTCTTCTAGCAGCAAGGAAAGTTTGTAGCAGCAAAAAAAAAAAAAAACACAAACCAACCAATCAAATCAAATCAAATCAACAAGAACAGCATCAAGGATTTGCCAATGCAAGTGCAAATGCAAATGCAAAGAATCAAAGATCAGCAAGTGCGTATATTATGGGCCGCTCCAAGTTTCCCGGGAAACCATCCAAGTCGATTAATCGTAAGCGGATAAGTGTCCTACAATTGGAGGATGATGCCGCATCATCGGCAGCGCAGCAGCATCAGCAGGGCGAACAGAGTACAGACTCCGCGTCGCGGGACAAGGGCAACAATTGTGATAACGATGACGATGATAATGCGTCGAGTGGCGCGGCGACCAGTGGTGCAACCAGTGGTGCTGCGGCCGACACTGCAGGGAATGGTGCAGGAGCAGGATCTGGTGGATCAGGTGGCGGCGGTGGTGGAAGCGCAGGCGGAGGCGGTACAACAAATGGCGGCAATGTAAATGGTGGCAGTCATCATAAGAGCGCCGCAACGGAGGTCAAGGAATGCAAAAATCAAGGCAACAATATCGAGCTTAACAACAGCAATGCTGCCTCCGGGCCCAATGATGCCGCCGAGGACACAAACAACGATGACGACGATGACAGCAGCACCAATGACAAGAGAACAACAACTCAGTGCCTCAGTGCGTTGCAGCGTGCACGCAAAGGAGGCAATAAAAAATTCAAAAACTTGAATCTGGAAAGAGCGGAGGTGATGTTGCCCTCAACGTCGAAACTCAAGCAACAACAACAACAAATGCAACTTAATTGCCCTTCATCATCCTCATCGTCAACTGCTGCTGCTGCTGCCCCTACGACAACAACAACAGCAGCAACTATAGCGAGTGCGAGTGCAACGGTGGCAGCGACGTCGACCTCAACGTCAACGCCATCGTCGTTGTCGATGCCAGCAGTTGTTGCTGCTGCTGCTGGGGGCGGGGGAGGCGCAGCTGCTGGTCTGCTGACGAACCCCTTTGCCAGCGCCGTCGTAGCCGAGTTGAATGTGGCCGAGGAGGCAGCGGGCGCTGGCAACGAAGACGCTGCAATGGTAAGTGGATTTATTTAGCCTAGCCTCATGTTGTACTCTATACACAACAAAAAATACATGTATGTTAACTATATACTATGTGTATAAATATATGTTAAAGCCGATTTTCCTCAGTGATTTTTGTGTGTCTCGGCTTTTGTGTTGCGTGTTATTTGCTTACCACCCTGCCCCATTTCAGCTCTTGGTGTTTTCTTCCTTCCCTCCATTTTTTTTTTTAATATATGTGTATGTTATTTTTTAGCCAATGTAAATAAGAACCCCGTCAAGAGTCGGGCGTTAAATTATGCGCCCCGACTTATACTTGCTGTTTACCTGGTGCCCGCTTACTAACTAACTGACTACCGCTTACCCTAGCCTGCCTGTCTGCCTCGGCCGCTGCCCCAGCCTTTTTCCTTTGCCTCCTCTTCCCCAGCCTCTGCCATTGCCTATTGCCTGTGTTTGCTCGCTTACCTGCTTAATTGGCTTTTATGACGTTTTCGCGCTTTACCCTGCCTGCCTTTCTGCTTACCTGTACCTGCACATAACTCGTTTTTTTCCCCCAAAACTTGCACTTGCTCCCTGCTTGCCTCCCTTGCCACCTACCTTGCCACCCTTGCCTTCCTGCCATGTATTCCATGCCCATGCCCTGCTTTGTTTTGCTTTAAGTTTATTTTGCTTTGCATGCTTCTTAGTTTTTACGAGCATGCATCCATCTACGTATGTATTTAGTTACTTCTTGGCATGCATTATTGATTGGGCCGCGAATGGAACTTTTATGACTAACCAGTCGTGTTTACGATTTTGCAGCTAAAGCCATCAATCGAAATGGCCAATGAGACGGCAGCGGAAGCAGCCGTCGCCGCTTCCATCACCACCGCTGCTGTTGTCCCCAGTCCCAATCCAAACAGTGTGGCATCCTCGACGATTAGTGGTGCCTCAGGGACGCAGCCGCCAGCGACGGCGATCAAGCAAAAGAAAACTGTCACCTTCAAGAACATACTGGAGACCAGCGATGACAAGTCGGTGGTCAAGCGGTTTTACAATCCGGATAATCGGGTGCCGCTCGTCTCCATCATGAAGAAGGACAGCATGAATCGACCGCTCAACTATTGCAGGGGCAGCGAGTTCATCGTGCGTCCCTCTAAACTGTCCAAGATACTCAACAATTACTCCAACATCGACAAGCTCAACTCGCTGAAGTTTCGCTCAGTGCCTGTGGCGATGGCATCCTCCTCATCTTCCATACAGGATTCCAGCTCAATGAGCCTCTTTGGCTCTGGCCTGTCACGCGCTTTTGGCGCGCCATTGGCCGATGAGGATACCGTCTCTGGCGGTGTCACATTTCGCAAGCATGAGCCCCAGCAAAAGGCATCCGACGACAACGAAGATGATGGGTAAGTCATAATTAAAAATGCTTTATTTTTATTTTATACAAACCTCCAGCAAAAACTAGTTTATGGACAGCCTTAGAGTATGCTGTAGTTGCTGAACGTTTCTCCCTTAGATTAAATTCAAATTAATTTGCTTACGATTCAAATAGGTATTCCACCTCTTTCATCAATTCGAAGGTGTAAAATAATTGCAAATATCCAAATAAAATGTTTAAAAAATATATATTTACTTGCCAAACATTAAATATGTTTTAATATTGTAGCTCGGCAAGCAGCGATGACATTGAGGATGATGATGATATGGACGAAGACGACATGGACGACAATGAAGAGGCAGTCTCTGAGAAGAGCGCCGAACCCGCCGCAAGCGTTGATGAAATGGACGTCGACGACAGGCAATTGGAAGTGGATAAATCCATTGTGCTACCAACACGGACGCGATCTTCGCGCATCGTAAAGCCCAATAAACGGCTTTTGGAGTTGGGCAGCATTAGCAGTAAGAAGAACTCTAATGATGCCTGTGTAAAAGCAAAGCCCAAGAATTACTTTGGACTGGGGGGTGACTTTGCTGGCGAAACAGCCACCACCACCGCCCCTGGCTCGACGTGTAGCTCATCTTCAACGTCGTTTCCCAATTTTGGCACCGCTAAGCTCAACAACAGCAGCTTTGTGCTGCGCCAGTCGCGCCTACAATTTCCAATGGACAAGAGCGTCTCATTTGCGGGCCTGCCCACAGTTTCCAGTGCCATTGCGCCAGCAAATGTTCAAATGTCCTTTGGTTCGCTCAACAATGCCAATTCAGGTACGTTGATTTTCTAGTTAATGTTCCCGCACATCTCTAATTTGTTTGTTGTTTTTTTAGTTGTGGCTATGTCCTGCGTGGTTTGCGGCTCACCCGTTAATAACAAGGATGCGCCATTGGCACGTAAGTTCGGCGTGATTGCCTGTGAAGTCTGTCGCAAGTTCATCTCCAGAATGACAAAGATATCGAAATCATCAACGGCCATGCACTCGAGCTCCAGCTCAAATGCAGCGCCAACCAACCAGCAGGTGCAGTGCAAGGGCACAGATGGTAAGCACCGATTGTAATGCGTAATTGAGATCTGTACTTTCAACAATTTTGTTCCTTTTATGTTTCAGACACCGGTGGCAGCTGTAATATACAATCGCTCAAGAGCCAGCTGAAAAACTTCAAGAAACTGTACAAGGAACGCTGCACGGCATGTTGGTTGAAGAAATGCCTGGCAGCATTCCAGCTAACCACGGCGCACAGAAGTCGCATGAGTGCCATACTACCCGCCAGCATGCGCGATGAGGCGGCAGGCAAGGATGATAAAGGATGCACAGAGCTGCTGTCGCCAACGGCTAGTTTGCGTTTTACAGTGCCGGCTGTCGCTACATCCTCTTCTGTGGGTGGTACGACCATCAAGTGGAAATCCAGTGCGGAGACAACAGTGAACTCCATCAAATCGAATCCGTTGGCCGAGAACAATGTCACTTTTGGCAGCACACCGATACTGCGCCCAGCCATACTCGAAAAACCGTTGTTCTTGAAAATCGGTAACGCCGCCACCGACACGAAGAAAACCAAAGAGTCAAAGGTGGCTGCCGCTGCGGAGACTGCTGTTGGTCAAAGTACTTTGGCCAGCAGCAGTGAAGCAGCTGCGCCTGCTAAAATCACACGCAAGACCAAACAGGACAAGGAGAAGGCGGCCAGAGAGCAGGAAAGTGAAAAATTGCTCAGTCCCACTGCTAAAAAGGCGGTTGAAGCGTCGACTACGCAAGAGACTCAAAAGGATGAACCACAAACAACGGCAGCAATTGCAGCGCCGCCTGCATCACAGACTAGTTCAACTGCAGGCGCAAACAGCAATCCCATGGAGGCTGCCGAAGTGGTAGCATCCACATCAACGGTGCCTGATAACTTGAAGCGGCAACGTATTGATTTGAAGGGTCCGCGAGTAAAGCATGTGTGCCGCAGTGCATCCATTGTGCTGGGTCAACCGCTGGCCACCTTTGGCGACGAGGATGATGAGTTGGCAGCGGTTGAGTCTGTGCCAACAACAGCAACAACTAACTCAACACCACCGGAGGTGGCAAACCTAAAGAAACCGAAGTCGCCATTGTCTGTGCAAACGATGGTTACCGATGAGAACGACAATTGTGCCACATGCAAAACAGCGCCAACTGAAGACACAGCCGAGGCACAGCCAGTTGTTAAGGGTGTGCTGGAATCAAAGAGCAACAAATCAAATACCAACCAAACAGAGGCTAAAAGGGCAGCTGCTGCAGCAGGAGCAGGAGCATCCAAGGGCAAGGTGTCCACTCGCAATGCGACATCAACAGCGACGTCATCCGCCAACGGATTGGTGGCCACCAAGAAGCAGCGAAACATCGAAGCCAGCTGTAATGCAACAAATCAGCCAACAGCGGCGCAAAGTCGTCGTGCGTTAGCCAAGGAGGTGAATCGATTAAAGGCCCTGATTTCGATAGACTTCTGGGAGAACTATGATCCGGCCGAGGTGTGCCAAACGGGCTTTGGACTGATCGTCACGGAGACAGTGGCACAGCGTGCGCTCTGCTTTCTGTGCGGTTCGACGGGGCTGGATCCGCTCATCTTCTGTGCATGCTGTTGTGAGCCCTACCATCAGTATTGTGTGCTGGACGAGTACAATCTGAAGCACAGCTCCTTTGACGACACACTGATGAACAGTCTGCTCGAGACGACATCGCACAATGCCTGCGCCATTTCGGCTAGCTCAAATACAGCGCTGAATCAGCTGACGCAGCGTCTGAACTGGCTGTGTCCACGGTGCACCGTCTGCTACACCTGCAACATGTCGTCCGGATCGAAGGTGAAGTGTCAAAAGTGCCAGAAGAACTATCACAGCACATGTCTGGGCACCAGCAAACGTCTCCTCGGCGCCGATCGTCCGCTCATCTGTGTCAACTGTCTCAAGTGCAAATCGTGCGCCACCACCAAGGTGTCCAAGTTCGTTGGCAACCTGCCGATGTGCACCGCCTGCTTTAAGCTGCGCAAGAAGGGCAACTTCTGTCCCATCTGTCAAAAGTGCTACGACGACAATGATTTTGATCTAAAGATGATGGAGTGCGGCGATTGCAATCAATGGGTGCACTCCAAATGTGAAGGTCTCAGCGATGAGCAATACAATCTGCTCAGCACCCTGCCAGAGTCCATTGAGTTCATATGCAAGAAGTGTGCCAGACGCTGCGATGTCTCCCGCAACAAGGCGGACGAATGGCGCCAGGCCGTCATGGAGGAGTTCAAGTCGAGTCTGTACAGTGTGCTAAAGCTGCTTAGCAAGTCGCGGCAGGCGTGCGCCCTCCTCAAGCTCAGTCCGCGCAAGAAATTGCGCTGCAGTTGCGCGGCTGGTGCGGCCAAGAATCAGAGCCAGGGCAAATTGCAGCCGAAGGCACTGCAATTCAACTACAATGGTCTCGGTAGCGATGGTGAGTCGCAGCACAGCGACGATGTCTACGAGTTCAAGGAGCAGCAATCCCAAGCCAATCCCAAGCCAACAACGCCAGTGCCATGCAGCTGCCTGCAGCCGGTGACGCAGTCGCATTCGTTTAGCCTGGTCGATATCAAGCAGAAGATCGCCGGCAATGCGTACGTATCGCTGGCGGAATTCAACTACGACATGAGCCAGGTGATACAGCAGAGCAACTGTGATGAACTGGACATTGCCTACAAGGAGCTGCTGAGCGAACAGTTTCCTTGGTTCCAAAACGAAACGAAGGCCTGCACCGATGCCCTTGAGGAGGACATGTTCGAGTCGTGTGGCTACGAGGAACTTGAGGAGTCACCGTCCACCTATACCCAGGAGCATGCAGCATCGCAGCCGCCTCGTGTTGGCGTCCTCGACATACCGCTGGACGATGTGGATGATCTGGGCAGTGGCTGTGCGCTGAAGACACGTCTTGATTCGCGCGTCTGCCTCTTTTGCCGCAAGAGCGGCGAAGGTCTCTCCAGCGAGGAGGCGCGTCTGCTCTACTGCGGTCACGACTGCTGGGTGCACACGAACTGTGCCATGTGGTCCGCCGAGGTGTTCGAGGAGATCGATGGATCACTGCAGAATGTGCACAGTGCTGTGGCGCGCGGACGCATGATTAAGTGCACAGTTTGTGGGAATCGTGGCGCCACAGTTGGCTGCAATGTCAAGTCCTGCGGTGAGCACTATCATTATCCCTGTGCGCGGAGCATCGATTGCGCCTTCCTCACCGACAAGTCCATGTATTGTCCGGCCCACGCACGAAATGCCCTCAGAGCGAACGGCTCGCCCAGCGTCACCTACGAATCGAACTTTGAGGTGTCGCGTCCCGTTTACGTGGAACTCGATCGCAAGCGCAAGAAGCTGATTGAGCCGGCGAAGGTACAGTTCCACATTGGTTCGCTGGAGGTGCGACAATTGGGCTCGATTGTGCCACGATTCTCGGACTCGTTTGAGGCCATTGTGCCGATTAATTTTCTGTGCAGTCGCCTCTATTGGTCCTCGAAGGAGCCCTGGAAGATTGTGGAGTACACGGTGCGCACCACCATACAGAATAGTTACTCCACAACGCTGACACTGGATGCTGGTCGCAATTTCACCGTGGATCACAGTAATCCCAATTGCTCGCTGGTGCAGCTGGGACTGGCGCAGATAGCCAAATGGCACAGTAGCTTGGCGCGCAGCGATCTCCTCGAGTCGGATTGGGCCGAATTTCCCAATTCGTATGTGCCGCCCGATGAGAATACGGAGGAGGAACCGCAGCAGAATGCCGATCTATTGCCGCCAGAGATTAAGGATGCGATATTTGAGGATTTGCCGCATGAGCTGCTCGACGGCATCTCCATGCTGGATATATTCATGTACGAGGATCTGGACAAAACCGAGTTTGCGATGAGCGAACAGTCTAAAGATGGCACAACACCATCATCGACCCAAGCAGCGGGCAGCGCTTCAGTCACCATCTGTGACGAGGATACTCGCAATTCAAATAGCCTGAGCAAACAGCTGGAGCTGAGCAATTGCTGGCCAGCCAGCAATCCAGTCGAGGATGCCATGCTCTCAGCCGCGCGCAGCTCTAATCAGGCCAAGCAGCTGAAGAGCAAAGCCACTGCACCAACCCGATCCTGGGCCAAGTTAGATAGCAGTGTGGCGGCCCTTAAGCGACGCAAGCTCTCCAAGAATCTGACCGAGGGCGTCCTTCTCAGCCTCAATCAGCGTAGCAAAAAGGAAATGGCCACCGTTGCCGGCATCACGCGACGTCAGTCCGTCTGCAGCAGTAGCAATGGCGAAATCTCTACCGAGGCCAGCGCTGGTATGCGCACCAAGAGCTTCACGTGGAGTGCGGCAAAGCGTTACTTTGAGAAGGGCGAGTCACGTGATGAGCCCGCCAAGCTGAAGATCATGCAAATGGATGGCGTGGATGACTCGATTACCGAGTATCGCATCCTTGGCGGCGATGGCAATCTGTCGACGGCACAATTTACGGGCCAGGTGAAGTGCGAGCGTTGTCAGTGCACCTATCGCAACTATGACTCCTTCCAGCGCCATCTGCCCAGCTGTGAGCCCATGTCCACCAGTGAGTCCGAGTCGGAGACAACAACTGCCGCCGCCGCTCAACTTAGCGCCGAGAGCCTCAACGAGCTGCAGAAACAGGCACTGGCCGCCGCCACATTGAGCAATGGAGGTGGCCTCAACTATCTGCAGACATCGTTTCCCCAAGTCCAGAATCTGGCCACACTGGGGCAGTTTGGTGTGCAGGGACTGCAGGGTTTGCAGGCGCTGCAATTACAGCCGCAGTCCTTGGGCAACGGATTCTTTCTGTCACATCCAAATGCAGCTCCGGCCACCAGCAACGGCAACGATGAACTGCAGCTCTATGCGAACTCACTGCAGAGTCTGGCCGCCAATCTGGGTGGGGGCTTCACTCTGGCACAGCCGACGCAAGCGCAGCCCCAGCTAATTGCGCTCTCCACAAATGCGGATGGAACGCAACAGTTCATCCAATTGCCACAGAGCACTGCGGGTGCGACACAATTTCAGACGACTGCGCCAACGTTAGCAACGACGACCACATACCAGACGCTACAGGCGACCAACAGTGATAAGAAGATTGTGTTGCCGCTGCGGGGCACTGGGAAACCGCTCAAGACGGTGGCCACCAAGGCGGCGCAACAGGCAACTGCTGCTGCCAAGCAGAAGCAATTAAAATCGGCACATGGCGTCAAACCCATTCAGGCTAAATTGCAGCCACACCCGCAACAGCAACAACATCACCATCAACAGCAACAACAACAGCAACAGCAGCAACAACAACACACTCCGATTACAGTGGCAACCAATGGTGCCACACAGCTACTTGGGCAGAATCTGTTGCAGCCACAGTTGCTCTTCCAGAGCAATACCCATCCACAAGCGCAACAGCTGCTGTTGCCGCAGACCCAGGCGCAGAACATCATCTCATTTGTTACGGGCGATGGCAGCCAGAATCAGCCGCTGCAGTACATCTCGATTCCAACGACAAACGATTATAAGCCGCAGCAGCAGACGACGACGCCGACGTTTTTGACTGCTGCACCCGGTGGTGGTGCGACATTTCTGCAAACGGATGCCAGCGGCAATCTTGTGCTGACCACTGCACCGGGCAATTCGGGCCTGCAGATGCTAACGGGGCAGCTGCAGACGCAGCCTCAAGTTATTGGTACGCTGATTCAGCCGCAGACGCTGCAGTTGACCACAACGGGTGCAGATGGAACGCAGAGCGGGACAACGCAGCAGCCGCTCATTTTGGGTGGCACTGGAGCTGGTGGCGCAACTGGGCTAGAGTTTGCCACAGCCACGCCGCAAGTCATATTGGCCACGCAGCCCATGTATTATGGATTGGAAACAATTGTCCAGAATACGGTCATGTCATCGCAGCAATTCGTATCGTCGGCCATGCCCGGTGTGCTCAGCCAGAATGCCAGCTTCTCGGCGACGACAACACAGGTGTTCCAGGCTAGTAAAATCGAGCCGATTGTTGACTTGCCCGCCGGCTATGTGGTGCTCAACAATACGGTCGATGCGAGCGGCCATGCGGGCACCTATTTGAACGCGGCGGCCAGCGTATTGCAGCAGACTCAGTCGCAGACGGCGGCGGATGATGCCACCACACAGTTGCTGCAGAATGCTGGCTTTCAGTTTCAAACGCCCGTATCGTCCAGCCAGCCGACCATGTCGGATTATGGGGCACCACCAATGGTGGTCACAGCAAAGGTTCCACCAGTGGCGCAGCTGAAGCGCAATGCAAATGCTGCCACAAAGACGCCCACCTCAGTGCTAAGCAAGGTGCAGCCGCAGCAGCAGCAACAGCAGCACTCTCAGGTGGTCAACAAGGTGCTGCCCACCCATCAGCAGCAGCATCAGCAGACGCAGCAGAAGCAGCAGCTTAACAATCTGAAACTGCAAGCACAGTTTCAGCGCCAGCAACTGCAGGCGAACGAGTTGAAGAACAAACAGCAGCAGCAGGCAGCACAGACGCATGTGCAACAAACGGGCACCACATGTGGTGCACCGCCGAGCATTGCATCGAAGCCGCTGCAGAAGAAAACCAATCTTATACGGCCCATCCACAAGGTGGAGGTGAAACCGAAGGTCATGAAGCCGGCGTCCAAGTTGCCAACGACAGCAGCAGCATTGCAGCAGCAGCAACTGCAAGCACCGGTGGCAAGTCAGGTGCCAAAGGTGGCGATGCTCCAACAGCGATTGCCTGCACCACAACAGCAACTCCAGCAGCAACAGCAACAACAATTGCAACAGCAATTCCAGGCTCAACAGCAACTGCAGCAGCAACAACAACAGCAGCAACAGCATCAAGCACTGCAGTCCCTGCCACAACAACAACAACAACAAGCGTTGCCAGTGCCACAACTGTTGCCAGTTGCTGCCCAGCAGCCAATCATCAGCATTGTAAATACAGCCGAGCCACAAGCAGCCGCTCAGTTTGTGATAACGCCAGCGGTGCAGGCTCAAGCTGTGCAGCTGCTGGAGCAGCAGACGCAACAACAGTTGCAGCAGCAGTCGCAGCAACAGTTGCAACAGCAGCAGTCGGCGGAGCTGCTCATTAATGGGAATGCAAGTCGATTGCAGCATTATGCCAGCAATTCACTGCCCACCAATGTAGTGAATCCGTTGCAGCAGCAGCCGCTGGTGGTGAGTGCCAACAGTGGCACCACTACTGTGGTGCCGCCTCCGAATAGTATAACTATCAACAGTCGTCCCACGAATCGGGTGCTGCCCATGCAGCAGCGTCAGGAGCCAGTGCCCCTTGACAGCGATGTTGTGGTGCAGTCGCCAACGCCGCCCAAGCCCATTGAGGAACCAGTGGCCGCGGGTGCTTCCACGCAGAAAGCTGTAGTCAAATGTTATGCGCAACTGGAACAAAAGTCACCCAGCTACGAGGTGGAGCTGAAGAGCAACAACACAACGCTGGACAACCTGGTGCAGGCGAATGCGTTATCTAATCTGCAGGTGCAACAGATGCAACATGAGCCCATCTACAACGAGAATCTGTACGAGAAACAGGCAGAGGAACCGTTGCAGGTGCAGGACAAACCCAAAGGCAATGATCTAATGCTTATCGATGCTACAACGTGCCAACAGCAACAACAACAACAGCAGCAGCAGCAGCAGCAGCAGCGACATATGGAGCTAGTAGAGAATGGCTTTCAGTTGACTTCGAATGAGAATTGTCTGCTGGAGAAACATGGCTTTCATGTCGATGCTGTGGCCATGGATACCGAGGATCACTATGCCAATCTCAAGAACGGCGGCAATGAGCCGCTCAACCAGGCCGACGAAGGAGAGGATGATGAGGATGACGACGATGACTTCAGCCTCGAAATGGCTACTTCCGCATGCAACGATCACGAAATGTCCGACAGCGAAGAGCCGGCCGTCAAGGAGAAGATAAGCAAAATTCTCGACAACCTGACGAACGATGATTGCGCTGACTCAATAGCGACAGCGACTACTGTCGAGGCCGGCGCCGGTTATCAGCAGATGGTGGACGATGTGCTGGCGACAACCGGAGCTGGTGGGGAAGTGCCAACGGACGATGATGCCTTTGCAGCCACCGCCGAGGAGACGGCTGCCGTGGAGGCCGCTGCCAGCTATATTAACGAAATGGCTGAGGCACATGAGCTGCAATTGAAGCAACTGCAGGCAGGCGTTGAGCTCGAACTGAAGAAACCCAAATTAGATGAGGCGCCACCGCAGCAGCCAGAGACAGTCGCTGCCAATGAGGTGCCAACAGCAGCTGCTCCACAGCAGCCGCCGATGCCGATGCGGGACCCAAAGAGGATAAGCGGACCACATTTGTTGTACGAGATACAAAGCGAGGATGGCTTCACCTACAAGTCGAGCTCCATTGCTGAGATCTGGGAGAAGGTGTTCGAGGCGGTGCAGGTGGCACGACGTGCTCATGGTCTCACTCCCTTACCGGAGGGCCCCCTAGCCGATATGAGTGGCGTGCAAATGATTGGCCTGAAGACGAACGCCCTCAAATACCTCATCGAGCAGCTGCCGGGCGTGGAGAAGTGCGTCAAGTATACGCCCAAGTATCACAAGCGCAACGGTAACGTCTCCACGGCGGCTAGCCATGCCGCCAGCAGTGCTGGCAGCAATGCGGCTGCACTCGGTGCAGGAGCTGATGCGCAGGCGCTAATGGATTACGGCTCAGATCAGGAGGAGCTGCAGGAGAACGTCTATGAGAGCGCACGCTGCGAACCTTATAGCAGTCGCTCCGAATACGACATGTTTAGCTGGTTGGCGTCCAGGCATCGCAAGCAGCCCATTCAGGTCTTTGTCCAGCCATCCGATAATGAACTGGTGCCCAGGTGAGTCATCAAAATCCTCTTGACTGCTCCAAGAGCTTTACTCAGCGATTAACAATGAACTTTTGGCTTACAGGCGCGGAACTGGCAGCAACCTGCCCATGGCAATGAAGTACCGTACGCTGAAGGAGACCTACAAGGATTACGTTGGAGTCTTTCGATCCCACATCCATGGACGCGGTCTCTACTGCACCAAAGACATTGAAGCGGGTAAGCTGTGGGGAAATTCGTAGTGAAAAGGAAAAAATATGAGCCCTCAAGTGAAGAAGCTTGCTCATAAAGCAAAGTCTGCAACTGTGCAAATATAAATATCCTTGTTTTTTCGCATTTGGAAACAAAGTTTAATTATTCAATTCTTGTGCACAGGTGAAATGGTTATTGAGTACGCCGGCGAGCTGATACGCTCCACGCTGACGGACAAGCGGGAGCGCTATTACGACGGCCGTGGAATTGGCTGCTACATGTTCAAGATCGACGACAATCTCGTGGTGGATGCCACGATGCGTGGCAATGCGGCGCGCTTTATCAATCACTCCTGTGAGGTGAGTAATCGACATTTCAGTTTAGCTTCGATTTTGTATTTGTTTTATTTATTTCATGTTTACCTTTCACAGCCGAATTGCTACTCGAAGGTCGTCGATATACTTGGTCACAAGCACATCATCATCTTTGCCCTGCGACGCATCGTGCAGGGCGAAGAGTTAACCTACGACTACAAGTTCCCATTCGAGGATGAGAAAATACCCTGTTCCTGCGGCTCGAAGCGCTGCCGCAAGTACTTAAACTAGACAGGACTTCAAATTAACAAACATACATAGACGGTCCATCAGAAAACTGGGGGATGCTCCCAGAACATACTCAATGTGAAAACACAGGCAGAAACAGCTAAAAGAAACATGTGTAGTTAACGGTTATATCGATCTTATTCTTGGTCAATCGTGATACATTTTCATTTGATAGCATACATTTTAAGTAGACGCTAGATGCAACAGTTGTAAGAGTTAAAACGTTGATATTATATACTATATCCTATTAATACACACACCCACACACACACATATATATATATATATATATATGTAAATTCAATATTATGCAACGTGCTCATATAGGATTCCCACATATATGGCAAACCCATTGATATAACCTCTTCGATATATATATATTAATCTGCAGACTTACACTTGCAAACACACAAACACAACACACACACACTTACATAAAACAAACAACTTGGGAAAACTCGATGATTTCAGTATTCAGCGAAGATGGTTTAACTGTATATGAAATATGTTTAAATTATGCATTATATATACATATGTATTAGCTACCATATATGAAATTCAGTATATTAAGGCTTGACAGATTCTATATTTACATAATTAAAATAGGCATGAGTATGTTGCAAATCATAAGATCAAGATTAACAACATCAATATATATGTATGAATATATACTTACATATGCATACATATGTGTATAATATTGTATGTAACTAATACCGTTATCGGTTTGGTCAGTTTATCAACCCACTTATGGCCAAATCGATGGGCAACCATTCAATGATTATTTACAGGGGCTTGTGTTAGATTG
This sequence comes from Drosophila kambysellisi, assembly GCA_035042185.1. Lineage (NCBI taxonomy): Eukaryota > Metazoa > Arthropoda > Insecta > Diptera > Drosophilidae > Drosophila > Drosophila kambysellisi. The sequence goes on along the minus strand of JAWNLS010000555.1, from coordinate 278,074 downwards.
TAAATATTTAGAAGGCTTCACAATAAAAGCGTTAGGTAATTAATTAATAATTCGTAAGGCGCAACAAATCTCTAAAAAAAAAATATATATATATATATATATTAACAAAACAGATGAAACTATTTTATGTAGAATTGTGCACACATGCAAATTGAGTATTTACGTTTGTTGCAATTGAACTAACTAACTATTACAAATAATAATCCACTGGCCTAACCTAGTATATTCGAAACGTACATACATACACAAACACATACATAAACACTCACACACACACACACATACATAAACACACGCATACATATGTATGAAAGTATTGGGTAACCAACAAGTAACTAAGCATCACATTTGAAATTATTTTGTAAACAGACAACCCCAATTTAATTGTAAAGAAGCAAAAAACTCAAATGCATATTTTTAGTTTTTAATTGTTGCACGTATTCGTGTGAAATAATTATAATTTTTATTATTTGTAATGCTTTTAAAATGTGTCCATGTAAATTGTATAATTCGTTTGTAATTGCTTCAACAATGTGTTCTAAATTTATGATTAAGCTAATTGTGTACAATTATCTTATTCTTCTTCTTTTTTTTTGTGCGTAACGTCAGCCTTTTATTGCCGGCTTTTTTAAAGTAATCCTTATTTATTAAGCAGCTCCCTTGTATTCTATTAGTTTTACTATATATTGATTCGATTAAGCCTACAGTTAGCTCGATTTGTATTTTTGTCAAAATTGGTCAGAGAAATCAACCATCATTATCTATAATACTTACATTGTTCAGTTCGGAATCATAGGAAAGCTAGCAAGCATACGAATGTACAGGCAAAGTTCCACAGCATTTCTGGCAGCCATTCAGACACGCGCACTTTTTGCCCGTTGTCAAGGAATTTTATATTTTTATTCCCTAAAGAAAAAAGTTTAATAAACTACAAAATAAATTATTTTAATCGATGTTGTTTCAATTGTAAGTTATCGCTATTATTACTCGAAATGTTCAAATTTATTAGTTAACAACGGTTTGCCACCCAAACTCTGAGCGTTCTATGAATTGTCAGAAATTGAAAATTTGTCTTGTTTCTGATTCAAAGAAAAAATTGCTAACAAAATAAACGTGGCTAATAAGTGTGGCATAAATATGAATTAAGAACTTAACAAGGTTAATCACAAAGTCGTCCCTTGTCTCCCATTCCATCAGCGTTGGGTGTGATTAATCCGCTGCTTGGCTTCGTTGGCCGCACACATTGCTCTGTAGGCAGCCTTTTTGGTCTTGGCGTAGTCGTTACGTGCTTCGCTCAGTTGCCGCAGGAGAACACCGACGCGCTTCTGGGCCGCTTCCAGGAGACTGGCCTTCACCGCCATGGACTGCTGACATGCGGCTGACACCTGTTCGGCACATGCAAAATTCTCTTTGGCCAGCTTTAACCCAGAGATGAGCAGCTTTGTCTCTTCCTGGGCCTGTTGGTGGGCCTTCAGAGCAAGTTGGCTATTGGCTTCTGCTGAGCTCAGCTCTAGCAGCTCCTCCTGAACGATAATCTCTGCCTCCCGCACCTCCATCTCGAGCTGCTCCAGCACCTGCTGCTTACCAGCCAGCACCGCCTCAGCCGCCTTGGCAGCAGTGGACGCCTTGTCCGCGTACTCCAGCTTAATCCGATCCGATGCCAATTTGACCGCGCTAACCATGTCATCGTTGGCCTGCTTTGCTTCCTGAGCCGCTTTCATCGCGATTCCAGTAATACGCGACTTTGCTTTGATCTTCATGCAACTGGGTCTCTCTTGTGCTACGTCTTCCATTTGGCCAGGAGCGGACGGGCACTTTTCTCTTTCCTCATCAGAGTCTGGGAACAGCAATCGCTTTCCACGTGTCTGTCGCGCCGCCCTTTTCAGATCTCGCCGGGATGAGTAAGCCGACGGGACTGCAATTTGTGTAACAGACAATATTATGAGAAGCCACATGATTTTTAAGAACAGTCTCATTTTACATATTCATGTAAAGATTTAACTTTCAGACTTGGAACGCCTAAACACAGCTTGACAGTTGTGGATTCAACTATGAATTTGGAATGATCGGCACAATGCTCTACATTTCCTTATTTCTGCTGCTCAGCATCGTTTGTATATCCCAAAGCTACATCATTAAACCACTCGAAAAGGTCGGTACATCTCTGAGATACTTTACGCATTAATCGGACGCAGTCTTTTAGGTTGACAGAAAACGCAACCTTGATATTTGTTCAGAACTGGTCGGTCAATACGATGATGGCTCCCAGAAAGAAAGTGGGGGCAGAGCGGGTAGTGAAAACAAGAGCTGCGGCATTCTGTTAGACAAGAACAATCCCAAAATCAAAGCCTCGAACATTGCACAGAATGCGGCGCTCGAGGCGAAGGCAGCAAATGATGCACAAATGGCAGCCGCTGAAGCAGCCGCTTCACAGGTGAAAGTGGAGCTCGCCGACAGGGCGCTTCAGTCTGCCCGAGCTGCCGAGGCAGCTTTAGCCGGCAAGCAACAGATCGTAGAGCAGTTTGAGTCGGAGTACCGCGAAGCGCAGGCTGTCGTCCAGGAGGTAAATAGCTCACTGCAGCATACCCAGGCGAATGCAGCAGCAGCCAACGAAGCTGCCCAGGAAGCTGGAAGGCAGCTTAATCACCTCAAACAGCTGGTACAGGCATCCACCTCCAATCTGGCCAACATTAACAATGTTTCAAATGGTGCACAACAGGAGCTGGCAGAGAAGACGCAGCTGCTGGAGGCGGCCAAGAATCGAGTTGCGAACCTTGGTAACCAACTAGAAGTGGCCAAGCAGGACTTTGATAAGACCAAGAAGGCCGCCTATAAAGCAGCCTGTGCAGCAGTCGAGGCCAAGCAGAAGGCACAAAGGAATCGGCGCCGAATTTAAGCTGCTGACTGGCAGCAGAAATATGGATTTAACTATTTCGATAGCATTGAATTGTATATATTTTGTTTATAGAGATTTTTCCATAATAAATGTCTACAGTTTTATGGCAATTAAGCGAGTTGCATAATAAGTAAAAACGTCTGACGCAATTAAGATTGTTGCATTGACTAAACGGAGCAAAAAAGTGTGGCATGCTTTTGGAGGCATATGTGCTAATAGAAATTAGGCTCTAACGCGTCCTTCTACACTTTCAAAGTACGTGCTGCATTCAAATCACAAGGATCTACTCTACTGGACTGCACTCAAGGATTTTACGGTCATCTAAGAGCCGAAATAATTGTAAAAGATTTGTATGATTTCAAGCTTATTGTATGAATGCTACAATTGGATAGAATTCGTTAATAGCGTTAATTCGTTATATAATAATCCAAGCTTATCCACGACGTTAGGGCAGCCAGGTGGCACTTCAGTCAAATTCACAGGCAATAAATCAGAGTCGCCCGAACAGGATCTTAGGATGTCCTGCAAACACCATTCGAAAGCTTTGCCAAAAGCTGTGTGCGCCTTTTGAAAACGTAGGAATTTAAATTTACTTGAAAAGATTTTACAGTCAGATTTCGTGAGATTAACGTGCTGTAAGGATGAATTCAGAACTGCTAACACAATGCTCTATTTTATCATATTTCTGATCGCTAACTTTGGGCTTAGCTCTCAAAGCTTCATCACTGGTCAGCGTGGGAAGGTAAGTATAACTCTTTAATTTGCATACGCTCGAATCCATCGTGTGTTCATAGACATACAACAAACGTGAACTCGATTCTTACTCCGACCTGATGCGGATGAATGAGGAAGCTGGAGAAATTGGTGGTGGAGGAGGACAGGGCTGTGAAGGCAATAAGAGCTGCAACATTGGCAGCCAGCTAGGCACGACCGATCCTAAAGTCAAAGCCTCGAACATTGCACAGAAAGCGGCGCAGGAGGCGAAGGCAGCAAATGATGCACAAATGGCAGCTGCTGAAGCAGCCGCATCCCAGGTTAAAATACAGCTGGCTGAGAAGGCGCTTCAGTCGGCCAAAGCGGCCGAGGCAGCTCTGGCCGGCAAACAGCAGATCATGGATCAATTGCAGTCGGAACAACGCGAGGCGGATGCTGTTGTTCAGGATGTAAGTAACTCCCTACAAAGCACCCAGGCGAATGCGGCAGCAGCCAACGATGCTGCCGTGGAAGCTAGAAGCCAACTCGATAAACTGAAGCAACTGATGCAGGCATCAACTTCAAATCTGGCTAATATCGAGAATGTCGCAAATGGCGCGCAACAGGAGCTGGCAGAGAAGACGCAGCTGCTGGAGGCGGCCAAGAATCGCGTGGAGACCCTGGGACATCAGCTAGCCGCGGCCAAGGACGACTTCGAGAAGACCAAGAGGGCCGCCTACAAAGCAGCCTGTGCAGCAGTCGAGGCAAAGCAGAAGGCACAAAGAAATCGACGTCGTACTGTTAGCTAGTTTCTCGTTAATTTTTTATATTACAATTAAAATGTAAACTGAAATGTATTTTTTATATAGGCTCATGTGACGCAATATCTTTTACTTTGATCGGGTTCCCGTTCGGGTCGCAGTTGGAAAAGATTAAAGTGATGATAAGCATGATTTTGATAGTTGCCAATCCGGTCTCTGCACGCAGCTTCTTTACACACATTTCAATGCTACATAAGTTTGTATAAGTTTTCCAAGGAATTAAAAATAAATATCGGAAACGGAACTGTCAAAACTGTATCCGTATCCATAAAGATGCATTTTGAAAGCCGCTTGTGTGGGTACATCGGATTCTTATTTGCTAGGATAAATTTGAAATTTTCATATTTGAATTGCGCATTGGCAAAGCACGTCGAAATTCTTGTTGTAAGATGACTTGAGAACAAAGTTAATCTTGCGTCAAGTGTCTGAATAGATTTGATTGAAGTGAATACAGTTTGGAATATGTTTTATCGGACTCAGCTGCTTCTTCTACTTCTACTCATATTGCTGCAGGCGATTGCACGCTTGGATAGCTACAGCTACGGCAAATCGGGCGCTGGCATGGCCAGCTTGTACTTGGATGGAGACGGAAGTGCCGAAGATGGCTGCTCATCCTCCGCTCGATCCCATATGCTGGGCAGAAGTGACGCCAAGACAAAGGCATCGAACATTGCACAGAAGGCGGCTCAGGAGGCAAGGGCCGCCAGCGATGCACAAATGGCCGCCGCCGAAGCCGCCGCCTCTCAGGTAAAAGCAGAGCTGGCCGAGAGGGCGGCGCAGTCGGCTCGTGCCGCAGAGGCGGCGCTGGCGGGCAAACAGCAAATTGTGGAGCAACTGCAACAGGAAATGAACGAAGCGGATGCCGTCGTCAGCGACATAACTGCTTCCCTGCAGAACACACAGACCAATGCCAATGCCGCGACTCAGGCGGCCGTCGAGGCGCAGGCTCAGCTCGCCCAATTGAAACGTTTGGTAAGCGCAGCGACTTCGAATCTGGGTAATATTGAGAACGTGGCATCTGGAGCACAACAGGAGCTAGCGGAGAAGAGTCAGCTGCTGGAAGCGGCCAAGAATCGCGTAGATGGCTTAACTCGGCAACTTTTGGAAGCCAAGCAAGACTTTGAAAAGACAAAGAAGGCTGCCTACAGAGCAGCCTGTGCAGCAGTCGAAGCCAAGCAGAAGGCTGCCAGAACACGTCGCAAGGTGCATTCACATCCGCAATGGTGTCAGCCCAAGAAAATGGTTCAATCTGCTGGTGGCGCCACAGTATAGAATTTCAATTGTCTGGAGTTCTTGATTCTTTATTAATATATTTGATAACGGATTCATTATTATTATAGTTGGCAAACTCATGCAATTGAACAAATTCTCCTCTGTAATTTCGGCAAAACTATTGCTGTTTAGCCGATTTGAAAACGAATCTTTTTTGACGAAGATTTTACAACACTAATACAGTGATACCCATAACGCAACAGCTGATTCATGCAGCGATAGGCAGCACTGGCCAAACAGCTGCGCACTGCACAACAAACCGGCAATTTACTTTTATATTATTTATACACAAACTGTGTGCAGTTATCAAATAAAAGTTTAATTAAAATGTTAATTAGTAAAGTAAGACATATACAAGCGTTAAGCGCACGTTGCATCAGCTCTCATTACGTGACAACACCGATATTTTACGTAAATGCAGGTTGGTCAATCTGAGTTTCAGTTGTTAAATAACAATCAAAATTAACCGGGAGCATTTGGTATCTTTCAGCACCACACATTGGTCATCTGTATTCGGCAGTGATAGCTGATGCGCATTGCCGATACCAGAGACTGCGTTATCCGACAACCACAGTGCGTCTCTGCACCGGCACCGATGAGCACGGCACGAAGATTCAACAGGCGGCAGCTGGACACAAAGTGCCTGTGGATCAATATTGTGATGAGATATCTGCGCGCTATCGCGATGTGTTTCAAGCAGCAAGTATAGCGCATGATGACTTTATACGCACCACTGAGCAGCGACACAAACAGGCCGTGGCACACTTCTGGGTTGGTTCAACACAAACTCTTCACCAATCCATCAGTTAATAAATCGATTTAATTTTAGCACAGGCTGCAGTCGCGTGGCCATATTTATTCTGCGGCCTACAGCGGCTGGTATTGCGTATCGGACGAGACCTTTCTGACCGACACACAGCTGCGCCTGGACGAGAGCAGTGGCACACGCTACTCCCTGGAGTCCGGCCATCCTGTCGAGTGGACTGAGGAAACGAATTACATGTTTCGACTATCAAACTTTCAAGACGATGTGCGTCATTGGGTCAAGCAGGAAGCACGTATACGACCAGCCAAATTCGAGAAGATTCTGCTCGACACGCTGAGCGAGCCGCTGCCCGATGTGTCCGTCTCTCGACCAGCGAATCGTGTTCACTGGGCAATACCCGTGCCGAATGATGACAGCCAAACGGTCTATGTGTGGCTAGATGCGCTCATCAACTATCTCAGTTCCTTAGGCTATCCCAATGAGCAGGTAAATAGTTGAAAATCATTCCTTGTTTATCAGTCACATGTCAACAAATATCTCTCTTTCGTTCTTCCCTTGTGTAGTATTTAGCATACTGGCCACCCGCTCAGCAAATCATTGGCAAGGACATACTCAAATTCCACGGCATCTATTGGCCTGCCTTTTTGTTGGCAGCCGGCCTGTCGCCACCACAGCAGCTACACGTCCACTCGCACTGGACGGTGGACGGCCAGAAGATGTCGAAGAGCAAGCACAACGTCGTTGATCCTGTGCTGGCATCCAAACAGTATACGATGGAGGGACTGCGTTACTTTCTTTTGCGCGAGGGCGTTGCACACAGCGATGGCAGTAAGTAATCCGATCTGGAGGAAATGCAATTCCTCTTTGGTCTATTTCACATTTTTGTTTTTCGTCTTGAATTTGCCATATGTTAGGCAGTATGACAAAAAAAAAAGAAGAAAGCCCTGCGGTTGCAGTCCATCTCTCAGCTAACCACACCTCCTGCTGGGCTGTGACCCACACGAGTGTACGAGTGGATCTGTATGCAAATATGTCCGCCTTCGTCACTTTGATGATTTCGTTAGTTTTGCTTGTACTTTAGTTGAATTTGCATTTCAATTTTATGCCAAAGCAGCAAGAAACTTTTGGTTTGGCAGAAGCAAACGCAGATACAGAAGCAGCAGCAGAAGCAGGAGCTGTTGGAGCTGTTGCTGCTGGCAAACCCTCTGACTTTGTTTATTTGGTTGGGAAGTTTTTGTATCTTGAACTTGGTTTAAGATTTGCGCATTTGCATAAGAGCACCACCGGCTGTAGTCTCGATTCGGTGACAACATACCAGAGTCTGACAAAAGTTTTAAAGCTTATGCAAGTTGTTGTTGCCAGATATGATTAGTTTGTCGTTTGGCCCTTCGAGGGCCAGCAAGCGACTGGCTGCCTCAGCTGACACTACTTACATAAACACCCTTAAAGCCATTTCTATTTGTGTGGAAGAGTAGTCTGCTTAACTATCATATAGACAGGCTGGCAGTTAATCTTTAATCTATTATCGGCTTGTGAGCAAGTCAGGCATGCATTCACACCGTTGCTGCTGTTTAACAAGAAACTAATTCAAATTGTGTTTTGTTTTCAAAGGCGGCTGAGCTGTCAGACACACTCACAGAATGCTGGCCAAAAGCAATTAACACGCTTCGACGCACTGCCAGAAGTCATCAGAATACACTTGAACGTTCCAGTGGCTTGTTGGTGTTGTTGTTATTGTTGTTGCTGTTGTTTGCCACGCCCACATTTGATGCGATTTGATTGATTCCAAGCATAACCTTTTCGCCCATTGAATTTGCATAAATGGCCGCTGTTGAGTCTCAAATTTAATAGCTTTTCGTCTGCTTTGTTTGTTTGGAATTTAAATTTAATTTTCAAATTTCAATTATTACCGTTTCTTGCTCATCTCCTGTTGGTTCAGGCCTTGCAACGCCCTTACCTTAATTTAATTTGGCCAAACAGTTTTTGGCTTGCTGTTTCTGTTATTTTTTATGGCCTGTTGCCTTGCGGCTAATTTAATTGCATTTTTATTGCATTTTGCACGCGTCTCGTTAAAATTGTGCATATTACAAGAACAACAGAAGAGATGGCCACAAAATATGCGAAAATTACCAACTTCGTGGAGCGCACAATATTCAATTACGAGGCATTTGAGTGGAATTTTAAAATGTCGATATTTTTTTTCATTCTTATTCGATTTTTAATGCAGTTTGTGCGAAATATGTTTATCGTCGCATAATATGGATTCACACAAATACAATTGCGACTGTCACATTTTGAAATGCATTTCAATAAGTTTTGCACTGCGCTCGTTTTATTCCCGATGGCGCTGATTGGTGACATCCGCTTCCATCAGCTGGCAACGTTTGAGCGCACTTTTATGACGATAATCGTTGATAATCAAGAGCGGCACCAGCATCACCAGCAGCAGGAGCAGAAGCCACGTCTAGCGCAGTCATCGGCATTAGGGGCCACATCATTAAGTGAGCAACTTTTCATTAGAAATAATTTCATTTTGAAATTGCACCACGACGGTCGGTCTGCAGTCGCCTCCGGCGTACTTTCGCCCACCATCGCTGCCAGAGATGTCCAGCTGGTGATACACTGGAACTGCATTTGTCCAAAGTGTCTGGGCCAATGCGCTCAAAGTTTTTATGGAAATGCAAAAATGTACGCGCAACAGTGAATAGCACTGACACGATTTCCCATCGGCGCTATTCACTTTAAATATCCGGCAAGCACTTGCCAAGCTATCTAAGGACTAATTTCAACCGTCTGTGTGGCATTCAGATGTAGAATTTTATATACATTATCATCATATGTTTGTGCACATTGCTCCATTTGCCAGATAGAGTTTTAATGCTTTTTTCCCTGAACTTCAGTCGTTACCTCAAACATCATGCCGTAAAATGTTTGTGATGATTTTTTGTCTATTGCTAATCGCTGCCGTTTTATACCACGTACTCATTAAAGCAATTATAAAACGGCATACTGAATTGTACCATGAAAAGGGCACTCAATTAATAACTGGATATGAAATTTGATTAAGTTTTATATATAAAGTGTTGTATACATAACTTTCGTATTATAACCTAACTATCTTCCTGGCATAAGCTTATCTATGCTCCCAGAGTAACTCCCAGGCGAGCATACCGCTGTTAAAAATACACTTAAAGCTAAATGTCTTCAAGAGTTACGATGCCATTAAGTCAAAAATTAGAGAAATAACCCACATCCTCTCGCTGTGCGTCCTACGCAGATGCCACAAGGCTAAAAGGGAACGTGGCTCCGAATGTCTTTGGGCGACTTTGCCTTCGATGGGCGGTGTAAAATTGCTTAAATATTTGACGCCGACAGTTGTCAGGCTGTCACTGTCACTGCCACGCGTTGCGACACCCGCTTCGTGTCATAGAGTTGCTGCAACTTGGCTTGCAATTAAATTGGCAAATAGTGCCGGAAGTTTTGTGTGCAAGAGGCAAAAACAACCGACAAGTGTGGCAAGTCATTTAAAGAAAATGTAAGATGCAAGAGGCAAATACGCGAATGGGCCACGTTGAAAATATAATTCTTGCTTATGTGCCAACATTTGTATACGGCCAAGTCGCCATTTGCTGTGGCACTCACATGCACCCGTGCAACATGTGTGAAACTTTGTTGAAATTGCTCTTGTTTTTGGTAATTTCTATTGCACATGCGACTGCACGTGCACCAAGGACTTGGGGCATGGCTAGCATCGGAAACACTTCTGTAATTCGTCGCTGCACAAGTAAGCAGTTCTAAAGGCTAGGCCAGGCCGACAGACTTGGCAAGTGGTGAATACGATGGCAACTGCGTTAAATCGAATGTAGCTCAGCTGAAACTGGTTCAAGCTAATTTCATAAATTTGTAATAATCTATGTAGAATGAGAATATCCTGCACTTTTCTGACGGGGTTCTTTTAATTTTATGACGAGAAAGAGCGAGAAAAATTGAGAAAAGCGCATAAATTCAACATTAAATTTTTTTGCATTCATTGCTTCGACATTTTTGGTTCTTCTTTAATAATCATTATCCCTCTCCACGCAGTATTTTTCTAAAGCAATGCCCCATTTCACTGGATATTCGCATATTCAAGCAAACTGGATACCAGCTTTTTAGTTTGTTTCAAAACTAGGAGCTTGTTGCATACAAATATATGTACATATATTTAATTGTGTGTGTGTGTGTGCCGGCATTGAAATGCAGTAGTAGTTGAGAACTTGACTTGGGCACAGTGCTATCGAGCTGTGCCACACACAGTTGAGCCCGACGAGCGTCAGCGTCAATACAATTGCATTAATGATGTGGAGCGCACAGAAGCAGGCGGCACATTTGGTTGCTGCAGCTGCGTGGCCAAAACTCATGTCGTTGCCAAACCTCAGGTTACGCCAAATGTCGCATGCAACATACACATATATATATATACACTTGTACACTTTTATATACATATGCAAATGCAATGCCCCATGCATATGCATTGGTTTGTAAAGCTCAGAACAGCTGCTCACCTTCCGGTGCTGTGCTCAGGTTCCTGCCATGGAAACAGCAATCCCCTGCACTGTGAATCGACGTCAAGTTTTATGCATATTTGAATAACAGGTATAATTATTTTTATTGAAATTCGTGAGGTGCATGAATTCATATACTTGAATTGCGTCGCTCAATCAATGATGAGTATGTTATTCAATGGCTAAAACAAATTAGCACCAAATATGTTTATAAACAATCGAAAACCAACCGCCAATCAATAAAGCCAACAATTTGGGCACTAAATGTCGAAATGGGTGTGAAAACGATTGGATGTCAGGTGCAATTTGTTGCAACAACAGCAGTGCTCAATGCGACAAGTTTTTAATTACACACCTAAAACAACAAAAGCTGGCAAAAATCCCACACGACAACAACTAGCAACAATGGGAGCAACGCAATTGTTGACCCAACAATAGTCAAAAATTGCCCAATGGCCATCCTTGATTATCGATCATTGTTGTGTGCATCCATTGGACTGGTCTGCTGCTGCTGCTGCTGCTGGAAATCAGTTTTCATAGCAGGTATTTTAATTAACGTTGCATGCCAAATCGAAATTTTGTGGCCTGACCCAAATCGGTGCTGCTGCTGCCACTTATTACTCTGGGCAACCTTAGTTTGCCCATCATGCAGATAAATGAAGCGATTTGGTTGCATTTATCCGCATAATGACGTCAATAATTATGGCCAATGCCAATTAGCAATGCTCCGTTACTAATGGCCTTCTGCATGTGTTCTGTGCATGTGATGTGTGCTCTGTTGGCGCTGTTTCCGCTGTTCATTTATTGAAGGTAAACATTCGCTAATTGCTGCCCGCATATATTTTTTTTTTTATACAGCTTGAAGTGCTTTTCAAAGTGCATTTCCCATCCAGCGAAGCGCATCAATTTCCACATATTTTGTTTAAAGAACTGGTCAGTTATTATAATGTCAGTATTATATATAATTTAGTCACTGAAAGGAATCGATATGTTATCGCACATACTATATATACATACTGCATACTGAGTTTTATTATCACCCATATACTGTTGCAAGCTTACATTTTGAAATCCGAAATAAACGGCTTAAAATATTTGTTGCAGTTATTTTTTAAATGCGATTTATTTTTATTGTTGTTAGCCTGTCTGTGCAGAGTGTTTAACCCATCCCTTGGTTTCGTTTATTAATTTGGATACGTTTCTCTGTTTATTTCCGTTGTGGCAAACGGACACCAACAGACGAACTTTTTTCTTCTACTTTTGTCATTTGTGTTAGCCTAATCCCCTTAATAGGCAACTAGTTTAGCCGGAGGCCTTAGTGGTGTTACAGTTAATAGCTTAATGGTTGCCAACGGAGCTCAGCTAACCGACAATAAATTAACATCACTCATACACCCTGTTGGAGCCATGTGTAGTGAAGAAGTGAAGTTTTAAAGTTTTCCACACTAGCTAACATATTTTGGCATTCCAGATTTCAGTCACGTTAAGGCGCTGCGCATACTAAACTCCGAGCTGGCGGACACTTTGGGCAATTTGTTGTCGCGTGCCTGCGCCAAAACGCTGAATCCAGAACAAGTTTATCCTGCGCCGCATGTCGAGCACTTGCCACAGCTGGTGGAAGACTTGGACGCCGCTAAGCGACTGCAGGAGGCAATGCTGCAACTGGCGGGTGAGTCATCTCAGCAGCCTGTCATTTTTAAATATTTAAGCAGTCGCCGCTGCGTCGGAGTGCGGGCTGAGTGGACTTTGTTGCCTGGATGTCACTGGCAAGCGCACACTTCCGGCCAATAACTACGCGACAAGTGCACTTGCGAGTGCGGCCAGCCAGAAACCTGAAAAGTTATGCCCTCAATATCCATTTCCATTTCTCACTTGCATCTGCATTTGCATTTACAGGGCGCTGTGAGCAGCACTATGAGTGCAATCACTTCCACTTGGTGGCCGACACGGTTATTGCAACGCTGCATGCGGCCAACAATTTCTTTGAGTGCGCCAAGCCCTGGGAGCTGAAGGCGAACGGCAAAACGCCCAATGCGCAACGTCTGCAGACAATAATCGCAATGACAATGGATGCGTTGCGTCTTTGCGGCATTGTGTTGCAGCCAATGATGCCACAGCTAACCAGTCGCCTGCTCGATAAACTTAACGTGCCCAGCTCCGAGCGCAGTTGGCATCATTTGAACGACAGCTTTGCCACTGGCAAGCAACACAATCACCAGCTGGATAACCAGAGCAGTGCATTGCTATTCCAGCGCATTGTGGAGCATCAGGATAAATCTTCACAAGAGGAGCAGCAGCAGTCGTCCAAGCGTAGCAAAACCAAAAAGGAACAGAAAACAGCAAAGAGAATGTCTTGAGATGCTGCTCCTCCGCAGGACACGTAGCTGTAATAAACAGAAACTGAATTCTTAACTCTCTGCTGAATTTATTCATTTGGCTGCGTACTGTGACATTTATGAATTGTGTTTTGTGGCACGCTGCGTATGCTTAATCTAAATAGGCAGCCCAAGTGGCCACAAATCAAAGTCCAAGCAGCACACAACTGAGCCCATTCTGCTTGCCAGCTTTCTTTTGCCCAGGGGACACAGTTTGGACCAGCGCTCATTAAAATCCACTTAATTATGTGGAGCCAGCGGAATTGTGTCTGCCGATACAACAGGATCCGTTTCGCACTCCTATTCCGGCCGCATATCAGCGGGCATATTTTGTTATTTATTACACATAATTGAGATACGTTCAGGTGATCAAGCGTTATTTATGAGCGGCAGGCCAAGTGGCAACAACAGCTGCGATGCCTTCAAGAGTATTTAACAATATTAGCTTGAGAAGAACATTTTAATTAGTCCCCAAACCGGCCAGCCAACTTTAATGTTGATTCATTTTGATTTGCTGAAGCAGACAACTAATGAAAATTGTGTGCCAAATGAGAATTAATAAAAGATATATAGTTGCTCAACATGGTAGAATAACTATCTGTCTTCACCGGTTACATAATTTATTGAGCATTGTGTAAACGCCGCATATGATTGAACTTCAGTTGCACGCAACTCTTATGTGATGTTGCTATCCAGTATCGTATTCGATGTGGCAAGGACCACTGCTGTCCAGGAGCATCGGCTGCTAATTAGGGAAAGACGAACGCCAACACAAGGAAACATCATTATTTTTTTTTTTGTGGTGGCGTGGCGATGTTGGAATGCCTTAGCTGGCGTTGCAGGTGACTGTGTGTTGATCCTGCGAGTGGTGTGCCCACCGGGGTGGCGTGCCAACAATTTGTAGCACCTTTTACATTTGTTTGCATCAGAGTGGCGGCAACAGTTTGCCACACATTTGCGTAAACACACGTCAAGTGAGCCTAATTAGCGGAATAGACAGGTGCGGCGTAGGTATGTCAGCAGAGTACGGGCTTTTGGCGTGTGCGTTGTTTTCACATGGCAAACTGCACTTGTGGATGCACAAAAGAGTTGCTCGTTTGCGCCACCAATAGGAACATAAAGGTAACAAGTGCATAGTTCAGTATGAAAACGATTCCACGAAGCTATCTTTGAAGTCCGTGGCCAATTAGTAGTTGCAGTTAAAGTCTATTTCACTTTCAAATAATTGTTTTTTTTTTTTTTTTAAAGAATTGCTGGTCATTTCAAATACATTTTTTAAAGTCATTTTTTCTTATTTAACTCCAATTTTTATTTTCCATTCGTTTTAAGCAGTTTTTGACTTAAATTATTAAATTATTAACATTCTTTGCTGTTGATGCTTTGGATGACAAATCCTATGTTAAATTTGTTATAAAGAGAATAAAAATAGTTGCTCTGAAGTAACAAAACTTCTCGAAAAGCAATGCAGAACTAATGCATTTATTATGTTTTGGTGGTCGAAACTAAGTATTAAACCTGAACGACTTATAATAAGATTTATTTTAAATATAGTTGACCCGTTATTTTTTGAAAACACCTTGTTAGGTTGTCAGTTTATAAATTGCAATGTGCTAGTGAAAAACGGGAGCTGCGGTAATGAAGCTTAAAGTGGTTGGCTTGTGGCAAGAAAAACAGCAACAAGAGGAACAACTTGCTTGTCTTGTTACCCTGGCATAATAAAATTAATTATGTACGCGGAGTCAGAAAAGCAGTTGGGGGCAGGTGAGTTTAGAGTCAGACCGCAAACGTTGAGCTGTGGCCGCAGGATGCCCAACATTGGAGGTCGTTGCCAAGGGTAACCCTTACAGGTGGAGTTCGAGTGCTGTTTGATCTGGGAAACGAACATTATTGTTGGTGCACTATGATTAATTGCTATTGCATATTGAGTATCTGTGTTGTTGCACTTGCGACTACTGCCTGATTGCGATGCATAATTAAATTGCATTGCTTGTGTTACTCGGCGTATGCGGAATGCTATAATCAAATTAGTCTGGCTCTGTTATGCTCTGCAGTGGCACTGCCTGGAGCGAATTTCATCAATCTTAGGCAGACAGATGAAAGACGGGCTGGAGTGAGGGATCAGAGCAGAAATTGATTTCCTTTGGCGAGCTAGGGTGCAGACATCTGGCATTGGTATCCTTCGTCTTTTGTATGCGGCATTCGCTTAAAAATGCCAAAAACTGCACTTGAAAGATGTGCACACTACAATCTTACGGAGTAGCTGCCGAAAAGTCAGAAGCACTGCACCCGTATTCCGAAGAGGCAGCACTTGAGTTCTGCAGAGTTGATTGCTTTGATTTAAGTTGTCTGTTGCCTACTTTCTTGCACAGAAGTATATTTTGCTCTGATTAAAAATCCTACAGATTCACATGCGCTTTAATTTGCACACATCTGCCAGCGATTTAAGCAACATTCTTGTTGTGGCATTGGTCCTGCTGATCCAATGTGCTCTTGGTGGTCTACTTAGTCAGCAGGATGCTGGGCATGCTCTGACTGCATTTTCAAGTGAATGATGCGGCAAGTTCAACAGCTGCATGTGCTGCAAATGGAAATTCACGGCATTGGTGTGCCACCAAGTGTGTCCGTTATGAACTGAGTTTTATTTCTTTTATTATTTTCCACAGTTGAATATTTTCTGCAAATTGAATTTCAATGTTTTCCTATAACGGTAAAAGAAATTCTTAACAATTTTTCAGTTTTAATACTGAATATGTAGTGCATAAATAAAAAAATTAGAAATTGTAATAAATAAAAACTCGGTGTCGCTTATAATTGCTATTGTTATTTCTGTGCAAATATGTTTTTCACAATATGCTATTCAAATATTTGTTTCTTTGTGGTTGGAGTGCAATAAATTTGCAATCGCAATTAGGTCAACAGCCAGTGGCAAGGGTTTTTTTTTTCATTTGCACATTAACTATTGAAATATGCTAATTGAACAAAGCACATTTAGCCTTTAATTGGAATAGCTCGTTAATTAGCGTGGATTTCTGTGGACAATGTTGGTTTCATCTGTAACCAACACAAAGGACAACTCGAACAATTTCAAGTATGCCATAATGTCATTTTAAAGTATTTCTTGACCCGAATCGTCCAGAGACTATCTGCTTTGCTGCCTCACATAATTTGTAATTAAATTTCACTAAAAAATGTTACCAAAATGCTTAATCTTCTGACACGCACAAAAGCACGCATCGTCGGCAAGGATCGCTGCAAACTATGTGAGTCATTATCCCTTTTAATGAATTTTTCTGCTTGCCCGGCTTACACTTTTTAGTATTCTGTGGCAACCCTATTTTGCCTTTGCCTTTGCCTCGCCCATGCCCCCAACTTTTGTCTCCTGCTCGCTGCAGCCGCTGCCAAAGTAAATATTTAACTATGCCACTATTTAAAGCATACTTTCAGGCTGTGGGCTGCCGGCTGTCGGCTGCCGGCACAGCTGGAGCGTCCATAAGGCAAGCAGCAGAGGCAACCTCAACAGCAGCAGCAAAAACACTGCGGAAGCAACAGACTGGTAGCCATTTTATTTTATAATATTTTTTTAGGTCAAAATGTCGTAGGACTTTTATTAACCCCATGCTCGAGGATGTTTGTGCCTGTGTTTTTGTGTATGTTTTGCTCGAGTATTGATGTTGCTGTTGCTTCGCAAAGCTTTAAATGCGGCTTAGTGTTAGTGCTAGTTGAATGTGCTATCAAATAAGTAATATTGGCCATGTCAGAGCTTTATTACTTATTTGCGCTAGTAATTCACATTTTACACGCTGGCATTCTATACGAATGGTGGCACTCTCTGTGCTTATCTGAGATCTCTGCGATAAAAACTATTAGGCATTTGACTATTTAGTTCGTTTTTTTATAGTCATCAGAGTTTCTTAAATATTCTTAAATATAAACATGGAACATTGTAAAACTTTTGAGGAAAAGGGAATGAGAATTAATTTGCAGCACTTTCAAGAAAGCTGCACTTATTTTGTATTTGTTTTTCCCTAGTTCGCGTGCATCACAATGCAATAAATATGAGCTCTGCAGCGAGCAGAAGTGCAAGCAAAATATTTTATTAAAATGCAAAATGGTAATTGGAAGTTTCCAAGAAATAGCTCCAGTATAAGAGACTGGCAGGATGACAGTAGACAGATAAGCGAAACAAAATTAATTTCAAATTCAATATTCTGTCTGTTGTCAGTTGTGCCACTGAGTGTGTATATTTTCGTGTGTGCTTAAAATAAATCAGAATAAATAGTTTCATTGCATAGTATTAAAGTACTAAGAGTTAAGTGAGTTAAATGTTGCCAATGCTTAACTGTATCATTCATCAAAGTGACTCAAAACTTACTTTGTGGTACAATATCAGGGTTCATACACAGACAATTAGCACAAACTATGGCAAGGGAAGTATTGGATAAAATTTACTGACTGGAGCATGGATCCTTTATGCCATTAAACTGTTTGCTCCTTTTCTAGCTTGCACTGTAAAATTATTGAATATATCAACAAGAACACCTTCTCAATTGTTCTAGACTATCAGAATCGGATTCAAGCTATCGTCTGTCCTGTCAAAGGCTACACACAACGTTGCCTAGCGTTGCAAGGAGCTCAAAAATCATCTGAAGCAAATGGATAAACCGAAAAGCACATGAACAGGTGCTGAGATTCTATCTAAACCGATTGACTTTTGTGCGCTTAGTCCTTAAGCAGTGAAACTCGGCCGGGGAGCTTGATAGATACACGGACAGAGATGACAATAGAGTACATAAGCTGTCGTTGTGCATATGAGTGTAAAATATTCTCTAGACAGACTTCTGTCTTGGTGTTTGACGTGGAGTTAATGGCTGAACTGGCAACACTCTGTCTTGAATGCCCTCACTTTCCTTTGTGAGTTCAGGACGAGGACGAAGAAGCGACTAATTAATACCACTCAACCTGGTCCAGAAGAGGTTTCATTTCAAAGCGCACAATGGAGCCAGCCAATTAAAAATGACAATGACATAAAGACAAAGCTTAAATTCGTCTTGTGACAATAAATCCACTTGATTTCCTCTCATATGGCGCAACAGACTGGCGAATCTCGTGAAGGGAATGAGGAATAAAAGGAATTGCCCCTCAGCAGTTGGCGTTGAGCCGCTTTAAATGTTTTTGTTTGTTTTGTTCTGTTTCGGGTGCCGGGGAATAAAACGGAGAAGCAACAGACTGAAATTTGTAGCCAGAATACCAGTATATTTTGGGGCACAAACAACTACATAAAAACAGGAATAAAATAAAAAATGAAATACAAATCTGAGCGGGTGTAGCGAACATAAATCTCATCAATCAAATGGAATTGTGCCCATAAAGTTATCGGCTCAACTTGAAGCAGATAACACAATTCAACTCAACTCAACTAAACTAAACTAAGCTCGAAGCTCCCAGTTTTTAGATCTCGACCCTTTTTGTTTGGGGGGCGATTTCACTTTATTGTTACAATCTGTTAAAGAATAAGGCCCACCTTCTGTCTGGCCTACAACCATTCTCGAATTGTAAAAACTGTTTTGCTTTATATCTAAATTTTGAATTCAACTTGTATATTTATTCTGTTATGCGAGCATTTTGGACAGCTTTGGGGCTTGTTATATTTGTTATTTTTTGTTCGCTCTTCCATTAAAATATCCGGGTCCATCGAGTGCAAATAACAAAAAAACATTATTGTTGTTGCTGGTTTATTGTATGTGTGGCATTCAAACTGCTCGTGTATAATATTTATCAAATACTTCAATGGAATTTAAATTTGTTATTTGCAATGTTTTTGTACAATTTAAATGCCAACAGGCCTGTTATTAAATGTGTTACAAAGTGCAAACAATATCAGTTTGCATTTAAATTTTCAATTCGATGTTATTTTTGTTATCGCCAATTCCTTTATTAAAAGTTAAAATTGCATAATGCATTGGAATGTTTTTGCTTGCAGAAAATACAATACAAGGATTATCATAAATTGGTCAACTGCTAATTTGTTGTTGGTGATTTTATAAACATGCTCTTACTGAACTCATGCTGCCAGTTTGCCAAGGATACAGTATAATTTATAATATGTACTTGTTACATTTTTGTAGCAGTCGAGAGAATTTTATTTATTTTTTTTATGGAATATTTGTTAAGAATTTTGTTGTATTTGTTGATAGCTTTTTGTGCAGAAAATCTAGCGCTAAGCGTTTAATTACGCTACTTAATTATTTATGAAAAGGAATTTACTTTTAGAATATTCAAGCACTCGCTTATATAGCGGCCTGTGACTATGTCGATTAGGTTCGTGCTCAATCAAGGCCGATTTGTGTCAATATGCCGTTGAGTGGGGCTCAACTTGAATGACGTAAATGGATTGTGATTATGGATCGACCGGCTGTTGCTGCGGCTTCTGCCACTTGACATTTGTATGATGGAAATTCTCAAAATGGTGTTCTAACGTAAAGTGAAGTTTGAAGGACGCTAAGTAGCTATTAAAAGCAAGATTTTCGCTTGCCTACAACCAGCAGATTCCCTCCTCTGGGGGAAAACTTTGTTGATGTCGATATTTGAAAAGTTGTTACCAATTTTGCAGAAGCACTTGAACAAATGAAATTTCGTGTAATTAACAGAAATGATTGCTGGCGGCGTACCCCAAAGAGCAGGACTTTAATAGACAGCGGTGTGAAAAGTGCGTAAAGTTCAAAATACGTCTGAATTATGCATAAAGTTCATCCAAAACTTTTAACTAATCGATAAGTTGGGTTCGGCAAGGCAAGGGTAATTGCTAAAGTATGCGCAATGTTGGCTAAAACTTCCCAATGGATGTGTGGGTCCTCCAACGTATATGTTTGTTTGTGTGTGTGTGTGTGTGGAGGAAACAAAGCATGATTAATGATAACTGTGGCCAGCAATGCATATATCATTTCGGTTAGCAAATAACAAACTTCAGTGCTGGCCATAGCCAGAAACGGAGAAATCAAGATAAATAGCGTTTGAAATGTTGCTGTTGCTTTTCAACTGAAGCTAAATTTGTTATACACTCGAGTGGAGCGCAGAATGACATGTTGCAACTTTCGCTCCAGCTCTGTTTTTAGTTCTCGCTCTCGTTCTCGCTCTCGCACTATAAAAATAAAATGGAAATAACAACAAAAGTAACAACTACAAAAAACAACGACAGGCAACCACAGTGACAACGAGCACATTTGCAACATTTATTGAGTCGTTGAACGAGTTGAATGAGTTTGAATTTTATTTTAAAGCACTCCCAGACTGAAGTGGATGCAACAAGGACTAAACGAGCAAACGCTATTTAAATATTGATTTCCGCGCAGTGACAAACACGCACTCCACACACAAACATACATACACAAATACACACACAAGCACACATACAACACACATAAAAATAAAAACAGAAACGCAGACAAATAAATATAAATGCAGTAGTAGTAAAAATGCAGTAGTATTAAGTGGCGCTCATGCAAATTGGCAACAAGCTCTGTAAAAGGAAAAGCAGAACATATAAAAAAGTCAGTTAAAAACTGGTATATCTACCCTGTGTCCAAGACATATGGCTAAGGAGCGTACGGAGTCAGTTTCTGTTTACCATTTATTGCTATCTTCAATGAATTTATATTTATCCCAATCAGGTGTAACGATTAAAATATATTTCTGATCAAACTCAATACCAGTTGAAAGTATAACTGTGCATTTTCATTTTTTGGCCTTCACAAATACCCATTGAACAGTGTACGGGGTATGTTCAAGTCGAGTTTTCTTTGTGACGGTTTACGTTTCAAATAAGATACGTGCAAAAATTGTTGTTTAAATAAAAAGAACGAGTATTGAGAAACTCATGCATGCAGTCAATAAAATAATGACTGTGACAAATAAATAGGAAAAAAACGGAAAAAAATTATCTTAACTCCTGCAATGAATTATAACAGTTAATTGTATATACGATTTTAAGCCATCTAGATGTTTGCGAAACAAAGCGTTTAAGTTAAGCATTGCGCAAAGCCACAACTAACATTGCTGTGGGCTCTATTCGACAGGATCTGAAAGGATGTTAGCCGCAACCTCTAGAGGTTGCTGGCCAAAGCGAGAGCCAAAGCCAAACACAAACAGACGATAATTAGACTCATTGAGAGAAGATGCCTGTGGCAATGACTAGTTGGCACCGTGAGCTAAAGGTGCTTAAAAGCGAAACGACTTAAA
The DNA here is from genome assembly GCA_035042185.1 of Drosophila kambysellisi. Classification (NCBI taxonomy): domain Eukaryota; kingdom Metazoa; phylum Arthropoda; class Insecta; order Diptera; family Drosophilidae; genus Drosophila; species Drosophila kambysellisi. Next base: position 256,472 of record JAWNLS010000555.1, on the reverse strand, counting down.
AGTCAAACGCAGTTGCAAGTGCAAGAGTATATTGCAGCCTGGGGTTCCCATGGGTTTGTTGGTCATTATCGGTGCAACTTGAAAAGCAATTTACCAGCAGCATGAATTATTTGGGACTATAAATGCTGGGAATGTGTGGAATTTACGATAAGTGATTGTCAGGTGCAGGGCGCAAAATGGATGAAATCCCTCAGCCACAAAGTGCCAGCAAAGCGCCTGCAAGTGTGCAACGCACTTTGTATCTACCAAAAACAGACAACAGGCAAAAAGTTTGTCAGTCAGTCAGTCAGTCAGTCAGTCAGTCAAGCGTTGCGGCTGCCCTTCAATCAAGCATATAAAATGCTCAAGTTGGTTTCCCGTGCCAAAGCATGCGTTAAAATGTTGCTGCCGAATCCTACAGAGCTCACTGAAGCGAAATTTGTTGCAAGCTGCCGCCGACGGCATGCTTCACATTGCATGAAGCTTTAGCTGAATACTCAAATTGAAAATGTCGTAAGTCACTTAATCAAAAATTCGTAAAACTTGGCTAGGCATAGAGTTACGAAACACATACATATACTTGACCAATTTCGCCATATTAATTTTTGGTAGGCGTAGAATTCAGTAATGGGCCAACGAACACATTCGTTGGACAAATGTAGGCAACATTTCATAAGGCAGCGCGGTGTTTCTTTTGTTGTTGTTTTTTTTTTTTTAATTTTATTAAGCTGTCATTTCAGTTGAATGCATTCTGAATGCATGCTGCAAAAGCTTCGATATTTTTGATGCGCCAACAAACAAACATCAAATATTTACCTTTGAATATTGCACGATGCGGAAAGCCATTTACGAGGTCATTTCAAATATTTACATACCAGTGGAAATGCCGGAAAAATGCTTGAGCTGCTATTTATTATTTTTTTTCAAAGCTCATAAGTATAAAAGCTTCAAAGAGATTCAACGCATTATGTACACAAGATAAATAATAAAAATTAAATAATAATAATGCTTGCAAAATATGAATATAAACATAAATATAGAATTTATAAATAGCTACTTTGAATCCTGAGCGTAGGTTTCTTTGCTAAATTATTTGATCACATATGAATAAATATATGTAGATGAGAGTATTTACAGCAGCGTCGCAGTTGCTCAATTGACAAACTCATTGATTTACTCGCCACAGAGGATTGGACTTCGGAGCATCGATGATCGGAGTGGGTTTCAGTTGGATCAATCATCAAGCCTTACGCTTGGGTGATATCTCGATTGGTTTTGTAAAGTGCGTACAAGGATGGCAATAACTTTATGCATTTGCTTAACATATTCTGTGTTGTGAACTCAACTCTACTGAAATTGTCATCTGATTTTATATGCAATGAAAGTTGGCCACCGCAAAAGCCGAACAACGTTCGTGAACTCTTGTTAGGTCAAAGTGCATAATGCTGTGGCTCTTGCATCCGAAAAACTTGCTGTGGCATTTGTGTCTGTGGTGTCTGTGCCTCAGTGGTTTTTGGTACCCAAATGCATAACAGAATAAAGTTTTTTGAAACACTCACTGCCAGTCAACAACTTTCTTAGTGGTCTTAAATTTGACGTGTTCTCGTTTTTTTTTTATTCTTTCATTCCAGCAAACGACCTTTTGATGTTTTTTCTTTCCAAATGCCTTTGCTCAAAGCTATTTTAAAATGATTGGCTTCTATGTCAATATGGATCTTACTTGTCTTTAGAATGTAGTCTACTCGACCTGGCGGCAAGTTTCTGTTTTATATTTCCCTCAATTCTTCATTATTATTTTTTGTTCATGCTCGGTATTCTTGAAGTGTTTTTATTTTGAGTGGCCCAATAAAGCACAATAAATATACAAATAAATTTTTATACATTTTGCCGGCATTTCGCCAGCAGGCGAATGTCTCCAAATTCTCATCGCATTTTAATAGCGCTCAGAAATGTTGGTCCAAGCACTTTGGCTGCATGGCTGCTATTCGGCTAAAATATAGCATCTTGGCTTGTGACTTGAAACTTGGTCAGTCCATGGCCTTAACAAGTTGTGGGTGTTTTAGAAACATGCTTATTTTGCTTTTTAGGAGTTTCTTTAAAATTCAGATTATATATTAAATACAGCTTCCGATTACCACAATATATTTTCTGCTCCCTCGTCTCAGCCCCTCTTCGAGCGCAGCCGGTGTTGGTAAACGGCTCCCAATAAATCTTCCATTGCACATGTACAAGTCAAAGCGAATCCAACCAGAATTAAATTAAAATGCCAGCTTCTGCTTCAGGTCACAAATCAAATTTTCGCACCGTGTCGGCAACAAATAATAAAGAACGAATACCAGAATGTGGCAACGAAAAATCACATTTGCAATAAGTTGTCGATAAACCGATGCGTAAAATAAGCATTCGTCACTAAATTTTATATTTCACTCTTCGCTGAGGCGGCGAACTTGAAATAATTGTGTGCACATAAATTTAGGTATAAAAGAAGAAAAACACACAAAAAATCAAATTTAACCGAAGAGGATTTGGGTTTGATTTTCAATTCGATTTGCCGGGCAGCAGGTGGGTGGACAGTGGGCGTGTCAGTTAGTCAGGCAGACGTGTTAAAAGTAGCACGCACAATTGATTTATGAAAATTTATTGCGCACATGTGGCCTGTACACAATGTTTATCAGAGCTCGCGCCCTGTGGCTTGCAACACATGTTGGCATATCCTTGCCAAGGATATGAGTACACCCAAAAACAGTATAATTAACGGCGGCATGTTTGGGTTGATGCCTCAAAGCATAGAGTATCTGCGGTTAACATAATTCCAGAAGGCGTTTAAGCAGCTAAAAAAATGTATATTCTCAACAGATTCAATCATTCTAGAGTAAAATATATTTTAATCAGAAATTTATGATTTTAAATAGTACTCAGTGAAAAAAAAATGTTATGATAGAAATTAGGTAAGCTATAGGGAAAATTTATTGTTAATTACACGTTGTGAAAAAGCTATATTAAGCTATTAACAATTTTATATATTCCTTACTGGGTGAAGGTGCATATCGGATGCTAAAGCAAGATCCGAGAAAAAATGCGAAAATGTATTACTCTCTAAACTTGAGGAAAGTTTTAATAGAAAAAACCATGGTTTGTTATTTAAAAAATCGAATCAATTAAATATGCATATGTTTTGATAGATGACAAAGAGCAGTGTACGAATTCTCGAAAACTTGTTGTTGTTTGTTTCTTTGATTTAAATCGAATCTTTGATACGGCTTGCCGCATCAAGCGTCATGCCTCAGACATCGGTTTGTGTGTGGGGCAATAAAATCCGATGCATAAAAGCTAATGAGCCCAGAAAAAAGAAACAAAACAAAAAAACGTTTGTGGCTGTCCTTAAAGCAGCCACGCCCATCACGCCGCCTCAATCACATAATGAAAATCGTGGCCATATTGCAGCGCTTACATTGCGTCATAAAATCAAGGACAGCTCAGACAAACTCATAAAATGGCGGCGATCGACGGTTACCTATGTCGAAAATCGCATAAAATTTACGCAAATCGTTCTTGTTGTTGTTTTCGCTGTGGATGCTGTTATTGCTATGCATAAATTTGGGACAAATACAATCAAATGTCCAGAGAATGCGAGTCAGCAGCTGATTTATGCGCTGATAATAAAATGAAATTGTTGCGCATACGCCTCGTTGGACGGAAACGAAACATACAAATATGTATATATATATATATATTGAGTATATCATGCTAAACTATGTAGGCTAAGCCATCTTTGCAATATTTGTCACATAGAGAATAATAACATGCCACGAAAAGCAGCAAGTTGCATTCATTGAAATTTTCAGTACACAAAACTCACTCACAAAATGAACTCAGAAGCAGATAGCAACAAGGATAGTCAATCTTTGGATAGTTCCTTCTTCGAGAGCCTGTGGCCGTTGATATTGGATGATAATCAGTGCCGTGTGCAGAGCAAATCCACTGATTATTTTGTGCCGAGCAAGACATTTGATCTGCTGCACTGGCATACACTGCTTGCTAAGGTGGGATTTCCGGACTATCAGAAGCCGTATGAACTGCGCTGCTGCGAGGCCGCCAAGCAGCTCGAGGAATCCGTGAAGCACGCCCAACAGGCGGCCAATGAAGCTGCACTGCTCCAGAGTGCTGCGGCACTTGGCGATTATAAAGCAGCTGGCTCGCAGGCCATCCGCCCTGTTGACAAGCAAATCGAGCATCTTCGGCAAAAACAGGAACGCCGCCAGATATTGGCTTATGAATTTGCTAATCGCAAGTTTCCGTGGACAATGGCAAGGCAATCTCACGACCACAGCTTTACGCTCACGACTGAGCTTCGTAGCCATTTCCGATGCCCCATGGAGCGCAGGATATTGGAGGGCATCAATCAATACAACTGCAAGATGATGCTGATTGATGCAAGCACTGATGTATGTGTGGATGATTTTAAGCGCTGGATCAAGTTCCGCCCCTATGTTCAAATGTTGGCCATTGTTCGTTGTCCACGTCTTGAGCGCCATTTGCAGTTGCTCAACGCGTTCAAAACGCTGCTGGTGGAGGAGAACATAGAGAACAGTTGGCATCAGGAGTTGCAGGTCTCTCTTCTGACTGGCCTCAAGGAGGCCAAGAGACTGGAGCTGATGACCAGCTGCGCCGAGGCATTTGTGTTTGTTTTCTCACGTTATCGCGGTCTTTGCACCTGCGACACCTTCACCATTTTGTGCACAACGTAATGCAATTCCAAAGTTTAATAATATTCAGCTTCAGTTGAGGAAAATTCGAGAGCAATTCTTAATATGAAAATTGTCGTAAAGTCTATTTAATGCAATTACGGCAATTATTGCACAAAATCAGGTTCAAGTCACACGATGGCAAATATGGACAAATCATGGACTCTGACATGCTTATTTATGTAATTGTTTGTGCTGTTGTTACCACAATATACTTATTCATTACTTAAATTACAAGATTTCAAAATGAATTGGAAGCGAAGAGAACTATCACACATATTTCTTTATTTATAATGATTTTGAGAAAAATTGTAAGAAAATCATTGTAAATTATGTTTCTTATTAATTGAAAAGTATTTATATATTTATATGTTTATGCATTAATGAGTTATTAAAGCAAGTAAGCTTTTAATCGCCATAAAGAGTGTCATAAATACTCATGAATGATTAACAAAATGGCGTTTTTTTTATGAATTTAATAAGCTTTGTGACTTTCTGATACATCGGTTGTGTAAAGCACATACATAGTTGGAAACTACTTATCACATAATTAATTGCACGACTGCTTAGGTAAAAAAACAAATAGCATCAGAATCATACTGGTTGACTTGCATTGCTCTACTTCTGCTCTTGCCAATCCTTACTCAGCGTTCCAAACATATAATAGTGGAAATGGATATACCTGTGGTAGATAGGTATAAGGGGTATCTCCAGTCAGTTGACGCTGATCAATAATTTATTTAAATAATTTCTGGGATCGAAGATGCTTTTTTCTGTCGGTTATCAGGGTATAAAACTGAAATATGGATAGTTTAAAGTATAGCCTCTGAGGAGCATCGTTTCAATTCGTTAAAGATATTACACATAAATATGATTTTCATTTGCTATTTGATAGGTCGTCAATGAGCCATCAGTTGCCCAAGCCCGACTGCTGTGCGGTTTGAACTTTTGCGTGAGTGCTCATCTAGTGGGTGCCTAATGCGCCAATTAACGTATGCCATAACGCCTCAATGGCAATCAAAGCACAATTTACAACGCGCATGCACTTCCTGCTGCTGGTAATAGGCAGCTGGCAGTGACTGTATGTCTGGATGTTTGGCTGTTTGGCTGTTTGTTGCGGAAGCAATTCACCTTGAGGAGCAGTCAAATTGGTCGGATATAGATGTCTCAATAGGGCGTTGGAGCAGGCGGGAAGTGGCTGGAGGAGCTGTCACGAGTGCCAATAGCGCCAACTTTGTGGGCCATTAGCCTCGTAACTTGGTAGCAAGTTGCGGGACAACAAGAAGCATATTTCACTTCATTTATTTGGCAAAACGAATGAAATTTACGCGAAATCCCAACAAATTACCACAAAAGCTTAACAAACTTGAGCTGATTATAAAAGTTGCTGTGAAAAAAGGAAACCCTCTAAGATGTAACAACAAAGCCACAACCGCCCCCAAGAGAGGAGGCATCATTCCTCCAGCCAAACAACAAAGATTGGCTGCGTTTATTGTTGTTGAAAGTTTTGCCAAAGTGTAGCTACTTAAACAAGTACATACAGACATACCAGATTTTCAATATTAATATACATACATATGTATATACAATATTAAAAGTAGTCATATCGTGAGTTGCGGACTTTGAGTTTTCATATAATAAACGAAAATTTCGACGTTCCGTTCGTTTGGGAATTTCATAGCATACAGAGAGCTAAATGACGCCCATCTAAAAAGTGCATCTGATAATGCCCAGCCGATTGCTCAGTTTCGCTCAGCTCATATCAGCTACAGATCAACTAAACATAGCAGAAGTTGACTCAGTTAGCTCAGTCTTTGTCTTGTCTCAGCATTTCCCACTCAACAATCTTCTTTGCCAGAGGAAAGTCTGCCTGCTCAACTGGTAATTCCAACACTCATGAGTCGCTGCATACAAACACTGCGTTGCAATATAAAAATACGAGTTTTTTTTTATCTTCATTTAATAAGCGAGAAACGTTACTAGAACGGGGATGGAAAGCACGAATGTAGAAATGCATGTTTGTGGGACAAGTGCTTGTAGAGAAATAACTAGATTGGACAAATATATTTTGTCCTGATTAGAATTGTGTTATTCGATGTTTACTGATTAAAGTCTTGACTCGAACTGAATATTTCAACCTACGTATCTAAGTTCTACTCAAATGTGTGACATGTCGATCCCACGTATATATATATTTACGTCTATATACATTAATTTAATACATGTGCCGTCAAACTAGTTTCGCTTAGAAAAAGTACACAGATTCTTTTAAGAGCGTATTACACATAGATAGATGCGGAGAGAGAGAGAGAGAGAGAGAGAGAGAGAAGAGAGTGAGAGATACACAATGAGAGATACAAACCAGTTTAAAGTCAACACACACAGAGAGAGAGAGAGAGAGGAAGAGAAAATGAGCAGAAGCGTGATATTTTTAAATCTTTATCAAAACATAAACAAATCGTTTGCGCAAGCTGAATAATATTAAAGCACGTTCCAAGCCGGAGTTTCTTAGATCCGTATATTATTATGCACGTGCATAACAATATATTTATATATTATATGTTTCTGATATTGACCCATGAACCAGCAATTTCATCCAGTTTTGGATGCCATGGGGGCCGGGCAAAGCCCGCAAACCTGTTGAATTGAACACCATCGGTGGCATCTACGTTCGGGGATTTCAACGCATTGATAGGAAGAGAGAGAGGGAGGGGAGAGAACGCAGGAGAGGGAGAAAGAGAGAGCGCCTAACTCAAATGTGGTTTTGATAATACCAAGCTGATTCGCGATGAGCTTGCTCAGTTCTCGCACAGCTCATATCAGCTACAGTTCTGAAACGGAGTCCAATGGCGATCGCATCGCAGACGGTGATGCTGAAGCTGACGCTGCTCAGCCTTTGTCTACACATTGTCTTGCCCCAGCGTCTGCCACCCAACAATTGCAACAGCGTCTTTAGTTACCAACGGAGGGGCGATAATTGGTATGGCCATGCCACGCCCCCTGCGGATGGCCTCAGAAACGTTCATTGGGTGCTGCGCTTTATGGCGCATGGTGCCAAACTGGTATGTATGAAGGTAGAGGATCAGTTATTTGACTCTCACTTTTATATTTTACCCCGATAGCCGGGCACAGTTGGTAGCTTGGAACCATATCCGGATAAGGCGACCGCTCTACAAAATATGCATAATGGCGGGCGCGCTGAAGTCTCTGTGGGGTTTTATGGCCACTGGGATGAGTTGCCCAAGATAGTGGAAATCAAGCTCAACGATGACGTGCTGTGCTCAGCCACCGGATGTGAGTAATCAATTGAGTTAATAATTTTGCGGTAAAATTTGCACCAATTACTAGTACACAATACTGGGATTTCTATAAATCGTGTTAGCATACCGTAATGGTTGTTAGATGGGCACAGGGCCAGTAATCACTGCTATTACAATTTAATGCTGATTCATCCAGATCCCATTGAAAATGGCTAGAAAGGATATAATAAAAGTATGTAAAGGCAGAAGGACGCATTTCCTACCTCAAAGGGAATATATATTCTCAATCAGCATCAACAGTCGAGTCGATCATATTTTAACTATAGGATCTTAGATACCATACGCAGATCAAGTTTGTTTCATTTTATCAATAACCTCCTCGATTACAAATAGAAAAGAAAGCCATAACTCGGATTAGTTTCAATATATTTAATGTGTACAACAGATGATATATATAGATTTGTTTTTAAGGTATCTTCTTTTAGTGGTGCTTTCTTTTAACATCTTGATAATAGGATGATGATATCCCATAATGGGACCGATCATTTTGTATAAGCATCTGACCGCTTTTATCACATATTGCTGCTATATAGAGAAAGTTGTACACAAGCACAAAATTACTATTATTCTGAAATCTTACGTTTTAAGGTATCTTGTAATTATAGATGATGCACCCTCAACGACATTAACGCGAGAGCTCAGTATGTATGTTACTTCGTCGGCTGTAACAGATAGTAATCCGCCCCGAAATAGCAGACCTGCATTTCTTAATGTATTCAATTCCTCTACTGCCCGGCCTACACCAAGGACGACACCAAGGACGACACCAAGGACGACACCAAGGACGACACCAAGGCCGTCACCAAAGCCTACAATATATTATGTTAGGCCAACCATGAGTGATAACAACTTTTCCGGCAACCCATTCTTGTGGGGACTAACGTCCAGGAAACCAGTTGTTAATGTTGGTAATGTTGGCAACGTTGTCAATGTCAATAATATGCCTACGCAGGCAAGTCCAGTAACATATGAGTGCGGCGTAGAGGGCCTAGTTGGCCTACAGATTGGCGGTGAGACGCTGCCTAGAGGACGTTTCCCCTGGCTGGCCGCACTCTATCACGATAACAATCTGGATGTCAACAAAATCGAGCTGTCCTATAAATGCGTGACAACTTTGCTCTCTGCACGTACTGTCATCACAGCAGCACATTGTGTCTACGGTTTCACGCCGGGTCAACTGAGGGTTTATGTCGGACGACACGACATAACCATGCACCCGGAAAGAGATGCCACCTTAATGGCTGTGGAGCTGGTGCGGACGCATCCTGACTTTATCGGCAATCTGGTGCCTGATTCGGATGTTGCTCTGTTGGTGCTCACCGAGCAGGTGATCTACTCCACCTATGTGCGTCCCATTTGCCTGTGGACCAGCAGCACCACGTTGCGCATCGGGGACAGCGAGCAAACCTCTGTCGCCGGCTGGGGTATCGATGGCAACTCGAAGCCAACCCGCTTTCCCACAACGGTAAATGTGAGGCCAGTGAGTAATGAAGAGTGTCTGCGGGAAATGCTCACCGCCAAGGACTTTCTAACGCCTCGCACTCTGTGCGCAGGCAACAGCCAGGGACATGGTCCTTGCTTGGGTGACTCCGGCGGTGGTCTGATGGTATTACGTAACGGTCGCTGGTACGTGCGAGGGATTGTCTCTTTGGCTCAACGTGCTGGCAATAGTTGCGATTTGTCGCGCTTCGTCATCTACTGTGACGTTGCTAGACATCTCGGCTGGATAGAGCGTAATATTGTTAGATAAGCTATTTCAATTAAGCTAACTGAATAAACACAACTAAAAGCTGCCTGCTTAAATAGTAATACAAGCGCCTATGTGTCAATGGGAGGGTTGCCGCTTTCCGATTTCTCTACTCAGTTTTTGCTCATTTCTCAAGATTTGATGTCGGAGATTTTTGATGTGTTCTATGCGCATTATCAATTGCAGCACGAAGCGGTATTTCCAGTTTGCTTAGCATACTCGCTTCAGCAACGCCACACTGGGCGCTATTGAGTATCTCAGGTCGACTGCACTTTTATTCACCTAATGACGCTTGACGTGTATCCACTAAACAATTAGGCAACTGAGCTTTTATTTGAAACTGATTTTTAATATTTTGGGTAATTCCATTAAAGCTGCAGCAGCTATGTTGCTGGAGTCGTTTCTGGTGGTGGCCGTGTTGTTGACAGTTTCTATTGCTCAACGATTTCCGGAGAACGCGTGTTCTCAATATTTTCAATATGTGGTTTCGGACACTGGTGACGATCAGGGCGAGATTACGCTTGACTTACAAAATGGCCGCAATCGCATCGATGTGCGATTCTCACAACGTGGCAAACACAATGTATGTAATATGTAATGTATGATTCCGAAACTTAACTACACTCATTTCACATTATTTCCATAGCAAGATGCTGTTGGCGCCCTGTTGCCCTATCCCGATCATAATACAGTGCGCACCCATCTGGGCGCTGCTCAATTTCGTCTGAGCCTCTTGCCGGATGTGGACGGTGTGCTCCCAAAGCTTACGAGCCTCAAATTCAACGACAACACGCTATGCAGTTCCAGCGATTGTGAGTAATACATAACGGTGATCTAGTTGGCCTATTACATCATATTTGCTTCCACAGATCTATCCCAAACTTACTTCAATCGTTTCTACATGCTACAAATAAACGGACCTCAGTTAAGTCCACCTCAATGGAGATTCACCGATGTGGTCAGACACTCTACATTTGAGGATGTATCGATTACATCACTTGGTTTTGATGATACCAAAGGATCAACCTCGCACATTCAATCCGAATTCATCCCTGAAAAGCCCATCACAGCTTCTTCTTCTTTACCTTTCTGGACACCGTCAACAACAATTGCCACACCCTGGCAAAATAAGCTGTCAACAAGAAAACCCTCAGTAAATTTCGATCGGACGAATCGAGTCTTAACCCCGTCAATAAATTCTCCATCGGTGGGCGAGTGTGGTCAGGACAGCTTATTCGTTCCCTTCATACAAGAGGGCGAGGAGTATCCGCGTGGAATGTATCGCTGGCTAACAGGCATATATCACATAGAGTCTTTTAACCTTATGTTCAGATGCGGTGGTTCGCTCGTCTCGGGCAGCATGGTGATCACGGCTGCCCACTGCGTTTACATGAAAAGAGAGGATAGCGTGGTGGTGAGCTTAGGCCGTCACGATCTGGGCAATTATGATGAAGATGGAGCCGAGTTGCGCAATGTTGTACGCATCCTGAACCATCCAGACTATTCCACGCGTGTATCGCAACAGCCCGATGCGGATATAGCGCTGGTCACAATGAATCGGCCCGTCATGTGAGTTAAGCCTTCCTTTTTTGTCTTTTTAATCTATTGCCTGGCATTTAATCTCTTTTGTTGCTCTGCAGGTTTAATGACGTCATTAGTCCAATTTGCCTGTGGAAGGCAGCAGAGAGTGGAGTTCCGGACGACCTTAGTACAGTTGCCGGCTGGGGAGCGGATGAAAGGGGCAACTCATTGACACGATATCCGCGTGATGTCAAAGCAAATATAGTCACCGAGTTAGAATGCGCTCAAAGGATAAGAGTGAAGAATGTACTCGGACGCAGCCTCTGTGCTGGCAACCTGGATGGCTCCGGTCCCTGTATAGGCGATTCCGGTGGCGGTCTGATGATTAAACGCAACAACCGCTGGTTTCTCAGGGGCGTTGTTTCACTTGGGCAAAGGAGCCTCACTGGGGTCTGCAACAACACCCATCAGTATGTGCTCTATTCTGATCTTTCAAAACATATGACATGGATAAACCAGAATATTGGATTGCCCTAAGAGTTAAGAATTAACATTGACAATATTAAAATATAAATATAAATATGAATAAAGTAAGTTTCGCCAAGCCCATTTTATGCTCCAAACACAAACATTTGTGGGAAGCGCTCATCATCAGTAAAGATAGTGAGAATTTAATTACGTAGCCAGCATTTAAGTGAGTTGCTAAAGTTAAGTATTTGCATGCAATCGAGATCGGAATAACAATTTCTTTGTGCTCTTCTTAAACTACTTAATTTTTTAATAATTTAATATCGGAAAGTGCCAACCATAAAGTACAAATTCCCATTTTCTTTTTACCTAAAATCAGAATTCCAGACTTTATGGTTATGTTAAACATTAATATTTAAGCGATGCGTTTTGCTTGTATTTATGAAATTATTATTGTTACAATGTTCTGCATATTGTTGAAGTTTTGAATAAAATTTAGTTCTGTTGGGTTACAGCTCAACGTTAAAATATTCATAGTAAACAAAATTCTGTGGCGAGGTCTTTTGAGTGAAATATGAAACTTATGAGGATGGAAATTTATATTATATAATTATATATATATATATATGTATATGTATATTTAAACAAAAATTAATCGAGTGGTAAATGCATTATTTATGATTGCAACCATCGTCTACAAGTTGGGAAACCTTACAAAAAAAGTGCTTTATTAATTGCGTTATTCACGCTTGCTGAACTTTCCGGTTTCGCCAGATAACTCAGAGTTTAACAATTATTCTACTCACTGGTCGCTGGCTACAATATAGTTGAGATTACCGCTTATTGATTCGTTTCATTCATTCACTGGTCGATGTTCAACGAGTGAGGTTCTGTTGGGCTCTCCAGTTCGATACTCGGTTGCAAAGAGTTCGCGAGTGTGGTTCACGAGTATTCTGGCAAAGATGAGGATGCTACTACCCGGCTTTTTGGTGTCCCTGCTTTGGCTTATATCACCGACTTCAGCACAGTTACCGAGCAATGGTTGTTCGCAGTACTTTCAGTATCTGTCATTCAATCAACAGTTCATTGGCCACATTTCAGTACGCCTTAATCCGCAATACGAAAATGAGCTCGTTGCTGAGTTCTCACAGCGCGGAGCTTACACTTGGGTAGGTACTTTACATTTTAGTATTTATGTGTAGAGCACTCTTATGTGTCAAATATGTGAATCGGTGGAGATCTATCTTAATCTTTTTGCGAGCTGCAGTTTCATTTCTCGATTTCTGATCTGTGCTAATTTTGTTTCGCTTATCACACATTGACCGAATGACTGTCGTTATTCCGTGTATGTGTTTTTCCCGGCGCAATCACAATTTGTTTCCATTTACCCAAGTGCATACAAATGAAAATGTTCCTCACATCTGCGCAATATTCTATTTCCAGGGTAAAAACAGCTGATAAAAGCTGGGAAATTATTATACAAGCAAATTTGTTTGTGCCCTGGGAGTCAACAAATGAGACGTATAATATATTGTGTCAATAAGAGAACGGGCGCGATCTTTTTGAGACATTCTGAGAACAGTCAAATCCAGTAAAGAGAAAGTTCTACAAATTAGTAATAGAGTAAAGAACAAGGCTTGGAAACAGAAGTTGTACTCTTAAAAAGTGGGTTTGTTTTGATTTGTTTGTTTCTGACTAACTGGATACAATACAAAGAATACAAAAATAAAAAACTCAACCAGTTTACGAAAAGAGAAAAGTTTTATTGGATTTCCGAGTGATTTGTCATCCCCCGGCATCTTTAATATTCAATGTATAAATGAAAGATTCTATTCGAAGTGCTAATACCCTTTTATAACAAAAGGAAATATTAATTAAAGTTGTATTTTGTTGTTATATTTGATGCTATGGATTGTTATAATTCACAATATGTGTAATATTATTTCCCTCCATTTAGAGCTATCCGGGCAACTTGTCGCTGATGGACAGCCAGGAGCAGACCAATTCATATTTACGTGATGGTGAACCCATTAACTACCGCGTTGACTTTCCATTGCCCGACAGTCCACCTAAAGTGACACAGATCAGTCTCAACAATGTGGTGCTGTGCAGTGCAGCTCAGTGTGAGTAAGCCACATGTGGTTAGTGGATGCCCAGATAATGAATACCCTTCTTGCAGATCCGCCACCACGAACAACAATCAAACTTACAAACAAGTTGACCTCAGCGCAACCGCTGAGCTTTTTAAGACCAAATCGTATACCGACTGGTGTTAATCCACCGTGGCTTGCACCGCCAAAAGAACCGCAACCGGTCTACCATATTGAAGGGATACAATATCAAGAGGTGACAACGCCCAGAACGCGTCCAGTGTCACAGCCCGAATCTAATCTCGGCAGTCGAGTGGCGCCAAAGCCAGCGCAGATCGACCAGTCGCTAAGTAGCATTTGTGGACGTGAAAGAGCTCTTACGACGCCTCTAATCTTTAAGGGTGAGCAACTGCAACGAGGTCAGCTGCCCTGGCTAGTCGGAATCTACGAGCGTGCATTAGACTATAGCCTGCCCTTCTTCTGCGGCGGCACGCTTCTCTCATCGTGGACAGTGCTGTCCGCTGCACACTGTTTTCGCTTTCCAGGGCGTGATCTGCCCGCAAGTCGAACAGTCATCTCCCTTGGCCGCAACACCATCGATATCGTGCCGGCGGGCGAGTTGCGTAATGCTTCGCAGTTGATGTTCCACGAGGATTATGTTCCTGCAAGCGCCCAGGCAGATATGGTGCTTATCAGACTGGCCAAGCAGGTCACGTAAGTATGATATGAGCTTTGCTTTTGTGGCTTTTATTTTAGTTGGTTCGACCACATACTTCTTTCAGTTTCAACGATTTCATCGTTCCTATTTGCCTGTGGAGTGAGAACTATCAACTACAGCTGCCGTCCGGCTATAAAGCCTATGTGGCTGGTTGGGGTGCCGATGAGAATCGCAACAGCAATACGAAAGTTTCGAAAATCGTCGACACGAATATTATCACCGAGGCCGAATGCCTGCGTGAGCTGCCCATTAGTCTGGTGCAGCCCAAGTCGATCTGTGCGAAAGGTGAGAACGCAGGTCCTTGTGGCAGCGATGGAGGAGGCGGACTGATGCTTCGCGAGAACAATGTGTGGCTGCTGCGGGGAATCATCTCGCTGGGTCGGACTAAGGATAATACCTGTGATCTCTCCAAGGCTTCCTCCTACACCGATGTTGCCAAGCATATTGCTTGGGTGCGTCAGAATATGTGGGAATAGCTATAGCCGTACCTAATGCAACTAAACTAGGATCTAATTATTATCGAATTTCCAAGTACAATTTATCCTATGAATTTTGTATAAATAAATCAATTCAAAATGCACAATCGTTTAACAAATGGGCTTTGCTAATGTCGTAATTATGTACGTCATAAGCGGGTAATTTATATGCAAATTATTTCTTATAACACTGAATCTGAGCTCCCAACTGCCTAATACTCTGTGGAAGTAGAGAAATCACGAATACCGGATACGGACTGACTAAAACTCCACAAATCTAATATGCCCATTTTCTGTCGGAGGGCAATATGAATATGATAATATAAATAATTTATAATATAAATTAGCATTATGAAAGACTCTCTCAACTGATAAATAAAGTGTATATTGATTTCCTACTTTGTAGCAAAGAAGTCGATGCACACAAAGCGAGAGAGGCTTTCTGATAAAGAAAGAGCGCTTGGCTTTTTAAGAGAGACATCAGGTTTTTTTCTCAGATGATTAATTCCCATCGATCGCTAAATCGTTGAACAGTTTTTAAAAATTTAATCCCATACACAATAGTCATCGCTTGGCGCTCTTTCAATGCGGTTTGGATTGTGAGTGCGCTTGCGAGTGTATCTCCGTTTAAAGTTAGTTGTGCATTAGAGCTCCTGGTATAAAGAACATGGAACAGCTACTGGTATTGCCCTCCATCTGTCTGACATTGTTGCTATTGGCTGGGTCCAGTTCAGCCCAAGTGCCGCCCGTCGCATGCCCGGAATACTTCCAATACCTCGAATACAATCAGGAGTACGTTGGCCGTGTCTCAGTACGGCTTGATCCACAATATGTGGAGAATACGCTCAGAATTCAGTTCTCACAGCGCGGCTTGCTCACTTCGGTAAGTATTGCGTAGCTGTATCTGATAGAAAAATAATAATACCAAATGTCATGGGTAAAACTACTATCTTACATATAAAATGGAGTTGAAGCAATAATAACATGCTACGGATTTATTTGTTGTGTATTATTATCAAGCACTGACCCCGAATAGTGATAAGACTTGTTACTTTACAAATGGCATTCAGAATATAAATGTAAAACAATGTCTTTTCTAAAGTTTCTTAGCACTACAAAAAAATAGTTTAATTATTGTTCAATATAAACCTTTTATCGGCATTCAATAATTATATAAATTTTACAATCTGTATAATAAGGTCTAAGCAGACGCAAAGTGTGACTATTAATATGAATTAAGTAATACGAATACCTGTGGATGATTCTCAACAGCTCTCTGGCTTTGAGCACTAGTTCCACAAGCTGTTTGACCGGTTTTATATCACTTGTTTAATTTATTAAGTTTACAATGTTGATAGAAATCTAATTTACTGTTGTTGTATCATTTTTTTTTAAATATTAACCACAACAGTGTTGGTTTCACCAAGTTGATTCAATTATATATGGGTAGCATATTATAAATTCTTGTTTCTTCTATTAAATTCATAAAAAATGCATTATCGAAATTAGTTGACAGAGAATTGCAGCAGTTTCTCTAAAAATCATATGTTTTTTAAAACATACAGAAGCATAGTAATAATACTCCGAACAAACGACTAAAACATAGCTAACTCCGGTCTACAGAGGTATGTAGTCTTCGGGGAGCCAGAGATAAGCGATCTTTCTTGTCTATTTAGTTAAAATAAATATTGTTAGTCCATTTAATAATGTTAATTTGCCTACACTTTCAGAACGACGTTGGTAGACTTAAGCTGTGGGATGACGACGAGACAACAAAGTACAATATGCGCTATGGCAACCCTGTCGCGTATCGCGTTGACTTTCCTACACCTGGAGTATTGCCCAAGCTGACGCATTTGATGATTAACGATGTGGTCTTATGCGAAGCATCGCCATGTAAGAAAACTACTATTGGTCTCCACCTACGGCAACAACTAAGCCACTAATTCTATTTTGCAGATCCTCCAACCAGCGTGTTGCTCACCTTGTCACACTCGCTGCGCCCCACTTCTACGCCGTTATTCACACTACCGAATTTTCAGCAGATCCCTCAGCGGATCCCTCAGCAGATCCCACAGCAGATCCCTCAGCAGATCCCTCAGCAGGCCCCGCCGCGAACTATACGCCCACAGCAACCCGTTACTCGTGTTCCGATTTTAGTTGCCACAACACCCCAACCCAGTCGACGTCCCACAACACAGGCGAGGCCGACACCATCAGCACCCAGTACTAGCGGTGAGGGTCTTTTTCAGCTCAGTGGAGTGTGTGGGCGAGAAGGTCCCGTCTCCTCGCCGCTCATCCATCATGGCGTTGAGGTGCGACGTGGCCAGCTGCCATGGATTGTCGCTCTCTTTGAACGCAACCCGGAAGGTCCACTTTTCTTTTGTGGGGGCACACTCATCTCGGCCTTAACGGTGCTCTCGGCGGCGCACTGTTTTAGATACACTCGTAATTTGCCGGCCAGCCGTGTAGCTGTTTCGCTGGGTCGCGTCACACTGGATCTGGTGTCGGATGGATTCCTGCTCCCAGTCACGGATCTGGTCATCCCAGATGAATACTCGCCCCAAAACTATACGGATGCAGACATTGCGTTGCTCAGGCTAGAGACGCGAGTGACGTGAGCTCTGACAGTTTTTCACTATTCCCCGAAAATCATAAAAAATTGATTGCTTTTAGCTTTGGAGAATTCGTCAAACCCATTTGTCTGTGGAATGAGAACTTTCTGCTGGAACTACCGTCGGGTTACAAGACGTATGTGGCTGGCTGGGGCGCCGATGAGAACGGCAGTGTAAATACACGTGTGGCCAAAATGACGGATACGGATATTGTGCTCGAAGCTGAGTGCCGACGCAATCTGCGAACACAAGAAGGCGTCCGACTTGTCACCTCAAAGACGCTTTGTGCGAGCAACAAACAGGCTGCGGGTCCATGCAATGGCGACTCTGGCGGCGGCCTCATGATCCAACAGAACAATATCTGGTTGCTGCGCGGTATTGTGTCCGCCGGTCAGACTTTCACTGATCACTGTGATTTGACACAACCTGTTATCTACACAGACCTGGCCAGGCATATTAGTTGGCTGCGCCAGACAATTTGGGTCTGAGGAGCCTCATTTTGTCATCATGAAGAGATTAGTTTAAGTTGTGATAAGTAAAATAGAGAAAGAGAGATTTCAAATTGTGTGCCAAAATAAATGCAAACTTAGCTTAGATGTAATTGAAAAATTGCTGTGCAAGTGCAATTTGTCAGTGTTCGCAATTTGCATTCATTACGTGCACACTTCACGCTGTCACAATCGCCGGACTGCATCGGCGTCGAGCATCAGCCGTAATCAGGCTGTCCGGACGGGTGGGAAATACTGCGTGGAAAGTACTGACATCAAACGGGGTACAACAGGTGCTTGCTCCGACTGCTCAGAGTGTCTCCTCTCTGTGAGTCTCGCTCTCTCTCTCTCTCTCTCTGTGTCTCTCTTGTTTAGTGTGCCTCTCTTTTGTTCGGCTGCGCTGCGCAGTTAGTTCGCCTGTGCTACGAACGGTTTTCGCATATCCTGTTGAATCTCGTCGTCGCCTTCATCGCGTATGAATTCGCTATAAAATTTGTTGCATACCGTGCGGCACTGGCAAATGAACGCACGGCATTTGCCTGCCTCCCGCCCCGAGACGACGTTCACCGTTCGATGTTCGACGTTAGACGTTCGTCTGCCCGCCGTTTCCGCTCGCTCGCTCGCTCGCTCGGTCGTGCGTGCCCGTCTGTCAACGGACAGTCAACGTTCAGCCTTCAAATCGCACAGTTCGGCGCGGCAGCAGCTCCGCAAGTAGTCGACATCAACAGAGTCCACTCAGCTCGTGTGTGTGCGTGAGTGTTTGTCGTGCTTCTGCATATGTGTGTGTGTGTGTGTGTGTTTGTGTGTGATATTCTTAATTGCCGATCAACTAATATGACCCACATTAAACCCTAATGTCATGCGCGCAATATATATAGAAAATCTAGTTAATACAAATGCGAGTAACTAATTCAAGACGGTTAAATCGTGCTAACGGTTTTTGTCATCCCAGAACGGTTAACAGTCAGCAATTGGCAACAATTTGTTAATTGGTCTGATTGCAGCACGAGAGGCAATCATTTATCGTCATGCCGCCTTCAGTTGTCCACTGAACTGTTATTTACTCTCCTTTGGCACACACACAACACACACGACTGCCACTCGGTCAATGGTCACGTTTTGTTGACCATTTGTTGTTGTCCCGGGCAAAAGTGAATGACTCTGCTGCCAACGTTGCACACGTTGAACGGAAAAACTGTTGAAAATATGCAATTTCCGTTTGGGAAATGTGGCATGACGAAGGCTAGGCATTGCACGACATACGCCTAGGACAGTGTTTAGTTTATTCTGCTCACATTGTGTGGAAATGGAAAATGATTAGCAGAATGCAGCTTGTGAATAAACTAAACGCCCACAGCAGCAGCTCCATCAATTGCTTATCGACAGAGGACAGAGGTGTAATCAAACAATAAACAGACCGACTAACTAAACATCACAATCGAGGCCAGAATGCCAAGCCGCTGTTGCCTGGCAATTTGTTGTTGTTGTTTGTGATTCTGAGATTGAGACTCGAGCGAACGTTACCACAGGCAGAGATTGCGAAAGCAACAATTAAGTTATTGTCTCCCCAATCCCCTTTCCCAATTCACTTGGCCACTTACCCCTAAGGCAACATGGCAAATGCCGTTAGCGCCGCAACGGCCATTGCCGCCCTTGCCGCAGCAGCAGCCGCAGCAGCCGCAGCATCCACTCCTGCCAGCAGCTACAACAATAACAACAGCAACAACAACAACAAAAGCATTATCCATGCCATCAACAGCAGCAGCATCAGTAGTACAAATGGCAGTCGTCGTAACAACAGTGTGCTGCTATTGGCAGCGGATCACCTGCCGTTGCAGCTGACAACCACCCAGGTGGATCTGGAATTTGAAATCGACATTCAACTGCTGACAAATGGATATGAGGGCACCACGGTGAGTTAAAGGGGGAGGAGCGCATCTGATGGGTTTGTGAATGTGAATTTATGTCTTCTTGTTGGGCATCGATTGTGCATTGTGGGCTGTCTATTGACTTGCCTTCGGGACTTGGCTTGAGAGCTTTATGCCCAAGGTGAGCTCGTAAAATTATTCATTCCCTGTATGTTACTGTTTGATCGAGTGCATAACAATGGCATCCCAAAAAAAAAAAATCCAAACATTGATGGCTGTTTTATGAACTTCATTTTTATTACACACGCGCATATCCTGAAACATTGTAGGTTGATTGCACATGCGGTTTATGGTTTATGGTGCGTATGCGCAATAAATATTTGCACTAGCATTTAAAGCCGCATGCCACAAGCGTATTGTCAAGACAAAGAGTTCGACAACATATTATCCACACTCATCACTCATTATTGGGTTAAGCGACCGATGTGCAGCAGCTTGCAAATCCATAAAACAAAATTATGGATGCTATGATAAAGTCGAAATTTCAATTAACAAAGATATAAAGAATACTTTTCAGAGCGAAGACTCATGTTAAGGATAAACATCCACTTAATAAACAAGTAAGAACGCTGTAGTCGAGTGAGCTCGACTACCATATACCCTGAACCAAGTTTTAAATGCATTATAGGTTTATCGTTTTTGGGGGCTGGAGTGGGCGTGGCACGATCTTAGTAATATACCTTCTAAGTTTGGTAACTGTAGCTCTTAAATTGCGGGAGATACAGGCATTTATCGATTTTTGTGGGCGGGAGTGGGCGTGGTCCAAAATTTTTTTTACACATTTATGAAGGGTGTTACTAGCAATATACCTTTAGAATTTGGTGACTTAAGTTTTCAAATTGCGCGAGATATTTGGCTTTATCGATTTACACCAACAGGTGTATCGGTTTAGGTAGGTGGAGTGGGCGTGGCCATCCAATTTTTTTATCGATCTTTGGGGGAGTTACCAGTAACATACCTGCAAAATTTTGCGACTCTAGCTTGCAAATTACGGCAGATATGCGCATTTTAAATTTCTAGGGACGAAGTTCGTGGGGGCGGCGGATGTGGGCGTGGTCCAAAAATTGGTATGCCAATCTTTGGAGGAGGTTACCAGCAAATTACCTTCCAAGTTTGGTTACTCTATCTTTAAAGTTTTCGGAGATATACGGAGTTATCGATTTACAATCGGAATTGTCGATTATAGGCGCAGGTGTGGGCGTGGCACCACAAATTTGTTATCGGTTCTTAAAGGCAACTATCAGTAATATAACTACAAAATTTGACGTTCCCTACTCAAAAACTGCGGAAGATATAGCCATTTGAAAATTTTTGGGTCGGGGGTGATGGGGGCGTCGGAAGTGGGCGTGGCACATGCCGATTTTTCAAGGACCTCACCAACAACCTACCAACCAAAATTGGTGACTGTATCCATTAAATTGTGAGAGATATCTGCAATTTACTGCTATCAGAAATCTAAATGTATCGATAATTCAGAAACTGAGGCAGTTATCGAAAAAATAACGCGAACTTGATCTGCGCCTGGTATACGAGATCTTATATTCCAAATTTGAAGTCTCTAGCTCTTATAGTCTCTGAGATCCGCGTGTTCATACAGACGGACAGACGGACAGACGGACAGACGGACAGACAGACGGACAGGGCTAGATCGACTCGGCTATTGATCCTGATCAAGAATATATATACTTTATGGGGTCGGAGATGCTTCCTTCTGCCTGTTACATACATTTGCACAAAACCATTATA
This sequence comes from Drosophila kambysellisi, assembly GCA_035042185.1. Classification (NCBI taxonomy): domain Eukaryota; kingdom Metazoa; phylum Arthropoda; class Insecta; order Diptera; family Drosophilidae; genus Drosophila; species Drosophila kambysellisi. The sequence continues at coordinate 234,631 of JAWNLS010000555.1, read as the reverse complement.
CCCTTTTTTCCCATTTTTAATGGGTTCAGGGTATAAAAAGAACGAGTAAGCGAATTTAAAACAGGCTTTAAATAATCTATATGCTCATATTAAGTCTTATTATTTCTAGTAAAATGCAGTAATCGAATAATAAGCTTAAAGTGGATTTATATGTTTTCCACAATTTCCATCGTGTTGAATTCAGCAAATTGGAGAATTAGTCTTAAGTGGATTTCACAATTTTTTAATTTTTTAATGACTCCATAATACCTTGACTCATTTTTTAAGCAATTTGAAATCATTAGCAGGAAATTATAGTGCTACACACATAAACAAAAGTCTAATTTACAATAGTTAGCCGCATAATATTATATAATATATATATATATAATCGTGTATCTTATTTAATTGTCCAGTAGCCAGGTGCTAAATGAATATGAATACGGGTCTCATTAGCAGAGCACGCACATGTGAAACTTTTCCATTGGCAGATGTACAACTCTTATACATACATGGATACGTTCAGATACGTATGTATATATCGATGCATAATCCACTTTGAAAAGGGTGCACAGAGTTCTGGCTTATGGCAGTAGCTGCTTAGGTACGCCAAACTTTATCCTTTATTTGGCAAACGAAAAATGTACGTGTTGCGTAAAGGATATGGAAAAGCACACACAAGCACACGACTGATAAATTCAACATGTTGTATAGATATAGCTGCCATATCCGTTGCCAGAATAAAGTTTGCTCTGTTGCTGAGCTGTTCGCACGTTTAACTTTGCAACCGATTGTAAATAATGAGTAGCACGTAATTTGACGTGCAGCGCTTAGAATATTCTGCAACTTTCGCTGCTACACACTCACACACACACACAACACACACACACAACACACACTGCTGACTAAAAAGGCAATAGGGAATAGCTAACAGCAGAGAATGTCGCTTAACTGTTTTCGAATAAATAGATTTTCAGCCAATTTATAAGCAGCCCTAATGTGAAGCACTGAACAAACAGCACTATCAACATTGCTTGCATAGTTTATAACTAGTTTTTCCAATTTCCATTTTGCTAACTTTGTTATCTAGTTAATGTTTCGGAGCAACTCAACGACAAAATGTGCGCAAATTTAAATGAGATTTTGCATTTCACTGGCACTCTGACATTGGCCATGTTTATGCACATGCCAAAATAATTGGAAAGAATGCGTATCGCTCCGTAGATGAGGTTTTCCATCGAAACTCGATCGCTGGCAGGCACTTTGCATAATAAGCAAACAACGCAGTGCATCGCATTGTGCAATCCAATTGAGTTATTAATCCACACGACCGACATTTTGTCGCTGCCTTGTTCGTATACACTCACACAAAGATACACACACACACACATACACATGTTGGCTGGCTATTGTTGCAGATTTCCTCTGTGTGTGTGTGTGTGTGTTTGTGTTTTGAATTAATTCTATATTTTCTATTGCCCGGAAGCAGCAGCATGAAAGCTTGAGTTTCCCATTGTTCGGCGTCTTTGCACACCCGAGTATAATAATAATAAAATATTAATAGCATTAAGTATTGTTGCTTTGGCATAACATCGCACTGATTGCTCCGCATTTGCCTCTGCCATGCCAATAGCCCACTGGCCATTGTTGCCCACACACAATGCAAACACACACACACACTCAGACACACACACACACACACACACACACACACACAGAAAGCAATCGAACCAATTGAAATGTGCCAACATTTCCGCCAATAATTTGTTGAAATCGGCAAAGATTACATCATTGCCAGTGGGCCAGACAAGAGCTATCGATTATTCTTCCGATCAATCGGAATGTGCTGCGCATAATGCTTATAATTGTTAACAAGCAATTTATGGCCTTTTGCTCGATTCGGTGGAGTGACAATGTCTACCTAAATCATGGCAGATTTCCTCAGATGTTGCCCATCAGCTGTCACATTTCTGTAATTATTAAATATTTAATCTTTCTCTTGAATCTCTCTGTTTGTATATTATGTGCTATTAATCATCTGTTATTCATTATCCCCAGCTGAGACAGAAAATGAAATTTAAAAAAAATTCTTGTATTTATACATTTTCTATTTATAAAGATATTTAATTTCATTTTGTCATACATATTTCTAATTGTAAATAATAATTCCTATTGAAAACACTCTAAGTGCTGATAATTGATATAATATATATTTAAATTAATTTATTCTCATTTCTGCTACTCTCTATTAATACTGATTAATTTATTCGTAGTAATAACTAAATATAACCAGTTAAGTCAAGAATAAGGCTATATGCACATACTAATGACATCAAACCAAAACAAGTACTTGACAAAAACAAAAATCCTGACAATTGAATTTAATTATCCAGAATTAAATAAAACCATCAACAATTTATGAGTCTGCTGCTGGCAGTTGCCTGCCCCAACCGCAAAATAAATGAGTGTCATGCTTCAAAGCAAATGCCACCTATTTTATCCTGACCATAAATTGGGTCGCAAATATAAACCGCAGAATGGAATGCAGGCGGAGGCAAAAACACATTCATACGTTGAGCTTCTGAACCAGATGCAATTTGTTCCCTGCACGTATGTGTGTGGGTGTGTGTGTGTGTGAGTGTGTGTGGTTGGATGTATAAGTGCGTGCTATTTAGACGCTTAGGGAAAGCGACTCTGGTCTTTTCACACCTCGACTTTCCCATTATGCTGAACCACAGACGCCGCAATATGTTTGTATAGGTGTTGCCATATAATTGTGCTGAACATGATGTCTTTCTCATTCTCTGTTTCCCTCTGTGTGTGTGTGTGTGTGTATCTGTGAGTGGGGGGCAAAAGTAGCAAATGAGAATCGCAGGTAATTCCTGATTTTTATGTTGTGTGCATTTCTGTATTCACTGATAGGTCGTCGCCCATTTTGACGAGGGTCAGTCAGATGGCAGCTAAAGATTGTTCAATGCGCAGTCCAAGGTTTTCAATAAACCCAAAAGGCTTTCGTTTTATTGGCCATAAAAACGTGAGCCCATTTTCTTGTTTTTTTTTTTGCAACTTTTATTACATTTTTTTTTACTGTCGAGCTGGTTGTGTTCGCTCCTGGATTTCCAGCCATTGCTCTATTCAAACTGGGATCGATAACTGCAGCCAGTGAGCCCTGCACAAGCCCTGCAAGTTGAGCATGTAATTGCGACACAACAATGAGCGATTGTATTAGACAGTGAGAGGAGGGGGGAGTGTGAGTGGAGGAGTATCTCTGTATGATACTAACGCCACTTGGCCCAAGAGTATGCTGCAGAAACGGTTGTTTGCTTAAGGACTGATGGTTATTACAATGTGTATTTGTAACTCGAAAATTTGCCAATATTAACTTTTGCTTTTCTACTTGGTCACCTCAACTGCTGTTCATCGCAGCGATTGTAACACTTACATATACAAGGCACACACGTGGTGTGTGTGTGCGTGTGTGTTTGGCTGAGTTTCGCCATACGAAGATTTTACCAATGGCGAACATGAAGAATGACAGAATCAAAATAGCTCTACTTTACTGCCACAAGAGATGTGCAGTTGTGCATAAATCTGTCTGTTGTTGTGTGTATCTTTGTATATGTGTATCTGTGTATATCTGGTACTGGTGCGCCAACCGACTGCAGTCATATATATATATGTGTGACATATATTTGCAGAATGTTTGTCAAACACACAACGGGCCAAGGTACCGACATCGTTAGGTTTGCTTCTCGTTTCAAAAGCTTCCACTCAAATTCGATAGCAACTGCAAAAAACAAGATAGAACGGTTATCTTAGCCATGGCGAAGATTACATACCCTTGCATACCGGAATTAAATTGATATAGTAGTCTGATGTATATATGCTTATGTTCAAACATCAAGCGTAACAAATTAGTTTGGTTAGGATTACTTATTTAACATAGGCAGTTCTCCATATAAGAACTAATCTAATTTTTATCGACTCTTCCAATCAATGAAAACTATTTAATGTAACAGTTTGATCTGAATCATATGAAAAGCAAGATTTGTATATCTTTGTTAAGCAAAAATAATTTATTTCATACATGAACTGGATACTTGACCGATTGTGTCCTCGACAACTATATGACATACTGATTTGATCGAAAAAAAAATCGAAAAGTTTCATCAAATCTTTAACATTGAGGGATGGACAAGCAAATGTCTCGGCTAATTTTGCTGATCAAGAAAATATATACTTTATGTCAGAGACGACTGCTTGAAACTGCACAACGAAATTAAAATACCCTTCACAAGTGTATAACGAAAGGTACATGGCATAAAATCGATTGCTTTTCACTCCAAGTTAATGTGTGATGAAGCGGCACATCAGCCGCAGGAGTGGCAACCAGAGATCTAAACTGGAATCGAAATTGACAGACTGCAATTCGCAATCAGCTTAAGTCAACTGCTTTTTGTCATTGCCTCCCACTCTGTCAAGTGAGGAGCGACAACGTCAAATGCTTCTGCTGGAGCCTGCTAATTATTGTGCCCGCAGACATTCGGGTGAATCGATTGCTCAATTCAGGACCAGGGGATGTCCACACAAGTCACGCAGCAAAAACAACAGCAAATTGTCAGCGGACAAGTGCACAACTGAAGCAGTTACCGCAACCCAGAAAGGCAAAATTAGCATAGCCTCTGGTCTGCACCTGTGGTTGTTGTTGTTCTTGGATTATGCAACACACACACACACACACACACACATATACATTTATCTATATATGGAAATTTAGTTGGTCTGCGCACGTATCTCAATTATCATGGATATCCGAGGATAAAGTCAATTTAAAACATATTCTGGCTGTCTTAGCACACTCCGTATCTTTTCTCGGTGGATGAGCCAAAAACTGGGTCAGGTCTGACAGCTGCCAACCCCATGTGCTCAGCGACCAGTGAGGCATGAGAAATTTTAATAACTTTTATGCATTATCAAGCAGGGCCAACAGACCTTTTAATTATTTACGTAGTGAAAAAATTTCGATGTGTGCTGACAAGCAAAAAGCAACTTAGATTACTCAAGGAGTGACGACGCTTGAAACTTGTCGCTTGCCACTTTCCACCTGGCAGATTGGGATGGTCCAAGATCAAATCAGACCCAAGCGCAGACCACACGTGTGAATTTTAGCCCAGGGGAATTAAATGTTCGTTTTGCGTGCTCCAGTTTCTGCGGGCACAAATCTAATTAATGCTTTAATAATTGAAAATGCCATCAAGCATTCATCACACCCCAGACCCCGGTACCACTTAGCTTATGTGATTGTATGTCATTTTTCTTACCTAAAATCCAGACACATCCAGTTTTTTATACCCTGAACCCATTAAAAATGGGTAAAAAGGGTATAATGGTTTTGTGCAAATGTATGTAACAGGCAGAAGGAAGCATCTCCGACCCCATAAAGTATATATATTCTTGATCAGGATCAACAGCCGAGTTGATATAGCCTTGTCCGTCTGTCCGTCTGTCCGTCCGTCTTTATGAACGCGCGGATCTCAGAGACTATAAGAGCTAGAGACTTCAAATTTGGAATATAAGATCTCGTATACCAGGCCCAGATCAAGTTTGCGTTATTTTATCGATAACTGCCTCAGTTTCTGAATTATCGATACATTTAGATTTCCGATAGCAGTAAATTGCAGATATCTCTCACAATTTAATGGATACAGTCACCAATTTTGGTTGGTAGGTTGTTGGCGAGGTCCTTAAAAGATCGGCATGTGCCACGCCAACTTCCGACGCCCCCATCACCCCCGACCCAAAAATTTTCAAATGGCTATATCTTCCGCAGTTTTTGAGTAGGGAACGTCAAATTTGGTAGTTATATTACTGATAGTTGCCTTTAAGAACCGATAACAAATTTGTGGTGCCACGCCCACACCTGCGCCTACAATCGACAATTCCGATTTTAAATCGATAACTCCGTATATCTCCGAACATTTTAAAGATAGAGTAACCAAACTTGAAAGGTAATTTGCTGATAACCTCCTCCAAAGATTGGCATACCAATTTTTGGACCACGCCCACATCCGCCGCCCCCAGGAACTTCGTCCCTAGAAATTTAAAATGCGCATATCTGCCGTAATTTGCAAGCTAGAGTCGCAAAATGTTGCAGGTATGTTACTGGTAACTCCCCCAAAGATCGATAAGAAAATTGGATGGCCACGCCCACTCCACCTACCTAAACCGATACACCTGTTGGTGTAAATCGATAAACCCATATATCTCGCGCAATTTAAAAACTTAAGTCACCAAATTTTAAAGGTATATTGCTAGTAACACCCTTCATAAATGTGTAAAAAAAATTTTGGACCACGCCCACTCCCGCCCACAAAAAACGATAAATGCCTGTATCTCCCGCAATTTAAGAGCTACAGTTACCAAACTTAGAAGGTATATTACTAAGATCGAAATCCAAAATATTTTGGGCCACGCCCACTCCCGCCCACAAAAAACGATAAATGCCTGTATCTCCCGCAATTCAAGAGCTACAGTTACCAAACTTAGAAGGTATATTACTAAGATCGGGCCACGCCCACTCCCCCAAAAACGATAAACCTATAATGCATTTAAAGCTTGGTTCAGGGTATATGGTAGTCGAGCTCACTCGACTACAGCCTTCTTACTTGTTTTTTCTTTCTTTCTTGGCATTTGTGTGTATCCATTAAAGGCTCATTTGAATTTATGGACAGGCTCGTAAAGCTTATGCATAATTCCTTGGAAAATTTCATAGATGCTTTGCTTCAATTATAAAGATTTGCCAAAATTGACATGTGTTGATCTGCACTTTTTTGGGGCATGCTCGAGTGCTCAAGTGTCGCAGCACCTTTTCGCGTAATTACAAACAGCTACAACTGCCTGTATTTTCGTGTAGTACATAGGGACATGTTGACATGACTTTTAGCTTCGTTTAATTATTCCAAATGCCAGCAATGAACACAAACAAAAAGCACAGACACACACACACACACAGGCACACACAGGCACAGTGCTAGACAAACATATGTGCACACAACTTGTTACTTGGCAATCGTAGACAAATGCAAAAAGAGACAACTCGACGGAGGATTGCAGGATGGAACAGTTGAGCTTTATGCAATTGTCAACTGGCAAACAGGCATTGACAGTTCCAACAATGGCTGGAAGCACACTTTGACAATTGTTATTACAATTTAAACATGTGCTTCGAATGAGTGGGCGTGGCTGACACCCTGGGCACAGTTGTGACACATGTGCTCCGCTTACAAGCTGTACAAAAGCAACTACAAAAAAGTTTGCAGAGTAAATACCAAAGTCAGAAACAATTTGAGGATAGCTTGAGTTTAGTGACAAACGTGGTAATAAGTATATTACAAATTTATGGTTAATTTTACATACATAAATTGTGCTGTTGTCTCTTTTGGTTGGGGAATTGTCTGAACACATATTAAATATAAAGCGTTAAATGAAAGACATTTGAATCTCATAAATTAAAACGAGATTGGAATATATTTCACTTACTGTAATCATTATAAATCACATTCTTATGATTATTTTATTAAATTGTATACACTTTTTGTTTCCTGAATTAGAAAATAATACTCAAAATTAATGATAACATAACTTTTTAAGATTGAAAATGGATCTTATAAGTTTGACTTTCCTTTAATCTTTCCACAAAGAGTTGGAAATCAGATTCATAAACGAATGTTGTGCAAATATATATAAGACTGAAAATAATCTCCGGCTCGTTCATCTCCAACACAGAGTATCTAAAAGATGTCCGACTTTTTACGAGCCAACAAATTTTTCTATATGAATTTATAACCCTTCCCAGACGACTTTAAGTTGCGAGAGAAGCTTTTTTAAAGTTAACTTTAGAGTTTGGGCAGCCTCAGCTAATATTTGCGGAGCGCATAAATCAGCATGTTAGCACTGTTATTAACGTATCTGTGTGTGTGTAAGCCAAGCCAAGGCAGACCAGGCCAAGCCAATGTTGAGCATATATTTATACTTACAGACACTTCCTTCTGCCCAATTTCCTGACTTGGCAAACTAAATATGTGGCGGGCGTATGTGTGTGTTTGTGTGTGTGTGTGTGTGTATGTTGCATATACATATATATTATAAATAGAGCTAAGAGCTGTGCAGGAAACGCCTACGAAATTTTCTTGTTTATTATGCGAATTTAAATTTATGCTAATCATTGTGGTGGCTTGTCTGATCGTAAAGTGCAAGCCAACCATTCCACAGTTTACGAAAGCCAGTCAATATAGCTAACTGTCAGTTTTTGTGGCTTTAAGAATGAATATATATTAAAAACGTGAAATATTCGTTTCTTGTCAGCATACATATAAATTGTCGTTTTTGTACTATATACGCATGTACTATATCGTTGAAAGTTTCTTACATGAAAGCTGCATTAGTCAAATGCAGTCAAAGTTGCTCTTTGAGCTTAAAGATATTAAAAAATAAAAAACAACTTTGACAGCAACTTCAAAGTTTTATTAGCCGATTTCAGTTCAGCTCAGTGAAGTCTACCAACTGGATAAATTGCTTATGCAAAATGTGTCAATGAATTGAAGCCAGAGCAAATAAAACTGTCGAAGCAAAGCAGCCCATTTAATAACGAGGTGAGCTATGCAGCAAATATTGATTGGAGGGATCGGAAATTCTGAGCAGATGCCTGAAATTACTATTCAAATAAAATATTAACTTTAGACTGAAAATTAATTAAACTTAAAGATGCATTCAGGAAGGTATTACATATTAAATAGGTCATAATAATTAAAGAGAAAATTAATAGTCATTTAAGAAAAATGTACAGATATATAAATACACTGCTATAAAAATTCTTACCTTCGCTAATGACTAAATATTAATTTGTATGGTTATTTAAGTAATAACAATAAATGTACTTAGCATTGATAATCTCAGAAAAAGTTAGAAATTCACAATTGACATATGGAACAAGAGAGAATGTTGCAGTCGGACGTTACCGACAGTGAAATACTATGATACCATAATTTGTTTGCAGCCAAGAACTACTGTCCAAGTTATTTTTTTTTATCAATCTCTTAAGGGAGTTACCAATAACATACTTTCAAAATTTGGTGACTCATTTAAGTTTTCTAAGGCCGAAGTCGGCATATTGGCACAAGTCGAGCCTTCAAAATGCCATAACTTCGTCAAAACTCAACGCATTTTCAAAAGCAAGGGCGTTTTAATCATAGTTTGGCCTCTAGATCAATCGTACATTTAAAGTTGAAAACGTAATTTTGGGTCGGAACATAAGTCAAAATTATAGTCCGTAAATCAGCATTTGGGCATAGGTCGAACCTTCAAAATGCCATAACTTCGTCAAAACTTAACTCATTTTCAAAATCAAGGGTGTTTTAATCATAGTTTGGCCTCTAGATCAATCCTACATTAAAAGTGGAAAATGTGACTTTGGGTCGGAACAAAAGTCATAAGTCGGGGGGGGTGGCTTGGGGCGTAGGAGGTGGGCGAGGCATATGCCTTTGAAGGATATCGCCAACAAATTACCAACCAAAATTGGTAATTGTGTCCATAAAATTGTGGGAAAAACGTTGCTTTATCGATTTTATCGGTTTTCTAGCTCCCTGGTGGACGTTGGACTGCAACCTTGACACATTCGATTTTGAGGGTGCTTTCAAGTATACGTTTCAAGTTTCAAGTCTCTATCTCTAAGGGTGTCGAAGAAACTAGCGTTCATACAGGTGGACAGACGGACATGCTGACGGGCATTGCACAAAGCCAATATACTATTATACCTTCATAGTACACAATTTGAAATGTTCTCGAGGGAGAGAAGTTTGCGTTTACATGCTTTTTAACCTGTTTGAATAGCTAAATATGCGTGTGTGTGTGTGTGTGTGTGTGTGTGTTGGTGGTGTTTTTGTGGAAGTGCCAAATGCAAGCGGCGTGTCATTTCCGGTGCGGGAACACAACTGGCTGAAGGGGAGCAGCAATGGTGTCAGGACTATAACCGCAACAGATTCATAACATTGGAGTCACATGCAACTGTGCAAAATGCTCGTAATACGGACAATCTGCAATGAATGCCGGATATTAGCTGGCAAAATATGTAAATCATATGTGTTTATATGTATGTATGTTTACAACATGAGTATTATTTTTTACTTTTAAAGGCAATTCTCAGTATTTCGAAGCTATTCTGCTATAAAGTCAACTCATGTCCTGTTTAGTTAGCCTTTAGTGCTGCCAGAGAAACAATTAAAGCTCTAGGGGCAAATCTGCTCAATTGACAATGTGAAGCGAGTAAAGCAAACAGGATTCCTTTAGATGGCGTATGTTGCGATAATGAAAATCCTGTTGCCTTTGGTGTTGATGTTGCTTATTATGCGCATGTTCAGTTGTTGTTTTGCTTGTAAATCACACTACTTCCGGCAGGCGCTTATATTTACACTTATACACACCTACCGTTAAACGCACAAACGGACAGATAGACAGACACTCACACAATTGGCAACAGGCTGACAAGCAAAGGAGGTGTGTTGCGCTTGGCTACAGTCTTATGCAATTGCTGCTGCTGTTGTTGTTGCTGTTGTTATTGTTGTTGTTGTTGTTGTTGTTGTTTTTGTTGTCATTGTAGTTGTTTGTGGAACAGGTTTTGCGACTTTCCTTTTTGCGCAATATTATTGAAGTCGACTTTGTTGCGTTGCTCAGTTGGCCGCCGCCGGCTGGCAATTTGTGCGTGTGCGAGTCCATGTCTCCTTGTTCTGTGTGCGATTGTGTGTAAGTGTGGGTGTTTTGACGTTTAATCAACGCTTAACTTTACAAAGAGGGACTACACGCCTACATGCACACACACACACACACACACACACACACACACACACGCACTCACACTTTCGTAAGAGAGCATCCTGCGGCCTGTTGTTTTGTGATACTGTCTTTGTGTTTCTGTGCGACCCTCTGTTTTGGTCGTATATGTTATTGTCTGCCTTATCCGGAGCAGTTTAATAACAATCCGGGTACATAATAATACTTAAAGGGCATTTTAAAAATGTATGACAATTCATATTGGTCACCGTAGGCTAACTAACATTACGTAACACTCCAAATGTATAACATTTTCTTCTTTCATTTTCTAAATGAAGGTTGATACAAAATTCATATGACATTCGCAACAGATGCCATAAAAAAGATTACAGTATAGCGATCTTTAAGATAATCATTAGTTTACTACACACTTTTTACTTGATTCTGACTTCTTTTTATAATAAAATTTTGTATTTTCCCATTCTGTAATACTGGGCGGGAAAATCATAAAGTACAAAATGATAGCGGCGAAATTTGAGTCCGAATTTCTTAAATTAAGATATGATAGGTATTTGGACGATTTGCAGAAATGATATATAAGGGATAGAAATACAATTTCCATTCAAAACACAATTAAAAACCCAAAAGGGAACTTAGTAAAGCAATCAGAGTTTATCTACTAATTTCATTTTCATTTTCTTTAAACTTGTTGGGCCACCCTCCGTAGCTCTCATTTGACATTTGTTGACCATTTTTACTGCCAATTAAGTGCAACAGCTGCTATCACAGTTACTCGTATGTCGAATCCCTTTTATTTTATTGGCATTACACACTCTTTTACAAAATCACTCACAGATCTTGTTTCACTTCTGTATCCGCTTGTGGTTTTAATATTGAAACAGAGTTGAAATTTAACAGTTTCAAATTGGGATTAAATAATGTGTATCAAGTTGAAAATACACAATTCCATATAACGAGGTTCCTCTGTGTATTTACTGTTGCAGCTGTAACTAACTTGGACTTATCATATATAATATATGTTTTTGAATGTGTAAAAGAGCAGAGATTGATTACATTGCAATTCAAAGAGAAGAAATTGGTGACCAAATTCAATATACCAGTTTCTGTGCATCTTCGTGTCACAGGGTATAATGAGGCCATCATTTTGATGGCATTTTAAATCTGTTCATTTAATGAACATGTGTCTTGAACCCCGTGACACACAAAAGCTTTTAATGTTGTTTTTATAATCTGAAGTACCTGGGTTAATCAAGGGATCAAGGAAGTGCGGAACAACTGAAGCGCTGAAGGCCAATTAAGTTTTGTTTATTGTAAATTCAGGGCAAATTATACGTAATCCTCAAATGCTCGTTACCATTGGTCATTTACTCGTTAACGTGTTCGTGCTGTTAGGTGCTGACTTAGTTGGCCAATGAGTTTATTGCCTGGCAATCAATGTAGCTGGCCATAATGAATAATTTGTATTGTTGGTATGCAAATCGGCGACACGAATTCAGTGTCGAAAATGCCTTTGGGCTACATTGTGAGCTGGTCAATTACTTGCTTAAGTGTAGTTATTAAATTATGCAAGGGCAGAAGAAGACTGTGAAGGCGAACGCCAGCAAATGTTGACTCAAGAAGCTTAAGTTAATATTGAAATTGAAATTAAGCTCCTCAAGTATTCAAAGAACAAGCCAGAAATTGAATTCAAATTTAATTATTAATTATTAACAATTACAATTTGCTCTGTGCTTCAATTAATGTCACTTTTTATGGCAAAATGTGGTACTTTGTTGTTCAATTGGAATATCCGCAACATTTGTCTGCTATTTTAAAGTTGTGGTGAATTGTGCTGTGTCTGCTCTCCACAACTATTAGCTTAGTATATGTATGTAAATATATGTATATGTATATGTATATATATATATATATATATATATATATGTATAGGGATAAGCTCTGCTTTCACGCACTGAAAATTGCGTATTTCAGATAATTAGCAACTTTTAAGCCGCTTAAAAAATGTATCCACAAAATCCGCAAGACAGGCTGCGAAATTAATTTAATAAAATGAAAAGAGCGTTGTGCAGGTGAAGATTGACTCCCAGTTCCGTTCCCTCCACACCGCAGAATGTAACAAATGAAATAAATATTCTTGCAGCCGCCGCAGTTTTATGTTTAAATTAATTAATTGCGTGTGTCAGCGGTTTTGGGGCTGCTTTTTAGCATTTTCATCTGCACACTTGATGTTTATGTTTCGTATATACATATGTACATATGTATGTACAACTTTGCGGTGAATAAATGTTTTACATACGCGTGTGGGGGCTCAAATATCCACATAAAATGAACTGACAGAGAATTGGCAATACTCTTACAGATATTTCGTTCCCAAGCACCCATGGCCATTAGATATATTCATTTTAAAATGTTGAGATGAGCTAACTTAAAGGTGTAACGAATTCCATAGAAATGTTCCTTGCCTACTTTCTGGGGTCCATTCAGTAAGAGTGTACTTTCTTCAATAATTTTGAAAAATGGTGTAATATATACAATATTTAAATACTCTATAAATACATAAATGGAAATTGTTGTGGGGCTGTACGGAATTTGAATAGCTGAAAGAGATCCGGCTCATATCATTTGAACAACAGTCTTAACCTCTGCCTGTCAATATTATTTAAATATTATATTATATTTATGTAGATGTGAAAATAAACAAATTTGAGAATCAGAATTAAAGTCTGACACTTTTAGTACTAAATGTTGTCAAAACTGTTGACGTAGCTCAAACATTGCAGGATTCGTTAAAGTTATTGTACTTTCAGCTGGCTTTGATGCATACAAAGCGAAAATCATTATTCACAAGGGTTGTTTGGCTTGAATATTAATGAATGGTCAAAACAGCATTGTTGGGTTGCCTACACATTCTCTGTCCTTGTAGGCCCTCATATATTTTCAACGTTTAATTGAATTTTCTTTTAGTGCTCACATTGTTGTGGGTCTGGCAATGCAGACTATGTTTTCATAGGAATATTCTCAATTAATAAATTCACTCGATTCCCATTTATGCATATGCGTTGTAGTCTGCAATCGAATTAAATTCATGCGAACATTTGGTCAGTTATCCAGTTAACCCAAAGCAAAGATGAGCCAACCACTGGAAATACATATGTACATAAGCTAACCCATGTGTACATACATAAGCCACACGCTTGCTGACTGGCAAAACCACAAGACAAATGATTACTGAAACACATAACTCTGTCTGAGAATGGAGCTGTTACGATCTCGGCTTAATTTTACAAATTAATTATATTATGGCTTAGCAATTTTCCTATTTAAGCGCAATAGAAAATTGGCGAAACTTTGTCGATTTTAATTATGAATAATGTTTGCTTGCTGGGCCTAGAGTCTTGGCGTCCGACTAAGTGCCTAGCTGCCAGGCAACCTCAGACTCCGAATGATTAATAGTTGCTCTGTGAGCCCAGCCCACCGCAGACAGATATGTGAACCACAGACCACATGGCCCACTGGAATGTAGAGTAGAGAAGCTATGTGCAGAGGTAGACACAATGTAATTGAACTTGGGACGCCAGCAAAAAACTAATGCCTGCCATTTAATTAGTGTAAAATGTTTCATTCTTCTGTGTATGTCATAAGCAGACAATTTTATATATTTCATTAGCTTAGTGCAAAGACAAAGCCAAAGGCTTTGATGTTAATTAAAACTTGTCGTTGCCCTCCGCTGACTCGGAATGCGTAAAAAACCACGTTGCCTTATGTTTGTCGCCTGGAAACTTAAATGCCATCTAATTAGGAGCGATTTTATGTGATGCTTAGCATACCTGTAGAATGAGGGTTTCTTTTGCTATCTAACTTGGTTTGCACTTAAAGTCACTAAAAACTGTATACTTCTTAACTCATTGCAGCTGACATCGTACCACAATGAGACGAGCTGGACAAATGCCTCTGAAATGGATACAATAGTTGGTGAGGAACCGGAACAGCTCTCACTTGTGTCAATTGTAGTTGTTGGTAAAGTAAATGTCGTTGAATGTCCAACTAGCTGAAAAACACTCACCAGCAGCTGCATCGCCAACATCAGCACGAGAGCACAGCTCGTCCACAAAGTACACAAAAACACTATTTGCTGTTTAATGAGTGCACACAAATGCATGGAACACACACGCACACCCACATGCACACCCACACGCACACACACCCGCCCACACTCACATACATAATTGTCATTGGCTCGACCCCCATAAGTATGCTATGTTTATGAATGTTCACGTATATTTTATGCGATACATATACCACACACACACACAGTCTAATTTTGTGCCTCTGTCTCTGTTCATAACCGTGCCACACATGCCGCAGGCATCTTTTTATCGGTGCTGATATTCCTTTCGGTTGCCGGCAACATTCTCGTCTGCCTGGCCATCTACACGGAGCGAAGTCTGCGCCGCATCGGCAATCTGTTTTTGGCCTCATTAGCGATTGCGGATCTCTTTGTGGCATCTCTGGTGATGACATTCGCTGGTGTCAACGATTTGCTCGGTAAGTACGAATATCATTTGCTGTCAGCGTAATGGAAATTTGCAATTGAAATTGTTGCGCGATAAATTTATGTAAAATGCTGCAGGCTGTCGCACAAAACAAACGACACGACAACATGCAAAAAACTAAAACCCATTGCGGCTAATGGAACCAGTTGGGTGGGTTGGGTTGGAATGTGGCAAGTGGCAAGTGGGCAGCCAGTTGGTTGACGTGTGCTGCTCTGAGCCCATTTGATATGCCTGGCAGCGCTTAAAGCTGGCATCTTGTGTGGCTTTGTACAATTCCTTTCAAAGTGTCAGCTGCACTGTAGAGCCGTCTGAGTGGTTGCAAAACACATTGAGTACTTGCATCTGTCCTTCCCGGAGTGCACAACACAAATGCCGGCTGTAAAAGGCGAAAGTACTTCGCCAGTTGGTTAACAGCGAACAGGAATTCTCATTTTATGACTTGCCAAAGTCGCAGTTTCACTGCTCCTGGCTAATGTAAGGAATTCATCACCAGCCTTGCATTCGTATTCATATATATTTATACACTCGGAAAAACAAAACTCATCCAGAAATTTAAAAAAATGTTCAAGGCTACAAGGACAGGTCACACGTACATGAGTAAGTTTCTAAGCGGATAGGAACCAGTAGTAACCGAAGTGGGAACCTTCAAAAGGTGAGTACTTTGCGGTAGGTACTGAATGGTAGATTAGAAGTGGATATCTTCTACTGGGATAACTACAGAAGAATTCAGTGGTGTGTACATCCACTTGGAAACGGTGCAAAATATCACAAATGCCATAACTTCATAAAAACTAAACTGAATCCAGTTCAAGGCGGTTTTCATCGTTTAAGGTGATCTTTTGTCTAAGTGTACATAAATCCTTTCAAATGGAGAAATGGCTTACCTTTCCACTTTGACTTACTCAGAAATAGTAGGCAATCCCCTGTGAGTGGCAGCTGCAGCTTCCGTCATGCCACACCGGCAACAATTTGCGTCGCCGTTGACAAAGTTATCAAGTCGCTGTTAGCTGAGTTCCAACGTGTATCAGCTGGCTTTTTGAGGGGTATACTTGAAATAGGAGTATCCAAAGCTTCGATGTAAATTAAATCCCTCAAAATAGTTGAGAGCGAATGGGGAAGTGAGTAAATAACGGGCAAATTAGACACAGAGTTGGCTGCTTAATAAGATGAAATGATTTGAAGAATTGCTGGCAGCTACTGCAAGCTGATATTCCCGGGTTTGTTTGCAGCTGACATCCAAGCGTATTCAGCGAGTTCCCAATGGGCGGGCGCAACACAAACACAACTGCCACGAAAACAGCGTGCCACGCACATCTATTGTTTGTGGCAACTGTGCTGAAGTTTAGTGATGCGTTACCTCCACAACAGAACAGAGCAGAGCAACACAGAATGGAACTGAATACAGAGATACATTCTGCTCTATGTGCGATATATGTACATATGTGGAGTGTGCTGTATGTTTGTCATTCCGTTTATCTGTCTGTGCGTGAAAATAATAAACGACTTTGCCACTTCAAGAGGGGAATAGGAACAAGGAAGACGCTTCTGGAATTGCCACTGTTGCTATTGCTGCTGCTGCTGCTGCTGCTGCTGCTGCTCCTGCTGCTGCTGCTGTCTGAGCACAGAGTGTGAAAAAATAAATAAAAATTCTATGCCTGCAGAGTGTTAAAGACAAACAGCATTTTGGAGTGCCAGCTGAGGTGCCTCAGGGCCAACATATACCGTACATACAACCGAAAATATATGTGTATGTATATAGTCGTAGGTCCACATGTGGACTGAGAGCTGTTCAGACAAATTATTTTCGACGAAGTGCTGGCAAACATGAACCTGTGTGTGTGTGTGCGTGTGTGCGTGTGTAGGTGTGGGTGGCAGTAAAACAACATTTGGCACGCTCCGAGGCTGGCAAATCAGCAAATAAACGCACAAGCTTCAGCATATTTATACAAATTTGTGCAACAACAGGCCACAGGGATACTACTGAAGAGATGGCAACAGCTGTGGCAGCTCCCAAAATACAACAAATACTGGCAAAATCACTGAATATAGCACATATGTCTGTGTAGCACATTGCGCCCAGGCAATAAGTATTTATAAATACATTTATATGATTCTATATGAAAGCCACTTGAATTATTTCATGATTTAGTCCAGAAGCCCCCATGTCATGTCCCCGAGAGAAGCCCGCAGCAATCCCATTGTCAAGCATATCCCTGTAAAACTTTGCCATTTTCAAGTTATCAAATCATATACATACATATATACAATGGATGTATTTGCAAATCATCGTTGACTCAACATTTTGTACACTTTGAATATTTCACAATATTTGTGATAGGTTATAAATGGTACCAATTATATTATAGATAATTGGAAACATTTTTCTTCCCACAGTCAGCCACATATCCATAAATATAATTTAATCACGCTGTTTCTTCCTCGACCAAATATATAAAGGCAATCTTCCACGTAAGTGCTTCCTTGCGTGGCATTCAAATGAACTTATCAATATTTTACCCAATGCTTTTATGATTAGTACGAATATACTATTTGAATATTCATTCCGCTCAACTTAATTAAGGCATAAAACCTACTCTACGACAGGAGAGATTTAGCAGTTTTAAAGGTTACTCAAATATTTGTATACTTGTTAGACAGCTGAACAGTGGTTCAGTAGCAAAGCTAGTTGGATTTATGGCCGTTGTCAGTGTTATTGGCACTGACCCAATCTGATGTGGAAACCATTGAGAAATCGATATCTTGCATTCAGCGCCAAGTGATGTGGCAGATTACCATTTGGAGCAGGCTGTGGTGATGTGAAAGTCTTTTATGCTGATGCGCCACATCCTGTGTGCTAAAGAGCTATATCCTGTGACACGCCTGACACAACTGGCATAAAACCCAAAAAAATATCCAAGATATATGCGCATCATCAAATATCATAGAATCAGCTATCACCCCAACTCCGGGTAAACAACTGTTGTTGGTTTTGAGGTCTGATATTAAATTTATCATAATGCCACATTTGTGCGTACACTCGAATATATGTATGTGATATCCGTGTGGCGGTTATTTCCTACAAGGACTCAAATGGACACAGCACCGGACATCCGCTTTGTCCGCTCAATTCGGACACGTACAGAGCCTGTCCGGCTGGCTGGTTGACGAGTCTTCTTTGCCGTTATTGCATCGCACTAGTGGCATTCCACAACACTGAATCGTTGTTTTTTTTTATACATATATTTTTTAATGCCAACACAAATCAAATGTAAATAACGTAAGAGACACACACATATGCACATCCAGAAGCGGACAGGAAAAGGAAATTATTTTATGAAATCCCTCAATTTACTTCATAAGCGACAGAAGGATCGACATCCAAATACCGTATTAACTTTTCTGAAAATTGTAGCAATTTTTTTTAGCATATCCTCATTAAAAATGTAACAGAATATATCAAAAATAACGACCCGTTTGCTCATTAAACGTGCTGCAAACATATTATTAAATAATTCAGTGCGTCAGCATATTAAATTTCAAGTTTTAAAAATTGCAAGGAACATGAGCAAATGCTTGTCAGATTAGAATTATAATCTGTTTTTCCATTAAAAACAAACTGGATAATATAAATATACCCCTTTATGTCATAATAAACGGGTAATTGCATTCTCGTATGGTTGTGTGAACATTTTTGTTGCTTGTTGCTGCTGCCGAGAAAATTGAGAGTTTTCCTCTGGTCTCCGTTGGCCGCAACATGGCAATTTCCGCTCGTACAAAACCACTTACTGCATTGTATGCATGTATGGGAGATGTTATTAAGTATTTCGGACATGCAATCAGTCAAGCAGTTAGGCAACTGGTCAATCAATCATTATAATAACTCAACTATTACTCTATATTTTATACAGGCTATTGGATCTTTGGTGCAGAGTTTTGTGATACATGGGTGGCCTTTGATGTCATGTGCTCGACGGCATCTATTCTGAATCTGTGCGCCATATCCATGGACCGTTACATACACATCAAGGATCCGCTCAGGTGAGTGCCGAGAGTAGCTTATAATCATGATGATGACAACGACGACATCGTCGCCGACACTGCCACATGCCACATGCCACATGCATGAATTATACAATTTATCAATAGACACAGCCTCAGCTACAGCTGCCTGTCATCGCGTGCTCCACACGAATCGAATCTATCGAATATAATTGTGCAGCGGGCAGCAGAGTGTCCTACAGGCTGTAGGAGCATGTGTCTGTCCCCTATTGATTTTAGTGGTGAATACGTATTTAGAGCCGAGAAAGCTGCTCTCTTTTGTTGTCTGTCATCAAGTGAGTGGAAAATATTATTGATGTGACACTGACGCTCCACTGAAAGCCCGATTAAATATCGATTTATTAAAAACAGACTTGCCACACTCAGGACCCCCCCTCTCTCTTCGCACGGCATTCCCTCTCATGCATATTACTCATCCGTCGCGTTGACATCCACGTCACGTTTCCCATTTTGGTCGTCCTCATTTTGGTCGTTCACTTTGTGGCCGCTCTGCAGGCACTCGACTTATTTATGGCGTCGACTCTCATTAATCGGAGCACATAATTGTTTCATTAGTAACAGATTTATTGGGCATTAACGACTTCCTTTCTCTTCTTCACTGTTACGCGCTCTGTATTAAAAGTTGTTAGGCACTTTTGCTGCATCACCAGTGTCTGATTTGTGGCTGAAGTTGGTCAACTTGTGCCGCAAGCCATTTGCCAGAGCCCAATGACTATCCAAATAGCTTCTCAGTTGTCAAACTTTTTAACACACACATTTGGTGTGAAAAATGACAAAAAAGTTGATTTTCCAATTACTTGATTGAAACGTTCGTAAGTCTTATTTATTTTGCACTCAATTTTTATATCTTTCACTAGCATAAGCCATAAACAATTCCAACCATTATCTTTGCTCGATTTATGTTTATATCTCGGGGAAGAGCGAGTTTCACCTGCTGCCAGTAATTTAAACTCCAATGTGCGTATGTGTGTGTGTGTGTGTGTGTGTGTGTGACTGTGTGGGTGTGCGTGGATGTGTGTGTGCTGTTGTGTTTGTTTGCTTGGCAAACACAATGGAATTCTACCGGCCCAGCTGGCCACTTGCATTGACTTGGCCATTTCTCATGTCTGGGTGTGACACCATGTCTTGTTCTGTTTGTAGCACTTGTATTGCATTCTGCCAGTTGGCCAACTGCAGGCAATATGCAAGTTGTTATTAAGTTTGCTTTGTGGTAGGCAACCCACTGTGCAACCGGTAAGTAGAGGAAATTGTCATGGACAAAGACAAGCACACACACACTGAAAGCTGATATGACATTATTAGCGTTTCTCGTTTGTGCCTCACTGTGGCAACAACAGCAGCGACAACAACAATTGTGGGTTAATTAAATTTTTAACAATGCCGCAACCGCAAAGCGAGAAAAGAAAAAGAAAAACCGTTTTGGAGAGCACAAATATTATGATCTTTCGTGGCAAACAAGTTATGACATGTCAGTGGCAAACGCTGGCCAAAAAGTATAGCGCAAAATAGCACACACACACACACACACACACCCAAAAGTTGCTGACACGTGTGCGTGTGTGTGTTTATTGTTAAAAATGGCGCTGACCAAGTCGCTGACAGGCAAAGACAAAGTTTCAGCAGCGACACAAACTAAATTAATGTGGGGCACGGCGGTTAAGGACTACTGCTACTGCTGGAAGGGGGTAGGGATGCGGCAATGACAAAAAAAAAGAAAAGACTTCTTCTGTCCACATATGACAGCGAGACACTTCTGGACAAAGCTGCCACACTGGCTGCTGCTGCAAAAGAGCCATAATAAATCCTTTGATGCTATTTTCAGCACAATCCAAAAGTAGATACATATTTTCTCCTCACCACCCCCCACCGACCGCGTTGTCCGTTATTAATTTCTCTACCTCTCTCCCTCCCTTTTTCTCTGTCACTCTCCCCATTTATGCGCTCAGTGTCTAGCTTTCGGGCATTTGTTGATCCTCTTGCACCTGCCACATCTGTTTTGCAACAGCCAAAGCTTATTCGTTTATGAAAAACGTTACACGACATTCGTATTCACTGCGTCTGTGTGTGTGTTTGTGTGTGTGTGTGTGTGTACTTTGTGAATTAAATCGGATTTTTTTTTGGGGCCATAACGAGTTGGCCCAATGGCACACTTCATCGACTTGCTAAAGTTGACTTGGCCATAAAATGTGAATTCTGGTGGCACTTTTTGTTTTCTGCTAGCCAAGCATTTGAATGCGAAAAGTTAGCAACGGTTGGTTGATTTCCAGTTATTCATAGCTGCCACAGTGGCTGTTTTTAATGAAGTCATGAAAAGTTTTTAATATAGAAAATTTAATAAACCCATTAGCTGTGGAAAAACGATCAAATGAAAAAAGAAGGCTATTGACGAGTTAGCTCGAAAAATACCACAAGACTCAACATAGTCGCGAAAATTATAATTTTTCATCTTATATTGCCTCTTCTTAGGAAGTGAGTTGAAAAATTCTATGAACCATTTTAATGGACTTTAAACTTTTTGAAATTATCTCAAGCCAAAACCAATTTGTTTAGCTTAACAAAAAATGATTGGAAACCAAGTGAAATTTGCCTTGCCTACGTTTTCTGCCATTTAACCTGTGGGTCAAATTTAACACACGTTTAAATTGAATTTGGCCACGGTAGACTCTAGCCTTATCCCCTGAGCCCAGTTCCATAATCCCAAGTTCTGCCTGCACTTAAAGCCTCGCTTTAACGCACAAACTCCCGTGGGTGGTTCGCTTCCATCAAAAATACCACGCAACGGAATATTTTCTATGATTATTTTTTATACACTTCATGAAGTATCTTAACTTTGTCGCATTAACTGTAAACGCTTTAAACGAGGCCTTTCACACTCCCTACTTATGCATGATTGGCACCTGTGGCATTGTGAGGCATTTATAGAGCATTAACTCTCGACTCTTGAAAAAAAAAACAAATAATGTTTGCATCTATGAAAATTTGCTTGGCTTGGTCTTTTTAAGTGAAAGTTTTCGAATTTCCACCAATAATTATTAAAGCACACTTCATTAATATAATCGATATCGATAAGGTATTTAATCGTCGGCTCAGCAAAGTTTGTTTTTTTTTAATATTTTCCTTTTGTGCTGTCTGTGCTTGCCTCTGAATGGTGCGTGTCTAGCGTTATTAGTGCTTGCCCCAAAGAGACTGATGGCAGTGGGCGTCGTTGGGGCGGCTCCTTATGCAAATCTGATTTATTTGCATGTCAAAGTGGGGACACTGAAGCTGAGCGCCTCTGCTGCTGCTGCTGCTGATGTTGATGCCACCCGACGTGTCAAAGTTCGCAAAATGCGAGCCGAAACCGTTGCGGGGTCTCATTAGGCTGGCTACCTCGGACGGTGCGAAAGATGCGTTGTATTTTGTTAGCGCCTTGAAATAATTGCAAGCGTTTAATTTAATTGCGCCTGCCAAGATTTGCGCGCTGCCAGCGAAAATTTTGGCAAAAGACAGACGATAACGAAGAAAATAAGAAAATAATGGAAACAAAAAGAAGACAGAATCACAATTTGAATGAAAAGCGCGCTCAAATCTAATTAGAAACAGGCGCTGACAAAGTTAAAATTATGGTGGAATTAAGCAGGATAATATAAAATAAAAATTTTGTTTTATGCGATAAAGCTGATGCTGGCAGCTTGGCAGGCCGTCAGGACCACAGCACAGCATATGAGTGCATGCTCGTTCCAGGCATAAAATACACTTTAAACTGCAATAAAAAGTGAGGCAAACTTTGGCAACAAGTCGGGGGAAGCTGCCGTAAGACGCTTAAGCGACAAAAGTCAACAAGAATGGCGCTTTGGGGCATGTTTGTAATTGTGTTCTTTTGGGTTCGTGTTTGGGGTTTTGGGTTATGCCTACAAACACATGAGCAACAGCAGCAGCATGTGCTTGCAACATCCCATAAAACATCTGAGATGACAACAGGCAAACAAAACAGACGCTAGACTCAACCGAACTACTCGGATGAATCCTGGCAATGTGCGTGCTCCACTGTCATTCCTTGGGCACACGCACAACCCAAACATTAAATGCAAATGGGCAATGTCAGTGCTGGTTGGCTTTGGTCTGTGGCTGAGGCAACTAACACGCACACACACACTCACACACACTCACACTCACACACACACACACACACCCACACTATTTCAATTAGCTCTGGGTTGCTCGCTTGTGATGCGCCACTTGGCACTGCAATATTCCTTTCTGCGAAGTGAAATGAGTTGGGTATCCACTATATATGTATATATAGCTGCTATAGGTGCTATAGGTGCTATAGGTGCTATAGGTGCTTACAAACCGTTGTGTAGAGAGTTTTGGATAGGTGGCGACTACTGCTCGCTGCGCCCTGCTGCTGCTCAATTGGAAATCAATTTTGGGTTTGCACACGAAATTGAATTTGTTTCTGAATACAATTACCTAAACTTCCTTTTTTCCGTTGTGTTGTTGTTGCTGCTTTTGTGTCATCTGTAGACTCTTCGGTTGGCGCATTGAGTGCGTCTTTGTATTGAAATTGAATTATTCTGTTTGATTTCCTGCCCCATGTCTGCCGCAGCACAGCCAGCGGTTACATTTGCACAAGCCAAAATGCCGCTGCGGCATATGGCAACACACACAACCCAGCACAAACACAAACACACACACACATGCACACACACACACACACACACACACACACACACACATGCACACACACACACACACAGTCATAAGCATATAGGCACTTTAAATGCCAACAGCCTTAGGTTTCTGCCTGCTCATTTCCGTTTGCTGTGAGAGCAAATTGTGCGTCCGCCATCAAAATCGAAGTGCTACAGGAGGATGATTTGCATGCGTCATCAGCAGCACCACAGAGCACCGCAGCGCACCACGGAGCACCACGTTGCGTAATGACCGATGGTTTGTGTTGCGGTTGGGATTTTCGGTTTTAGGTCGGTTTCAACGCAGCCCGTTCGTGTTCAGTTCTGTTGGGGTAATTAATGACATGCAGAGAGACAGACACTGCGGCACTAGGGCAGTGGGGCATAGTGCGTAATGCCCGGTTGCACACCTTTGGCCAACTGTGTCGCATTCCAACACTTGTCGCGCCTGCCCCACCCAGCCATACACGTTGCCTGCCACCGACATGCAAAGCCGCAATCACAACATGTTCCATTTTCTTGTAGCTGTTGCTTTTGCTGTAGCTGTTTGTTGTTAATCCTTTTGCTGGCTGGCAACCGCAGGGGACAAAACACAAGCCCACATACTCCACTCCAAAATTAATCTGCTCTTTTCTCTCTGTCTCCCTCTGTTTCTCTCTCTTTCTCTCTCACGCAGATACGGCCGCTGGGTAACACGACGGGTGGCTGTTATTACGATTGCAGCCATTTGGCTGCTGGCCGCATTTGTTTCGTTTGTGCCTATTTCCCTGGGCATCCATCGACCCGACCAGCCTCTGATTTTCGAGGATAACGGTAAGAAGTATCCAACATGCGCACTGGATTTAACACCCACATATGCAGTCGTCTCCAGCTGTATCAGTTTCTACTTTCCCTGCGTGGTCATGATTGGCATCTACTGTCGGTGAGTATCTGAGCAACTGCCATTGGCCAACAAACTCAAGAGATGCAATGGGAAAAAATGCAATTTCACAAAAATGTGCAGCGTCAAAATATGGAAAAGTGCTAAGATAAAATGGAAAAAATCCAAAACAATCAACCATTGCAACTATTGGAATGCTTCATCTTTTAAAGCTAACATTTATAAAGTTGCTTAATCTTAACTTTCATATATGTATATAGACTAGTCAATAAGGTGTATGTATATGTATATGTATATATAACATTTAAAGCTATTTTGTTGAAACTTGATATATATTCGTCCTTTAGCTCCTGCCACTAATGATGCCTTATATTATATAGCTGCCATAGGAACAGACGGTCGTAATATAAGTTATAAATTGGTGAATCGGGTTAGGCATAGAGATACCCTTTCTAAAAACGGAAGACATATAAATAGATTAGTTATTATTATTTTATTAGCACATTGTTTATTCTATTTATATTTTTAATGTTTTCGGGCTAGTGGTGATCGATCGAGTTATTCGTCCTGACGTGATCATTGGTCATTAGCGAAAACAAAAGGAGCTTAATATTAGAAGCTAATTGCTTGAACTTATTGAAAAATTCGAAATAAAGGTATTCTTACTCAAACATAAATAGATTAAGGTCACCCGCAAGTAGCTGAATTCAGCTGACTGCCAGACATGGATAAACAAAAGAAAGAAACAAATTAAGAATTTGAAGGTAGTAAAACGTAAATAATAAAATGTAGTAAACACTTTCGAAATTTGTGTCGCAATGCTGAAAGGCCGCAAGGACCTTGCCGCTGATGGCACCGTGGCACGATAACTGAAAGCTGGGTGTTGGCAGCTGAGAACTCGTTGCTTTCAAATAAGACGGCAAACAAATAAGCGCACGCATTAGTGGTCGGCTAAGTAATCCCTGAGCAAATCCAAAGGCGGACAGGCGGACAAGCGGACAGGCGGACAGACTGTCAACGACTGGGGTGTGTGCAAAAAGGGCTGCTAGACAATGCGGCCAAGGACGGCAACAGGATGCCAACATCAACAACAACAGAACAACAACAACAAGAAGAAGAAGACGAGAAAAATCAACAGGACAGCGATATGGCCGCTCATCAGCAATATAGCCGGCAGCCGAGTGGCACGTTGCCA
This sequence comes from Drosophila kambysellisi, assembly GCA_035042185.1. Classification (NCBI taxonomy): domain Eukaryota; kingdom Metazoa; phylum Arthropoda; class Insecta; order Diptera; family Drosophilidae; genus Drosophila; species Drosophila kambysellisi. The sequence continues at coordinate 208,447 of JAWNLS010000555.1, read as the reverse complement.
TTTTAGCTTAACGAGATTTGCGGCCAATGGGCGCACGCAACAAATGGACGCAAGCAAACGCCCATCGACAGACCGACTAACTCGACTCACAGCCCACCTAGCTTGGGGCAGCCACACGAGTGTCTGGTTGCTGTCATTGGCATGTTCTATCAAATTTCGGCTAAATTGCAGAATAAATAGACATTTATCGCCATAATTTGTACACGGTCGTGTTATCCTTTTCGTGTGGCATCTGATCAAACGCTTAAGTATGATTCCATGCTGCTGCTGCTGCTAGTGCGTCTGGTCAGTGAATAAGCGACTGGAAACGTGCCCCAAAACAGCCACATTCAATATCAAGTATACGCTTTATTGAAAGCACTTCCCCGGGGGGCAGTCATGTTTAATTGGCATATCAGGCCAAGTAAATAATTATCATATCAGTTACGTAGACAAAAACATTCCGTGGAGCCCACAACTGGTTGGTCACAAATGGAATTCCCCACACACCCAATCTGCACTCACTCAAAGCAGAGCAAATTTCGCTAATATTGGGTTCGTTTGACAGGAGACTGCCTGGGGGCTCTATTAGTGAAACAAAAGCCATGTCACAAATATATATTCCATTGATTAGCCAACAAGAATTAGCCATGTTAATAGGGGATTTTAAATTCGCAAATACGAATTGTATTTTCTTTTCAGGCATTTCACATAAATTAATACACAATTTCATTGATGTCAGCGAGCATTAAAATTAATGACATCTGATTACCGATTGATAATCCATATAGCATTAAATTAAGTACTTATTTTTTATTCAGCTTCTGAATTAATTGATTATAACCCGTCGTCAAACCAAATAATAAATAAATAAATTGTGGAATTTTGATCTCAGAAAAATAAGCAATAATATCATGTAACAGTATAATTCTTAATAACCAAACTAAGTAGTTAAATCAATAATCAATGAAATTATATTATTAAATATTTTAATGTGCACTTTAATTACTGACCAATTGAACCACACTCTCTTCCCCAGGCTTTACTGCTATGCCCAGAAGCATGTAAAGTCCATCAAGGCGGTAACACGACCCGGCGAGGTGGCCGAGAAGCAACGGTATAAGAGCATACGTCGTCCCAAGAACCAGCCAAAGAAGTTCAAGGTTCGCAATCTGCATCACAGTTCCCCGTATCACGTGTCCGACCACAAGGCTGCTGTCACAGTTGGCGTCATAATGGGGGTGTTCCTCATATGCTGGGTGCCATTCTTCTGTGTGAACATCATGGCTGCCTTCTGTAAGACGTGTATTGGCGGCCAGACTTTCAAGATACTCACCTGGTTGGGCTACTCGAATTCGGCATTCAATCCAATCATCTACTCAATATTCAACAAGGAGTTCCGGGACGCCTTCAAGCGTATACTGACAATGCGCAATCCGTGGTGCTGTGCACAGGATGTGGGCAATATTCATCCGCGCAACAGCGATCGCTTCATTACGGACTATGCCGCCAAGAATGTGGTAGTGATGAACTCGGGTCGCTCCAGTGCCGAGCTGGAGCAGGTCTCCGCAATTTGACCAAAACGCTGTTGCAACGCCAGCAGTTGGCTCCTGTGCAGCTGCTGCTGCCCCGGCAGCGGCCTGAATGTCGATGATGATGGCGACGATGGGGCATTGACCACAAGATACGTTCCATGAGATTCGGTCACGGCGGCCCCAACAACAACAATCGTGGAGACCATGGAGGCCGCCCAAATGGAAACGGAACTGGTCTAAGTTTGGGTCAGAAATTTTGGGTTCCTAGACGCAACAATCAAGGCGTAGCAATCCCAAACCAGGCACAATTAACCAATCCCAAAGAAGAAGCAAATGACAAGAAACCTGTAAGTATTATCAGTGCATCCTAGTGTCCTAAGCAATCAACTATCTAACTGGAGTTTGTGAACAGTGTTTATACTTAATCGTAGTCATAAGTCAACTTTATAATGTTTAATATGTGTGTATGAAACAACTACAACTACAACTAACTAACTGAAAAACAACAACAAAAACAAAATCAAAATCGTGATTAGGTCTAAGATCCCCTCACCAAAGAGCTTCTAAATAGTTAAACTGTTAAGTTTTTGTTACGACTTAGCCAAAATGTTATGGCAGCTATCAATTACCGTTAACAACACACAACACAAAACACAACACAACACAAAACACAACACAACACAACACAACACAAAACAAGACCATTTGCATTTGGACAAAGTTCAAACAGATTACGTGTTTCTTTGAACCCTTGACAAGGATCTAAAGTTATGACCATTATTGCTGAGCCAAATAATGGCACAATCACCACATATACGCATATACATAAATATATATAAAATTTCTCAAAAGTCGGACTGACACAGTTCCATTCAGTTCGTGGCAACAAAACGTGGCATACAACTCGGCGCTTGCTCGCATTGAATGGCAAACAAAGCCGTAGATTTGAATTATTGATGGAAATTTATGTGCCACAAAGCGAAGCAGTCGAACATGCGACACGGACGTGGCACAAAACTGTCAGCTGCATTCATAAATCATTCAAAAATTATTACGATTTACGATTTAAATAATTGGTTTAAATCCACAGTGCATTGACTGTTCAGCACATGTCTGTGTCCAACTTATCAATCCAATTTATATATTTGCAAATATTAATATTTAAACAGATCTGCTTTTGGTTGCATTATAATTGTTAATTTTAATTGATAATTGGCAGCAGAGTCGATGGTGTCGACAGTTTAATATTAAAATGTGGCAGAAAAAAGAATTCTTTTTTTTTTAAATAAATTTAATTGTATAAATTTAATTGAATATTTTTAAAACTAAGAAATCAACGCCATTTTGTTCTGATTTCAAAAATTTAATTAACAACTCCAACTGTGATTGGCGGATGCGAAATACAAGCAAAGCTGCTGGAAAGGTTAACTAACGGATTGGGGCTGATTACCAAGTGATTTAATGAGCCGCACCTGAAGCGCCCCAAAGTGGATTCGCTTTTTTGACGGCAATAGCACTTTAGCGTCTGCCCGTTTCCCCCCTCCTTTGCAGACACCATCACTGTCTGACTGTCAGGCAAAAGATAATGAATGTGTTACCATCCCCCAGCACCCTCCTTGGATGCTGGCCGAACTGTAGGGAAACAAATGTAAACAGTTTGCTTTCCATGCCAAACAACTCAGACTGCTCCAACTCCAACTCGCACTCGTATCATGAAAAATTACGCTGCTTGAACTCGACACTTCGCCTTTGTTTTGGTTTTGGTTGAGGCTTCAGATACATTTTCACTTAAGCATTTGTGTATTCTGAAATCCCTTGCGGCACCCGTCAACTGCCCGAACTCGTTGCGCTGTTAATTTTGTGTGGTCTCCGACAATCCGCCCAAAAATATTCGCAATCAAGCTTCGGTCTTCTTTTCATACCCATTACCAATTAGAATGGGCTCAAACGAGTAAACAGAGAAGTTGATTGGTTTGGCAATTTTTCACTCCACAGATATAGCTCCTCCAATCTTTTTCATTTATTGAAGTTGAAACCTTACAAGAGTCACTGCACTTCAAGTCAACAAACAAACATTAAATATTTAAAGCTAGGGTATTTTGAAGTCGCATTTCAACTGAAAAAAAATGATTTCATTCCTCTTTATTTTTGTTTTGTATTTATTTTGGCTGTTTATTAAAAACAGCTGCTGTCGTCATTTTAATTACAATATACTTATTTATACTGTTTGCCGTTGCAAAGGAATTCAACATCTGGCCACGCCCACCGCCCATTGTGCGTATCCCAAAGGTTTGGCTCAGCTTTTGCCTCATTTCCTCCTGGCATCTGGCACGCAATCAATTCCGCATTTTTTGGGCCACCTCATGTTGATCGCACGTGCCAACAAAAACGGAGTCGGAACTGGGGGTCGATGTGGAAATCGTGGGTTCCGACCGTAAGTCATCGAAAGGCTTGAATTGCGACGGGAGACGACTGTGTGCGGCACGCACACGCCACGGGGGCGGCAAGTTGTATTCGATACCATTGTCATTGACTTTGGTATTTGGATCCCTCCCAAATCACCAAACGGCAAATAGCATGATAAATATTCCAAGCCAATGCCACGCGTCGATAATATGTGGTTATATTTAGGTTATGTGCAACGGGCCTCGTGCACCCATGGGGCATAAACAGCACGAAACTGGCTGACTTTTGACTTTGCCAACCCGTTATTTATGTATTTGTGATATTCGGGGGGAGCGAGTGTGTGTTCCAAACACCTTTAAGGTATTTGTCTTTGTGGATTGCCTGTTTTTCCCACTCTTTTTGCTGTGCCAATTTCAATCTCACCAATTTGTTCGCAGCCTTATCTCAGTCGCCTTTCCTTCAGTTCCTGAATCCTTTCTTTTTATTGCATTACATTTTGCGCTTAGTTTTGGCCTGTGAGTTCTTGACATTCTGTGATTTTTAATTGAAACATTTGTCGTTTTGATTTCTTTCTCTCGGTTCCGTTTTGTTAGCCAGGAAATCGGTTAATTTTTTGTTGTTTTTGTGTGCTCTCTAATTAGTTCCATGTTCCATTCTATATATATTTGCTACGGCTACGTGCCATGAATGATAACAAACGCCTGCCAGGCTGAGCAGATTCAGAGAAACCTGAATCAACGCAGCGTTGCGTAAAACAAACCAAAGATGCCCTCTCATTAGCATAATCGGTGGGCAAAGATTAGGTCGTGCATTAAGAGTCTGGCAACTGAAGATGCCGATAAACAAGAACTTTCTGCATTACTCAAACGCACCATTGCACGCCCTGCTTAAGCAAACAGATTTCTTGTAATTGCTTTCGCAATTCAATTATTTGCCGCAAAGACTCAAAGAAAAACGCTTGAAAAAACTGAACGAAAGAAAAACATGCAGAACCAACAATGTCAACAGATGCCAGAGCAAACAATTAAAATTTCGATGTCAATAAAAACAGCAAACACAAATATACAACCACCATTTAGTTCCAGCGAGTGTTCGATTTAAAAATATAAAATAAAATACAAAAATAACACAAATGACTGTCGAACAAACGTTAACAGCAAATTAAAGCCAACTTGAAAAGAAGCTGTTAATAGTTTGAATTGGAAACACTTTTGAGTTGTGATTAAATACTAGACTGACAGAGACCACAACGTAATAAAATATATAGAGATTTATCTAATCGGGCTCGTTATCGATCAGAAACTTATTTTATGTAATATTATTGCAATTTAAATTCAATTCAATTCAAAAGAACACCCTCATAATCCGAAAAGCCAACGAGTCAACAGCCCTTTGGCGAATCCTTTCCAAAAAAAGCCTGTGCAAATTTATGCCTTAAGCACATCTATGTATATTTGTATATATATATGTATGTGTGTGTGTGTGTGTGTGTAAATAAATGTTTTCAGCTTCTCGAAATGTTTGCATACAATTTATTTATATTTCAACTTGATGACGCTCATCGTACCATTTGGGGCAAAACTAAAAAGCAAATAAGACAAGTGCAAAGAGTTCAAAGTGTCAGGCGATAAGTGTCAACGTTTTACATAAATTGCATGTCGATTGGCAACAACAACACCAACGGACTTGGCCATCAGGCTTAGCGCAAACCGATTGATTGATTGATGGATGAATGAATGGCTGACGCGTTGACTGAGCTGACTGTCAGTTTGTCACTTGGAAACGAGTGCCCTTCTTTATTTTTTTTTTTTGTCGAGTTTTTAAGTTTTTGCCTCGCAGGCACAGATTGACATTTCATTTGCCAAGTGAAGCGTGTACATGAACTAGCTAAGAGCAATACCCAAATGCACCGCCATCAAACAAACCCTCTCTTTCATTCATTCTCTCCATCCCTCTTCCACTTCCGGGGCGCAACAGTTGTCAGCAGTGGACAATAATTCACAGAAAATGTCGCGCTGAGCTCTAGTTTGTTTTTAGTGAAACTTTAGTGGCACGCAGACCAACGCGCAGAAAGCCCTTCCACTATTCATAACACCCACACCATACCAATAACCCCCCCCCTCAACACACCACCAACCTGCCCCTTCACGGACGTGCACAACCTTTGGGCGTTGAATTTATTTCGGTGTTTTATGACTTTGCGCCTTAAAGTGTTTATTTCGGTTTACGGCTTTCTACAAATTCGCCTGGCGCGTGTCATTTGCTTGCCTAAAGTCAGCCGGAATAAACATTACGTATACGTAGCTCAAAACGTTTTATTACCACAATTTTCGGGTCGGATGGGCGGATGGGAAGACGTGTGCTAATTTATATGTTGGCTCGGGACTTCCGCTTAATGCTTAAGGGTCACGACTCAATGCTTAATAAAAACACACTTTTAATCACAATTTTTGCATATTCGCTTGGATTTGCGTTTGATGGATGTCAAGAATTTAGCATAAATGGCAAAACTAGATAAGGCATGTGTACAGCATCTCGACCTACACCTTGACCTTGTGGCCAGCGGGAAAAAGACAGCACATTCTGTTGTTGTTGCCAACTCGGTCTGATCTGTTGACCTGGGCAACGCTGCGTATGCGCAATCTCTGACATTTACCAAAGAACTTAAAGCACTTTAAGCTACCCCCAACGAATTTCTATTCGCCACACAAAGTTTCGTGGTGTGTGTGTCTGTGTGTGAGTGTGTGTGTGTGTATCTTCATTTACCATTTACTGCAGTGGCAAAGTTGTGACGACAAAAGTTTCTCGAGCTGCAACAATAACGTAACAGAAAAGTTTTGACAACAATTCGCCACAACTTACAGCAGCAGCACCACACCAAGCAGCACCACCCAGTTAGGCAGCCAGCCAGTGGGTTTAGCGTTAGACAACCACCTGACTAACGGACCTCGCCCCGGTTTTCTTTTGCTCATAACATCCGCCAAAGGCCCAAAAGTTTTCAACGCTGCTGCACATTTTCATAATGCATCCGATTCGGATGGATTCTCAATGCTCTTTGTCTCTAGATGCTCATTGCTGTTTGGATTTTGCCATTTCAATTATGGCAATTTAATTGAAAAACACATCCAATTTCAAATCAGACTTTTGTTAGAAAGTTTTTCGTACTTTTCCAGCAGCTATTGCTATTGCAATGAGGTATTTGCCTGTGCCAGAAAACTTCACTCTGAGCCGCATCGAATCATATATTCAGTGTCAGAACGGCAAAAGTGGCAAGAAAAAGCAGTCAACCGAGCTGCGCGAGGCAAAAGTGCAATTTAAGTCTAGTGGACCATGCTTTTGGGTCTTATTCTTCTTGGTTTTTTTTACTGTCCTTGCCCCCAAAAATAACAATGTTTAATTAAGCAGTCATTTGGCTGGCACTCCACTCCTCTCTCAGCGCCTCACGCTGATTACTTAACTGAAACTGCACTCAATCGATTTACGAGTGCATTCGATTCACTCGCATGACTTGCATTTTAATTAAAAAGCCGTGAGGAGAACATCAACCCGGAGGCGAAATATCCTGAGAATATCGGTCCACACAGCAATTGCTCTACTTTCCGTACTCCGTTGGCACCACCGACATCCATATGCATATTAATATATATATATATATATATAAGATTTGCGGATAAACAGACCTCTGGCAAGGCAGTGTCTCGCCTTAACATGCAGCAACATTATTGCAATTTTAAACACAAATTGAATTATCGTTTTCGTCGCTCTCCCCTCCCAAGTTGTGTGCCACAAGACTTTTTTATATGCTACACCCATGAAACGTGCAACGGCATACTTAAGTTATGCATGAACTATGAAAGTGTCATCAGGCAGTGAATAAAGCAAAACTTGCATATTGAAACTGTGGCATGGCAAACTTCGAAACTATTGAACATAATGGCAACTTCTTGTTATTTTTGTCGAAACTATTTATGGCTCAACAGCACTAATATTTTCCTATTTTCACTGGGTATCTGATAGTTGAACCTTTTAAGCTATATGCTGTAACTTCTGGTGCATCTTGTGGTTTCGCTGTCAGTTGCTGAATATGTTTTATGACGCCCCATATAAAGGCAGTAATGTTGTGGTATGTTAAGTATAAAATGCCGTAAATAATATACAGTTTATTAAATAAGTTTTCATTTGATTTAGTAACTTTATATGTTGCAACAAAATGCACATTCAAACATATCCCTTTTTAAGATCCCACTTAGTGATATTATTAAATTCCAAATGGCCAACTTGAAATATGTTCAACCTATTATTACGCATTGGATTTGTGTATGTGAATAAATCAGTGAAATTTAAACTTAAATCCTTTAATGCAAAATATGGCAATGTGTAATTAAAACTTCAACAATGTTCATAATCATAAATAACTACTAAACAGCTGAACAATATGAGAATTAAAGCCTTATTTTAATATTCATGAGCAGCGTCCTTTGTTCTGGCAAAACAATTCAACGAATTTACAATAATTTGTATAACTTTTGCATTGTTTAATTGCAAATCAACTTTCACAACAACTAATTAGTTTACAAACAAAGCATAAATTAGATTTGACGGCTTGCCAAATGGTGGCTGTTACAAATTGTTTATGATCACAAATCGCATTACGGTTTTATTAATTGATAAATATTTTCATTGGCTGCTCACCACTTACTTGCTGTTGCCGTTTCCAAATTAAACAAAAACAATAACTTTAGCTACAACGTCCACCGGCCATCGACCATCGACCATCGTTGGCAATTTGAATGAATATATGCAATATGTGTGGATGGAGTGGTCAGTTTTGTTTTCGGTCTGTTATGCTCTTCGCATAGCCATATTTGAATTCCAAAACAAATGCCAAGCGGTCCATAAATACAGAAGTTAAGCCACAGCGACAGCCACAGCCTCGGGCACAGTTATAGCCACAGTCTAGCGCCAATGTGCGATATGCGGATGCGAGTATGCCGCTGACAGCCAGAGACGTCCACGTGGAGGTGGCCTGAATGGAGGGGGTTAGTAGCTGGGGGGGAGCAGTCAGTGTCGGTCGGCCTGTGTCGGGGCCTGTGGGCCTGGGCCAACAATGCAGGCGTGAACGTAAATTTCAGGCTTGAGTGAACCCCAACTCAACTTCTGGCTTCGCAATTCCGGTTGCATGCCGCTATCCGGACTTTCGTAATGGCTGAAAGTGCCAAAGTTTATTATTAAATTATGTTGTCGAATAAAACTGTTGAAGAAAAATCAATTTTTGTCCACCACAGCAACAGCAACAGCAGCAGCAGCAGCAGCAGGTCAACGGGTTGTGTCCACAGTGTGTGTGTGTGTTTCTGTGTGTGTGTGTGTGTGTGTGCGAATGAACCCAACTAATCAAATTAAGTTTATTTTTAAAAATACGTTCAATCGTCCAAATTTCGATTCAGGCAAGCACCAAACCCAAACCCAATTTTTAAGAAGTCAACGCAAATTCCCTAAAAAAATATATATATATATAAATATATACATTCGATGCTGGTAATCGAATATTTAAGTCAATCTGCCGCTCCGCCTCCCGCACAAAATCTAATTTGTTGACATTGGGCTGGCTCGCTGGTCGAGCTGTAAATAGTCCAAGTAACCCCCCGGAAAATCGATATCTCATATGTATATGCAGCTGTCGGATTCTATATTTCAAATAAGTATTTGCAACCAAAAATAGCGTGGCGTTTGCAGCAGCAGCAAACAAAATACATCTATACAAGCCAATGAGCTAGAGCAGGCCAGCAAGATATCGCGTGACATAGCGCGAGAAAGAGATGGAGAGGGTGAGCTTTCTTTATAGAATTATTTCTGGCGCAATAAGTTTTCCAGTCGAATAAGCCGTTGACGGGAGTAGCTGGTGGTGCTGCTGATGCTGGTGGTGTTGCTGCTACACTCAGAAAAATATCAACTTCAAATTTAGAAATTCGGCCTAAAATCAACACAATTCTGAATCTGAAGACTATATTTATTGCTTTCCAAAAATATTTTCTATCGTGAAGAAATATATTTCAAAGATGTAAAAAAAAAACAAACACTTGAGAATTATAATATGAGATTATGTTGATTTGCTCTACTTCAAGCCTATTTTTGTTGCTGAGTGTAGTGTCTGGTATATTGCTGCTCGGAGTCTGTGCAACCCTTTGGCCATGCGTCATTCTGAATGGATATCCATTCATTGATTTGCCTTCACCATTGCCAGCCAGCGCTGGGCAGCGGGCAACGGCAATCGTTTGTCCGGCTATTAAAAGCGCTTATAAGTCAATAGAATGGCCCAGATGAAGTTGTTGTTATTAAGTGAAGTTGCTAAATGGCCGTGTGATTGACCACTCGAGTGCCGCACAAGGAAACAGCAGCAAAGGTGCGGCTGGACCGCATGTTGCGCCTTGTGCAACGCTGTCGACATCGATGTGGATGTGGATGTTGATGTTGATGTTGATGTTGATGTTGATGTCTTGACCGTGGCAGTGCTAATAAATTACAAACGCCCGCAGGCCAAAGAAACAGACATTGGCGTTGAAGTAGAAGCCACCAGACCGCTGTTATTCCTGCCAAGACCAAGACTAGCCTCGTCGTTGGCGGATGATTAATTACACTTAATTGTAATTTATATGAGCAGCCAAGCGGCCTCTCGATGGGAAGGCCGGGAAGGATCTCCGGGCGCTATTCAAGTTGTATTTCCATTGAAGTTTTATTGAAATGTAAACCTCGGGCAGTGCTCTTTTATTATTTGGCCTAATTGCCTATAATGCCAACCGATTTTAATAATAAAATAATGAGCTGGCTTCTCTGGCTGGGCCAACTTTCACAGCTTTTTCTGTAAACTGAAGTGGCGATAATTGTTGCATGCCCCGTTTCTCGCTCGCTGCTGGTCAGCTTAGAAATGGCAATGTCCTGATATTTTTTTTCTTTTGTTTTTGTGTCTGTCTGTCTGGCTGTGTGTCTGTTTGCGTGTGGGCAACATTTGCTTCAAATAAATCATGGTGCTGTTGTCCTGACGGTTTTGTCAATGCCATTTCTTTCCTGTTGCTTCTGCGGCAACAATCATTAATCAAGTTGGCTAATAGCAGCAATGCTTCCAGTCATTCATTTCCCATGACCTTTGCCCGGCCAGACATTCACTTTAAGTTGATTTGCTCAATTCATTGGCCATTAGACATAGCAATTTTAGCGGTCTGCTATAAAAGTTGCGCAAATAATAGTCACATTTATTTAAGTTGCATAAAACTTATTGTTGGGAGACTTGCTCATATTTCAAAATTGTCTCAAGTTTGTGTAAAGTTATCCTAACTTAATGCTTCGAATTTCTCAAGCCAATTAAATCAGAATTGATGCAAAATCTAATTACATTCTAAATTCATTATGCGTAAGTTGGCTATTAAGTGCATTTTCAATTAAGTGAAGAGAAGTTTAGAAAACTTTGATTTGCTGGTTTTGATTTCATTTCTTTTGCCCGGCAATAAACTAATCAATAAGCGTCGCTTAAAAGTTTCCTACTTTCGCTTCTACTTTGCCAACCAGAGTTTTCCACTTGAAATTAAATAAATAAGTTCATCTCCAAGTCGCAAGCTGCAAAGACACTTGAACCGAGTTGTGCTCTGACTTTCCGAACATTTAATACTGTCGCAGACTACATCTTCACTCAATTATTTCAGTGGCAGCTGTGGTAAACATAACTTTAATCAGTTGTGAAGTTTGGAAGGATTTCGAGCTCAAAGTAGTCAAAAATATTATTTTATAATAATAATTTAATAAAATCACAAAATAATAAATATTGACATTTTCGAGTAAAATTTAAATGTTAAATAAATATGAAATGCAACATTTTCTTTTAATCTGATCCAATCAACTAATTGATTTAATAATATTGCAACCTAAAATACTTTTGTCATTTGATTACCATTCTGAGATGGCTTTAACCATAAAATGCAATTTAAAATGTTTAGAGCAATTTGCCAAGGTGCAGTGCAACTGAACGCATTCGTATTCTTGAGTTGAACTCGAGTTGCAAGGGTCTGTTGCATACTTTGGTGCAAACACATTAAAATTATACGAGCTTAACTCCGATTTAAAACTGGAAATGCCACCATCACTGCGGGCCAGGATTTATGACCAACGTCGGGCTGTTGTGAGCTGCTGACATAGATTTGGCTTTAATATTTCGCACTACTTTTTCTCTTTATGACGGATGGCGATAAAAGAGGCGAAAGCACAACACAACTGTTTGTTTGTTGGCCTCACCACGCCCACCGATTTTCCACACTTTTACTTTGCGCCTGTTTGTTTAATATATGCGCCGTTGCTTTTTTGTACGCTATTGTCCTTATTGCCGCAATTGTTGCAGCATAAAAGTGAAAAGGGGCACAAAACAAACAATACTTGTCCCACCTGCATCCGCCCCGACCCCTTTCAACCCATTTGCATTTACTTTTCGTACATAAATTAATACTGGCGTGTGGTTTTTTCGCATCAGTTTTTCTTTTTATACCCTTTAAATGGGTATTTAAATTCTGTCGTCAAGTTTACATTGCATTTAACCCTATAAAATATATATGTTCTTCATCTGTATCCCTATTCGAGTTGCTGCTTCTTATTAAACTAGTCCCTCAACTTTAAGGTTTGATGAAACTCGGGATAGCTTCGTCTCATTGCTGCAACCAATCCATATGACGGAGTGGGTTGGTTCAGAACCCGATGTAATATTTTTTTTTTAAGAGGAACACTCAGTCGGTTGCTTAAATTTATAGTAAAATTTAGATTTCAGCTGTCTTTCTTGTGGCGTGTTATGTTTTCATCTCTTTTTCTTTGTTCAACATAGTGTATTTATAAAACCTAACTGCTCTTTTCAGATAGCATTTCATGTTGTACTTTAATTCTTTAACTTTTACTTGCTGCAATCACTTCTCAGACATTTATTAATTGGTACGCAAAGAACAGGCTTTAGAAATGAAAGACAAAAATTTCTTCAACTTTGCGCTTATCATAGCAAAAAGTTTAAATGAAAAACTTTTCAAAGTTAACTATTCTATTTGCCAAATTTCTGGGTTTTGCTCTACAAAAAAAGTTTGTGCTTCCTTCTCACTGAAATATTAAAAAAAAAAAACTTTTTTTTTAAGACAAAAGTTTACGCAAATTGTCTATATTTAATTAATCATGCATTTATTCCATTTAAATACTTAACCCCCCTACAATTAAATATAATCCTTGTTACTCAAGTTTCAATTGAATTTTAAATGCATTTTATCTTTGCTTGTGACAGCCAAAATTGCAGAGAACAAGTTTAAAAAACAATTTAGGTTTAAACTGTCAGTTAATTTGACTGGCAGCACAATAAGAAAAATTGGCTAAAATTGGTGAAATGTGCAAATTGTCAAAAACACTCTAGATGTCGAATGTTATTTCAACGTTGCCAGCAACCGCCGGCACCCAAATAAACTGATGTCTGCTGGTTGCTGAGGCAGCATCGCATCTGAAGCGCAATAGTTTAATGGTCATACAATTGACACAAAGGTCGCACATTCCATACACTGAGTATATATATTTTATATACACATATCCTCCATAGTTTCCAACTCACCTCTTATGGTGCCACCAATGCGAGCAGAGCTCCAAAGTATTATACAAAATCCGAGCGAGCTGAGACAGACACACAGGCAGACAGACAGACAGATAGACACACAGGCAGACAGACAGACAGACATACAGCTAGACAAAGTCAGAGTCACACAGTCACACAGAAATGCCGACAAACAGACAGTGCGACAGACGCGGATATTGCAGTGTTGTGTTTTTATAACACGGCGAAAGCGAACCGGATTCTTAGCACTCATTGCCGTGCCAGAAGCCAACCGTCTGTGCCATTAGTGCAAATGTCAATAAGAATGCCGGATACGGCAATGGCAATGCGGAACAGTCTCGGCTCACATTTGTCACACACACGCACACAAGTATCATAACGTGTAAAATCATTCATGCATTCAAGAAAAACGCACTCTCTTCAATACATATCAGAACACTTTTAAAATTTATTTGAAAATTAAACTGTGCAATTTTCATGGCATTGGTCACATATCCTAAACACACACATAGACACATCAACTAAATAAACGTGCATTATCAAATTAATTTTTGGAAAATACGTGTACCTTTTTTTACCATTTTATCCAACTTTAACCAACTGCTTTGCAAATGTTAACTAAAAAAGAAATGTAAATAAAAAAAGATTAGGCGAACACCAAAGAATATTGCTAATAAACAAGAAAATGCAATTAAAACATAAGTGAATACCAGAATAATTACATTATAAATATATGCATTACGATATTGACTACAAATTATTGCAAACAATACTTGCTAAGAACTATTAATAATAAACACCCAATAATTCGATGTGTGTATTTTCGTTAAATGAAATTATGTATGTATTATATTGAAACTAGGCCTAAATGAACTTGTCAAATAAAAACTCTTTTGTACCTTCTGCTCCCCACTTTCGAATTTATTGTAGAACCCTCTTACTACAAGCGCTAAGTATAACTTAAATATAAATAAATAAATATAAAGTCATTAACAACTACTAGACACAAGAAAAAAATTAAAGAAAATGTCTGAAAACAGCAAAGAATTTTAATGCTTAAACAAATGCACAGATTAATAATAAGTAACAATTATGCTGAGAGCATTTAACTGTTTAAATGTACCACAGTGGAAAATAGTGATTACGATATTAAATAAATGCAAATGCAAATTAAATAAATATATATAAATAAATATGTGTAGAGCTGTAGTCAGAAATGGTAGTTTATTGTTACTGTCTAAATTAACATCTATGCAAATGTGTGCGTTCAATCATTGTATGCATATATCAACGTACAGTTAATCGGTAAAATACAGCAAAAATAGATCATCAAGTTAGTTGTAAATGTATGGATGTCTATATTTACAGATCCCCAAAACTTGCTGTATCCCGTTCACTTTTCTGGCTTTTATCTAAGTTGACCCACACCACAATTAGATCACCCTACTGGCATATGCCTTAACTGTTATCTTCCCTAAATGGATTAAATTATGGATAATTATCAATTGTAAATTTCAAGCTAATTGTTAAGTTAAAAACATACTGAGAATTACTTAAATAAATACTGAACATATTAATAAGCTAACTAATCGGCCATTTCAATTCTATTTAAACCACTCCCAATATATTTTCTGCATATTTTGTCAAGTGAGTATTAATACATAAAGGTGGGCAAGTATTAAATAAACTGAATATATATATTTATAAAATATAAAATTGTTGCACTAAATTTTATTTTTATATTATTTTTCAAAAATACTATGTTTGAATAAGTACATTTGTTAAAATTTATAAATTGCAAATCGATCGAATCCCCTAAAATAACCATTATTTTCGTATA
The DNA here is from genome assembly GCA_035042185.1 of Drosophila kambysellisi. Classification (NCBI taxonomy): domain Eukaryota; kingdom Metazoa; phylum Arthropoda; class Insecta; order Diptera; family Drosophilidae; genus Drosophila; species Drosophila kambysellisi. The sequence continues at coordinate 193,071 of JAWNLS010000555.1, read as the reverse complement.
TCTTGGCAAATTGTTCTCTAGCAACCACTGCCATTTGTATGAAGCTGACAGCTGAAATTTGTGATGCTGTGAGTAATGAAAGTTCATTAAAAATAGTTTAGGGGGAATTCAAAATAAAATATACATCACAGCTTTTACCAAAGTGCACTCAAATTATAAAACCAACGTATGAACAAATCAATTCTAGGGTGGCAACAAATGGCAAAAAAAGACATGCGTCGAACTTTGACGGGCAGTGAATTTAATTTCCGTTTCATCGGCATCCATCAAAAAGTCGAAAGAAATGCAATTGCTCTGATATATATATGTAGCTGTTCTTCAGTTATTGATACTGACATCCTTGAGTATTGTTATTGCGAGTATTGTGTAGTCTTTTCCATGATGAATGTCATTTTGACTGCCTTTTATGTAGATCCTTTTGTCAACAGGTAAGACATCCCCAAAAGAACCCGCTGGGCACAAAATGAAGTTGGAAAATCTATTCAATTTTCAGTTGATAGAAATTGTTTGCCTTCTTTATAATGCATAAATGCCCAAAAAGAATACCAAAAGCCAAAGGCAAATTTATAAAACCAAAATGCCAGTATGTGAATATCTTCCGGCTTTAAGCCATATGGAAAAAAGTAAATAAAAATAAAAAATATATGAACTTATTGCGTTTTATGCGCCATGCCACGGTGGGCAATTTGCCACAGTACTTAATCTAGGCTTGTGTATACAGCTTGAAATTCCAAAGTTAACAGTTTTGTTCAGCCAGTCGGCCCACTGTGCACGTTGCCACTGTGCCTCACCCATATGTGTTGCATGTGTACATTTATGTATATTCGGTTTCAAAGCAACTGCGGCAAGAGCAGCAGCCGGAGTCAAATAATACACCCAAATAACCCCAGGGCAATGCGAGAATGCGGCACTTTAAAATGAACAAAAAATGTTAATGAATACCATTATGCACATAATGCCAAAAATACACAAAAATCTACATTTTACCAAGAACCAACTCAAATTTAACGTGTATGAGTCTCATATGTTTATCTCTTTATTTATATAAGTGTGTGAATTAATAATAAGCTATGCGGAAAAGTATTAAATTAAATATTAAATATGTTATTGTACCAGCTGCCACCTTTGGTAAACCCTGAAGACATTAAAAATTAGAAATATGTAATAAGGAATTTGAACAAGGAGCTTAACAGGCAGAAGAAAGCATGTCCGAGCCCCATAAAGTATATACAATCTTAAGCAGTATCAACATCCCAGTCAATTTAACGATGTCTGTCTGATGAATAGAGGGATAGAGACATCAAATTTGGTAAATTAGCTTTTGTATACCATACGCAAATAAAGTTTATTTATTTTCCAGATAACTGCCCGTTCCGTGAATATCGGTACAAGTCGACTTCCGAGCAGCAAACCTTCTATACATTTATCAACTGTGTTCAGGGTAACTAGCATTTTAAGAACTACTTATAGAGATTTTTAGGGGATGTTCAACTTTCTTTCAGCATTCGCTTACTTAAAGTGATAATAAATATTAGAGATGTTATTTTGGCTTGAGGGTGAACATAATTTAGTGTTTTCAACGTGTACCTGATTCGAAAGATTCCTTAAAATGTTCATTTTATATTCAATGGGCTGGCCAGTGTTATTCAAAAAATCAAAGCAGCTGTGTGTTAAATTATTATCTAACCAAAATTTCTGATTTGTTTTGCTCACCAGAGTATCCCTGACTGTTTTAGTGTCCTTTACATTGGTAAAGTAAGTAAGTAGCTTATTTTGTCCGTGTTGATCTGGCCAAATGTGCTTGAAATTTGAATCAATAAAACGTGCAAATGCTAGAAAAACATTTGAAAAGAGAAGGAAAAACACATTGAAATGTCTGCTTCATGCCAAAATTGAAAAGAAATACATGTGTATGTGTATGTATGTGTGTAAGTGCATGTGTATATGCATACTTGCTCTTGAGTGAACACATCATAGTACACACAAATGTTTACAACGTCCCACATTGTACATCTCGCAGAGTCGTCGAGAAGGTCAACCTCAAAATATATTTATATATATATATACATATGTATATATGTATATATATATACATATATGCAAACTTACGCTTGGCTGCCTTCAGGCTAGCAGAATTTTGTATATTGGTTGAACTCTCAACGATTTCCATTTAGTTGACAGCTCTAAGCTACGGCGGCTTCAGCATTTTCAGATTTATTGGAAAACCAACAAACTGGGCGGACTGTGGCTGATGTAAATGATTTGCCAGCATATTTCAAACGTATTTAATGGCATTGCTCATTTGTCTGCCAGCAGCTAAAACTGTTTTGTGGCTTGCCACAACCGCAGACGCAACATTGCGCTTTGCCAATAGCACCGGACTCTGAAGTGCACAGTGAAGATCCTTGAATGAGGTGGCCACAAGCTGCTGGCTATATTGAAATACTTTTTTGCCACCTGTAGTTGTGGTGTAAACACACACAGCACTTGCATGTTTCACGTACATTTTGAGAAAAGTATTAAATTCCCTCTAACTACACTGTGGAAAATAATTCATCACTTACGACTACTAGCAATATCATTAATGTGTATTAAGCCAGTTTTAACGCTCTGGTCGATACAGCTGAGTTACCCTGAGTTAGCAGTTCAATATATCTTTCTTATATTCTATTATTATGTCAATCAAGTAACGTATTCATTACTATGTTCAAGTCCATTAGCTTAAGTGTTAATCATCATCAAAAAAGTTAACAACTATTAGCTAAACGGGTTGTCGACATGTTAATATTTCTACTACATTACGCTCCAGTAATAATAAAGAAAATTTCTGATTTCAAAAGTTTTATTAAAACGTACTTTTTGCCACCTGAGGTGAAAGTTTTTTTGCATCCACAGCACGTGAAAAATGCATTTTGTTTATAACTTCTGTGATGATGGAAGGTCGGTTGAAATATTCACAATAATAATAACACTCTCAATTTTGTTTTTTCAATAAATCTTTGTTTTAACATGTACAATGAATTTAAGCTCTAAGCTCTTTTGATTCATTAGTTGTTTTTGTTAAAGCATTGCTTTTTGTAATACACACACACACACACACACACACACACACACACACTCACACATCTATTGTTATTTGTTGTGTTTACAGAATGCAAGTGTTTTAATTGCTTGCAATTAGGTTTGATTCAAAGCTTCGAGCTAGTTTCAGCACTATTTTTGGCCTTTGTTTAATAGTCAGATATTAATCTGGCAAAGCATTTCAATTTGTTGAACATGGATAAATATTTACGACAAACTCATGTGTCCAAACTAATTGCGTTAGTGTGCCATAAATCAAAGATCAAAACATAAAAGTGTTGTTGATGTTGTAATCAGATTATGCAAAACTCAAGCGGTAAATTACTTGCAGTTGCCAAAATAGTTTGCGAATAAACAAATGTTGTGTTAGCCAATTCAACAACTCTATAGATGTTTAAGCCCTTTTGGCTTAGTTTATTTAGCTGGTTTTTGAAACTAAACCTTTGCAGCAGTCACAGCAAACTCGATGTGACTAAAATGTTTGAAACAACACTTCTACATATGTTTCATGTATTTTGAATAAAATTGTGGTTAGTTTCCTCTCCGCATTAGTTCCAAAGAAATTGTGCAGAGTTAAACTTTGGGCTATAGGAAAATTGCAGTTGTAGTTTGTGTGTGTTTGCAGTAGAGTATGAAAGGAAATGCTAGGGTAGCTCTCCTCGGAGCTGTAAGCAGCCACCTGAATCCAATTAAATCGTTTCAGCTTTCTATGCCTCCAAGCTTCCGTTTATGTACATTTTAGAGAATTGCGTCATATAATTTTAGTTTGCACAAACCCAAAATTATGTTCGACTTAGTGGGTCGCAGATAAACAGCTGGTGTCGGTAAGTGCCAAATTAATTCGCTATATTTAATTAAAATTGAGCTTAATTTAGTTAAGTGCAGGTGAAATGATGAGGCAGACTTAAGGGCTTATCAGCCCAACATATGTGGGAGGCATTCCCTGGCAGCACATTGCGTGCAAAGCGGCTTATAAGCAAATCAAATTGTTCAAATTGTTTATGGAGTTTCACTTTGCAATGTTTCGGGGTGGGATGCGTAGCCAACAAAGTGCATTGGCCTCCTAAATGGGAGTCCCTTGTCGACAACGCAACAGGCAGGCGACTAAATGGGCATTGACCTCAGGCATTGTCATCTAACCAATATGTCCTGTGTTATAACAAATAAAAAGTTTATAATAAAGTAGAACGAAACTTATGCAGAAGGTAGACTTACAATCGCTGAATCATATACATTTCTGATTTCTCTATGCCTGCCCCTTACTTACTTTGTAGGTAGCTTCAATACACATAAATCAAAATATCAGACATATTTTAATATGGTTTATTAGACCAATTTCTTTTTAGGATTATATTTTTAACATCGAACTTTTGCTGTGTAGACATAAATTGCCTAATTCGCGAGTGTTTCCGAGATTATGTTAGGTAAGAAATTTTATTACAAAGAATGGAAATTAAGTTTGTTTGAAAGGAACTGAGTACATTGAGTAGACTAACCAGCAAACTTGGATGACTATCAAAGATACGTATATTTATATACAAAACTTGCAATTATATGTAATTTTTCAATTATGTATTTGGCTTGAATAACAAATGCATTCATATATTTGATTCGACATCAGTTATCAAAAATTAATGAGAACATTTTGTGTTTACCTCAATGTAATGAAATCCAATTATTGGCATCAAAAAATGGTCAGCTTTAAGGCAGAAGTTTCACACTGAACAGTTCCCTTAAGGGATTTACCGTTTAATGATCATATGGCGCTATTGCTGAACAAATTAATGACGTCAACTAAATGATTCCGGAATCATTTCATTGGGATGATGGTGCCTTTGATGATTTTCTGCGCTTAGACGACATTGACGACTGGGGCTCAGTATCAGCAGCTGGCTGGCTCCGCTTCGAGGATGTTGCTGATGGCGACGGCGACATCGATGTCGATGGCGACTGTGAAGTGCGCTTGCGCTTGTTGCTCTTCCCAGATAGCTCGTTAAAGGCCTGGAGTATTTGCTGATATACATCATCTACGTCTGGAAACTTCTGGGCGCGCGGCGTGCGTTTTAGACCGGACCAAAGCGGACGCTGTTCGCTGGCAACTGCTGTGGGATTGGGAGCAAAGGACAATTCAAATGCACCACGGCGGGGGCACCCGTTGAGCTGCAGTTGGAGCTGGAATTGCTGGCCTGCATTCTGAATTCGAGTTTGCAGAGCAGCATGCAGCTCTTCGGCGCGCCGACGAAAGACGCGTCAGGAGCGACAGTGCTCGATATACAGCACCGGGTTATTTGGATCCAGTGCCTTCGACTCCTCGACATTTTCCAAAAGCTGCACACAAAGGAATACATGTCGTGTCAAATTATTATTATTACGGCAAAAATATTACTACTTACTGGCCGGGGAGCCGATTTTTTTGCACGCTTTGGCGGCATGTTTGCTTATACGACTGGAACTGCGTTCTGGCGAATAGTGCGCGCTAAAATTCTTGAAGTGTATCGATATATCGATGTTTATAATCAACGTTAAATGTAAGACTTTAAGCTTTACAAATTTATATCGAATTAAGAAATGGTTTTTAATGCATTTATATATTTAAACAAATTAAAAAGGAATTCACAACTAGAACGACAGTCAATCGATAGTGACTATCGATTGCTCGCTTAGTCAGCTGACACAATATCAACATCAACATCGATCACTCAGCATCTTTACTTTAAATGTTATATTTATGTACGTGCGCTGGAGACAAACAATTTCCAAGGGACTAGATTTAAGCACTATCATCAATTTATTTCTAAGCTAAAAGGTATGTTTATTGTAAAATCAAGCTTAGGAATTTAACTTGCTACCTTCACAATTTGAGGCCATCATTAATAAGCATCAATCACGAACAGCATCATCAATCAACTGATAGCAATGGTCAAGCCAGAGTCAAACACGGAATCCGCTAATCCAGCAGCCTCGTTGCCAGAGCTTATTCCAGGCACAATGCGGAGCCATCCAAGAAAGCAGAGTATGCGGATATTTTCGACCAGCTGACGTTGTTTACTCCAAGAATCAAGCGAGTTACCCCGTTGTCGCTTACTTCTCGACTGCCATGGATAAGCAAGCTGTATCTGGCGCTGCTCGAGGTATTTGTCAAATGAGCAGCATATCAGCTAAAACAGAGCCAATTAGGCAACATATGGAAAACTTTACGCGAAATCGTCTGCATCTTCTGCCCAAAGCACTATGCGCACCACGCTCTATGCATCCAGCAAGTTGAATATAACCAGAATCTAGTCCACGTCACAAATGCTGTTTATTTTACGACATCCATTGATCTGAATTTGTAAGCTCATTAAAGTCAACACTTCACGCAAGATACCTTCAAATTGGGAGACTCTTTTGCCTTTTTCCATCCTCAAGACTGCACGCATTCATATTGAACAAACAACTCGTCCACAAACTTCACCGGAAATCAATTTCTGTTTGCTAATTTATAAAAATAAATAGGTGGAAGGTGTGATTAATTTTGGGTCTTACATTGCCATTATGATGGGTTCGTGTGCCATTACTTAGGCTTATCTTAGTAGTGTTAATAAATTGGTGTTGTTATGAGTTTTTCTATGCACACGCAATTGGATTAGTTTTCCACAGAACACCAGTATTTCAGGGTTATCACTATTTCTGTTGCCAAAAAGTTGTCTTAACTTTTCCCCTACTTTAGCTTTGAAGGCAGGCCAAAGTACTCACTCGTATTTAAGAAGTTGGGATGATTGTTTGATTTTATATCTTATTCTTATAATATTAATAATTATTTCGCGGGCATCTTATTTGTCAAGTGCAGCAGGTAAGCAGCTCGCGATGAAAAGCGTGAAATTAATGAGTGAAATTTAATTAATCTAGTTAAGTGAATGAGGTGAAATGACGAGGCATTTTTAAAGGCCCTAAGCACCTAACAAATAAGCCAGTCAACGCATTGCGTGCTAAGCTGCTTATGAGCAAATCAAAGGCTGTTCTTGCCATGAATGAAACGTGCTAATATTGTTTTGTGGCATTGGCATGCAATGGTTGGGGTGAGCTCCAGGGATTTGCGTAGACTACAAAGTGCATTGTACTTGTAAGTGGGCATCAGCATCGTCAGTGCGAAATACAGGCAGACTAAATGAGCAATGCCCCCAAGCAATGTCAAAGAATACAGCGTTACTAAGGATATTTTTTGGAAAATTCTCTTGAGTAATTTGGGTCGTCTGCTTATAAATGGGCTAATAAAGTTCACATTCAACAATCATCTCGCTAAAACCAGACATTTATTAATACGTGCTCAAATTGGTTTATTAAATTCCTTCAAAGTGTTTATTATTTTTATCTAAGTATACGATAGAAATTTTAGTCATTTAATATTTTACCTAGTTACACATAACATTTGTTTTTATTTTATTTCCATTTTGATTGCATTTTTTTCACAAAAAATTATAATGTCGACAATTGAACCGGAGTCGCCATCGAGTGTGAACTTTATGTTTGACATTATTGTAACTCGATTGCGGTTATTCAAAGATAAAATCGATGACCCATCAAACCTACTGATCAACTTGAAGTTCAACAGTATCGGTGTTAGCATCACATCCAGCCGCATTAATGTGGGTGATTTTCAGGCTGGACGCTGCACGGAATTCATTTCAGATCCGAGGGCTTTGCGCACAAATCTCGAGAGAAACGGTATGCCCATAACGGTACGCATCAACGGGATGACTTTGGGAACTGCTCTGGTCACATTCCCACAGAGCTTCATAGATCGCATTGAGTTTGGGATGAGTGACCTAGTGCACGGAGATAAGTGTAGCATCATACGACGCGACGAGGAGGTAGGCACTTTAGAGTTCCTTTGCACTCTAATCATTAAGTGCGATGAGCAACCACAGCAGACGGTGTAAGTTAGCCTAAAAAATGATTTTACTTTACTTCAGCTGTTTATTAACGGTTCATGGCTTCCCACAGCAAATGTCACCGTACCTGTGAGAGCTTGGGCAAATCCTTTAATCCGACTGACATAATGTTTCTAGTGGGTGCTCCACAGCCCTGTCCCTTGCCATATGAGCCGTGTTTGGATGAACTGGAGATAGAAGAGGGCGACGAACGCCTCCAATTGGATTTAGACCGTTATCGCAGAACGAACCAGCGTGTTACCACACCACCTGAGGAGATTTGTGGAATGGAGGCGTGCTGCCAGTTAAAGGCAATGACAAAGCAATACGAAGAATGCATAGAATCGGTTATTGAAAAGGTGTCTCACTTGCCATCTCCGATGCCACATGGTGATCTTTTTTTTACAGACTGGAGTGGTAAACCGAAAACGTTCAAGCATAAAACTACAGATTACACAATATCTGTTCCTGTACAAGACTTTGAGGAGGAGCTGGGGATAAAGCCAATTCGCTTCTGTCCTATTTGTCTGACTCCAATGAGTTGGCTTCCCAAATATTCATCATGTCCCAAGTGCTGTGCCGTGCCTATTCCCCAGATTGAGGTAGAAGCTGAGGAGAAGCCCACTGGCGCCCAAATCATACGAGAGTATCTCAAATCGAATTCAGTGGAAGACTTTTGCCACGATCCCTGTGATGACGCAAAAAAAAGGAAAAATAAGAAAAAGAAATCACAAAATTCACGCCGTTGTTCGTGCACATTTGACAAATGTTGCACTCATTGCCGTGTTCGTAATCTCTGCTCGGGCACTTTTGGTCCAGCACATGAGACTAGCACTAAATTATCCATTCCAGCTTCAGATGAAGACTTCTGCGTGGAGACCAAAGAGCATCGCCCATCTTTGGAATTTGTATTCTCTGAACTGCGTGCTCTTTACGATGAAAGAGACGAAAAAGGGAGAGCTAAATTAAATAAGACATATGGAGAAAATCAAGATCTGGCTAGGAGTTCATCAACAAGTGCCACATTGAGAGCAACTGGAAGTCCAACACTTTTGCATCGCTCCCTCAACGCCCCAAAACTTGGTCATAAGACCTGCCTCAAGAAACGGAGGTTCGTGTCCCGGCGACACGGCTGGACATGGCCGTCGAGCAAAGAGGCGCGAAAATATGGCTGGCGTCCAGGGGCCATTCATCGCTATGTTGGTGCAATTATGAGATTCTTTCTGACAAACACACCAGAGCACAATTCGTTCAACATCTGCCACCACGTGGAAGAGGCAGAGAGTCGAATACAGCCTCCCATTCTCAACGTCTGCAAAAGGAACGGGGAAATTTTCATAGCACTACGAGCACTGAACAATCCAAATGTGCGAATGGAGCCCATTGTGTTCAAGGTGGTCAAAAGCGATCTAGCTGTTGCCCTGAGGGAGATTAAACTAAAGTTCAAGGATATGGGTTTTCCCAAGTGCACCTGCCACAATACGGTTATGTTGTGCGTCTGTCGCAGCAGCGTGGAAAAAAAGCATCTCGAGTTCGCACTGCGAAGGGAGTGTGAACACCGGGGCATGGAGAACTGTGTAGATCACCTGGTGCTCACAGATACCAGTGACAGCGAGATGGAGTTTGATTTCGATGTGTCCCCACCAGCAGCTGTAGTTAAGCCGGTGATAGCTGTTAAGCCGCGGACTATCAACACTAGTACACAGACAAATAAGAAAGTTGAAACTGTGCCGACCAAGTATCCAATCCCTCTCGGTTACTACTGGCGTTCCTATGACTGTGCTGCCGGAGATCGCTACAAGAGCACGGCGTTCGGCTCTCCTGGACAAGCAGTGTTTGAAGATGGCGTCTTTGGATATAGGGGCGGTGGACCACACGGAAAATCTGTCTCTCCGGGTGGCAGGCCTAAGACCACAGCAGTTTGGGGTGCGAGTCCAGGACCTATGCGCGGTGGTGGACGATTTGGACCAGGGGAAATTTGCCGTGTTGGAAAATCCTTTCCTGGATGTAAAACCAAATCATCTGGGCCTAGTCCTGTTATTCCTGTCAGAATGCCTAAGCGCTTTGTTGAAGGACTCAAGAAGGCTGCTCAAAATGAAAAGGATGCAATTGAAAAGGAGAAGGCAAAAAAGAAAGCCGTTGACCCAATGAAGTATTTGATGGAAAAAGGCACCGTTGCCAAACCCTGGAATCCCAATGACCCTCAGCCGAAATAATTAGTACAGATGAACAATGATTTATTGCTGTTTCAATAATTTTAATTTCTAAGTGATAGTTCTGTATAATATATTGATGATGTAGAAATTACAATAATAAATATCTTGGCAGACTGTCTTATCCGAAGATCTTAATTTTTTCTAAAATCGGATTTCATTTCCACTCTACGAAATTTCTTTCTTAACAGAAATGATAAACGTAATTTTTTTCGACACTCTTAATGTCATACAAATTTTTCAAATTGTGATAAAAAATTTGGATACAAATTTCTTGCCGACGACCGACCTCATCTTTCTGAAAACAAATAAACATCGAAATCATCTAACCTTTCAATTTGTAATTATTCATCTAAATAGCTTTTGATTCAGTGTTTTTGAAAGTTGTATAGAAATGTAAAAACTTAGTTTATCTTAACCAGAAAATTTTCATATTTTAAGTAAAATTTTTAAATTTAGCGGTAGTTGCACTTTTTAGTAACCAACCTGACGAAATTAGAGATCCGTTAAATTTACAGTACCAAAAAATATTCAAAAATTATCTTTATCAACATGGAAAGATGTAATTTTGTTTTTGATGTTATTGTGACTCATTTTGAGTGTACCACCGTCAAAATACTTGATCTCAACAGATTGAAAGTAATCGCCAACTTCAACAACATTCAAGTGCCAATAACAGCGAGCCGGATTAATGTGACTGAGTTCAAGTCTGGTGCTGGTGTCGATCTATTTGCAGAGCCAAAGAAACTACGCAAGACTCTTGGGGAATGCGGCATGCTCCTGTCGATCACGTACAATGCTCGCATCCTCGGCACCGGCACAATATTTTTTCCTGCAAGGACAATCGATCAAATTGAAAACAACATGTCTGATCTGATGTACGTGGACCGCTGTTCTTTTGAGAAAGATGGAGAAATTATTGGCAATCTTGAGGTGCTTTGTCGCTTGATTATCAAATGTGATGAAAATCCAAAGTAAGCTGATATTTTTTGATACCAGCTAATGCTTTAGCACCGTTTTAATATATGTTTTCAGGAAGGGGGAAACCGATTGTAGTCGCAATATGGACAGAAGCATCAAACCGCAGGATATCTTGTTTGTTATAAGCGAATCACAGCGATGTCCTAGCCCTTGCGATCCTTGCCTAGAAGCCTGGGAGCCGGAGGAGGGCGACGAGCGCCTGAAGTTGGATTTGCAACGATATAGCCACTCTAATGCTGGTGGCTTCAGGGCAGCAGATAATCTGATACACAACCCAGCCGGCAATGCAGCCTGTTGTGAGCTTAAGGTAGGTATAGCACAGCCAGAGAATTCTGGACACCTTGATTCCGCTTGCATTTACAGAAAATGGCGCGGGAGTGTGAACAGATTGTAGACTCGATTACCAATCGCGTTGGCCATCCAAAGCCGTTAAAGTCACCTTGCCGAAGACCCGATGAAATGTGTTTGGCAACTCCTTGCGATGCTCCAGATCACTTTGAACTAGTGGAAAAACAGCCAGCTGGTTCACATTTGCCATGTTTTTCGTATATGCCGGCTCGACAGGGTAAAAGCCCGGATTTTTGCAGTCCGGAGCTGATACCCGTGCCAATTAGCGACACGACAAAGGGGGATATCAAACCCATACGCTTTTGTCCCATCTGCCTGACCAATATGTCATGGCTTCCAAAATTCGCTGCCTGTCCGAATTGTGGTGTCAAGCCCATGCCGGTCGTTGAGGAACGCCATAAGGAGAAGAAACCGACCCCGGACCAAATAATTCTTGAATTTCTCGGTATGGATCCCTGTGACAAGACTAAAAACCAGAATGGGGATGTTGATGACAAATGTCGGTGTACCTGTAAACATGGCAAACTGTGTACTCATTGTCGCATACGTCTGCTCTGTGCGGATTTCTTTAAATCGAATAATGAAGCATGCCCCAAGGTGAGTCCGAAGTCGTCCGAGGAGGATTTTTGTGTAAGAAACGACGACACACTGGAATGTCGGCCTCATTTAGCACGTGTGTTCTCCGAACTGCGCGATTTGTATAATGTGAATGATGTTAAACTACCAGCGGAGTCGAATGTTGAATGCACTCAGAAGACCACACAAGAAAAGCCACGTCAAAAAACACTGCCAGCCTCAGTTGAAAAGCGTAAAACAATTGACAAGCCACACAAGCCCGGCGAGCGCAAGCTGCCGATCTTCGGTTGCGGACACAAATTGTGCTTGGACAGTAAGTCCAGCGTCTCGCCTCGTCACGGATGGGCTTGGTGCTTGCGAGAAGAGGCCCGTAAGCATGGCTGGCGACCCGGCGCCATTCGCAAGTCTGTCAAAAAGCTTATTAAGTTCTTTTTACAAGACTTACCCGAAAACAATGCCTACAACAGGTGTAGGAAGGCACAAGGGGCAGAGAAAGAAAAAGAACGTCAGCTGCCTACGCTACATGTGTGTAAAAAGGATGGGGAAATTATCGTTACTCTGCGGTCCCTCAACAATCCACACATAGAGATGAAACCCATTGTATTCAAGGTAGTCAAAAGCGATCTCGCAGTAGCTCTAAGCGAGATCAAGAAGAAGCTCAAGGAAAAGGGTTTTCCCAAGTGCACCTGCCACAAGACGGTGATGATGTGCATCTGTCGGAACCACGTGGAGAAGAAGCATCTTGAGGCCGCACTGCAGGAGGAGTGCAAACACCGGTGCATGGAGAACTGTGTGGATCACCTGGTGCTCACAGATACCAGTGACAGCGAGATGGAGTTTGACTTCGATGTGTCCCCACCAGCAGCTACAGCTAAGCCACCATGTCCACCAAAGCACCGCACTCTCAACAATGGCACACAGACTATCAGGAAAGACTTAAACGTGCCGACCAAATATCCAATCCCACAGAATCCTTATTGGCGGTCCTACGACTGTGCTGCGGGAGATCGATATACGGGTACAGCGTTCGGTGCTCCTGGAGAAGCAGTGTTTGAGGATGGTATATTTGGACATGGAGGCGGTGGATCACACGGAAAGTCGGCTTCTCTGGGTGGCAAGCCTAAAACGGCGGGAGTTTGGGGTACGGGTTCAGGTGGGCCTATGCGTGGTGCTGGACGTACTGGACCAGAGGGTATGGCAGGTGGTGGTCGACACGGAAAGGCTCCTCCAGGGGCTAAGAAACCACCTACTGGCCCAAGTCCAGCTATTACTGTAAAAATGCCTAAGCGCTATGTTGAAGGTCTCAAGAAGGCTGCAGAAGCTGAAAAAGCTGCAATTGAGAAAAATGTGGCAAAGAAGAAACAGGGCATTGATACGATGAAATATTTGATGAAGAAAGGCACCGTTGCCACGCCCTGGGATCCCAATAACCCTAAGTCGAAGGAACAGCCGACTAAGACTGGTCCTGTCGTGGGGCCTGATGGACTAACTGATGCACAGCGCAAGCGTCGAGCTCTCAACGAGATGTGCGTACCACCACTTGACAGCATGCCCCGCCTGGGCAAGGGACTTGATCCCTGCCAATGCTACGATTTCTGCAATGCACAATGTTGTTATCCAAATTGTTACTATTGCTAAAGGATACTGTTCAAATCATGTTTTCTCTCTCTCTGTCTCATTCCCGGAAGAGAGTGCTCTCATTAATACAAATAAAGTTCATTTCCACGTTGAGTCGTCCACAGTGATTTTGTTAACAGATTTATTATCTTAAAGTTTTATTTCAATACAAAATTTATGTATCTTATGAACCATACTTTATAGCCTTCTTCTTTCTCAACAAAATAAAATACAAAGAAGAAATTTTCGTTGTTTTTCAGTTCTCTTTTATTCGAAAAGTCAAGGAAAAACAAGAGGGAACGCTGCAGTCGGGTGTAACCGACAGCGAAATACTATGATACCATAATTTGTGTGCAGTCAAGAAATACTGTCAAGGTTTGCCTTTCAAATTCAGGTAGATATAAGATAGTAACCCTTCTTCGAGTTTGGCAACTGTAGCTCTTAAATTACGGGAGATATGGGCATTTATCGGTTTTAGGGCGCGCGAGCGGACGTGGTCCAAAGTTTTCCAGATTATTGAAGGTTGTTACTAGCAATATACCTTTCAAATTAGATGACTTAAGCTTTAAAATTGCGTAAGATATATGGTCTTCTCGACTTATATCAACAGGTGTATCGGTTTAGGTAGGCGGAGTGAGCGTAGCAACCCAATTTATTATCGATCTCTCAGGGGAGTGACCAGTTAATTTTGTGACTCTAGCTTACAAATTATGGAATATATGCGCACTTAAGTTTTCAAAGGCCGAAGTCGGCATATGGACATAGATCGAACCTTCAAAATGCCATAACATCGTCAAAACTCAACGCATTTTCAAAAGCAAGGGCGTTTTAATCATAGTTTGGCCTCTAGATCAATCGTACATTTAAAGTTGAAAACGTGATTTTGGGTCGGAACATAAGTCAAAATTATAAACTGCAAATCGGCATTTGGGCAAAATGCCATAACTTCGTCAAAACTCAACGCATTTTCAAAAGCAAGGGCGTTTTAATCATAGTTTGGCCTCTAGATCAATCGTACATTTAAAGTTGAAAACGTGATTTTGGGTCGGAACATAAGTCAAAATTATAGACTGAAAATCGGCATTTAGGCATATATCGAACCTTCAAAATGCCAGAACTTCGTCAAAACTCAACTCATTTTCAAAAGCAAGGGCGTTTTAATCATATTTTGGCCTCTAGATCAATCGTACATTTAAAGTTGAAAACGTGATTTTGGGTCGGAACATAAGTCAAAATTATAGACTGAAAATCGGCATTTAGGCATATATCGAACCTTCAAAATGCCATAACTTCGTCAAAACTCAACGCATTTTCAAAATCAAGGGCGTTTTAATCATAGTTTGGCCTCTAGATCAATCGTACATTTAAAGTTGAAAACGTGATTTTGGGTCGGAACATAAGTCAAAATTATAGACTGAAAATCGGCATTTAGGCATATATCGAACCTTCAAAATGCCAGAACTTCGTCAAAACTCAACTCATTTTCAAAAGCAAGGGCGTTTTAATCATATTTTGGCCTCTAGATCAATCGTACATTTAAAGTTGAAAACGTGATTTTGGGTCGGAATATAAGTCAAAATTATAGTCCGAAAATCGGCATGTGGACATTGGTCGAACCTTCAAAATCATAGTATAATTATTATTATTGAATCGTCTTGGGTTTTGAAACTAAAGAATGCAAATAGCTTTTGGGATTGGATATGATTACTTCTGCATTTTGAATGTGTTTAGGGTAAAATAATTCCCATATATCTCAAATTTGATTGTTTTTCGTACTATCATTTGAATTTTAGTCATTTAAGCAATATATTTATGTAAATTGTTCGTGTTTCGAGTTTATCGTTTTGAACAGATTAGTTGTACAAATTCTAATTGTCAATTCAGAACTTGCTTATTTGGATTATCTGCTAGACATTTAATTAAGAAAACCTAACAAGAGGAATAGGAGTAAAACAACGAAAACAATGAACGAAGAGCCAAACTGTAATTTTATCTTTGAAGTTATTTTGACACGTTTTAAGACAAATCAAATACAAATCAAGAATCCACAAAATCTTGAAGTAACTGTTAAGTTTAACAATGTTCCAGTGAATATAACACAAAGTCGCATTGATATCACCGATTTCAAACCTGAAAATAGTGTTGAGTTCAATGTGTCGGCAAAAAATCTACGTGACAACATTGAAAAATGTGGGATGCCCGTGTCGGTTATGTATAACAATAAAATTATTGGCACCGCTGTTGTCAGGTTTCCCAAATCCTTCATCGAAAGTATAAACCATGACATGAGTGATCTCTTGCACTCCGAGTACTGTACATTTACTAAGGAAGGTGAAAAAGTTGGCAAATTCGAGTTCCTTTGCCGTCTATATTTAAAATGCGACGAAAAAAACAGGTATGCGAATATTTGTAGCAAGTCGTAAAGCTTAAAAACTATCCAAAAAGAGAATCCCTATATTAGGAAAGAAGAGAGAGAGTGTCACAGCAACGTGGACAAAAGCATCTACCCACAGGATATCTTGTTTATTATGGGAGAAAATCAGGAATGCCCAAACCCCAACGGTCTTTGTCCAGATGTATTGCTGCCAGAAGAGGATGATGAGCGTCTGGAATTGGATTTGGAACGCTATCGCAGCTCCAAGCCTGTTCGACGCCGGACAGCGGACCATTTGATAGATAATCCAAAAGCCACTTGTGTATTGAAGGTTGCTTCAAACTCTATAATTACTCATTAGCATCTTTTTCATGGCCCGTTTCCCTTCACAGAATATGAAACGGGAATGTGAGCAAATTGTTGACTCAATTTTTAAGAGCAGCGCTCAGAGTCATATTTTAAAGCCGCCGAACAAATCCCGCTGCGTCCACAATGTGGATCCTCTGTTGGAGACTCCACTCAGCCAAAATACTTTTCCCTGCTTTTCGTACCTCCCAGAGCAGCAGTCCAAGATTTCTGATCTCTGTAACCCAAAACAAATGCCTGTGCCAATTAGTGATCTGGAAAAACCACTAATCAAGCCTACACGATACTGTCCGGTCTGTCTGACCAATATGTCCTGGTTGCCAAAATTTGCTGCCTGTCCAAGTTGTGGGGTCAAACCAATGCCGGTCATTGAGGAACGTCATAAACAAAAGAAACTAACTGCTGATCAAATACTAAACGATTACCTTGGTAAACAAGCAGAGTCCTTTGATGATTATTGTGGAGGTCCATGTGCAAGGACCGCTAAGGGAAAGTCTGAAGTCGGCTGTCGATGCACGTGCAAAGGTAGCAAAGTCTGTGCCCACTGTCGCATACGTGAACTGTGCATTGACATCTTTCAGGGTGGTGAACAGGTCGTTGGGTGTCCTAAAATGAAGCCACAATCCTCTGAGGACTTTTGTGTTTCAAACCCCAGCTTACAGGATTGCCATCCACATTTGGCACGCGTATTCTCCGAGCTGCAAGTCCTCTACGACATCAGGAAATCGGCACTAGAATCGAACCAAGAAAAGCAATGCAAAATCCTTGCCTCACACAAAAATAAATTGCAACAGCCTGATGATAAGACAAAGGCAAGATCCTTATCCACAGGACGTGAGAAACATATCAAGAAAAACACCATTCGAAAATCATTGAAAACAATTCGCAAACCGACGTCAGCATCAATAAGAGCTAGACATAAGTCCTGCCTTAGTCAACAGGGAGCCGTTTCTCGTCGCCACGGCTGGAATTGGACATGCACCCATGAGGCACGCATGTACGGCTGGCGACCCGGCTTCATTCGCAAGCCCATTCAAAAGCTGATGAGGTTTTTTTTGAATTACTTGCCAATGAAGATCTCTGCTAAAGTAGAAGAGGCTGAGAAGCAAATGGAACGCCGGCTGCCAATTCTCAATGTGTGCAAAACGAATGGGGAAATCTTTATAACACTGCGAGCAGTCAACAATTCAAATGTGAAAATGCAACCAATTAAGTTCAGGATAGTGAAAAGTGATCTGGCAATAGCACTCAGAGCGATAAAAAGGAAACTCATTGACAATGGTTTTCCCAAATGCACCTGCCACAAGACGGTGATGATGTGCGTCTGCCGCAACCACGTGGAGAAGAAGCATCTCGAGTACGCTCTGCACAAGGAGTGCAAGCGGCGGGGCATGGAGAGCTGTGTAAATGATCTGGTGCTCACAGATAGCAGTGACAGCGAGATGGAATTTGACTTCGATGTTACACCGCCAATGGAAGTGCCGAAGCCAAGACCAATCACAGTTGACCATGCCACCCAAACATATAAAGAGGATCTTGATGTACCGCCAGCATATCCAATCAACCACAGACCCTTCTGGCGCGCCTATGACTGTGCTGCTGGTGATCGATACACAACCACAGCTTTTGGCGCGCCAGGAGAAGAAGTGTTTGAGGATGGCGTATTTGGAAATAAGGGTGGAGGTCCAAACGGTGCATATGCTACTCCAGGGGGCAGACCCAAAAACAAAAATATTTGGGGAGCAACCTCTGGAGGGCCTATGCATGGTGCTGGACGTTTTCCTTGGCAAAATCCGAAAATCCCAAAGGGCAATAGCATGCCGATTCCCGTAAGAATGACTGGTCACTTATTGAGGATGGCAGAAAATGCTGTTAAGGCTAAACAGGTTGGGAAGAAGAAGAATGCCATGAATATGATGGATTATTTGAAGAAACAAGGCGCCTTCTCCAAGCCCGTGATTGGCCCGGACGGACTAACCGATTCCAAACGTAGGCGTCGTGCTCTCCGACTTATTCCCAGAACACCCATTGAGATTGTCACCCGCCTCGGTAAGGACTGTGATCCCTGTTCAGGCCAATGCTACAATCCGTGTACCTCAGGTTTTTACTATTGTTAGTGTTGGGTATAGATTTATATTAATAATAAAAATAATTTGAAACCCAAAAATATGGATTTTATTATTTGAATGTTTTCCTCTGAGATTTGGATATGTTAAAAAAATAAAATAAGGTAATTCTAAGACTTAACGTAGTAGTTTTTGTGTTACACTTTTTGTATTTATGTATAAGCATTAAAATGCTACACAAATTTCTGTTTTTAAATCGTTTTGTGTTTTATATATATATTTTTTTTAAATTTTAATAAATAAATATTAAAAATGTCTGAATTGGCGAGCTGCACCTTTATCTTCGACATCGTTGTGACGCATATCGACTTAACCCGTGTTGAAAGTGTGGATCCGAAGGAACTGCAAGTGGAGGCCACTATTAATTATAGAACAGTGTCCATAACAGACAGTCGAATTAATGTAACTGAATTCAAAGATAACCGTAGCACTGAGCTCACAGTGGTCCCAGCAAACCTTCGCCAAAGTCTCGAGAAATGCGGGTTGCCTGTATTAGTTAAGTTAAAGGGTGAGATTCTCGGCACCGGACAGTTCAGCTTTCCCGCAAATGTCACTGAAAGCATCTCGGAAAATATGGAACCTCTAATGCACGTGGACACATTTCGATTAGAACGTGATGGTGAAAATATTGGCACAGTTGAAGTGCTCTGTCGGCTGTTCACTAAGTGCACGAATCAGCCAAAGTAAGAAAAGGTTCTGCAGTGTCTGCATATACATAATTTAACCAGGTTTTTTCTAGGTCTGGGGAGAGCAGTTGCCGTTGTGACATGGACAAGAGCATCAATAAGGAGGATATTCTATTTATTGTTAGCGACTCCCAGAGAGGCCCCGCTGATTGTGATCCGTGTCTAGATGCAGTTGACTCGGGGGAAGGGAACGATTACCTGAGACTGGGAAGGCAAATCGTTCAGACGGAAGCCCCCAAATTTGTGGACACATTAATACATGACCCAGTTGGCAATTCCCTTTGTTATGAGATAAAGGTATCTGCACATAAATTAAATTCTCAATAACTGATAGACTCACTGGACCTGTTTTGATTTATAGAAAATGGCGGACGATTGTGATCAGATTATAAACTCAGTTTTCCGTGGATCTCGCCATCCAAGGTCTTTGAAGCCACCTTGCCGAAAACCAGCTGACTATAATAATCCCTGCATTCGTCATGTTCACGAATCTCAAAAAAGCTTTCGTTCCACACCTTGTTCTGCCTACTTACCAGCAAAGCAAGTTGAGAGTAATATCGATGACATGAAAAGGGAGATACGCTTCTGCCATGTTTGCCTAGCCAATATGTCATTTCTGCCAAAATTCACCGCCTGTCCTAATTGCGGAATTAAGCCAATGCCAATCAATGATCATCAAAAGAATTTAACTGCTGACCAAATACTCATGGATTTCCTTTGTAAGCCTGCCGAAGTATGTGATGGAAACACAAAGGAAATGCTGGAAGCCGATTGTCATTGCACTTGCAAGTTCGGAAAACTCTGTGCACACTGTCGTGTACTTAAAAAGTGTTTGGACTTTTACCGTAAGACTGGCAACAAAGTGCCCAAAGTACCTGCAAATAATATTGAATCCGAGGATGAGTGTTCTATTTCCGTAAAAGAAAAAATGTCGCGTCAATTTCTCGCACAAGTGTTCTCCGAACTATGCGACCTGCAAAATATCAGGGACATCAAGCGAGCATCCGAGCTTGAAAGGGAAGCGTCGCCATCAAAGAAGAAACGTCAGAAAAGTGGCCAAGTTTGTACAGCTCGTAAATGCAATAGAAACGCTCTCCCAGACTGTGTAAAAAGTGATAATGGTTTCACTTTGAAAAAGTCGAAACAATTTCGACGACTGACTAGTGGAGGACACAAAGATTGCGTAAGCAAGATGGGTCGTGTACCACGTCATCACGGCTGGAACTGGTCAGTCAACCCAGCCGCACACAAATACGGTTGGCGACCCGGCGCCATTCGCAAGCCCATTTTGAAACTTATGAAGTTCTTTTTGGACTACTCGCCAAAGGATAAGGTTTTCAACAGATGCAAAACACGTCAGCTTCCCATTCTTAATTTGTGCAAGAAGAATGGCGAAATCTTTATAACACTGCGAATGACCAGTAATCCGCATGTACGAATGGAGCCCATTGTGTTCAAGGTGGTCAAAAGCGATCTGGCTGTTGCCTTAAGGGAGATCAGGAGAAAGCTCAAAGAAAATGGCTTTCCCAAGTGCACCTGCCACAAGACAGTGATGATGTGCGTCTGCCGCAATAACTTGGCGAAGAAGCATCTTGAGTACGCACTGTCAAAAGAGTGCAAGAGGCGGGGCATAGAGAACTGTGTAGACCACCTGGTGCTCACAGATACCAGTGATAGCGAGATGGAGTTTGACCTCGATGTGTCTCCACCAGCAGCTTTAGCTACACCATTAAAGGTGCACACTACCACCAATGGTACCCAGACTGACAAAAAAGATCTAACCGTACCGCGCAAGTATCCAGTCCCTCTTAATCCTTACTGGCGTACCTATGACTGTGCTGCGGGAGATCGATACACGGGCATGGGCATATTTGGACATGGAGGTGGGGGACCGCATGGAGATTCAGAGTCTCCGGGAGGCAAGACTAAGGCCACAGGAGTTTGGGGTGTAAGTCCAGGTGGTCCCATGCGCGGTGGTGGTCGTAATCGAACAGGAGGTATAGGAGGTGGTGCGGGGGGTGGTGTTGGAGTTGGTGGTGGAGTGGGTGTCGGAGGCGGCCTACACGGAAAGACTTTTCCAGGGGCTAAAAAGCCACGTACTGGCCCAAGTCCAGCTATCCCTGTAAGGATGCATAAGCGCCATATTGAATCTGTCAAGCAAGCCGATCAAGCTAAGAAAGATGCAGTTAACGATGAGATTGAGAGGAGGAAGAAAGGCATAGACACAATGAGATATTTAATGAAAAAGGGCACCGTTCCCGAACCATGGGATCCGAACAATCCTAAGCCGAAGGGACAGCCTAAGCCGGCTCCAGTTGTGGGGCCTGACGGACTAACTGATGCACAGCGCAAACTTCGAGCTCTCAACCAGATACCACCGCCTAACATCATACCTCGCCTGGGAGGAGGCAACCGTTGCCACTGTGCAGAATGTTGCTATCCATGCTGCTATTATTGCTAAGAAGCGGGCATTTAATTTTAAAAGTGGTCAAGTTTGCTAAACCACGGAACTTTAATAATGTCACATTGTCAGACTCTTTGGTTGTGTGAAATTTAATTTTTTTTCATCGGACTACAATTTGATATTTTTACTTTTGAATAAATTTGTATGTGAGATTATTTATTACGCCCCAAAAGGCACCTCTCGATGGCCCCAGCCTCCCAAAATAACAATTAGAGGTATTCTTTGTGAACCCAGAGTTAGACTGAACCCAGAATGGTTCTGCCGATATTCATTTGTTCAGTTTGAAAATATGTTTAACTTAGCAAAATCTATGAGCTGCTAAGTCGAGCCGGGATTCTGATGGCTATCGAGAACATATACATATATTTTATTTGGTCAGACAAGCTTTAGCATAATTTCGTTATACACAAATCAAATGCTAATCGGAATGTGATTAAATTTTAAGTACAGCCTTAACAGGCCTTAAGTAGCAATTGAGAACAATGAGAAATATACTCGACAATATATGTGCTCAAACAATTGAAATCTTAGAGCTATATATGATAGATGATTATTTGAATATATACGTATGTATAAATGTAGCAGTCGCTGAGATGCAAATCGCTTTCGCATTTAATTAACATTGTCGACAGATCAAATTGCATTGAAAATGTTGTGAAATGTTGTGTTTAATTAAATGTTGGCCACTCACAGACTGATGATAGTTGCACAGCAAATTAGAACAGTAATGAATGAAGGGCTTTCCAGCCCAATTCTTGACTCGCAATCAGTAATTTGCCATGCATACTCAGAACACTGAAACATGTCCAATTATTAATAATAATTATTAGTAAATAGTTTTCATAACTGCTTTCATTGCTTGTCTGGTAACCGAGAAATTGAGTTAGTACAATTTCGTGGTAGATCTCTTGTCTGTGAGATACTTGAACAACTGAACAATTTAAGAATTAACCCCAATTGCTTTACTGATGAACTTATCTGTAAACATGAGAATCACCCAGCACTCGAAACCCGCTTAATGAGCATCCATTTAATACCGCAAAAGAACATTCTGCAAAAAGGGATGGCCAAAAAAGGTATCCAGTTTACCCAAACGCAAATTTTTAATTAATCACATTACGCAAATTGAGCAAAATGTACAAAGTAGAAAAGAGCAAAATGAGGTAATACATAAATCCGTTAGTCTGTGCACATTTTTTAAATGCAGTCAACATAATATATTGTGGGGGAAAAAAGCAAGGACACAACTGAATTTGATCTGCTTTACGTGTAACAAAAACTAAATGTTTGAAAACTTTGCATATCGTTGTAAGGGGAAGTGAACTTCATGAATAAGTTTTCCGTTTACTAACATATCCGGATCAGACTTACAAAATATGCATTTTAAAAAAACCAACAACGTCTCACTATGTGATATAGTTTCAACAATCGGTCGATTTTTTTTAATTAATAGTAAAAGTTATGTGTCGCCTAATTGACTACGGTTTGCAGGGGCATGTTTTATTTGGTTTGACTCAGATAAATGTTCTTCTTAATTCTTTTTGTTTCATGAGAGCTAAAAACTTATTAGAAATTCTCATAAAAGTAAGTAAGTAAACATATTAAAGGTAAGTATAGTCTAGAACATCAAATTAGTAAATTGTTTAAATGATTGCTTTAAAAACACAAAGTTAAAAACCCTAACAAAACACTACGATCCGGTTCGGCACCGTAAGACTCCTAGCAGCCAAATGAAACCGAATACCGGAAAAACTTTAGAATTAATAATTCTAACACTTGACGTACCAGAAACGTAACCAGAAAGTTGGACACACTGAATCCTTTAAATAATTAAATTACTCTTGGCCAAAAAGCTATTTAATTGATAATGATTTGGATGCAAGTCGAAATGAACTAGTCAGTAAAAAGCTTATTTTTCTTAGATACCCCGAGCTATTTATACTGCTATATATAAGGCTTGTTAAATTATGCGGACATACTTTTGAGGTTATTTTATTGGCAGGTGTCGGATCACATCACTTAGCTTATTTCTAGATTAGCCCTGCTCCAAAAAGGTTTAAGCCCGTTGCATGTGGATTTCAAATGTGCGACATACAAGGAAACATTATTTAATAATGGGTCACACAAACACACGAGTTTCATTAGGCCATGAAGTGAACCAGCCCCACATAAAATATGTCACATTCGAACCCCGCAAAACCCCTCAACCTAAAAAGTCAAAACGTTGGGTAAATTTTATTGAATATTTCATGTAGAAGACTTGTTAATTTACGCTTTAAGCCCAGTATGCAAGAGACGAAAAGGTTTTTCTTCACTCCATAAATCAAGGCCGAAGTCAGTTTACAAAAAAGGAAAACGCATATTTGGGGTTGGCTAATACGAAACTCAAATACTCTTTAGAAAATACAGTTAATGTGTAAAGGAATTGTGCACTCCAGCCACTAACTCGCTGCTTACCTGATAAAGACTCTTTGGCCTTGCCACTTTACTTGCTGATAAGGTATGGAGTGGAATTCAAAATGTGAAACATCAACTCTGCAAACAGATTTACCTCACAATTTGTGCCTGCCACTCTCGAGTTCATTTCATGCCAGTCATGTCAGTGTCCATTCCGGGTCTGGCAGCCAACATCCGTTTCCGTCGGCTCAAACAAAGCTTTTATCATATTTTCCAGCGTGCTCCGACTTCGCGGAGTACTTTATTCTGGTTTGGTGGCAACGTTAAGAAAATGTTCTAAAGTGAAGTAAAGTCGTTTTTAAGGTGCTGACCAAGACACTTTATCATCATTTGTCAATTAGTTGCGTGAGTACCAAAAAAATCAAAAAAAAAAAATGAGACGTCCTTGGGCCGGATCCATTAGAGGCCGAGTTATTGTTGCATAATTCATTATAATTATGACAGTAGTTTTGTAAACGCCCCAACAACCTTGCCCCGAGCTGCCCAATCAGTTTCCAAGTTTTTCACAAGTTATTAAAAGCAGGGGGCAAGTCAATTTTTGCCTGTCTAACTCATTTGCAAAACTTTTTTTTGAGCGCTGCTGGCTGTTTTTGTAATTTGAACGCAGCTGCGCGTGTCGTCGTTGCCATTTGCCAGCTGCCAGCTGCCAGTTGCAACTTGCAAGTTGCAAGTTGGCAGGGCACAGATTTCAGTTTCAGCTTTGTCAGCTCGCTGCGTTTAATGCAACACGATAACTGCAACAAAGCAAAAAAAAAAAAAGAAAAAGAAAAACAGAGTCACAAACTTGGCGACACCTGCCGAGCCAACCGATTCAACCGACCCACCTCTACAGCACACCCTTTGCGTCCTGTTCCCTAGCTCTTTCCCCCATTATTTGGTGTTCTTTTTTTTGTTGGTCACTTTTACGAGTCTTGCAACAGAAAGTTGTGCTGGCTGGCAAATGCCAAATCCCATTTGGCTGAAAATTCGTTCGTTTGCGGTTTGAAAGTAGCTGGCTTTTAATTGAAAATTCGATTGGAAAGCGAAGGGCAAGTGGGTAACGGTAAAGGTAAGGGCTCGCATGCAAGCATTCTGGCTGCATGCAACTTCAGCGCCAACGTTGCCCTAATTAATGCACCAAAGCTAGCGGCGACAACGCTGCGTATGAGCAGCAAACAATATGCAACGTAACCAAAGAATTCCCCTAACACATATGCAACTGAGTGCATGTGTCTGTGTGCTTGTGTCACTGTGTGTGTGTGTTATGCAACCGTTATGTGACAGCAAAAATAACTTCCTGTCACTTTGTAACCAAAAACTTTGCGATTTTTTGTTTAAGCCACAGAACGAAAACCAAAAAAAAAAAAAAAAAATACAATAGCAACGAGAATGCTCTACTCGAGAGAGCTCGACTAGAAGATACTATAAGTAAATGATCTTGATGAAACCTTAACAGATGATCCATATATATACCCGATTGAAAAGTTGTATCTTTAAAATTCTTGTTTTTACACCCATTAAGAATGGGGAAGCATGAAGAATGGCCGAGTCGAGTTTATTGAGTGGTCATCAAGAAATCGAACAGATATTAATTAACTAGAATTTCGATTTCACTATTCTAGTTAGTCAGTCCTTAACCAACAACCATAGGGTAAAGCAACTGCTGAAAAAAGAGAGGAAAGCAAAGAAGGGTTTGTGGGCATTAAAGTGGTCGATTTTGGCCATTTTAGTGCCAGTTTCTCGCGTGACTTTGTTAGCGCAGTTGCTTTCCGTTAATTGAAAGAACCAGTTACCTACATAGTAACTCAAATTTCGCGTAATTGGCTAGCTAATTTCTGAATCTGACTCAATCGTAAATGTTACCCACAACTGAAATGTTAAAACTTTAACATCCTGTCGGAATCCAATGCAGTTCCAGAAAGACAAAATTTAATGAACAAAACGGCGCTGATGCCCAAAAAGATACTTCGCCATAATAGACCAAGAGGAAGTGGGGGAGGCGAGGGCGGGTTGATGGGGGACCCCTGTGCTGGTCCACGCACCGGCGTAAACAGTGCTGAAATTAAAACTTTTTAATAATGTGTTTTGAATGCAGAGCAATTCCCATTCCCACAGAGACTGGCGGGTGGTCCTGGCCTGAATGCTATCCAAACTGCAGCCGGCCGCGGAGCACCAAAGAGCTCGTTTGGCAATCCACACTAGGAAGCGTATGCAATAAAACATGCTTGCAAACTTACGCGAGAAATATCATTAATACATGAAATACATAAAATATATAAAACCCAAAGCACTCGAATGCCATTTTCACATTTCAAGAAATCGGAGCAATCTTATTACGCAACCAAAGAACTTTGAGACATACAAAGTTTCGCAATTTCCAGTCAGAGATAAATGTATTTTGTTGTCAAACAAAAATAATATCAAAAGCGAAAGAGCAAAAAGCTTATTGAAACAAAAAGGATTTATTTATACACGAAAAATATTATATATATATCCAGTAAAGATTGCCAAAAAGGTATAATGAAATTAGGCAAAGATATGTAACAGGCAGACGGAGAACCTGTATATCATATATATTCTTAATCATAATCAGCAGCAGAGTCGATTGGATGTTTAATCTATGAAACAAATATACATTTTTTTTATTTTAAAGAACTTAAGGTAATTCCTAGTTATTTTAATGCAAAACAGAATAATATCATTCTTTAATCAGTGGAATAACAGAAAAATTCACTTAACTACGAAAACTTTTTTCCTTGCACTTTTTGTGATTTTATTTTCAGCACACACTTCAAACGACCAGCGGAAAAGTGTCCGCAAAAACACACAAACACACAAAGTATGAGAAACATTTTTGCATGACTGAACTGCAAATGAAACGCAATCAAACAAATTTTATGCACTTTATCTCTGAATATTTGCACAACGCATTTAATACCCCATTTCAACCACAAAATGCATCCTTAAAGCAGCCTCCTGTCAAACAGAATGCAAGTTTTTAAATTATTGCTAAAATGTTATATGAGAACATGTCTAAATGATAATATCATAAATGCTTGCAGTACGAGTATATTTATTTATTTATACAAACTGATAAAAGCCAACTACTTCACGATGATTGATTGTAAGCTTTTGGCTTTAAAAATATTTGAATTACCTAAGGAGAAAGCTGGACGTCAAACTTTCAATTAATTAAATGAGTATTAATACTAAAGAACACTACATTTAAGTGGTCCAACTATACCAACAGCATTATTAGGCGGTGTCCAGTGCTAAATTTTACCCACTTCCCAAATAAGAAGATTTGAAACAGAAACAATACTTGTTTGTAAAAGTCTCACATAGTGGGAATAAAATAAGAAGTCGACTGGGAGATTCAATACATTCAGTTAACATAACCACAGGATCTTGTTACGCTCACAGAAGGGCTTATAAGTTTCCTATACACCAAGTTTCCAACTGTCTGGATACATTTGTGGCTTTTGAAGAGAAACAGGCAAAGTTTGACATCATTAAAAAAATACTTCCAAAAAAATGCAACTTAAATGGCAAACAGTTATCTTAACCTACTTGGAATCTTTCAAAAGTTCTCAAATAATATTGTGTACCTTGTCTGTTTATTTTCAATCAATTTATGAAGAAAAAAAAACCGTAATGAGTGCTTCGAATACCAAAGAGTAGCAACAAAAAAGGAAATAAATAAAAAACTGCTGTGACTGATGTTGATGTTGAACTTTGTGCCGAGTGCCATGTTCAAAATTTTAACGATTTCAGAATCAAAATCAGAGTCAGCCTCAGCAGCAGCAGCAGTCAAGTTCTGCCAAACAATAATAAATACCAAAATCAACACTAGCCTGGCCCAAAAGAGTGAGGCGAATGAAACAACGCCACCCACAAAATAACAACAGCAAATGAAATATTTATGCCACAATAAAACATAACAATAAAATTGTATAAAAAGTTTTTATGTGTGGTAGAAACTTCAATACCCTGGTTAAAAATATTGATTGAACTAATCTAAGTGCATAATAAATATTTTATTATGTAAGAACTCATTTTTTTACTATCGAGGATTGGTTGTTATTCCACTGCACTGTGAAATAATTGCTTCCAAGCTCAACATGGCTCCACACAAAAAATTGCCAGGGTATTTGGTGTTTGTCCCCGTTAATGATAACTCTTCCACTTATAAACAAAAAATAAACTAAATAACTTTGGAGAGTTGATTTTGTTGTGCAGCTGCATCACAGATTTATTTAGTCCAGAAATCCTGCAAAATGAGTTTTCTTCTAGATTTGCATAGATTAAATTGCAATCGGGGCTTTGTTATTGTTTTCGCCATAATGATGTGACCAATGTTGTTGTTGTAATCTGTTCAGCGACTTAGTTTTTAGTGCTTGTTAAGCCGTTTCATTTTCCGCAGTACATCAAGTGCTCGTCCTGGCCACGGTCAAGACTCGTGACAACTTTTGTGGCCAAGAGCATTTTCAATTTTTCGCCTTGCCTTCGATTTGGTCTATAGAATGTCAACGATTTGTGTTGTGTTGCGTTGTGGCTGATTTTCTTTGCTTTTCCCCATTCTTCCCATCGACTTTTCTTATCTTGCCAATGTGGGCTGCCGCTCATTTTTGGGTTTTGTGATTTTCGGCACAAACTTTATACTGCACGAAAACTCATTTAAAGTTTTTAAAGTGTAGTTTTTGCTGATGGATGCCTAACTGAATTTCCTACTGGTTGCCAGCCACGCCCCCTTGTGGGAGGGCTTAGACCTACAATTTTTGTTACTGCCAATTTCGTTGGTTTTGTTGTGCCAGCCAAGGGGATTAGGGCAACACGTGACGTGTTTTTTTTTTTTTTTGTTCTTGTTAGCTAGCTACCTCGTAGCCGAAAACTCATTATGGTATACTAGTTACCAGGTACTTAAAATGGCCATTTCTTTCATTAACATAAATTGTATTTTATTTTGAATAACTCCGGAAATATAAAGATCAAGATCAGCTTACTTAAAGTATTATTAAGGAAATTAATCCTAGAGCTTAACACACAGAAATCTTTTCGGAAAACGTTTGATTTGACATACCTCGGGTATATTTGGGCAAGAGACTTAACTTGATCAGCCACAGATCAGAGAAAATTATGCAGCTCAAAGGAACAGCCAAAGCCAAACCTCAAAAATAAAATCAGGCTTTACAAAACAGTCCACAAGCCAGTATGGACAAGTAACTCCTATAATCAAAATATTACAAAGATACCAAAATATAACTGTAAGAAATAATACTACTCCTATGTATTTATAAAATTAGCTGATTGTTCTCTAGAAATTTCTTGCAAGAATTACACGGGGTATCTATTTGCCTCGACTGAAAAATTTGTTACTTTAGCCAAATGAAATCAAAGTTAACGGAGTGGCCATTTGGTATTTAAGCCAACTTTAAAGCGCAACACGTGCGGTGCCAGCAATCGCCAAAAAGTTTGGCCTGAACCTATTCAAAATTAAAGTTACAAGTTTGAAAGTTGGGCAGTTGGGTCACATCGCATCGGAGCGCAGCGCAGCGCGTGGCATGCCCCGCTAAATGGCATTTTGATTGATGTGTGTGGCACGAAACAAAAGGCTGGCAATTGACAGACTGACAGACGGTATATGAGAATTCGTTTACCAATCACAATATTTTCTGTCCCCTGTACATATTTACATTGATAGAATAGGTTATGTGGATATTTGACATCTGTACGAAAAGTAACAGGAGTAACTGTAGCAGGGGTTTGATTTAAGAGACTTCAATGTGTAAAGTAAAACAAGTTCGGATGGGAGATGCCTTCTTAAAGATAGTGAATCAAGGATAATTATGCAAGTGTAACTGTTCTCAATTCTTATGGCTGATTGCAGGACATTGAAGGGTCACCAAACAATATATTCAATATACATTCAATATATTAATTCAATGAAGATGCTTTGATAATAATGCGGCCACGTTTATTCATATGGATACTTGTTTCCATATATAAAATGCCTGCGTCTGCTGATATTAATCTATTCAATATGAAAATTCAATTAATAACCTGAGTGTTTCTAATCAGATTAAGACGAAATTGTTTTAGTTAATCAACAAAATGTATAGGTGTAGTACTCATTTATCACAAATTATGGCTTTTAATGCCAGCCTAACGGGTGAATTATAGACATAATGATTACAATATAATATTCCAAATATGTAGCTGTTATAGTCTCTGACTACACTAAATAAGCTCTAAACTCGATCTAAGTTAGTTACTTAAAATCCTAGCCTTAAACAGCAAGGGATCATGTATTTTGTTTCAAATGTTCTCGACTGAGGTATCTATACATGATTCCTAGACTTTAAAATGTGTTTCAATTTACTGTCATGACGTCTTATCTAAAAATATTATTCATTCTCAGACTCACAGTCCGAAATGGTTAGATCGACTAGGCTTTTGATTCTTGGATTGGAGATACTTCAGAGAGACCTTTGTAAAAAGTTTCAGGCCATATACATGTAATATGTAGTCAAAAATAATGTATTTGTTGCTTAAAGACTAAGAGTTTAATCAGCCATCATTGTACCATACCCATAAACAATCTGGTGTTTTCTTTATTTTATGATATAATCAACAATTCCATACAAATGTTATAAATATCATGTTAGCCGTTTTTCTCGCC
This sequence comes from Drosophila kambysellisi, assembly GCA_035042185.1. Lineage (NCBI taxonomy): Eukaryota > Metazoa > Arthropoda > Insecta > Diptera > Drosophilidae > Drosophila > Drosophila kambysellisi. Next base: position 162,214 of record JAWNLS010000555.1, on the reverse strand, counting down.
TGGTTTATCAGCTGTTCAAAATATAAGTTTGTACTGGGTTTCACCAATTTGAGCAATTTCATCTTTAGAATTCTTAGTACATTCGTATATTTCAAATTGTAAAATACAAACTGAAATTTGTACCTGTATCATCAATAATTACGCCAATTTATATGACCAAGCAATATGGAAATGCCAAATCCAGTCCCTTCCTGCTTCAATTTTCAAGACCTAACTTCGGCCACTCAAACCGACAAAGGCGCTGAAAATACTGAAAATCATATTGCAAAATAAAAACAAAAAAAGCTTTGAATTCAAAAAAGAACTTTCGCTGAATAAACGCAAGGCGCAGAAGCGAAACCAGAGAGGACAAGAGAGAGAGAGATAGAGAGTGGAGAGAGAGAGGGAAGGCTGAGAAAAACGATTGAGTTTGTGAGAAAAGCCAATGCAAATCCGAATGTGGGAGAAAATGCCCACCTGTTGTTGTTTTCTGGCCATTTATCAGTTTACAAAACATTATAATTATTTGTCATTTTACTGAACAATTAAAATTAAATTATAGCTTTTTTTATTAAAGGAATGGAAAATTGGTTTTAATCAATCTACAAGACAAAAAAATAAGTACAAAAGCTGAAGCACTTAGCCAATTTATAAGCTTGATCCCAATAAATGTTCGCACAAGGAATTCGTTATATATGATATTATTTACAATGCTTAGGATATATTACAGATAATGATAGTTACTTTTTTAAGCAATTCATAGTGCCCAGTAGCCGACGACAAATTAATCTTTCTCAACTTTGTATCACAACTTACTCAATTATTCTTGAAAATTGTGATATCGTCTTATATTTATTATATAGAAGCAGCAATGGAAGACAAGACCCATCCTCAAAATGTCGCTCTAAAGGCACATAAGCAGCCGCGGACCACAATTTTGTATGTTAAGAACTTTTTGTTCCATTGTCAAAGGATCCACCACAGATTCATACGCAAAGTGTACTTAATACTGATGGCACTGATGCTAGTCACATTTGGAATTCTAGCCCTGTTTGATTTCAGCCTGGAGGCCAAGATCTTTGCTGTGCAGCATCCGGTCCTCTTCTGGGTGGCTGTGCTCGTTCTGCTGCTGACCATGTTTGCCATGGTTTGCTGCGAGAATTTGGGCCGTAAGACGCCGCTTAACTTTATATGCCTGGCTCTGTTCACCGAGGCCGTATCGTTCCTGATAGGCATCTCGCACATCTTTGCACCCATGGAGGCGCTCCTGGCCATTGGGATAACAGCTGCCATTCGCCTGGCCTTGACGATCCTTGCCCTGAAGACTAGGTTTGATGTTATAATAATAGGCGGCTTACTAATTGCCTGCTCGGTGGAACTATCTAAACTATCTATCTGATCTATGGCACACAGCTGATGAGTATTCTATAAGTCCCGAGGAATACATTTTCGCTGCACTCAATCTCTACTTGGACATTATAAATATCCTTATAGATATGCTCAGCATTCTGAGCATTACACACAAATAGAAAACCAAATGCGTGGAAAAGGCGGCAGGCAAAGAGAGCAATTATCATAATCTATGTTTTTCTTTGGTATTTGAATGGCACATAACATAAAACCACACAACACACACACACAACACACACACAACACACACACACAACACACACACACAACACACACACACATCACACACACACAATCACATAAATCACACACGTGTCCATTAAGTTATTAGTTGCCAGCAATAAAAATGTCACAGAAATAACAAAAGCAGCAAAAAGACAGCAGCATGAATTACAGCCAAGTGTTTTGGCCATTTGACAGGCGACAGGAGGACAGCAAAATAGCGTCCAGCCAAACTCGGATTATACAAATCAAGTAGGCTTACAAACAGCTGCTACCAATTCTTGTTAAATATAGTTGACCAGCCCTGCTGCCAATATACATAATTAACAGTTGACGAAAGTTGACAGTGGATAAGCTTAGCTGTGGAAGCAGAAGCACCATCAAAGTACCAATCTATCTTTGTTCGACCATGTTTATAGTTGACACGCTACATAGGGTATGCTAAAGTTGACCAACACACAGAAGGAATCATCAAGGATATATTAACTTGGTCAGCAGCAATACAATGCAATTCTGTATAAAACTTAACAAACACCGTCAGATCGGATAAGAAGTTCGTGAAATCATTTTTTTTTTTTTTTTAATTAAATTACTTGAAATGCTAAACTATCTAAATGGAATTTATATATGAAACCTTAGAATGCTAATGTTTAATAATAATATAGTTTAAAACAAGATAATTTTGGTTTGTGTGTGCACATTTAATAACACGCTAGAATTAGGAATCTTTTTTTCTAAATGTTAAACTAATCTCACTTTTCTCGTGATTTGTGGTTCAATTTACTACGGAACTTTTTAAGGTCTGATGTGATAACGGTGCCATATTTTTTGCCGGCACTGTATGTCTCTCTGCTCAAACGGCAAATATTTGTTTTCAGCATCCCATCAATAAAACTCATCACACGCATCTTATCTACACATGCTCGTCGGGACCTCGACAAGTTTATGGCTGTTGGTCGGCAAACTTTGGGTGCAGTGGCTCACTGATTCCTGACCAGCTTCCCAGTTTCCCCACCACGCAATCTATCAACGCTTCAACAACAAGTTTCATTGCCTATTTTCTGCTTGTAGTTTCCCCACCGTTTAAGTGGGTGTATTTTTTCTTGCTTATGTGTTTGTAACTTTCCACAACAGCCCACAGAAAAGAGCAATCAAACAGATACTCACAGACACACAAACATTCACACACACACACACACACACACACAGACATGAACAAAAGATTATACACAGTCACAGAATTGGTTTTTTTGAAATAGCTGCGCAGAATTTGGTATTTTTCAAATTGGTTATTTGAGTAATCGAGTATCGCAATACACGTATCACCTATGCTGAATATATAAAACTATTCTATCTATTGGTTTCTATATTATGCTAATTATCTTTACCTATTGTACTTTTTAACCTTTTCTGAGGATATTTCAATATGTAAACATGTCTGATGTGCAGACTTCTCTCTCTCTCTCTCTCTCTATCTCTTTCTTTCCTAAGCAATAATTATATCCATGGCATGAACTTAGTAAAAGCTCTTAGCTAAAATTTGTTGAGACATTTACAAAACACATTCAGTGATCAAATCAACCAACTCAATTTCGTTTAAATGCAGCACTGAAAAAGAAAAAACAAAAAATTCACACTTTCAACACCAATCCAAACCAATTATAACGAAAATGGAAATTTCCTTGTGCCGTAGATATAGCAATTTCCACTTGGAGTTCAACTGAGAGAAAACAAAATTAAGCAAAATAAAGCTACAGTTGTGAAAACTTGCTTAAAAGATACCCTGTACGCACACCTAATGGGACCAAATTATCTCTTTTTTTCAATGCTTCAGAGATGTGCAGAAAACATTATAGAAATAATTACAGGGAGATAGTATTTTAAGCCCTGCGTTCACTTTTGACTTAACGTAACTTAAGTACAATTATTGCCCGTCTAAATTTTAATTGTATAATGATGATCTCTATCTCTCTGTCTCACTCTATCTCGATCTCATAAGCTACTCCATCAGTTACGCTATTAGCGATGCTCATTTGGGTACTTAGATATGTGTGTATATCTATGAGTGGATACCGAGTAAAAAGATACAGCGAAAGTGAATATCTACATGCAAAGTTGTTGCATTAAATACTATCTGCAGTTTTTATACTGTTTTCTTTGATTTTGCTTAAGCGTTTTTTAAGCGAACTGCCTTTCTCCCCATCTGCCTCAATTGTTGTCGATCTTTGGAAAACTGTAAACTTAGAATGCAACTGCATAAATATTTGTGTGTGTGTGTGTATATATTTATGTATGTATATGTGCACTACAGAAGGGAAAAATCTCGTTTATCAATATACATGTATGTATGTATTTGCGAAATTTTATAAAACCCTATTTATCTATATTTAATGGGCAACAACATAATGGGCATACAAAATTCTAGTTTGTTGATTTGGCCAAAAAACTTGTTTTTTTGCAACTGCAACCCAACCATACTGTAAATATTTGCAAATAGCATCCTTAAACGATTTGGATTGGTTTTTCAGTCAAAGATGCAAATGGCAAAAAAAGCCACAAATGGAAATATAGTAAATCTGAGATATGCAGTGTGGAAATGTTTCATGGAATGGGGGAATGTTTAAGCAAAAACCAACAGCAAAAAGCATGCAGCAAAAGAACTGGAATTGCAACAAGGTAAAAAAAAAACTACGTTGGTTGTGGCAAACAAGTTGCGCAATCAAAGCTGAGCTATTTTTTTCAAACATGGCCGGAAACTTTCGCCAATTCCCTTTGCGTCTCTTACATCAAAATCAAAATTGTTGCAAAATTCAATTACAAGCAAGTTTGAAGCAGTTTCAAAGTAACTAATTGTTAATGGCAGAAAGGCAAAAAAAAAAAAACACTAGAAATCCCAATTCACTACCTTTTCAATGGGCTACCGTCAATATGTTGTTGTTTATTTTGTATTATGTTGTGCATTTTGACAAATTTCAATCGCATTTCATTTTCGTTAAGCTGCTTAAATATTTGGCATGAGCCGTGGGGATTACAGCCGCAAAACATCTGACAATTTTGACTGGGACATTGTCTGGGACACGGATTTGGGGCACCACCGAGCATGGGGCACGTGATGAGCATGGAAAGCAACATTCAAATCCAATGCTTGACGAAAGTGACAAACAAGCAAAAGGCTGGCAAAAAGTCGAGCAAAAGAAAAAAAAAAATAAGCTTTGAGCCTTGTCGAGCGTGAACAATTTAACAAACTTATTTATTTATGAAAGCCAAATGCATTTGGGCAGATCCACAATAGACTTTGTGGCCAACATCAAATTGAAAATGGCCTGAAAGCCAATTTGATTGGCACGCACGTGTTACTTGGCCATTTGACTAGAGTCTACACAGTAAATTTAAAATTCTAGCCAGAATATTACAGCTTGTGTACTCAATAAATAAGACTTAAGACGTGAGTGTTTGTGCCCATAAATACTTTTTTTTATAACTTACTCGATTAACATTCTTATCACAATTCAATAGGCATTAAATATGAACAATTACTCGGCATACACAATATTGTTATCCTAACATCATTTCATTGAATGAACACGTTAACAAATCAAACCAAAAACAAAAGCACAACTTGAATGGCAGCAATTCAACTGAATCAAACAAATATTGTTCAGTCTGAAAGATTTTATATCTGCAGCATTATTTATTTGTTATATGTGAAGCATCTCACTTAATATATAAAACTCTTAAGTAGGCTTAATAACGCTTCTATATTTAATATTAAAACATTTCACGATTTCTAAATATACGAAAACATTGTTAAACAAATGTTTAATTTTAATCTAAATTTAATCTATGTTTATCATAATTAGGGGCAAGAAAATTCTACCCATTAACCTAAAAAGCTTAACGGATTCCATGCTAGTAATTTTGTAATTAAAAATCTAAGGGTGCAATATAAATGGATAACTGCTTTGATTTACTAGGTCCAACACGCCCAACGACCACGCCTCAAACAGCCAGCGGAACCAATCGCCAAGAAAATAATGAGTTCAACACCCCACTATTCCTATACATGTATGTATATATAAATATGTGTATGTGTATGGCCACAAAACTAAGCGCCTCAATGGCAGGTTAATAACCGAGTAGCATGCAAATTAATTGCAAAACATTTAACCTAAGTTATGCAGCACGATGCGCCAAATGCCCAACCGCTCCACAGGCCCAGGTGTGGCAGGAGTCACAGGAAGCATAAACTCGGCATGCAAATTATGCAGCAGACAGCCAGTTGGCTAGTTGGTGTTAGGATTCTGCTGACCCACTCAAATGTGCACTAATTAAAAGTTTTAAAATAAACTGCCAGCTGATGGAACCCGGGCGGGTAACCTGCCAGTTACCACCTGCCAAACTCAGGAGGCAGGTTTGGCAAGTGGCATAAACTGGACATAAAATTTAATTTGGCAGATAAATACTATAATATTCGAACACAAAAGCGACAAAGTGCCTGGCAATGTTTGCTGCTTGCCCCACATCAACCGCACTACAAAAGTCAGCATTAATTTAACAGCACAACAAACAGTCACCAGACAGGGAAGGGGAACACCCCTACTGTTGCTGGCTGAGTAAGCGACTTAAGAGTGCTGCACGCAAAATAACTTAAAAGCCGCAAAGTGGCTGGCAAAAACTATTTAACTTTATGCGATAAGAACAATAAAAGTACAGCAATATGGTGGTGGTACCACCACCACCCACCATTCACCACCCCACACGTGCTACCCATCCCTATCCCCATCCCATCCGTCTCTCTCCTTTTATCCTGAATCTTATTCCCATTGCCAAGCAGACGCTGTTCCACTCGTGTTGAAAGTGCTGCATACTTCTAGGCAACCGCAGTATTATCACTGTGTGCGAGTAAGAATGTGTGTATGTGTGTAGAACTTACGTAATTATGGTAATTAAAAAGCACAGACTTCGTTCGCTCTCTTTCTTTCACTCTCCATCTTCCTCTGTCTCTCTCTCCTGACGCACCTAACTTGCCTTTCGCATTGTGGAAAACATTTTCCAACTCAACAATGCGATTAAGAATTTAAATAAATATGTTATTCTGTGAAACTTACATACATTGAAGCCAACATAAATATAAATATACATATATAGAAAGACAGATAAAGGTGCAAGATGTGTATTTTATTCTTAATCACTGCTCTATAACACAGTAGTCTTGTATTGATAAGTTTGTTGCCTATATGCTAAAAATATAATTATGTTCAGAATTTTTCTTTTCCTAACTTTTTACTAATTTTTTTTAAGATATTAAAGTCTGCTTGTTTCCCAATTAAAAATGCAAATGAGGTAGAAAACATCCGTTTACAATTTTAACACAAGAATGAAATGAGAGAAACAATTTGTCATAATTTTATGTCTACTTTAGAAATTGATTCGTTGGCATCTGAGAGATTAACAAATTAATAAATTATTTTGTTTTTGCTTTATGGTTTTTTAATACTTCAGCGGCCGTTTAGTCAGTTGTGGACTAAATTAAAAAAAAAAAACACTTGATGCGTTGCATAAATTATTTATTTATATATCGCTCTATCTTATCTATTTGGTGGTGTAACATAGTTATGATCATAATCAAACAAATGATTTGTTCCAAGAAACTAATTGATGCAAACTAATGATTGACTCAAATGGCTAAACGATTGGCGAGACACATAAGCCAACAAATGGTTTGGCTTATGCTGGCGCCACAGATGCCACCGACATCAAGGGCTTTCACTTTTCGAGCCATTTGCCATGTCATTTGGCAAAACAGTAGCAGCGCCCGAGTGGAGTTTCAGTTAAGTATTCACCTTTCACACGACTGCTGCCCGCTGCCCGCTGCCCGCTGCCCGATGCCCGCTGCCCGATGCCCGCTGCATGCGAATGGACTCATTAAGAGTGTTTGCTTCTGGGTGAGTAGAACGAAAGCGAACTCGAAACGAAAGCACAAATCACAAAATGTTGTCGCTTGTTGTTCGCAGATGTTTACTAGTGTTGTAAAGAGCACTCACAGCTAAGCCGTAAGCAAAACAGCTGAGAGCGAGAGAACGAGAGAGGAAGAGAAAGAGAGTGTGTGATAGAGAGAGAGAGTGGGGGGATGCGTTGCAATTAAAAACTCACGATTTTGTACTCGACGCACGGGAAATGAATTGAAATCAAGCGATAATTACTTTTTTTTGTTGATTATACGATGTGCTTCGAATTGAAGTTTGTGTGTTGTTTGCTTGCAAATAATTTCACATTTAAAGCGATTAAATTTCGCTTGTGGCCTTGGTCATCGAGTACCCCTCAAAGTGTTGAGTTTGCTGTTTACTTTTTGCTTTTTGGTCTAGCTACTTCAATTACTTGGGTTTATTTTGATTTGAGTTTTTTCTTTCTTCACTTTGGCCCACGTCTCGTTGATCGCTGCTGAATGGTTTCTCATAACATCATTAGATATTGTATATAGTTAAGCCAAGTTTTATTTAATTTTGCTACTGGAAAGTAGTTTACAACAATTTGCAGTGTGTAGCCCAAAGTGCGTATGATTAATTAAGCAGTTTTAAGCAATATTTATTTACATTTCAACAACGAGCTTCTTGACAGGTGCGAGTCGAATAAAAATGAAAACCTTTAGGTTCACAAGAAGTAATAATAGAACCTAGAGCAGCTTATAATTAGTATAGTCGAAATCATCAGTCTAGATTGAAGCAGAATTTTAAAATGACACCGGAAATTGTTGACCTACTCTTATAAAAAATCTATCTTAACAAATGTACCGAGTTGAGAATCGAAACAGCTCATTAAATCGAATAAAAATAGGATAAAACTTTTATTAAGCGTAAATTCGAAATATTTTCTTAATTAAGTATGAAGGACAAACAGGCATATATTTAGACCAACACTTAGTTCTCTTAAAGCTGTTCTTTATTAACTTTAAAGCTTAAGCATGCTTATTATTAGACAAACCTTTATTTGTCATCGTAGTATTAATTTTCTTAATGTTTATATATGAAAGTTGTTGGATTTACCTATGGGGCTTTTAAAAGCTGGCATATTTGATTTTAAGCTGTCATTTGCAGTGTAAACATGGCATTGCTTCTTTTATGAATATATTTATTCACTACATATTCATAAACCAGTAATGTTTTGACTTGTTGAAGTGGCAGATATAATACAAACAACAGTCGGCATCTCACCACAATAATGCTATTCATATAATCATTTACAATAATAATCAATGCTACTTAGCGCACATTAAGCAAATAAAGATTCTTTTTAAAGAACTCGCACATCATTTATATTCATAAATTCTAAGACCAGTTGGCCATTTGGCAAACGCTTCTGCTTTGTTCAGGCTCAGTAAGCAATGTTCAATTGCAACATGACAGACTCATCAGTGTCATTCACAGTAGCCAATTTTTTTTTTTTTTTTTTTGGCTAATAACACAACAAGACATTGAAATGTTATCATATCTACTGGGAAAAGACAATGGACATAAGGGAGCCAACCAATCATTGTTGAACGTACCCTAAATATTTGCTAATTAAACATTTCTACGTTTGTTTTTCTTTTTTTTTTTTGCTGTCTGGCAATAATAATAATAATTTTGACATCATTGCGCGTAAAAGCATAAAATTAACAAGCTTGCCTGCTGCTGGTTCGCACATACTATTTATAAATGTAAGCGACTAAAGCAGCAGCTGATTTAGCCAGCTTAGAAGCAGAAAAATAAAATAAAGCGCAGCGCAGCGCAGCTTATTGATAAATTCTCGAAAACATTGAACCCGCCGACACCCGGCTGACCAGCAACGACCTAGTGATCAATTAATATTAATAGTAAATAAACACAATATTATGATATTTGTTGATGCCGGCAACCCCTAATACCTCAAGCGCAATAAAATATTTATCATTTACTTGGCTAATTTTTATGATTTACCTTCAATTTACAAAACGATAAAGCGTCGTCGACGCCTGCGCAGACGTCGACGTCTCAGTCTCAGTCTCCGTCTCCGGCTCAGACTTGGACTTGGTAAATGAAGTTAACTGGCCTTGTCGCGCGTCAGTCTTCGCTTAACATTTGCGCGTCGCGCTTGGTAGTCGAACCCGCTACTGTCTGCCTTTCTGCCTGTCTGCTCACCTCCAACTCCAGCAGTCACACAATCTTGATCGCGTCAGTCACCGACAATCGTCAATCGACAATCGACAGTTGACAGTGTTCGGGCTGTTATATTTTTGGCGCAGCGTCCAAAGCGGCTTAAATTATCGAATCCAATTTTAAGCGTGCAGTGTTTTTATCAGCCAAAATGCCGCTATACAAATTCCAAACGGTAATTACAAAACGGCATTCAACAACACTAGACAAATTGCAAAAAAAGAAAACAATTATAAATTGTACACAACACTTATAAGCTTACCTTGTTCAGATAACAGATCTAAAGCTAATAATGAGTTACTTGTGAGATCAAAGCGATTTTTAAATTGTTTCCTATTTGTTGTTTACAACCTTGAAAGCTTAACACATAATCCATATTTCGTACATAGACTCCGTGTTATTTGTCATCAAAATTGTATGGTGATCTTCAAGTAATTTAAATTAGTTCCACATTATTTATAATTAAAATCTTATATGTGCTCCATGAAAAAATAAATAAGTTTTTCACAGCCAAATTTTTTAAATGGATTTTTGTTTTTGGAGCTTTGAGCTTAAAATAGATCTTCTGACTTAAATCAAATCAACGATTTTTTCTTGTGTGTTGGTGCTAAAAATATATACATATATAATTTAAGTCAGATCTTTATAGGCAGATTTTAAAATGCCTCTGACATTCTATTTTTATAGTTAGTCTAATTTTTAAATTCAATAATATTCATTAAAGTAATTCAAATCAAATGAATAAATTTGCAAGTATTTATTTTTTAGTATCTTCTTCAATTCTTGAATACCTAAATTTAAAAATCATTATACTTGAATTTTATTAAATTTCATCATGGAATTTAAATCAATATTAACTACGAAAATTTTCAAATTATTATTATTAGTTGAAAATATACATATCTTAAAAAACCCTTAAACTTTTAATTCTAATTGCAGCTCCTTTGTCCAGCACTGCTCATCTGCATCTGTTCCACTTTTATCTTTCGCTGCACACTGGCTGCTCCTGTGCCATATTTTGAGGATAATCTCGTCGACTATCCAAGTTCACCGAGCGAGGTCCTGCCCATTGAGCCATTGCTAATATATCCCGAGCCTCGTCAGATTTTTTACCAGGCACGCACCGCCAATGGCGATGGGGAGCGGGACATAATCTTTGTGAAGTTGCTGCAGGAAAAGTTGGATGGCTATCGTCCCAAGAACCAAAAACTTATCGAGAAGCCCAAACGCAAGGAGCTGAGCATGAAGGACATCTTCTTTGTGAAGGCGCGAACCAACGGCCAATTTAGCCACGAGCGTTTGAAGGTCTATCGACTGCCGGAGTTCTTTGCCATCAGCGTGTTCCGGAATGACGCGAAGGAAATGTGAGAGATGGATCCAGCTGGTAGCTAAAGTTGCAACCCCAATGCACACCAGATTTTAAGTTTGTATGTTATGTTTAAGTCGCTATAAATAAATACCTCAAACATTGTTTAAGTCCACTTATTTATTTTTATCTTTATATTTTTTTGTTTGGCTCTTATCAGCGAGGTGCTTTTGGCGACAATTTACATGTATACATTTCAATTATTTATAACAAAAGACAGCCGCCTGTTGTCGCTGAATTATGGGGCGTCAACGCACTCCTCCCCCCTTCCCTCAACTGCCACTGCTGCCCCGTCGCAGCATAACACCGCGTTCACGACAAGCGGCAATTAATAACTGTCAGTCAATTGGTGGCTACAACTAAAGCCAACACAAAGCTCCAGCATCACAACAAAGAAGTAATCCCTTTTGTCATTGGGCGTCACAAACCGCGGGCCAAAACATTACGTCAAAAAATGATAGAAAGCAAAAAAAAAATTGTTTAAAAAAAATAGCCAAAGCATAAAACATGAATGGAAAGCTATCTCCAAGCCGCTACGTAAATACACTCGCCAAACAAGTTAATAAATTGCTCAGATACATTATGCATAATGTGAAGCTAAAATTCAAATGCAAATCGAATAGTTTTTATTTTGTGAAGCTAAAAGACATTCGAAAATTGAGTAGTAATTTTGAAACTCAGATGGAAATCGAATAGTTTTTTGTGTTTAGCTAAAACTCAAAATTTGTGAAGCGAAAAGACAACATTGTGATTATACTCAACCAAGGTATTTTTTATCACACACCTAATTTTCCAACAGATTGATTAATTAGTTTTTAGTTGTATAAAAAAGGTTTTCAAACAGTAACAACATTTTTAAGCCACATTTGAGCATTTGATAAAGTAAACTAATGATGATAAGTAAGATAAATCAACATAAATCGTAGCTTGTAGTATCTTGGTTAAGATACATTTAAAACCTATAAAGGTATAGATACAACAACTTTATTTAAAAATAGACGGATCCACGGTAAGCACTCCAAACTTAATTAAAGTAACTTTCAAACTTTTTGAAATACTTGTCAAAACGGATACACAAACGTTGCTGGCCAACCACGAGCTGGTAGATAACGTCTTTTACAAATACACTAACACAGTTAAAGTATTTCATAATAGCTTCGGCAAGTGTTGACTGATTACTTGCAAATTATATATACTATGTGCATACAATATATCCTTCAAAGCATTATAGTTGATGCAGTCAGGAAAATAAAGTTTTCCTTAATGCGTTACAAATTCAGTTAGTTGCCCAAAAGACTCAATTGAAATAGAATTTCAAACTTGTTCGAAACGTAAACTCTCAATCCAAACTTTCGCCAAACTTTTTTTTTGGGATTCAAGACACGTCTCCCACTGAACAATGCAGCACACGCACTTGCCCCACTTGCGAGATGGACTAAGAAGATGAATTGCTTTGAGTAAAAGACGGTCGAACATAACAATTGAGTTGTCACAATTATGAAAATTTTAATTAATCGCTAGTGGGGAGAACAGTCAGCTCAAAAAATTATACTTAGGATAGATGATAAAAGTTAGTGCACGCTTAGGTGACCATCAGGCGCGGTGCAATGTTCATGGACATGAGCTCCTGGAAGAGCAGCTTGGCCGCATACGGCAGACGCACCTGCGAAATTTGCGTCTTGTTCTTGCAGCCCTTGCACTCGAACGTGTTGTTTCGCAGATTCGCAATGGCAATCAGGCCGCAGAAGTTGCAAATGTGCACGCGATACGGATCGGATACCTCAAACAGACGTTCGCGCAGAAATTGTGCGGCGCCGTGAGAGATTTGACAATCGCGCTCCATCTCACCGAAGCGCAAGCCGCCGTCACGTGCTCTGCCCTCCATGGGCTGGCGCACAAGAATCTGTACGGGACCGCGGGCACGCGAGTGGATTTTGTCGTCAACCATGTGCTTGAGACGCTGATAATAGGTAGGACCCAGGAACACCTTTTCAAACATAAACAAAACAGATTAATCTGGGTGCTTAAAGCAAGTATTTTCGTTTGACTAACCTGAGCATTGATTTTGCGACCGGTGTGACCATTGTACATGACCTCATTGCCACGCAGATGATAGCCGTACTCCTGCAGGAAAGTGGAGATCTTCTGGACATTCACAGCATCGTTGAAGGGCGTAGCGTCGCCAATTTCACCCTTATTGGAACCCAATTTGCCCTGTAGGCATTCGATCAAGTGACCAATTGTCATACGCGATGGAATAGCATGCGGATTAATGATGATATCGGGCGCCAGGCCTTCGCACGTGAACGCCATATCCTCCTGGCGATACTGAATGCCACACGTGCCCTTTTGACCGTGACGCGAGGCAAACTTATCGCCAATCTGTGGTATGCGCACGGAGCGCACTCGAATTTTGCAGAACTTGTAGCCCTCGCTGTTCAGCGTCAACATCACCTGGTCCACAATGCCCGTTTCGGAGTTGCGCAAAAATGTAGACGCATCTCGCTTAGCGAATCGCTTCGTATTACTGTCCAGCTCGTCATCGTTCTCGGGCAGGGTAATTGTCTTGCCAATGACGACATCATCACCAGATACACGTATGCCCGGCGCAATGATGCCATCGTCGTCCAGTTTGTCGTAGTGAGCATTTCTCATGCCTTGGCAGGTGCCGCGATGTGGTTTTTCAAAGTTCTCCTCCTGATCGCCTACACGCTTATTCTCCGAATCCTTATACGACCGGTAGAACACCGAACGGAAGAAACCACGCTCCACAGCCGACGCATTGAGAATAACGGAATCCTCCTGATTGTAGCCAGTATAGCATAAAATTGCCACAATTGAATTAATGCCGGCGGGCAGCTCTCGAAAACGCAAATACTCCATTGAACGTGTGGTAACCAGCGGCTTCATTGGATAGTACAACACGTGAGCAAGCGTGTCCATTCGCACATGGAAATTGGTTATATAGACACCCATAGCTTGCTTGCCTGGGAGATAGAATATAAGGCAGATTAGTTGACTGAATTTTTGAACGGCAACCAAACTTACCCATAGCGCTTTGATAGGTATTACGTGGACTCTGATTGTGATCGGGAAAGGGTATGATGGAAGCGCAGACGCCTAATATCATGGCCGGATGAATCTCACAGTGGGTGTACGTGGTACAGTATGCATAGTCCTTGTCCTGCTTGAGATCGTACGGTGACATGGCAATCATGACTGTCTCCTCCTCGAGGGTGTCGATATATTCAACGACACCAGACGCAACCAGCACCTGCCAGCTGTAGTTGTTGTAGTCGCGCTCCTTCAACATTTCCACATGAGTCTTCTTTAGCAGCAGCGTACCATTCTCCACGATGAGCAGAGGTCGACAGATGCGGCCCGCATCCGTATAGATTCGTATCTCGCGGTCGCGAATATCGCGAATCATTGAGACCTCCGAGACAATGATGTCCATCTGGCGACGCAGCTTGCGCAGCGTGGCCATCAGCTGCTCGGGATCCCGATGTATGCCCACCCAACAGCCATTCACAAAGATTTTCGTTGCATCTGCAATAGCCGAGGGTGCAATTTCCTCCAGATTCTCCATGGACCACTCCTCCAAGAACTCCAGAATTGGCGAAGGCTGCGAACCCACCGAGATATAGGCCATAAGAGCCAGATTCTTCACCAGGCCAACAGCAGCGCCCTCCGGTGTCTCAGCCGGGCACAACATGCCCCAGAGTGTGTTGTGCAGCTGACGGGGCTTGGCAAGCTTGCCATCACGTCCGATCGGCGAGTTGACGCGACGCAAATGGGACAAGGTGGAGGCAAATGTTAGCCGATTCAACACTTGCGAGACTCCGGCGCGCGCCTGATGCGCCTTCTTCTGATCTCCCCAATTGCCGGTGGCCAACGAGTAGCGCAGTCCGTCAGTTATAATATTTGTCTTGATGGCCAGCTCCAGATTGAAATCCTTGCCGCGATCAATAAACTTCTGCGTGTACATGCGCACCTCTTTCATCAGGTTCTTGAAGAGGCCGCGGAACAGGAAGGCCAACAGTGGACCAGCCAAATCCAGTCGCTTGTTGCCATAATGATCACGATCGTCGAGCTCGCGACGACCGAGCGATGCGAGCAGCAATCGATGCACCATATACCCCAGGAAATATGCCTTCTTCGTCTCACAGAAATCGGAGACGCCCACATGTGGTAACATTTCCTTTTGAAGAATTTCCTTGGCATACTTGATACGCTTATCCTTGGTGACACCGGGCCTTGCGCCGCGTGCACCAATGAAATTGAGGGCGACATTCTGCTCCTGCACAACGAACGCCTCGTCGAGTGAGGGTTTCACCATCTCCATCATTTCCGGATCGTCAAAATCGTAGATGATGTGCTCTAGGATATCGCGATCGGCCACAAAACCCAACGCTCGAAACACAATCATAATGGGTATCTCCTGCTTGATGTACGGCAAAATTGCTATGATGCGCTGTCCAATTGCTGACTTTTTAATGTTCTGCGAGCCACGCGCCATCATGTTCACCCAGAGTGTCGAGGTGGGACGTGAGCTGTGCTCCAGGCAGGAGCGTATTTCAGTTTTGAACGCATACTTGCCATCCTTCATGCTGAACACGTAAACGGTATTCGTTGCCATTTTCTCCTGGGCAATGAGTACTTTTTCGGAACCGTTGATGATGAAATAGCCACCGGGATCGAGTGGACACTCGTTCAGCTCAGTCAAATCACGATCTGTTAGCTGGGATAGCAGGCAATATGTCGATCTCAACATAATCGGAATTTTTCCAATAAACGTTTTCTGATGCTGCGTCTCAACGGGATCCAGTCCTTCCACATTCTTTGTCTTTGTGATATCCACATAGAGTGGAGCCGAGTAGGTCAGATTACGCAAACGGGCTTCATTCGGCATCATGGGACTGGGCGAACCATCCTTCTCCCAATGTGTCGGCTTAGACAGGTAGATCTGTTCGAATTTAAGCGAGAAACGTGGTGGCGTCTCTACCTCGCCGGATGTGTGCTGCGCTTCCGCCTGCAACTCAATAGCCGGCGAATCCTCCACAATCCGCTGCACGGACATCTGTATGAACTCATCGAAGCTGTCCAGCTGCTGACGCACCAAACCCTTCTCATCGAAGTACGCGTTGATTACAATCCAGCAGGCCTCCTGCCACAGCTCGTGCGAGATTTCCTCCACATTCTCCTCCTCGAAATTCTCTGCAAGTACACTTATTATTCACAACTGTTCGGTTATAATGCTTAGCGCTCCAGTCGCCATGTTCGTTTTTTCTCTTCTTTTGGCAGGCGGCGTGCGCTGCTATTTTTTGTTCGATTTTTTCTTACCTTCTTCATTTTCGTACATAATATTAACCAAATGGTTTTGGTACACTTTGTGCACGCACAAAAGGAATAAATTCAATGAGTTTACACTCTTTTTAAAAGTTTAACAAATAAATGAAATCGCGAACAAAAAAATGTTTTGCAAACAGTGCAAACAGCGGCGATTTTATTGGTTGCGAATAGTGATGTGAATTAAACTTATCGATACTTTTCAGTGTTAAAGAACTTTCAATTTATTTTATACCGATAGCACAACAAACAGCACGCGATGTGTGCTCCTCATATAGAAGAAGACAGTGGAATGTTGGAGAAAGAACGCAATATTTTTATTTAATTAATAAATAAGTATATAATAATTAGTATATATATTTAATGATGCTTATTAAGCCATATAACTTTAAATGGTAAAAACTATTAATCAACTCGCGGTCCAAACCCCACAATCACTAAGCATACATGTTTCGTCTACAATACCCAACTGAACAGCCAAAATTAGAGCGCTGTATGCATGAATTAACTTTACATTAGTTTCGGAGCAATCCAAAGAATATCGAGAACAATTTCTGGGTCGCCTTGCTCGCATTACAATTTAAATTTTGAGAAGTTTGTTCCACAGTGCATCGATATCACGTGTACATCACTAGCAGCTTTTAGCAGCTGTTTCTCACTTCGCATGTTTTTCGGTTTTATTGTTATTTAACGCTGGGTTGCACATGAGTTTCTTTTCGAAAGGTGGCCGGTTCTTGATTGCCGGCATTCTGCCGGGCATTGACCGCAGCGCCGACGATGTTGTCGACAAGGAAAGCAAAACCTACAAATCTTTCCTAGCCGAAAGAAGACCCGAAGAAACCGGCGGTGAGCGACTAAAGCAAATGTTCACAGTGGAGTAAGTTGCTCATCAAACGCAAACGAAATCAGCAAAACTAACAATGTGTTCCATATGATTTACTAGTGAATTTGGCAGCATATCCTCAGAGCTGAACTCCATATACCAAGCGGGCTTCCTCGGCTTCTTGGTCGGCGCCATCTATGGAGGTGTTACACAATCGCGAATTAGCTACATGAATTTCATGGAGAGCAATCAGGCAACGGCCTTTAAATCACACTTTGATGCCAAGGTGCGTTTTGGGATATTCCTTATAGACACCGTATCTATATTATTTCGCCTTGCAGAAAAAACTTCAGGATCAGTTTACGGTGAATTTCGCAAAGGGCGGCTTCAAATGGGGCTGGCGTGTGGGTCTGTTTACCACCTCCTACTTGTAAGTGTGCATTCCTTATAGTGTCTCCAATGCCCAGTTGCTAACTCTGCTTCCCTTCTGCCTGCAGTGGCATCATCACCTGCATATCCGTTTACCGGGACAAGTCGTCCATTTGCGAGTACCTCGCAGCTGGTTCGCTGACTGGCGCCGTTTACAAATTCAATTTGGGTCTGCGTGGGATGGCGGCAGGTGGCATCATTGGTGGATTTATGGGCGGGGTTGCTGGTGTGGCGTCGCTGCTGCTGATGAAGGCGTCGGGCACCTCGATGGAGGAGGTGCGCTATTGGCAGTACAAATGGCGACTGCAGCGAGATGATAACATTCAGCAGGCATTCAAGAATCAGGCACAGAAGGATGTCCCCGAATTGTTTACGGCGCACGACAGTCGCGTTGGCGATAAGGCTGTCACCTTGGACTCGGTCAAGTGAATCGCTATCCAAATGTTTATTTAGATCGTGTTTTTTTATTTATATTTAAATAATAAATTGCAATAATGTCCTTTTAAAATATGTTGTAGAGACAAATACAATTAAGGAAGCCCAAGTTGGTGGCCACTGCTATGCTTTGATTCAGTTGAATGCCTAGTGCAACTAAGGATACAGGATAAGGATATGACTCAGATATACATGTGAAAATATATAAACATTGAAAGTAGAACACAAATAACTCAAATGCGAATAAATTAAATGCCTTTGCTAGGAAACCAGGAAAGGTGAAAGTCGGAGAAATGTGAATCTCGTTGGGTTTCTTCTTAGACTTCGTCTTCGTGGGAGGGACGCGTGAGGCGCTTGGCGCCCCGGTTCGGTGGTCCTTTCGGCTTGGCAAAGGCTGGCCGATGCAATATCTTCTTGGGATGCAGTTCGTCTTGTAAGTACTCCTCTGTGAGCTCATCTCCCGCATCGATTTCCAGCTTCTTGTCTATATTGATGCCTAGTTCCGCGAGCTGTTCAATGAACGGCGCCTTGCAGCTGGAGTACATCATGCGTTCGCGCACCGAGCACGAGTAGCCCGGCATGGAGTATATGAAGACAAAGGACTCCAGATAGTCGCCCTCGTGCGTATGCTTGAAAATATACAAATGATATCGTGCATGATCCTCGGGCACCTGCCGCCGCAAATCCTGTAACTCAACATTGCCAGCAAAGGAGACATGGATGCGCTCTTCCTCCAGGCTAATGCGGAACTGCAAATAACCAACGCTGCCCAGCACCATATCCTGCACAGCAGCTATCGTGGCATCTGTCAGTGGACACGAGATACCGCCCAGTGCCTGGTGACGCGTCTCTGTGGAGATGTCGGTGCACACAACCGTCTCCTTTAGTTCCTCCTCGCGGGTGGTGAGCGGTGCAGGTGCAGCAAATTCTCTCTTATGCTTCTTATAGCCTTCTAGCGTGGATTCCTCCAGAGTTGTGGCATGCAGCTCCTCAGCAATGTACGCCGATCCGAATTCGGTCTTCAATGTTGCCTTTGTCGAGGCGTAAACCATTTTCTGCCGTATGCTAGCCGTATCCGGTATCCAGCTGATTAGCAGCCAGCCATAACCCAAGGGCATCTTTGCATCCAGACGATACAGCAAATAGCAGGGAATACTTGCCTCCAGCATAGGCGACAGCAGCTTATCATAATCCCGTTCCCAGTCCTTCTTCACATCAGCTGTGGCGCTGCAGCTGAGCTGCTCTGCTCGGCGGCAACAAAAAAAAAACAAAACAAACAACAGTAAACGAAAGCAACGGAAGTTGTGGCTATATGTGTGTATGTACAGTCGAACTTGCATATATTGAAGAGTGATAAAGATATAAAAATAACTTTATTATAATAACTCAGTTATGCTATTTTTGCAAGAGCAGTAATCAAAGAAAATCGAAACACTTGAAATCAATTCGGAATAAAGCGAAATATTTTGCAGTGCACTGTTGCGAAGTTCGACTGTATTTAAAAACGCATGCGTGCGAATGTGTGTGTCTATTCCACTCACCATTTTCAATGGACACTTTTATCACTCGTATTTTACCATTCTTGGCCTTGCCAAACACTTTCGCTAGCTGCTCGTTGGCTGGCAAATAATAAATATTTGATTTAATCTCTTTATATCTTAGAATTATGCAGCTCACGCTCACCTTTGATGCCTGTTTGGTGCGACATTGTAAACTGAAAGCTGGTGCTTTATTCTAAATTCTAATCGGAGAAAAAAAAACTATTACTCACAAAAAAATGAAGCGGTGATGCCAGTACTTTCTATTTTGAGATGGCAGCACTGCTGCTTTGTTTACATTTTGCAAGTAAACTATTTGCTGTCTGGCAGCACTCTAATTTATAATGTGACCATACAATGCACAAGCTCATAGCGTGTTTTACAGCACTGTGACTTGCTCTGCGTTCTTTTCACGTCTGTAAAATGTAAAGCAAAAATAGCACTTAATTGCATTTAAAGCGACACGAATCGACCAAAAAAGAAAGAAAAGAAACCAACGTATTTTTTTTAGTGCAATTGTGTAGTAAATCAAGTGAGTGAAAGCTGGCGTGCAAATCGCATACGCGCTGCTACGGTCCAATTACTAATGAGCACTATCTCTGCCGCTGTCGACGTCAGCGTTTGTCCCCGCCCTGCTGCAAATGTTTACTTCCGCTTTTTGTTGTAGTTTTTGCTGCTATGTTGCTTATGATGTGTACAGAGTGTGAAAAGTGTTGAATTAAAATTTGATTTGTATGCATTCGTTGCAGCATCCATACCCATGTTAACCGAAGCCCCCATGGCCAGTGACAACATAATGGACGAACTAGCATCATTGATACGCACCGAAATCCCCGATGGCCGCCAGAGTCTGCGTGACAGTTACACGAATTTGGAGCGTGTCGCCGACTACTGCGAAGACACCTACTATCGTGCCGAAAACAAGAAGGCCGCCCTCGAGGCAACCAAGAACTACACAACCCAATCCCTGGCCAGTGTCGCGTATCAGATCAACACCTTGGCCTACAGCTATATGCAACTGTTGGATTTGCAGGCTCAGCAGCTCAGCGAGATGGAGTCCCAAATGAATCACATTGCTCAGACGGTCCACATACACAAGGAGAAAGTGGCCAGGCGGTAAGTTAATCAGTATCTTGGCAACATTGCTTGAACGGATTGATGAATGCTTTTCGAAGATTAGGAATTTTAATGATTCTATGTAGTTCAAATCTACAGCGAAATTGGCGTGCTGACAGCGAACAAGGTGAGCTCGCGTCAGTTCAAGATTGTGGCGCCCATCAATCCGGAGAAGCCCATCAAGTATGTGCGCAAGCCCATCGACTATTCTATACTGGACGAGATTGGGCATGGCATCAACTCGTCGGCACAGCATGTTGTGCGACAGAAGCATCGTGGCTCGAGTCATGGATCTGTGCAATCGCTGGTGCCGTCCTCGGTGGGCCCTCCGCCCACCACAAAGCCACCAACGCCGCCGCAAATGTCGCGTGCGGGCAACACGGGCACCTTGGGCAAATCGGTGAGCAATACGGGCACGCTTGGCAAGAGTTCGCGAGAGTATCGCACACCGCCGGTGGTTAATCCACCCCAGGTGCCGTCACACTATGCGCCCAACTATCCCATTGGGCATCCTAAGCGTATGTCGACGGCATCGTCCACCACCACCAACACCACAGGCGGCGGTGCAGCGGGCAATGAGCGCGCCGCCGGCTACAGTGCGCTTCCTATGCCCCCCAGCCAGCAAATTGCGACGCATGTGAACCTGCCGTCGGCGGGCATGATGCAATCGCTGCCGCCACCGCCGCCAACGACTTACGATGACAGAAACAGCATGCCGCGTAAGTTAAGCGTTTTCCATTCGATGGAGCCTGGCAACAACAAATAACGTATCAATTTTTGCTCAACTTTAGCAGCGCCTCCTTCGCCGCTGACCGTCTCTCAGCATGAGATGACCGAACAGAGCCACATTGGAATGCACACGCTAGGCCGCAACATCAATAGGTAAGCAGAATTGAACTAACCGTCTCCTCGTTATGTGCTTGTATTTAACTATATCTATATATCGTACTTTTAATCTGCTTGCGCACAGGAATCCGAATAGGTAATTTGCATGTTTTTACTGTCATTCTTTGGTGACCTGTTTTAACTCTTTCGTTTTTTTTTTCGTTTGCATAGAAATCATTTCAGCTTGAACTTTGCACGTCCCGGTTCGCAATCGCCACCATTGCCGCCACCGCCGCCGCCGGAGGATGAGCATCAGGACTTTGGACGTCCACGTACTTCAACTGGCCCTCAATTGGCGCCCATTGTGCCAGAGGATCAGAACTTGCCCGGCTGGGTGCCCAAGAACTATATTGAAAAGGGTAATGAGCAGAGAATACTATATACAAATTTAATTTTTAACCAACAATTTACAAAATCATATCTTGGTTTGATTTTTTTTTTATAAATTCAATTGTCACAGCCTTGTTAAAAGTTATCAAAGATTGATAAACTAAAACTTTATGTTTGACCACTTGATAAATACAACATTTAAAGTTGAAAACACGATTTTGGTTATGATTGGACATCTTTACCAACACATTTAAACCTGGAAACGTTAGTCGCGCTCAAAATGCATATTAAAATAGTCCAAATCAAATGATCATAACTTTCCAGATTCATAATTTTGTATAATGTAATAAGAATTTGAACAACCAGGACTTTTTGAAAATCAATTGTGATTTTGACTCGACTTTCAATTTTGTCACGATGAAATTATTATTCTATTATACAAATTATATATATATATTAATATTATTATTAAACATATAATATATTAACACATTTTTCTACATGCATATCTTTTTAGTGGTCGCAATTTATGATTACTATGCTGACAAGGATGATGAGCTCAGTTTCCAGGAGAGCTCCGTTTTGTATGTGCTGAAAAAGAACGACGATGGCTGGTGGGAGGGTGTTATGGATGGTGTAACCGGCCTGTTCCCTGGCAATTATGTGGAGCCATGTGTCTAAGCACTGCCAATGGAATAAACAACAACAACAAAAACAACAACAATAATATTCATTATGACAAAGACGATAACGATTTGCGCATAGAAGTTAACGATAATTATACAACTACAGCCACAGTGCACGCTCGTAAAAGTATTCCACTAGGATAAACCGAATGGCAACAAGCTGCATCTACACACACATACATATGTAGCTTAATATGTACAACACACACACAAGCACACACACATGCACACACACTTACACACAGAAACAGTCCTATGAGTAAACAGACACTCCAGCAACAATTGTCAAAGCATTTATATGATCTACGTAACGTAAACTATAAACTAATGAAATAACTTAAATAGCCGAAAATAGCCCAAAGTAATGAAAAATACAAGAGAAATTAAAATACACATTAATATAACCTATTTAGTATATATACTGATATAGACGAATTCGGCCCCCAAGTCAGTTATGAAGTGTTTAAATATTTGCTAGTGTTTATAACAATTTTGTAAGACGCTTTCTGTTTTGTGTTTACATTGCGCTTGGGTTTTGACCGAACGACCCACTTTGCCACACCACCCCACCACACACACACAAACACACACACACCCAACCCCCGCGCAGTGTCGTAGGTTATACGAATTTCAGTTAGCCGTTAGCTCTTAAGTATTGGCCAGTTGGTATTGCGTTTAATAGTTTTTTGTAATACTTTATTCACACACTTACAAATAATTATATGCAGAGATATTATTTGCAATTATGCATACTAAAGATTTAGTTAACATGAAATTTCCACAATGAAATCAAATTACATTTATAAAATATACAGCCACATGCATTATATGGTAAAATAGCTAATAAAAATTTCGAAATTTCAAAGGCCTTGTAATTATTGTTTTAGACCATGCCAATTTGGCACTGCCCGCCTAGCAACTGGATTTGACCTTTACGTGCCGGATGCCTACATACGCCAAGCTAATCATTTTATTAAAATCCGTACTCTCAAAGGTTTTTGGAAGATATGCAAATGCGAGTCCTTGGCGTGCAACCAATGCACCCAACTGAACACTGTGGATGAGTGACGCATGCTTTGATGTTGACTGCCCCCAATAAAATATTTACAAATGCCAACACTCTCAACGAACTAACGCCCAAATCTATCAATCAATCAACAATTGATTTACGAATGCATTTACAATTTCCAATTTCAATGTCGAGCTCGGGAAAATTTAATCCTAAAAGGAAATTAATGCTTTCATGTTGATACGTGGCGGCAGCTTTTATTTGCAACATTTATTATCAAAGCCATTCGTTTCGATGGTGGTGGAGTGTGGCATTGTGGCGTCGCCGGAGATTGACGTTGCGGAAATGTTTCTACTTTCCTTTTAAACTGCCAGTTGCTTGCTGCTAACTGGGCCCAAATGTGTCGCAGCTAAAACTCAAACACAAAGTGATTTGCATAAAACTGTAATTGGTGGTTGAACTACGTAGTTGAAGCAACATAACTAGGAATCGATGCATATGTATGTACCTAAAAGATACAACTTTTTCAAAATACTTAAAAAGTAGAAGCGATCTTAAGAATGACTGGATTTTCCGTACGGAATCGATTTTCCGATGAGTTTCTTAAGTAAATGCGAACAGCAGGCGTTAGGACGCAACCACCAAAAAGTGGAGCATAATAGTTTTCCACCCATTTTTCGATCGTGGGTGTGCATTTATTAAAGGTAAAATATCATACAATTAATTATAACTTAAATTAATAACTCATATATTTATAACTTAAATCTTAATAAATATAATGTGGAAAAGAGTTTGAAATTCAATTGAATAATTATTTATAATTCTGGCATTTTAGGTTTAACCGCTTATAGACTTAGATCGAATATTGGTAACATAAAATTGAGTAATATTATAGTAAAGAAATAGATAATAAATGATTAGAATGAGATTAAATAACATTAAAATGTAATAGAATTTCTTACGCTTAATTTTCCAGATAGCAATGTTGAAGAAAGTCATTAAGTTGCATACTTAGTAGATCCACAAGTAATTTACATACTTAAGTAAGCCCAGGACCTTAATTTGTATTTACTGTTTATTGATATTTTAGCTGTATTGTATATGGGTATGTGTGTTGCACACCATCAAATACTCAACTTTGTGAACACCATCCCAGACCAGCTCCGAACTGGCCAACGTCAAAGGAATGTATGCAAAATGGCGCATTAGCATTTCAACAATTCCAAAAAACAAGTGGAGTGAAAAAAACAAACACAGGTAAACACGGCATTCACGAGAATAAATACCCTCACAAACTGGGGTTAAACTGTTTAAAAAACCGTTAACTTGTTCCTCTGACCTATGTAAAATATACTCTGCTGTTTCTCAAGTGAGAACCAGATTAGTCAGGATTGGGAGATTTACATTGCAGATACTATTAAGTTTTAAACTAATATAAATAAAGTCCAGCATTCATTTGGGATAGTGAAATTATTCATTATTCTTATAGCAACTTTAGACTAGATAATTATTGTTGGGAGCGTATTCGATCTGATCTATTGTGCTGCTTCTGAGCCTCAGTGAATGCAAGATTCTTTGTCGGATTAAGGGTTATTATCTTTTTCCAGCTAGGGCTATTGAGTCTGTTATGATGTGCAGCTGAAGACATCGACATATGTTGCCAGCAATGTGATGGGCATATTCCAAACTCCATTAAGGGACTTTATGGCCTACAAATATACAAACAGAGTGCAATGGCTTTATCGATCAGATAGTTATGCTGGTCAAGTATGTCTACATATACGTATACCTCATGGTATTGAAGACATTCTCTTCAAACTACACAACAAAATTAGAATGCCCTGCCCAAGTGTATAACAACAACTGAGAAATTGATTGAGCTATGCGGCCAACAAAACGAAACACAATAAGAACAGTAACAACAACAACAGTAACAACAACAACAACAACAGCAACAACAACAACAATAGCCGGCAGACTACAACGCCGCCCCCAAAAAACAACACCCAACATTTGGAGTTTACTGTACAGGGCACACTATGCCTATAATTTGGATTCGTTTCGTTTCGTTTTGACCAGCACAGAGTCCAAATGGGGCCGGTCGCCTTTTAGTTTAGTTCAGTTTTGTCAGTCCACGCGAACGGTTCGCCAACTTCGCGAGTCCTACTCAAAAAAAAAAAAAATATATATATATATATATATATATAAAATACCCCTCGGAAAGTGTGCATTTCGTTGGACTCAAGTTTTTCGGATAGTTTCGTGAACAAATAACATTTGTAAGTGCGGCATTTTGCAGACGTGCTGCGAAACTTTTGTTATCGAGTGGCGAAAAGTTCTTACTGTTCCTTGCAACATTATAATCGATGATAAGTTTGGATAAGCTCGGAGGGGACTATTGTTATGAGTAGCTCTGTGAGCTGATGGCTTAGCTATTTGCGCATATAATTGACCTACTTGAAGGCGGTTGCCTGAGCCGCTTATCGCGGTCATCTGCAGCCGCATTGGATATACTTTTCAGCTTAACTGTGAAAATATAACATTATTTCATGTCAAGATTGGGGCCAGTTGTTGAAATGTGCGAAAAATATGGAAAGTTTTGTCGTACTGCAAACAATGCAGTGAATGTGGCCCACTTTTAGACGGGCCAAGTTCTTGAGATTGCGGCACGCACACCTCTTATGTATACCTTTCCTCGATGTCCGGAGTTTTTAATTGTGCCTGGCAGTAATTGACCAAACTTGAAGGTTGCAAAATCTGATGAAAGTCCACACTTCGAGTTGTTGTTGTTGGAAAACCTTGTTTAATGAGCATTCTTACAATTTCCCTGTCACATTTGATGTATGCTATAAATAGCCAAAGGACGCACAAACAACTTAGTCCTGGTAATTAACTGTTGGCCACAAATGCTGGCCATCAATCACATAGTCAACGTAAGCACATAATTATAGAGAATGATTTG
This sequence comes from Drosophila kambysellisi, assembly GCA_035042185.1. Classification (NCBI taxonomy): domain Eukaryota; kingdom Metazoa; phylum Arthropoda; class Insecta; order Diptera; family Drosophilidae; genus Drosophila; species Drosophila kambysellisi. Next base: position 135,504 of record JAWNLS010000555.1, on the reverse strand, counting down.
GCTAATTTGTATAAGACTGAATGTAAAGCTGATGTCATATTTCTACATCTTTCAAGTGTATAAATATAACAAGAATTCACAAATCTGAACTACACTTTTATTGCAAAGCTTTTAGCCAAAATGTATGCTATGAAAATTAGAATATTTATTTTTATTTCTGGTCTATATTTGTATAGCAAATTACTCAAGGGAAAAACAAAATATTATTGGTCTATATTTATTTAGCAATTTATACAAGTTCAACAAAAATAGAAATGAAAGTGAATGCGATTTTTGGTATGGTATTTTGGAGGCTAAATCTAAAGCTAAAGCTAAAGCTAGCCATTTTTCAATTATAGACTAATAGATTTGTGTTTATGATTTAAAAAGCATAAATTCGACTTTTAAACCAACGTCTGTGAGTTAATATTAAAAATTTTAAACTCCTTACGTCTTGGTCAAGCAGAATTGAAACAAAGTCAATGTACTGCGAGCTAAAGTAATTAACTAAGGGTTGTTATATTAAAATTAAATATAATACATACGTACATATATACAATTACTTAGGTCGTTAAAAGTTAATTTATATAAATGCTTAATTGTACATAAAATACATATATGACAAATCTTCTGGAGCGTTCGATTTTTGAATACTTTGATAATAATTCAACCGATCCACTTGGCTTGGATAAAACGTACCACGAAAGATAAATAATTATATACAAAATCAGTTTATTGCAAAGATCTCCGTAACTAATGCCAAGTTAAGAGCAAATCAAAGCTAAGAGTTTACAAATTTTTGCTTATTTACTTATTGCTACCAAGAAATAAAAGCCACACTGTTAAATAAGCGTTGTTGTTCACAAATATATACAACTGCTTACATATTTCTTACCAGGAGAATTCCCCAGCTAATCACTGATTTTCCCCAACAAATGTTAGCAGTTGTTAACACAGACATTTTGTCAACACGTGGAGCAAAATCGGCCTGGCCACATACATATAAATACATATGTACATAGTAATGGAAATAAAAAATATTCATGAAAAAACTCATATGGGGCAAACGTCCTTATTTACTTTTATATGTATGTATGTAAATGTTACCGCCTAATGATTTCCACAACAGAGGCACGCTCTGACCACGTCTGCCTCATCGCTTAGAGCGGGTTGGAGTTGTGGCTATCTGTAGAAATAATCTAGGCCTTATTTGTAGAAAACTCTGCTGACCGGAATGAAATCAAAATAGGGGATTCTAAAATATGGAAGCATTAACAACAAGCATGCACAGGAGCAAGAACAATAACTACTACAACAAATGCAAACAATAATGTCAAAGACCAGGACCCACTGACAAACCCCCACACACACAGATATATATATATATATATATATGTATATATATATATATAGTTATTCAGTTGGACAGCAGCGAATTGCTGTCCATTGCTGGCCCAGGTTGTCGTGTCTACGGGCAATTTACGCGAATTTAATAAATGTCAATAGTAGCACAATATAAAAGAAAAACAGGGAAAGCATAGAATGCAAAACTGGCCGGAAAACATGATTAGAAAAATTATTGTGTCATTTTATAGGCTAAGTTTGAGTGTCGCGATGCAAATCGATTTTAATAGCAAGCTATGTGAAAGTGCTGGGGCCATCGAGGAGCACCTGGTGAGTCCTTCTATTGACACTGAAGGGCTGCAATTTGTTATGCGTGTAATTTGTACTTGCTTACACATGTGCCCCAGCCCACATTTAAGGGGCAAATTGTTGTTTATTTGAAATTTAAGTGTCGCATGAAATATTTATATTCTGTAGGCTTGAAGCAATTAAATTATTTACGTGCTTTCGCGCCCAACAAATTAAGTATGTGTCCAGAAGGGCATTTGTTGCACATATAAATTGGAAAAAGGGGCGAACCGCTGCCTAACTGTGGCTAGCTGGACACGTGTGTGTTTTTTGTGGCAAGTAGATTCAGTTTGTTTGGTTAGCGATTTCAACTTTGTTGATATAGATTAAAATTCAATTTGACTTGGCCAACTCAATGCTGCACCTAATTTAAGTTAAATATAATCGTCTCGTAGATCTGGCATTGGGAAATTACTCTGCTCAATTAATATAATTATCAATATTGCTTATTGATTAATCAGAAGCGTTTTGTTTTTGACCTTTAATAAAACAGGACTAATTATGTGAATTTAAGCTTAGAAATTTAGAAAATACAGAAAAAATAGTTATTCATGAAGAGATGTAAATTCCCGGTTTTAGTTAAATAGGACTTTGTAAGAATGACTTGGTTTAGGTTGAGAGTTCTATAGTTGGGAAAATTTGGAAAAATTATTTACTCATTCACTTAACTTTGAAAAGGTTTTAATTAAAGGTGTGAATAAGTAATACTTTGTCTAAGTGAGTTTCGACTTACGAAAATTAGGAAAATAGAGTTAAGCATTAAAAGGTGTTGATTAAAGGTGTTAATAAGTGGGTCCTTGCTGAATGACTTGGCAGTTAGCTTCGTCTTGTGGCAGGTGCTTGACTCTTTGAGCAGCCATCGAACTCTTGAAAAGTTAACCTTCATTGATTTGCATACGGAGACATGCAGTACAGTGGAAGGAGGGTGTTCAAGTTCACGGCTTGGTTTACGGCGCACGCCAACTCGTAAACAAAGCCCGCAGGACTTTCAACTGCCAAAAGTTGAACAACAGCAGAAACAACCACATCGATTAGGCCAAGTCATGAACATGACAGGAAAAACCTTGACGCCAAAGTTTACAATCCATTAAGACTAGTTCTCGGTTTGAAGTTAGAAAGTTGGGGGTGGATTTACCCAGTTAATGACAGTTTTACGATTGTTGACAACAAATTGACACCATTTGTAATCGTTTGTTGTTGTGGTCACCTTGTGGTCAGGTTATCAATACATCTGGGGCACGTGGCACTGCATCGAAGGACAAATCATTTGAATAAAGATGGCGGCGAGTGCTGGTGCTAGTAGCTGGTCGGGCAGCAGCGGAGGCAGCACATCCTCGCAAGGACGCCAATTGGCAACGGCACAGCCCGCCCAGGAGGAACGATTAGTGGTGAGTGACAAAACCACGCTGGGCATCCAGCGCAATTCCAGTTCAAGGAATTTTCCATTTTTTGCAGGTGGCGGTGCGTGTGCGTCCTAGCCTGGATTCCACGGAGCGCTGCATTGAAGTCATCTCTGGCGGCTCCCTGCTGTATGATGATGGCGGGAAGAGTCGGCCACGGAAATACTCCTACGATCATGTCTTCAAGGAGAACGACACACAGGAACAGGTGTACAAAACCACCACGTCGCCACTGGTCAGAGATGTCCTCAACGGTTACAATGCGGCCGTGTTTGCATATGGAGCAACGGGTTCCGGTAAAACGCACACTATGCTTGGTCCTGTGCCGCGCAAGAAACCCTCGACAGCCGGCGGCAGCGAACCGGATGTCAACAGTCAGGACATCGGTTTAATGGTGCGGGCCATCGAGGACATCTTTGGTTACATTGAGGCCGCTGCACCGGAGAGTGCCTCCAAAATATCCATATCGTATTTGGAAATTTACAATGAGCTCATAAGGGATCTTCTGAATCCGGGCGGACCATTGGAACTGCGAGAGGATAATCGAGGACAGCGCATCACCGTTGCCGGACTCTCGGAGATTACCACATCCAGTCGTAAGGAGGTCGTGGGCCTGCTCATCAAGGGCAACAAGGCGCGCACAATGGAGCCTACGGCAGCCAATCAGACATCCTCGCGGAGCCATGCTCTGCTCAGCATCACGGTGCAGACACGAACGCCGATGGGCACCAAACAGGGTCGGCTATTTCTCACCGATCTGGCTGGTTCGGAGCGTGCCAAGAAGACGAAGAATCGGGGCAAGCGATTGCAGGAGGGCGCCCACATCAATCGCAGTCTGTTGGCGCTGGGCAACTGCATAAATGCTTTGTCGGGTGGTGCACGATATGTGAACTATCGCGACTCCAAGCTGACCCGTCTGCTCAAGGAGGCGCTCAGTGGACGCTGCAAGACGGTCATGATTGCCCACGTTGCGCCCGAGAGCAAGCATAGGGACGAGACCAAGAACACGCTCGTTTATGCGGATCGAGCCAATAGCATCACCACAAAACTCCAGAGCTCTGTGTACATCGATGAGTTCAAAAACTTTCCCACCAAACACTACCAGAGTCTGGTCTCGGAGCTGCGCGACGAGGTCACCCGCCTGCGCACCAAGATGCTAACGGAACGTCCACGCAGTGGAGCTGCTGCAGCCGCTGCGGCTGCTTCCACGGCTCAGGCAGCGACAGCTCAACAGCCGCCATCCAGCGGGGAGCCAAATGAGCAGAGGAAATCAGAGCTTCGTTATTTGCGCGAACAAATCGTGCTCACCTTCAAGCAGCAGATGAAGCTGCGAAGGAAACTCCTCGAGGCGGAGAGTCATCTGTTGGGCCTCGAACTGGATGCCGAGCGACAGCACATGATCATATCTCACTGGCAGGGACGCATTGGCAAGCTGTACGATGCTCCTGGCGATGATGGTGGGTATTTTAAAATAGGAAGATTGACTATCTGTCAATGTCTTGAATTATTTATTTAATTACCTTTTACCTGAATCAGACATCGAATCGGAGGGCTCTGTGGCCTTAAAGAATGCTTGGGGCGAACTGGCGGCTATTGAGAAGGAGACGCGACGCTACAAGGAAGTGCGGGAGCACACAGAGCACGAGCTGGAGCAGTGTCGCCAGAAGGGTGTCAAGTTAGAGGATGTAAGTTAAACAGAGTTCAAGTTTCAGCATAGTAAGTTGTTACTAAGATTCAATCCATGTACAGGAGCTTCCCGAGCGCATTACCAGCGATGAGGAGCGCGAGTTGCTCGCCCTGCTATGCCGTGTGCACGAACTGGAGGCGGACAAAGTGTCATTGCAGGCGGAACGGTTGGCGCGTCAGGCGGAGCTGCGGCGTCGCGATCTGCAGCTGTTACGGGCCGAGCGGCAGCGGCGGTTGTGCGAGGACATCATTAGCTCCCAGCGGCGACTTATCGAGGAGGGCAACGTTGACCTGCCGGATGAGTTGCGGGAACTCTACGGTCTCTATCAGCAGGAGATTCATGCCGGCGTTGTCACACCTAGCACGGGCAACTATGAGAAGAAGCTGCCGCCCATCTACACAGCTGGGTAACCAAGCCTATCTATATTTCACGACGACCCTATCTAAATTTAAACCAACATCGCACCATTTTATTGTAGTTCCGATTCACCCGGTTCGAGCTCCAGCTCGGAATGGTCTCCCGCCTCACCATTGCCGCCCATAGAGATTGCCGTGTCGGACGGACCAGATCGCTTGATGGGTCCCCCAGTGAATCCGCGTCTGCCCCGTCTGTCCACCTCTGTGAATCTGGCCAACATGCGGCGTCCCTCGATGCGTCTGGGCAAACAGACGCATTCTTAGAGTCGGCAGCGCCAACTCTGCTCGAGTTGCTCAGGTATAGTTGTAAAGGCTTAGGTTAGGATTAGACGGGCTGCAAAATTTAACTAAATGCTCAATATGCCTAATTCATTAATTATGTTTATAATGTATGTGTTAACTTCGAGTACATATCTTAAATAAATAACTAATCGAATCGAACTGCATAATTCAATTGTTGTACTTATTTATATTTGTACTGATGCTTCATGAGGATTTCAGATGCGCACCTGTATTTTGGGTAGGTTTTTTAATTTTAAACATGTTTTTCAGAAAAGAAAATTCGGAAATGGATGTCACACTTAACAAAATTGGTTTTTGAATTTATGGCAGCATTGCCAGATCTATTTCTTAAGCAATCTGGCAGCCCGATACGCGGTTAATTATTTCAAAATGAACACAGAAGTTATTTATTTATTAAGTTTCCGTGAAAAGCCAATTTAGTTGGTATTTCTATTATTTAGTTTTTGTTTAATATTTTGTGTTCGAATGGTACATATTCTAGTCTATGAACAGTTTTGCAAGTATCAATTTGTATATCAAATAATTATCAGACTACTAAGTGCATAAGACTTTCTCAATATTAGACCACAATTGATAACTCAATTTATTTTGTGGTGTTTTCCCTACTATTAATGCATTGGTAACTGGTAACTATGTTTAGATTGTGAACTAATGAAGAGTATATAATAATTGGTGCGACGCTGATGTAATTTATCGCTTGATAAAAGTAAAACTCGTTTCATAATGAGCCAGCCCTTTTAGGCACTTGAGGGCTACGATAGGCTTACTGCGAACATTTCCTACGCAACGTCGCTAAGGTCACTGCCGGCACAGAATTTAGTTTCTAGTTTCTTGTTTTTTGTTTTTTGTTTTTTTGTGGAATTAGGTCAGAAACAACAAACATAAACAAAGCGAGAGAGCGTTCGACAGAGAGTACGAGAGAGAGAGGGGGATTGTGTCTGAGTGGTGTGCACCCCGGGAGAGAGAACTATGTAGAGAGCGAGAGAGAGAGAGCATGCTGAGCGTGAGAGCATGCGTTGCTAGGAAATACAATTATCTGTCCGCTCGCACAAAAGTTGATGGTTTGATTTTCGTTATTAGATACACAGCTGTGCTCCCAGTGCGTGGTTGATTTTCCTTGTAGCTCTGAAAATGCATTTGGCTTCTGTAATTCAGTGAAACAACAAGCAGGTTGCTGTCGAATAAGAAAATATAAAACATCAGAGGAATATAAAAATAAATTCAATAAACAAACCTATTAAAACAAACTGTGTATATCACAACTATTACAAATATTACAGAAGTGGAGGTGGAAGCAACTGCGCAATTTCCACATCGAAATCCGTTGAAAGTGATACGTGAAATTGATTACTCAATTGTAGAATGTCAAAAGTATAATTGTCTGCATGGGAAATAATTTAAGTGCTAGTGGAATTCTAAGGATTAACCTAGGCCGAATTGCTTTCTTTGATAGAACCATCGATTGCCAGGTAAGAGAAAAGGCTTTATGCATTGCAGACTCTAATGGGATGAGCATCTATCTGTACGGGTATCTGTGTGCCTCTAACTCCACGTATGCATTTGTATATTTGTACGCATGTGTATATGTAACATAACATGGAACTATGACTCCTAAACAATCTATGCCCGGCGTAGGTGAGAGTGCAATGGGCCAGCTAAGGAGCGTTCCCCGGGCAACCAGTTCACCTGTTCTGCGGGGAGTTTGTTTGTTACCGAAGTTTAACCCTTGTGTCCGTCATGGACATTAAAGAAACCTTTGTCTTCTGCATAGCCCGGAGTACACCTATTTTGAATGCACCTGGTATTGAAAGGGTAGTATTTGAAAATTCTCTTATGATAAACTGAATTTCAAAAAACATAAAGCCTCTGCTTACGCAATTATTTGAATATTTTCGTTACATACAGAAATTATAGCTAATAAACAATCGTTAACATTTTTATTTGATTTTGTAAACTAAACATTTTAGTAACAAGAAAGAGTCATTACCTTGGGTATGCCAAAAATAACATACTATTGTAAAAAACTCAAGATAATTCACTGACTTTTAGTTCAGATATTTAAACAAATTATATTTGTTTGTTTTCTGTTGCACGCCTAGCTGTAAAATGTGAACTAACATTCAACATTTGTGGGGATTTGTTGTATTAGATAGATTGATGTGTATTTAGAGACCAATAATGTCGAGTCTCAAATCTATTGATATTATTTTTATGTATAGAGGAACAACACAATTTTTGTTATTATTTTACTGCATTCCACCTGCAACTGTTTGCTGTTTATTTATTATTGTGTGAAGAGTGAATCACTCTCGAGGGCTACTTGAGCTCAGCTCGAAATGATATACTTCTCAACATCGTCATGTATTTGTTACATGTGTGTCCACGCCCATCTCTCAACTATATAATATAGTGGTCCGATCCGGTCGGGCTTGATGTTCGTTGTTACCCCAGCAACAAGAAACATACATATATACAAGTTTCAACAAGACAACTTTAAAAATGGAGGAGGGCAAGTTAATCATGACTGCAAAAAATGAGGACGGACACAGAAAAAATTATAATACTCTCCACTAGGATGTAAGAACATCAAAGTAAAGAATGGAATGTCAATCACAAAAAAAACTGAAGAAAAAAAGTTATGTTCAGGCATCTGAATTGATTGAGTGCTATGCGCCTAATTTCCATGTTTTTTAGCAAGTGCTTTTTACTTTTGAGTTACTAAAATTGTTAAAAAAAAACCCTTAAGCTGGTCCTTAGTGTATTTATTCATATTAAAAATAATACGCCAATCATTTGTTATTAGAGTGCACTCAAAAAGAGGCAATAAGAAAAGAAATCGATTGTTTGCGAATCGATAACACATCTTTCTCAATAATCGTTAGCAACCTAAGGATTATCCGATCAGATATAATAGTTTTTGCGAGAAACTTCAATGAGTGTTGAAGCTTAAACTATTCTGAATTCATAATATAATGAATATATAATGAAAATGTATCAATTCTTGCAGGCGAATAAAGTGGAGCCCGAGATGGCTGCGGCACTGGCAGCCAGCAAGTCCGCTGAGACGTGTGATGAAGATGGAGAGACTACAATGATGCACATTGAACAGTTACCCAATGATCTATGGATAGAGATTATGTCATATTTAACGTACTTGGATCTGCAGCAGCTGCGACTGGTCTCTTGGCGTTGTCGTGAATTAGTTAATCGGCGTTACTTCGCGACACGGGGCAGGGTGATCGTGACAAAGGAGAATCTGAAGGATATGAAACAGCATGTGGAGAGCCATGCATCGTATATCAACTTTGAGGACGTCGAGTTGCGCAACTTGTCGCAGAGTTCGGAATTGGAGCAGTTTCTGCGGCTGGTGGGCGAGGAGGTCAAATGCTTGCTGGTGCGTCACTCGCCCGTCTTCCGGAGCATCCATGGCAAACTGCCCAATTTGAAAATGCTAAAAATAGCCACGACTAGCTTTCTGGATGATGACAACATGAGCGTCGATGGCATCAATATGAAGCAGTTCCATGAACTGGATGGCTTCGAATGCGACGGTGTCAGTTTAGACTCAAATCTGAAGCTACTGATGCTATTGCAGCTGCGTCGCGTGGAGAACAAGGTTCGATTGCGTCACCTGCTATTTGAGTATCGGCGAAACAATGAGATGGTCCTGCTGCAGGTGCTCTACGACCATGCACACACTCTGGAAAGCGTCGATATCTTCTTTAGCTGCTCGCCGGGCATTGAAACGGAAAACTGGAGTCTCACTTTTGAGCGGATGCACAGGTTGCGCACCCTAAAGCTCTCTGGCAACTGTCATCAAATGCTGCTTGAAGTGATTCTGGACGCAATACCAAAGACGACTCAACTCAAACATCTTGATCTCACCGGCATGCTATCGCTGTCAAATGAACTGTTGATCCGGGTGGCTCGGAAATGGCGTAAAACGCTCAGTTACGTAGATCTCATGTTCTGTGTCCAGCTGGATGTGCGCTGTGTGAAGGCATTACGCAAGATGAGCGGTTGCCTGGAGTCGCTGACTATGTCCTATTGTCGTGCGATGACTGGCAGAGGGTTGGTGGAGGGGCTGGCCACAAAAATGAACTACACACTGCAGGAGTTGTTTTTGGAGGATGTCTGCTTCATTGATGAGAATTCCATGTGCGCTCTGCTGGAGCGATTACCGAATTTGAGGAAGCTCAGCTTGGATAACTGCCAAAAGGCAACTACCGATCGCACTCTGGCCACAATATTCCAACACCAGAAGCTGCTGCGTGTGCTCAGGATTGATTACTGCATCAAGATCACGGATAGTGGCTTCATCGGCTTTGGCAAGCATCCCTATTCCATCAGTCGCTTGCGAGGATTGCGCGAACTAAATGTCCGAGGATGTCGCAATCTTACCCACCACCTGCTTAAGCGGGCTCTGCGTCTGCCCGAGCTGCTTAGCCTGACACTGGACTACTGTAATCGCTTGGATTCGAAAGGCATCGCTGCACTCACCATGAACTGTCCCTCGTTGGAGATGCTGTCCGTGGCCAGCTGCTCATTGCTGGATGATTTGGCTGTTCAGTTTGCTGTGCGCAATCTGAGTCGCCTGCGCAGTCTCAATATTAGCAACTGTTCGTTTCTCACGTTGCAATCGTTCCATTATATTGCCAGATATGCGGATAATCTGAGGGAGCTGGTGGCATGTAGCATTGATGGGCTGGATAATGATGCTGCTCAGAGTATTCTGGATCTGCACCTGCCAAAATTGAAGAAGGTGATGCTATAGCAGGAGAGGCTTGTTCACTGACTGGATGAGAACAATCCTCACGCCGGTTGGGGAACCGATGATGAGGATGATGCCGAGATCACTGATATTGATGTATAAACTGGATCCGTGCAATATAATTAAATTATCTCAATGTTCCATATTTAAATATTCCATGGTAAAATATTTTTTAAGCAGTCTCATTAAACATTTTGTTTTGTATGCTGGGCATTTCTGTTTACAAATTATATTTAAGTTATAGCTGTTAAAATATGAGACAAAATATGATCTGAAATAATTGAATTATCCGAAAACTTATTTATGATTTTTGTAGGTTTACATTTAAGATTCCAATTCTGCTTATATAATTCTTAAGGTTCTTAAGTCAGCAGTAATGAATGCCAAAAAGTCGTAATACTAACATACCTCTGAAACTAAACATTTCAATAAACTTTTAACGAACCCATTAAATCTTTTATATAAAATACCAGACGATTATTTTTCTAATTTATGTTGTGTGATAAAAAAGAGTCGTAGTTAAATGTTTTTTGTTTATAAAATATTCAGTAAATACTAGACCTGTCACAAAAACTTAAAAAAAAATATCAAATACATCTAAGATTTCAGTTTTATGTGATGAAACAAAATATTTGTTTGCAAAATGTTTATGCGCAAATTTTAAAACATAAACTTAACGTAGACTTAACAAATAAATGAGCTTGAAAAAGACTTTAATTGTGAGTTGAAAACACTATTCTGTGTTATAAATACAATTATTGAATGTCATAAATTGTCACAAATATTACAAATATTTATATACTTATCCAATATGTAAAAGTTTACCCGCCCACTGTAGACAGAGCATAAATATATATGTGTTTAGAGTCTACGAATTTACTCAGCAAGTATTGAAAATTTCAAATACACAATTTATAGTGAATTTCGATTACAATCTTGTGGTGTATTTAAAATAAACGATCAAATCAAGAAAAGCCTAATTCTCGGCAACTAAACTATTGCGTGATCTAAGTTTGAACAGAAATTAAAGAAAAATTTAATTGGATTAAGAAAAGAAATGAGAGAAATGTTATTAAATATGAAACTGATCATATTATATCTATTATAAAATTCAATGTAATGTTTTAGTAGTGTTGTTATAACAACAGCATAATTAATGCCATATATAGCTATATTGATATTCTGTATAAGTTAATGAGATTAATATATATTATATTAGCTTATTGGTTTTTGCCTTTATACATCTATATACATCTATTTTAACTATTGGTAAATGTCTATAGAATAACGAAGGTAATGGTTCCAGGCATAAGTTCTTGGAAAGGCTGGTTGAATAGTGTCCAGTGTTTAAATGAGATATTTATCGACTTAAGTTTACCAGGCTTATACAGAGCTATTTAGAGAATATTTATATATGTATATTAATATTGTACACCTTACATAACATGTGTTTCTGAATGTATTTGAATTATTAATATAAAGATTTTAAGTTGTCCTGACTCTTACGAATGGTTTTAGCAACTACAATAAAATTGATGTTGCCCATTAAATATGTGTATTTAATTTAATTACTTTTAGGTTAAGGAATACTGTGTTCTCATCAAACAAAACACTAGAAAATAAAAGTGAAGATAAACATTAAAAATGCAGCTAACTTATAGAACGTTATTTTATGTTTGATAAAAGTAGAATAGGTTTCAAAGACCAAAAATAAAAGAAGATATGCGATAAAAATGTTTAAAATTTTAAAGATTTCCTATTTTTGAAAGTATTTGATATTTGGTATTTTATAAATGTTTTTGTTTGAAGGAAAAATATTGTAAAAATAATAATCACATAAAAATGCGACGATGTGAGAAATACAAAACCTTTTTTACGAGCTCCATTGCATTTTAATAGATACTTTGTCGTTGCTACTCAAAGCACTTAAATTACAGTTTGCCAAGCAGCAGTTATTGAAGTTGAAGCGAACAGAAAAGCACCGTTGCACTTGCTAAGAGCTTTCAAGCATCGTTCAAGCACTTCTCAAAGCTTTCTACATCAAACACACACACACACACACACAGACGGGGCAGCACACGTGTGACTCGTGACAGCTATGCACTGCTTCTTTATTTGTATTAGTAAATGTAACTGTATTAGTTGTAGTTTATCCATGTGTATTCTGTGTGCCACTATTTCAAAAGCAGCGCACGCACTTGTAGGGTGGGGATGGGTAAGCGGTGGGGGGCAGTGGGATGAGTGTTTTTTCGGTTAGTTAAACTAAATAATATAAATGAATGAGTATAAATACATATATGTATATATATATATGTATATAAATATAAATAATAAATGTCACAGGACTAGAGAAAAAAGCTCTTCACTGCTCTGCTCTGCTCTGCTCTGCTCTGTTCTGCTACTGACAAAACGCATAGAGCAAAACTTTTTATGACAGACGACGTCGTGGGGATTTTCGTCATTGGTCTTCTTGTTTTTGTTGGCTTGCGACTATAAGAAATGGTGCCCAAAAGCACAAACAATGCCAAGCACACTTAGCAGTATGCACATGGTAGCCGGGTCTGGGTCCGGAGCAGGGGCAGGCGCAGAGACAGAGGCAGTGACAGTAACAGAGACACTGACTGAGGCAGCGACGCGACAGCGCTGCTCAGTGTAGATAGATACAAATCTGAATGGGAAATGTTGCCGCTGCTTATCAGATAAGTTTAGAACGCGCTGGCGTGCGGTTCGGATTCGGATACGGTTTCGGCATCGGAATCGGGCAGCACTCGATGCATTTAAAATTAGTGACAAATTGATGCGGTTGGTCAGTTTATAATCAAGTGAACGCAGTTGCCCAAGCGTCCAATTGCCTCGCAACTTGTGGACTGGGTGGGCGTTTTGGCACCGGTTCCAGATTCGATTGCGATTTCGTTAACAATTTATACACATATATTGTATATTGTATATTGTTTATTTGTTGTTTTGCGTCCGTTGCGTGCGAGCCAAGAAACGAGTTGAGTTTAGAAGTCTCCAGTTGCTTTTGGGTCGTGACATTGAATTATAATAATTAGCATAGAGGTAGATATAGCTAGTATAAACGCCGAGGCAGGGGGAAACATTGCTTGAATTCCGAAATAAACAAAAGCGCATTAGTTAAAGGAAAATTTCAGCGCAAAAAAAAAAAACAAAAACTAAAATATGTCAATGGTATCGGCACCGCCTGTCACCAACGCGAGTGCTTCCACAATTAACCAATTGCTTGGAGCTCAACGTGATTCGTTGGCCATTGTCATCCCGGTCACTGTGGTCTACGGCCTGATCTTTTTCACCGGCGTCGTGGGCAACATCAGCACCTGCATTGTGATCAAGAAGAATCGCTCAATGCACACGGCCACCAACTACTATCTGTTCTCGCTGGCCATATCGGATTTTATGCTGCTGCTATCGGGTGTGCCGCCAGAGATGTACTTCATCTGGTCCAAGTATCCGTATGTCTTTGGCGAACACTTCTGCATTGGACGCGGCCTTCTGGCCGAGACGTCGGCAAATGCGACTGTGTTGACCATAACGGCATTCACCGTAGAACGCTACATGGCCATTTGTCATCCATTCTTGGGCCAGGCAATGAGCAAATTGAGCCGCGCCATCCGCATTATAATCCTCATCTGGGTGCTGGCCGTGCTCACGGCCATACCGCAGGCAGCTCAATTTGGCATCGATAGCTACGCGGGTGTCGACAAATGTGTCGTGGTCCGCGTGATCGTGCAGCACTCCTTCCAGCTCTCGACGTTCATCTTTTTTTTTGCGCCCATGTCAATCATTCTGGTTCTGTATCTGTGCATCGGCATCCATCTGTACCGCTCGACCATAATTGGTGGAGTCGGATCACCAGCTCCCATGGCCAATAGACGTCAATCACAGCCAATAAAGTCGGCGCAGAGCGACACGATACTCTATCGCTATGCCGGCATCGGCTCGGTTGCGACCAACAATGCGGGGCCCCAGTTGAGCTCGGTGCGTGGACGCCTCAATCATTATGGCACGCGTCGTGTGCTGCGAATGCTGGGTGAGTTTCATTTAGAATCGGGTATGGCTATCAAAACTGTGTGTGAGAATCAGTTACTCCGCATTCCTGAAAAATTCCAACAATCCCAATAAATCCCAAGAATACAGTTGTTTCCAATTGAGCTTGTGAATGTAAGCTTATCACTAAAGAATTTGATCTATAAAATAAATTAAAAATGTAGAGTAATGTTATATTTGTGATTGAAAAATAAATTAATATTTTTCAGTTATTAATATCTTAAAATAAATACAATTTAATATTTGTGGAACATGGTCTGGGGGCCAACGAAAGCCGCGGCAAAACAATGTTGCCGGAATTCATAAAGTAAACAAGTAAGATGCTGTAGTCGAGTTGGCTCGACTACGATATACCCTTAACCCAGTTGTTAAATATATTTTAGTTTTATTGGCAAATTTCCCTTTAAAATGATTTGCACTCAAATGTTCAGTTCTGCAAGTGTATTTCTTACAAAGTATTTTTGCTCACAAGCATATACATATGTACATTTATACAGACATACATACGTACACGATACACACAAATATATTGACACTAGCGTCGATTATCATGCCATCTCTTTCTCACATATGCGCTCACCTATTTATATGCATACAGAAAATGCTTGCGGCTGCTGATAGAAATGAGATCAATATGAGAATACATTTTCGACTATAACTTTGGTGTTTCTTGTCCGATCTTAATGCAATTGATCAATAACATGTACATGCATATTATGTACAAATTAGAAGCCTCTGCCTCTTAAATTGTGGAATTTATTGCTATCGGAAATCGAAATGTATCGTTAATTAAGAAACTGAGGCAGTTATCGATAAAATAAAGCAAACTTGATCTGCGCCTGGTACACGAGAACTTATATTCCAAATTTGAAGTTGCTAGCTCTTATAGTCTCTGAGATCTGCGTGTTCATACAGACGGACGGACGGACAGACGGACAGGGCTATATCGACTCGGCTGTTGATCCTGATCAAGAATATATATACTTTATGGGGTCGGAGATGCTTCCTTCTGCCTGTTACATACATTTGCACAAAACCATTATACCCTTTGTACCCATTTTTAATGGGTTAAGGGTATAAAAAGCACCAAATCCGAAGTCATCATCAAAACAAAATATTCGAGATGGGAGGCATCCTCACATTGAAATTGGATAATTAGTATTGCGTCCATCCGTCGTTACCACAGCCGAAAATGTTGCCACAGGCTGTGTGGCATATTTCTCATTTCTAACCATATGTGTGTGTGCCAGCAAGGGGTGTTATGAAGTTGTGCCTGTGAATGAGGCACACACTTAATCAGTCATTCACTGGCCAATTTATTACATTGTCTGCCTGTCATTTTGGCTTGCTTGACTTTTATGAAGCGGGCGCGCATTTTATTATGCCCCAAAAAAGCATACAAGCTATTCTGTGTCATTAGTTGCAAATGAATATAAATAAATACATATGTGGAAGTACATGTACAAATTGTTTAGCTTATCTGTCTCATTCCACAGTGGCCGTCGTCATCTGTTTCTTTCTGTGCTGGGCACCATTCCACGCGCAGCGTCTGATTGCCATTTATGCGCCAGCCACTGGCGCCCAGTTGAATGAGCAACATGAGTTCCTATACACCGTGATGACCTACATCTCCGGCGTGCTCTACTATCTATCCACCTGCATCAATCCACTGCTCTACAACCTGATGAGCAACAAGTTCCGCGAGGCCTTCAAAGTGAGCTAATGTTCTTAACCCATTTGATTTAGATTCTGCATTACGACATTTATCCATTGCAGGCCGTGCTGCTGGGCAAGAAGTACTCGAAGGGATCGCTGAACTCGCGACATCAGTTGGAGTCGCGACGCTTGCGGCGCAACACAACCCTCAACTCATCGACACAAACGCAACGCGAGTCCATCGAGTCAAAGCCGACACTAATGCAGGTTTGTAAAACAAGTCATATGACTACACTCAGAAAAAAATCATATTGAAATGTAAAAGGGCAATTTATATTATTAATTTGTAAGAAAGTGTATTCGTTTTATTCCCTGTACCCATTAAAAAGGGAAAAGGGGTATTAAGAAGTTGGTAACTGGCAAATGGAATCAAATCGGCACTCAAAATATATGTACATATATTCTTGATCAACCTGTTCGTTTTGTTTGCCTGGATGAGCAAATCCATCTTAGAGAATATAAAAGCTAAAGATTTGAAATTTTGAATAGCACTTCAGCTTCTTTCTTCTGCTCTGCTTTTACAATTACTTATCACATTTACAAATTATTTTATTTTAGATAGCTTCATTTATTTCGATATTCGGGGTGAATTTTTTTCTGAGTGTAATTACAATGTGGTACAAACTTGCCTATATGTATTTCCTATTATCATTCCTCTCTTTCTCATTATATAGACGGCTCTGAATGAACGATTGCTGCAGTCAAACTCACAACTAGTTTCGTAATTTGCAATAAACAATGCGCTAATTGTTGCTATTTCGTAGTATTCTTTCCATCGATATTTATCTTTTGTCGTATTTGTGCAGTTTTCTGCTAACTAGTGTAAACTAATTTTAATGTGTAATTACTACATTCGAGTTTATGTTAATTTTGTTGTAATTAGTACCAGTTGTTATTTTATATTAGTTGCATCGAGTGCTGTCGTAATTAAAACATTAATTTTTATAGTGAAAACGAGCTTCATACACTTACTGATTTTTAAAATGTTGAGTCAATGCTATAATTCCTAATATGTGTTTTAAGTAAAAAGTGCAGTGTACTTGCATAACTAGTCCATTCTATTATCTTAAATATCTTATGGAAATATATATTGAAAATATGTATTTAGTACATTGAACAGTGTGAATTCATGAATTATTTATAATTCATAAAGAATTTATTTGATAAATATTTATATATTTAAATTATTATTTAGCTTTAATCTGCACAATGTATAGATAAACTATATCTAAATATCAGTAAACAACTTACGTGTCGGTTATTAAATGTAATTTTCCGTAATCGACCAGTTTTATTTCATAATATCCGCAGTGAGCTAAGCTATTATTGTTGACATAAATAAGTGTATTTTTGTAAACAAAATATATGAATTGATTGGCCTCAAACATTTGATTTAAGATTTAATGTAATAAAATGTGTCTACATTTATTCAATTTATTTGCTAGGGTTTCTTCAATCGACGAAGTAACTATTTTTGGCTGGCGCCGTGACTTAAGCAAAAATATTGTAATTTGGATTCATCGAAATGCGCATAAGGAAACTATTATCGATTTGTAGTGTGAACAGAGCTGCGAGTGTCGTCTGCATAAATGAATAATATGATAACGACTTACCATGCACCAGGCACCCATGCATCATGCTTCATGCACCATGCTGATAATCTCTCAAGGTCACGGTCTGCAAATACCCCAATGTCAACGCGACGTATGAGTAATGTGGTCAGTAAACAGTCGAGAATTGCATTCCATATGTAAATGCAATCAGGCAAATTGAAATGTTGATTAAAGTAAGCTTCCAAATCCCATTTAATTGTCGTCATTGCCTTTTTTGTTGGCTAGGGCCAAATTATGGTCGACCTTGACTCCTGCATTCTGACGGAACATTTGCTTACGTATTCATGTCCTAGGCCCATAAATTGTATTTATATGCGTCATTTTAATACATACGTGGAAAGTCAAAGCGCAGCATGCCGTAAACACCGTAAACACCACAAAACTTTCCAAAACAATATGCAAAAGTCAAATAAAGCAATGCTGGTAACGATAGCACTTGTCCTTTATTCTAATGTGAATCTTGTATACCCTAAAATATCAGCTTTGCAATGATCGGAGGATTATATAGATTTCCATTTAATTTATTTTTTAAAAATCTTTAAAAAATGTTAAACCTTATGTACAATGTAAATTAAATTTACACATTAAATTCCATAAAATTAAAAGGAAGTTATTGAAATTAAACAAAATAATAAAAAATAAATTAAGAACTTAATAAGTCTTATTAATACCTTATCAAATAAAATTATATATTATGTTGAAATGAGTGCTGGGACTTTAAGCCCTGTGGAAAGTGCTATATAAAAGAGATTATACGATAGGCACTTCATCAAAACTTCGAATTATATTTATCATCACTGTTAAATAATTTACATGTAAGTTTTTTTGGCTGAAAAACCAATAAATTCCCAATATTTCCTTTAAGAGTCTATGGACAAAATATCCATCTTTATTTTCATCTTCATCATGCAGCTCATAGGCTAATATTTATTGCAATGAGGATGTGCGTTACGAACTTTATATGAAAGCTGAAATACTTAGTCAGAATTGGACAAGTTATAAAAATAATCTTTCATGTACGTCACGTAAAGCCGGCAAAAACCAGCAAACCAAAAAAAAACAAGTTAAGCAAGAGAAAATGATCCCGCACCCACACACACATGCAACAGACACACCAACACACCAATACACACACAGGCACACCCACGGACACAGAGCCGCCCGCGAGAAGTGTGAAATATTTTGATTTACGAGCGAATCGGGAAACAAAAAATGAAATGCCATCAAGCAATTTGAGGCAACACTAACTGTTGCAAGTACAAAAAATAAAGACTCACTCCTAATCATTTAGACAAGAAGCCCAACGGGACACACACCCACACGCACACACACGCATATGTAAGCTCTATGCTCAGTGCGCATCAGCGACAACAGGTGGCGCTGATTATTGCAGCGTGAGAATTTTATTAAAACATTGCGACAACAACACAATAAAATCTTATATACACTAACACAAACACACACACACGCACACACACATACACACACGCACACGCACAAGCATTGTTAATAGCGGTAGATTCACTCCCATTGCATGGCCGAGTTTCAAAAGTTAGTAGAGACACTCACACACTGAAGGCTTTTTAGGGTGAACCAAAATCATCAAAAATCATCAAAGTAAGCTAGCCGATTTTCAAATCGATTTTCTTCTACCAGTTTTTCATATTTCCAGCATAACTCAGTCTGCTTCTAGATATTGAACTGAACAGCTACAAAAAAAAAAAAAAATTAAAAATTGGTTTACATTTTTCTTAGTTTTTTTTCGTACAACTTTTTGGTAAGCATTTAAACTTTATTTTATTCTTTTTTTGTTTGTCTAATTTTCTTTTTTTTCCAAATGAACAGAAGAATGTCTAGCGTCATCAAGAAAGTGCTGCCAATGCTGGATCGCATACTCATCCAGCGTGCCGAGGTGAAGATGACGACCGCTGGAGGCATTTTGCTGCCGGAGGACTCAGTGCCCAAGGAGATGCAAGGCGTTGTGGTCGCTGTTGGACCCGGTGCTCGCAATCCCGTCGGTTCCGGACATCTGCCAGTTGCCGTTAAGGAGGGAGATCGCGTGCTGTTGCCAAAGTATGGCGGCACCAAGGTGGACATGGATGACAAGCGCGAGTATGTCCTGTTCCGCGAGAGTGACATCCTCGCCAAGCTAGAATGATCAATCTGTTGCACTACGTAGATCCGAACTCCACCCGTCACTCCCTCCCCCCAACCACACACACACACACACACACACGCACACGCGCACACGCACAAGCGCGCACACAGGCTAAACCTATAAAAAATACACACACATCCATTGCGTTCAAAACTAGATGATTGATTGATTGGAAGGTTAAACACAAACAAAATACACATGACTCTATCCACCTGGTAAGCAACTGACTAACTTAACCAAGGGGAAAAGAATGATTTTACACACACACACACACACACACACACAAATAAACCACAATTAAAACTTTGTCAGAACACTACAATAAACAATTGTTCAGTTTGCGTTTTTTCTTTAAAGAGCAAAAGAAAAATTTGTGTTTATGTGAAAATTCGTTGATTGTAGAGCGTCTTTGGTCAAACTTTAACTGGAAAAGTCGATTTGTTTTTCCATGGCTTATGAATATTCACGACATTTCCGAAAGTTTAGAATGTATCGTCAATTTCTCATTTCGTATACTATATACCCAGTCGAATTATTGATTATTGATTCATATACTAAGATCGAGTAAGATACAATTACAATAAAACAAACTAATCAGTAAGCCTATTATATATGAGCATTTTAGGTTAGAGCTTTTTACCTAGTTTTAAACTTGATAAACTATATTTTCATCGTGTCTTAATTAAATGCTAAGCTGCAAGCGCAAAATGAACTTGCAACACGTGGCAATTGCAACAAGCTAAACTCCAGCGCTCATAACTTTGGCAGCCTCGAAGCGGGGAGAGCTCAACACTCTGGCAACATGCCCATGCCACTCTGTTGCCAACTCAAACAAGTCAGCCTGTTGCTGACCCCCATCTTTACGCTCATTGGCGGTGTTTGCCTCGTCGTGCGTTGGCGTTGCCCCTTTTCGTTGTCGTTGCCCCTTGTCGTTGCATCGTTAGCATCGTATCTGTGTTCGGTTCGCCCAGCCGCCTCGTGTGTTGAGCTCGCATTGGTTGCCGTTATCTTTTGGCGTTCTGGCGGTAAATGTTGCAGACCGCTGGCGCTATAAAAGCCGTCAGTCGAGCGCATTTTGGTGGCAATTCGAAAAGATACTCGCACCAGCAGAACGCCAGCTAAACCGTTTAACCAACCTGTGGCAAGTGCATTAAAAGTGAAATTGAAAGTGGGACAGAACAGAAAAAAAATAATATAAATAAAAATTCGACGTATTTTGTGAAATTTGAAATTGTGCTTAGTTGAATTAAAAAAAAAGTTTATTCAAAATGTGGTATATTAAATTAAGTTGGACTATCTTGGTGCTTGTGGTGTTGTTCACGTTTGTAACAGGTAATCATTAAGTTTCTATTATCATCATTTATTTAAATAGTTTCACAATATGTTCTCTTAAGTATGCAATATTTGAACAATTTCTCGAAATATGTTTTAATTCATTCATTAACATTCAGATCAGTGTACTCAAAAAGCTTAATACAAAACAAATGGAAAAAAATAAATTTTAAATTAGTAAAGCTTAGCATAACATTATAATGAGAAATACAAATAAATAATTAACAGTTTATCTATGTTCGACAAATATTCTTGTTTAAAATGTTATGAGCAGTTTTGAAAGCATTCAAATTGAAGTCTACATTTTATTACGCAATTTACATCAAAATTGATTGAGAACTTGTATTTTTGTTGACTAACTAATAAAGAAATAAACCACTCAATTTATATTTGATTGCATATGTTAATTATCGTAACTAGAACAAAGTCTATTCGTATCTACGGTATCTTCTTTTTTGTACTTTAAAAATTACTACAAGTTTTAATAACCAAATCGACAAACAGACCAGCCCCAAAGTATGCTATCCCATGAGTAAAATCTAAACATTACTTGTAAAAGAGAATTTTGAGCCGACAGAGCTCGTGTAGAAGGTACTTTGAACCCAGCTTTTAAATACTTAATAAGCTTAATGCCAATTGTTTGTTAATATGAAATACTTTGTTTCAAAATTTCTGCAATCCTTATCCGAATTTAATTTGCACAGTTGATTAATAATATGTCAGGGTGAAAAATAGATATATTAAATTCGTGAGACGAGGTTAGTTATCGATAACATTATATAAAGATGATCTACAGAGGGACTCAGTTTTTGATGCTTATATATTATATATATACTTAATTAAACATATTCTTCCTTCTGTCTGTTATATACTTTTGCACAACTTCGTTTTAACCACTTCGACTTTTACACTAAAACATGTTGGATGAAAATCACATGGAGAATATATGTAATTCTAATTCAAGTGACGTTAAATACATATTCAGATATTAAATCGCACTAGTCCCCCTTTTTTTGTGTTGACAATGAGTCACTGCAAACTCTTCTTAGAACTTCAGTCCATATCTGCAAATGAACTGTCGGCAGAACGTAATCCGTATCAACAGGGCCATAAAGTTGACCAACTACCTTATTAACACACATGTTGTTGTTTCAAATTGTAAGGCGCATTATCTATTTTATGCACAATTTCCCGTTTGCTCTTTGATCGGCATGTCGGTATTGTTTCTATAATTTTGCTATCATCGCTTTGCGTCGTCAACTGCGTCGGTTGTCAGCCGACGACGGCATCCAAATATCAAATGCCAGCAAACACGCCCCAACGATTTTAATTGCAGTCGTAAATTAATCCAAACTGCGTGCCAAATAACACCAACAAAAACAACAAAAAACAACAACAACAACGACAACAGCAACTCCAGGTAACACAGCAAGAAACGTGTGAACCACTCAAGCTGCAAATTGTTGCCACACTGCAGTTGTCGGTGGTTGTGGTTCTGGCTTAGTTTTGGTCTATGCAACCACCTATGACAATCCAATCAAGGCAATCCAAACTGCCTTTGAAGTGATACAGAATTGGGAAAAACTCATGTGAAATTTACAAGTTGCAACCAATTCTCGGAAATATCTAGCAGCTTAATCTAATCTAATAGTTTTCTTCTATATTTTAATCTCCCGTTTAGATATTTAAATTAATCAATCAGATAAAATAATATCACAAAATATTAATTAATTTGAATTTTTCAATAAGAAGACAAAAATGGCAAACTAGCTAATTGGTTTTCCAAAGAGCAGATTTGAAGGAGAATAGAAGTACTTCTTTGCTTTTTTCTCACTTAAAAACATATCGAAGAAATCGGAAAAATTAAATATGTTTAGTCGAATACTTCTGGGTAGTATTCCATAAAGCAGCGCACAGAAATATATACAAATATATATAAAATGACAGAATCTTTACATCTTCCATTTTCTAAATGAATTAAGATTAATTGAATTTTTAATTATTCCTTAACAAAATTCTTGTCCAATATAAGAAGCTAAATTTTTATTAAATAATTGAATATTTATAAAGTGCTTAATTGTTCTTGAATAAAATTTATTATTCAAGTAATTTGTATTAGTTAATAATAATAAATCATAATATTCTGTATTTGAATAAAATACTAATATGACATATTTACCGATTTTCTGTATGCTTAAATTATTATTTCAATTTTGTATCTAATTAAACACAAAGCATTTAAGGATTCTAGGCAGGCTGCGCAGAGGTTGTCGCTACTTAGATTTTTATAGCTGTCCACTTACTGATTTCCAGTCAAACGTATTAAATTTATTTTAAGATTGTTTATATTGGGAGTTGACATTTCAAAAAATAGACCGTTGCAACAATTTCAAATTACACCTGCGACTATTAAAAAAAACCCATTACTCGGCATTTGCAGGCCAAGAGGGTGCACAAGGACGACACTAGCTGACCAGAGAGCGTCACGAGCTGAGTCATTAAAGTGAAGGGGCACGCTAATTAGACGCTTAGTAAAAGTCCTTACTCTCACTCTTGGTCTATTTTAATGACAGCCCTTCGATGAGGCGCCATAGATCCCTTGGCATGAACTATCTCTGATGGTCTGCGCCTGTCAACAATTAATCCAGGGCTTAAGTAATTGACAAATGATTACACAGTCGGCAAATGGCGTCTGGGAGGCGCTGCCAACAGTTGATAGAGTCATGCAACGAAGTGGGCTCAATGTACAACAATTTTTGTATCAATGGGCTTACGAAAGAGGAACGACAAGTGCAGCACATCTGTGGCATGTAGCTGCTTGCTGTGTTGCCAATAGAGATTTGCTGCTCCTCTTGCGTAAATTTTCTGCTTTATGTCCCAGCTGTTCTTATGTTGACTGTTTGAAGCCTCGAGGTGTGACATGTGATCAGAGGCACAATGTCTTTTGTTGGCCACCCATTTGTCTGATTAGTTTTTGGCCACACACAATGAAATGCAGCGCCAAGGACATTCCATAATGGCCCACACCCCCAACTAGCCTCAGCTAACCTCGTGTTAACCACGCACTTCTTGCCAGCTGAGTGCGGTGCTTTCAACACATTACTCAGGTGCACGCTTATTACCTGAACGGTAATGGCTCATATCTATCATAGGTCGCGACACAATACAACCTACAACATGCAACAATTCTGTGACTTTATAGTAGCCGTGGCAACAGCACTAACAATTACATTACCGCTGCAGCATCCACATCAGCTTCTTTCCTACCTTTAACTTTTTAAGCCATTCGGTTGGTCTTCCTGAGGCCTCCCCCTGTGATGACCCGCTAATGTCTGACTGTAACTTTGTTCTATTCCTTTGCAGAGAGTTTTATATTTTGTGTTTAAGTTTGTAACCCATTAAATGATATATCCTGCAATCCCTGAAGAATTTAAGTTCATGGTCTCCATCAGGAGTAGTTGTCATAACCATGTAATCAATGCGAACAGTTTGAAACTTGTGGCAGGTTGTATAGATTTCAGAACCGGATTGTATCATAAAGCTATATAGATGCGATATTTCCCCTTCAACACTAAGCATCTATATCTGTTAGCTGCAATATAAGGTATATCTGCCAATATGAGATAAATCTCCACTATTAGGAATAGCTAAAATTTTAAATATAGCTTCAATATGAGATGATTTCTTGTATGTTGATTTATTCTAAAATTATAGTGAAATAAATTAATTCAAATAAGTAAGGGTATATAATCTTTGGTGTGCCGTTCTCTCGTGTCTCCTCATAAATTCCCATGGAGAGCTTAACTCTTCAGTGCCTGGCAGGAATAATGATGCTGATGATGATTTATCTGGTAAACATAATTTTATTTGCATTTACTTGCAGGCTCCTGCTTGGAATATGGACACTCGTGTTGGGGTGGTAAGTTGAGAGTCATTGTTTTTAATAAATATCGTTCTATTTGCTCACTTTCTGTATCTATATCTTTTGGTAAAGCTCATGGCAAACGTTCGGGCAACAGGGCAATTCCAGCTAAGCAGGTGGGTTTTTATTATTATTATAACTAATTCCCAACTCTATTGAAATAACAACGCTAAGCCGTCATAAAGTGGCACAAT
Organism: Drosophila kambysellisi; assembly: GCA_035042185.1. Lineage (NCBI taxonomy): Eukaryota > Metazoa > Arthropoda > Insecta > Diptera > Drosophilidae > Drosophila > Drosophila kambysellisi. The sequence goes on along the minus strand of JAWNLS010000555.1, from coordinate 110,256 downwards.
TACACAGGACACATTATCGAACTAATCTTATCCACAACATGTACCCCTCATAAATTCATATATTTTATTAAATAATTCCTCAGTTTGTTGATTCTTACATGTGTGTTGAAAAAATACTAATAAAGCGACATTCCCGAAATATTCACTTATATAACTTTGTCAAAACTGAATAGATTTTTAAAAGCTTTAAATTTTTTATTTAAGATTAGAACTCTTGAGAAATATTATCTACGATCTATTATATATATTAAATAGACACGATTTTCAATCGCCATTTAACACAGGGGGATTCCAAAATAAAACAACAAAAGTAGAAATATGTAGATGTAATAAATTAATAATATTTAACTTTAAGCAAGTCAGGTTCCAATACTCAAATAAGCTGATTAAACTCCCATTTTTCTATGCCTGTCCACAGTCCACACCCTTTGCCGAGAACTTAGAGGAACAACTCTTCAACAACAACAACAACAATGATGCAAATACTATTGATGACGAGAGCAATAAAATCTACAACTTGCCACTGACTGCAACCGGCTTATCAGCTCAGAGTGTGGATGCAACAGCGCCGGAACGCAATCGAGATGTGAACGATGCGAAATGGACGCAACTGTTGCGGCAGCATCGCTATCAGCTGCGGCAGATGCAGCGGCAGTTCGATGCCAGCGATGCGGCAGAGAGTTGGCGCAAGTTGCAACAGGCGATGGCAGAGGCAGAGCAGCGGCAAGCACAACAGGGGCAGCAACAGCCGCTTCCCAATGGCGACTTCTTCGAACTCCAAAAGTAAACATTGACCACTAAATGGAAACCATACACAACCACACACACACACACACACACACCACACACACACACACACACACACACACACACACACGTAAATTAAATGATGCCAGATAAGCAACAACAATTAAACGATATTTATTCCATCATCCGAGCATTCTGAACTCGTCTCTCGTTGCATGCAGTGCGCCAATTAACAATTAACAATTAACAATTAACATAATTAAAGAAATTAAAGACAAAGATTGCCGCTCGGCGAGCTGCACGCGGAAAGATACAAGATACATGCATAAATCTAATGTAAGCAAAATTAAATGAAAAAAAAAAAAATGAGAAAAACGTTTCGCTTTTTGTTCTTTTGAAGTACGTATTCTTTTTTTTTTTATTAAAAAAATCTAAATAATATTATTAATATTATTATCGTGCAATTATACATAATATAATATGATTTTTGATTTGTCTCTTAGTTTGCCCTTGAAAGCCCAATACTGCGACATTGGCTGGGTGCCGCAATATTGCCCAATTATATAAACTCACAAAGTCCAATTCGTATCTAAATTAAATTGTACTTAACCGATCGTTACTATACCCTATGAATAACATACGATTTAATGATAACAAATAAAACTTACAAGCTAATGTGCAAAAAGGCCAAATGCGACTCATTTCAAGAACTAAGCCTTGATTTTGGCGGGTATCTGGAAGCAGGCGGCGTCGCCCTGCTTATCGCCCAGTCCCCAGTGTATCTCCAGACTGACAGTCGGATAAACTGGCAGTATCTTAAAGCTATTCTTGTACGTGTACGTCTCGCCCGCCTTGAGGGGACAGCCCACCTTGTTCTCGCCGGACGCATCGTAGATGTGGGGACACGCACTGGTTCCATAGTAGCCGGGGAAGGGCAACGGCACCTCCAGAATAATACCCTGTATGTCCGAGGTGAGCTCGGCAAAGTCACGCTCCGGCCTGATCTTCATTTCGATGCTCGCCTCCGTATTTCGCTTCAGAATGCATTTGTTCTTCGGGCAATTCGATATGGTCACATCTCCTGCGGCCAACGCTCTCGCTTTGGCTAAGTGTAAAAATGTGGCAATAAGTAAGAGTTAACAGTTGTCTCCATTATCTCACACACATTTCGGGCATGACCTCACTTCGGTGGCCGTTGCAAGGCCGAGCAGCGCCGCGGCGCCAATCAAAAACAGTCCAGAATTCATCTTCATTTTGGGTAAGTTGGGGGGCGTTGGAGGTGCTGAGGTGCTGAGGTGGCTGTAAGTGATTAAACACAAGTCGTTATAAGCCAAATGTGAGTAGCTATTCGCAGCGCATGCAAATGTTGTGTTCAGCTCGCTAATTGCTTGCCAACTACTTTGGGGCCGGTCCAAAACAGTTTGGCTCACACCAAAAGTCAAATCCAAATAAACCGGTTCCCCATTTGCGATACGAGCGAAAGATCAACCTTGACTCCAAAGCAATCCATAGCTCTGTGCAATTCAGTTAACAATGAGCTGATGCTGTGTCGAAGCAGACAAGTATCTTTCAGATACTCCAAAGTAGCCGGCATCCAAAAGACTTATCGTCTTTAAAAGCTGACTTTTTTTATATCTTTGTATAGCTTCAGTAATAAACATTTTGTGCAATTACAATAATGCAATTAAACATTAACATTTTTAGTGTCTATCTTTAAATACTTAAGACACTTGAGTTTTTTAACTGCGCTTTCAAGCAAGCAATTAACTCAAACTTAGCTGGAAATTGCAATCATCTTTCAGTTTTATTTATGAAGCGGTAGTAAAAAGGAATTTATTGAAAACTTGTTTTTTAATTCTGTAAGTTTCAAAACTGAAAACGCGAAACAATCAAATATGCGAGATAAAAATCTTTTAGATACATAAAAATCTATGAGACTGAAATCTTTTATACTTTGAAAACACGAACATTTCAGATAATCAAAAATTTTGAATTGAAATTGAGCAAATTTAAAGACTTGAATGATTTTACTGCACAAACATGATAACTGTACTTGACTTGACAATGTTATTAGATATATATTTAAAGCTGTCTAAAGTGCAAAAAACGGGTCAGTCGACTATTTAGATTTTGATACCAAAGCGGTTTTCTGATTTTTAGGTGGTTTTTTTCTTCACTTCACTGTAAGTTTGATCTTGGTTAAACGTTGAAGAGAGATAGAGATACTTTAAACTCTATTTAAAATAAAAACTCGAACTTTGGCTTAAATGTATTTTTAAATTTAGTTTCGTTAGCTGTTTGAAATAAGTCCGTGCAACTAGATTTGAAGTGAATTACTTTTGTGTCACTGTGCTTATGCCAAACTTCAAGCGCGACTGATGAACGGCAACTGAGCGAATATCCCCAGTACAGAGACTATATGTATGTCTTTGTATATATAAATATATATATACATATATATATATGTGTGCATGTAAAGCTAGATCGTATCGATTGTTCGTCGGCTGACTAATCGAGCGATCTTATAGCTGACGCTAGCCGATTTCTTGAACCTGCTTGGTATGCGTGTGGCATTATACACACACACACATACACACACATATATATAGATGTGTGTGGAGAGTCTGAGTGTGTGTACGCAATTTGAGCAATTGGTCGCTTTAGAGCTGGCTGTGCCCGGCGTACAGAGATTTGCGTGCTTGGAGCTTTTGGAGTGCTCTTCAATTGGGCGCATCCGTGACGTTCTACTGACAGTTTAATTAAACTCATTGTGAGGCGATCTCTCTAGGTTTATATTTTTGTATATTTTTTATTTGTACTGTGTATCTGATAGATGCGTTAATTTGCACACATTCTCTCGTTAGTTGTGTCGAGAAAACAGTGCAAGTTGAAATCGAGCCAAGTAAGTACTTCCCTATAGCCTATTAAGGTCCGAACAAATCGGGGAAGTGCTAATCACTTGTCATGCCCAAATAGCCTGTCTGGCGATTGATACTAAAAGTTATTATTGAGCACAACACAGATAATCTCCTGACCTAAGCCAGAGCCAACTAAAAGATTGTTTAATAAAGCACATATTTACAATCCACTTAAATACATATTTACAATACAAAACAAATATTTAAATTTCTTCTACATGTTTGTATTTATTTGAATAGAGCGTTCAATTGAAACCTGTTCCACAATTTGCTTACTCCACAGTTTCATTTAAAGCTAATTTGAGTGATAAAGTCATTATCTTTTCTTACCATTTGATTATATTTAAGGGAGTCATTGTCGACCTTGAAAATTTGTATATATGTTTACTTTTATATTAATGAAATAAGATACAGACCTTTGTATAACTTGTTTGTTTTAACCCGTATCTTGAATAAGCTCAACAAGTTCTACTGAACAGAATTGGAGTGCTTGGAACCTTTAACCAAATATTATTAAAATCGTTATTTAAGCTAAAAATAACACAAAGAATTCGTTGAAAAAATTAAAATTTCATTTTATTCTCTGACAAATATATGGCTTTTGGGCTTGGGGAATGTCTGTTTATCTGACCAGCTAATAAGCTTATATTTAGGGGCGTAGTCAGGGGAAAATGTGGAAGCTGCTCTCCACATTAACAACCCTAGGAAAATCACAAAAATTTGACTTAACTTCGTATGCGTTTTCTAAAAAGCATAGTAATCCTTTAAATTATTTGATTACAATATATGAAAAAGGATTCAAATTTGACCAATTTACGAAATTAACTTATTGGACACACCAAAACACATATGCGTAAAACCCAATTGACTTGTCCCCATTTAAGTTTAAGTCAGGAAATTAGTGGGAATTTATTATATTATTAGACTAATTGAAAACTCGCTGCTGTTGAATTTTTGCTGCATTTTATAGAACAATTCGTATAAAGAAACTCATCCTAATTAAGATGCAACGCGTGGCATTTGGAATTGTATTTCAGAAAGTGAGCTGAAGCCGAAGCAAAAGCCAGGAAGTTAAATAGACTTTGGGGCGTGGCTCTGATGACGTGCACAACTAATGAGAACGCGTCGACTCAAACAGCTGATCGATCAGCTGATCAGCTGACAATTTTAACATTTGGAAAGTCAGCTGGGGCTTCTTGTCTCGATCGTGGATCACAAACAAAACCCGATTTTTTTGGAGCTACTCACTTGGCTGATGTATTTGGAGGCGACTGCTTCGATCACAGTTTGAAATGCAACTGAAAACTGAAAGCGAAAACTGCACCAGTTTTAAATGAGAGCTTGACAGACTGACTGAATGATAACTGTAGACTGGACAAGCTTCTTCTTCACTCATCAATGTTGTTGTTGTTGTTGTTGTAGCTGCTGTTGTTGATGAAAAGCGGCTGAGCCGGTTTAAACGGTACTTTTTTTTTGTCGCCGTTTTACAAGCATTACACGATAAATATAAATATTTGTATGGGTTGTTATTTGATTTTGTACCCTGCTCACATTTAATGGGGTATAACTGAATTGATAATAATAATGCAGATAATAATAATAATAATAGTTTATAATAATATTATTAAAAATGACTTTAAAGGGTAATTTATAAGAAAGCGATTTTCTCATAAAGATATATGATATATGTATATAAAATATTGGAAAAATAAGAGAAAAATGTCATATCTGATTTCATCAGACTTTATAATGAGTATCAGCCAGTCGAAAATGATCAATTGGCACTTGTTGTTTTTCTGTTCTTTATTGCTTTTGTGAATTCGCTACGCATGCGACAGAATTGCAAATTTCCGGCCTTTTGTGCAATCCACTCTCAAATCCAATAAACAAAGCCTGCTCTGCATGTGTGTGTGTGTGTGTGTGTGGCGTGTGTGTGTGTGCGGTCAACGTAAATAAAGACAGCTAAAAGAAAAAAAAAAGTATCCAGTTGACATAAATAATTAGCTAAAAGTATTTGATATAATAGAAAACATGATTTTCATGATTAGTTAAATAATAACTGCAATATTAAGCAAATTATAGGAATGGCTTAGTCAGTATTTGTATTATTGTCTGTTTGAAAATGCAGATCAAGATTTTAAGTGTGTGTTTTCTGAATTGCAACGGTAAAATAGTGGAGACTAGCAGAAGCATTTCAGAAAGTTATTCGGGTGACCTATAGGAGCACAACCAGTTACACGTCTCTAAAAACGAGTTTATTGTTAAAAATTCCTGTTTCTTCTTCTAATAAAAAATTCCATTTTAATTCAGAATATTTTTTCCGCCAATTGATTTTAAATTTGAAAGCGACAATGGGGCTTGTGGCGAAAATTGAAACTAACCTCAATGAGTTCCACAAAGCAGTGCAACAGCTAACAAGCAGTGCTTATAAGCTGCAACATAGCTCATTGCTGCGTTAACATAACTAAAATAGCGATCAAGTTAATTCTGAAATTTGTTTCAATGTGTATTATAACATTCTAAATTAATTTGTTAACTTGATTGAAAAGTAAGTTAATACTATTTTTAAATAATATTTAATCAATTGCCGCGACTGCCGACAACAACACAAATGGTTAATGATTTACATAAGCTCCGTACTGTGCTTGGCTGTTAAGCATAACATGCCCATTTAGAGTATAACAGTTGCTGTTACTAACGCTAACATTGTGCAACACTGCGAACACAGCTGCAGTAAGAAGAAGACACCTTAAGCAACAATATTGGAACGCGCACAACACACACTAAAAAAACAGAACATCGGAATAAAATATCTACACAATATTCTTCGCAGTGCAATTGTGTTAATTATGTGATCTTTTCTTTGGTGCTTCCGTCTCAATTCGCTAATAAATATCATACAACTATATACAGAAGGACCCAAGATGTGGGTAGCTAGCTGTAAACAATGCGAGCAGCAAGTGAATCAAACTGTGCGCAATTAATATTAATATTATTATTATTGTTATTATTATTGGAATGCACTGTGCTCGTTGTCGACTGTGGCGCGCACAATGAATCGCTGCGCAAGACAACAAATCCAAAAACAAACTAACAAGGCCAACAGTAACAACAACAACTGCAACAACAATAATAAGGCACAAATGCAAGAGGCAAAAACAAGAAAACGCAAAATAACGTAACAAAATACACTGTGAGCAATTCCAGTAGCGAATTGACGTCGTTGACATTGCTGCAGACCAACTGTACATCATTCTCCCTCGCACCCCCTCACATTAACTCACATAACTGTGCATAGCAAAGGAGCAAAGGAGTAGCAGCAACAAAAACAAACAGCAAGCCAGCAGAGGAACAGAGAAGACGCAACATATCAACAACAAAGGCAACAAACAGGCGAACAACCACCGAAATGTCGTCGCTCAAGGTTGCCGTCAGGGTTCGACCCTTTAACTCGCGGTAAGTTGTTCGAATTCTGATTCGAATTCGAATTAGAATCGCAGATAGTTCATACACACATTTGCGTTTGTACGCCCCTTAATTCGCCTGTTGCGCACTCCAATTAGAATGTACAATGTGAAAAATCCATTCACCAAAGCAAAACATTTTCGCTGCTGACGTTGCCAAGATTTGGCTATTTATCTTTTTTGCTTCTTTTGTTTTTGGGCAACAAATTATGAGGCAAGCTGGCAATGTACTTCGTTGGCCTAAACTTGCCCAACGGCTACTTAAAACCGCATTAAACATATTATTTTTTGTAGCCGCTCCGTTTGTGTGTGTGTATGTGTATCTTGGCAGAGTTAGTTGGCTGAAGCACAGTTCCAACGGATTTTGGCAACGAAACAGAAGAAGAAGCAGCAGATGAAGCAGATGAAACTGTAATGATGTCATTCATCTTGCTCTCTGTTCAATAAAAGACAACAAAGAAAACAGAGTATAAAGAAATCATCCATCAACAAAAAACAAAAACCAAACCTTTCCTTGTGTTAATTGTCCATGCAAATGATCTAATTATAGAGCTCTCCAGAGTAAAACAAGTAAGAACGCTGTAGTCGAGTGAGCTCGACTACCATATACCCTGAACCAAGTTTTAAATGCATTATAGGTTTATCGTTTTTGGGGGCTGGAGTGGGCGTGGCACGATCTTAGTAATATACCTTCTAAGTTTGGTAACTGTAGCTCTTGAATTGCGGGAGATACAGGCATTTATCGTTTTTTGTGGGCGGGAGTGGGCGTGGCCCAAAATATTTTGGAGTTCGATCTTAGTAATATACTTTCTAAGTTTGGTAATTGTAGCTCTTAAATTGCGGGAGATACAGGCATTTTTCGTTTTTTGTGGGCGGGAGTGGGCGTGGTCCAAAATTTTTTTTCCACATTTATGAAGGGTGTTACTAGCAATATACCTTTCAAATTTGGTGACTTAAGTTTTCAAATTGCGTGAGATATATGGGTTTATCGATTTACACCCAAGAGGTGTATCGATTTAGGTAGGTAGAGTGGGCGTGGCCATCCAATTTTTTTATCGATCTTTGGGGGAGTTACCAGTAACATAGCTGCAACATTTTGCGACTCTAGCTTGCAAATTACGGCAGATATGCGCATTTTAAATTTCTAGGGACGAAGTTCCTGGGGGCGGCGGATGTGGGCGTGGTAAACAAATTGGTATGCCAATCTTTGGAGGAGGTTACCAGCAAATTACCTTATAAGTTTGGTTACTCTATCTTTAAAATATTCGGAGATATACGGAGTTATCGATTTACAATCGGAATTGTCGATTATAGGCGCAGGTGTGGGCGTAGCACCACAAATTTGTTATCGATTCTTAAAGGCGACTACCAGTAATATACCTACCAAATTTGACGTTCCCTACTCAAAAACTGCGGAAGATATAGCCATTTGAAAATTTTAGGGGCGGGGGTGATGGGGGCGTCAGAGGTGGGCGTGGCACATGCCGATCTTTCAAGGACCTCGCCAACAACCTACCAACCAAAATTGGTGACTGTATCCATTAAATTGTGAGAGATATCTGGAATTTACTGCTATCGGAAATCTAAATGTATCGATAATTCAGAAACTGAGGCAGTTATCGATAAAATAACGCAAACTTGATCTGGGCCTGGTATACGAGATCTTATATTCCAAATTTGAAGTCTCTAGCTCTTATAGTCTCTGAGATCCGCGCGTTCATACAGACGGACGGACAGACGGACAAGGCTATATCAACTCGGCTGTTGATCCTGATCAAGAATATATATACTTTATGGGGTCGGAGATGCTTCCTTCTGCCTGTTACATACATTTGCACAAAACCATTATACCCTTTTTACCCATTTTTAATGGGTTCAGGGTATAAAAACACACAAACACACATACAGTGACGTCATGTGCGCTTCGTTAGCTATGTAACTGACAATAAACACACATATATACATATATTAATATACATATATTAATATGCATATTTGAAGTTTTGTTTAGCGTGAAAAATAAAAATTTAGCACTCATTTGCATTTGTGGCTTGCACGCTGAGCCAAAAAAATCAAAAATAAATACATACAATCTACACAATGAACGGGGAAATGTAACTAAAATTGCTAGCATTTTGAATATAATGCATACGGTTTTGGCTTTTAAAATATTTTAAAGTAAATAATTAGTTCCTATTTTTTGCCAAATATACATAAGTATTTCTCTTCACTGCGAAATTTTTGATGATAAGGCAAACTATCTAATCTGACATTTGCTTTATTTATACAACAATCATTTTTGGCAATCAATTATATTATGTTAAAAAATTGAATTTTCAAGAAACTGAAATCGTAATTATCATGTTGTAGAAACAGAAAACATAACTTTACTATCTTTTGCTGTTGAACATTGTAATTTTTCTAGATATGATAGATGTCGAAGTATGGTCAAGTAGAGTGTAAAATCAAGTTTGAATGCTTTAGTCAAAAGAGAACTTGACAACTAGATACCCTCCTAAGCTAAAGAAATGTTTTCAGCTCGTCAATTGTATCAATTAGTTGTTATTATCGGTAATCGATTTGTATCGAAATGGATTCAGTTCTCGATAAAGTGAACACGGGTATTAAGACTCGGTTGTTAATGCTGATCAGCAAAATATATACCCTTATGTGGTCAGAGATGCCTCCTTCTGCCTATGACATACACATTTGTTACGCTTTTCCCATTTCTCCATTTCTAAAGCAGATATAATAATTACAATCGTCTTTTTTTAAAGACAAATAAATCGCAAACAAGTTCAAATTTTTCCCACTGTATTCATGGAAGAGCGCTTCTCTCGCGCAATACAAAAAAAAAAAAAAAAACAACAAAATACAATTACGATTAAATACACATGCCTATGTACATATGTACTTATATAAAATTATATCCGAATTTGCGCTTGGCTTTTAGCATTTGCACACACACACACACACACACCATACACTAAGGTACACACACACACACACACGATCGCATACTTAAAAGTATTATGCATGGAATTATGAATATGTTTTGCACGCTAGTGCAAATCAAACAACTTCCATATTCATTATGATGTTTCATAGCGCTTTTTTGTTTTTTTGCATTTGTGTGAGTCAGAAATTCGGTCATAATCGACTGCAGTTCAGCATTTGGTTTTGCGTATGTGTTTGTTGGGAATTGAGGAACAAATCAGCGGGGCACAGATACAGATAAAGCGCATTGGGGAATGCGCAATAAACCGACTCAAAATGCTCCCGACAGCAAACCAAGCCAAGCAGCAGATTAAAAAATTAAACCCACTCGACAGCAATGAGAGAAGTGACAGATAGGGAGAAAGAGAGAGAGAGAGGCAAGAGCGAGACAGAGACGGAGAGCAATCCACACAGTCACAGTCACAGCCGCATGCTACAAAAGTTTGCTTGCAGCTGAAAGCTGAAAGTGGAGCGTAAGCATGCCACCAGCAACAACAACAATGTCCCATGAGCAATGAGCAATGAGCCCATATGAAAAGAGGAACGACCTAAAATTGTTGCTTTAAATGGGAACAAGACGCATGCAGATAAAAAATAAAAAAATAGAATAGTAAAACAAGAATAAAGATTAATTCACGTTATGCCGAAGAATAGATACCCTGCACAGATAAGTAAAAAATTATTGATTCAGACATGTTATATCTTATTTATAGTATAAAGTTACGTAAGTATTAAAGATCAACCGTAGATCAGATCAGATGAAAAGAAAATAATTTGTTATCCAAAACTAAAACCGACTTGTTGAAACTAAACAAACTAAAAGTGAACTTATTCCATTGATAACTAAAAGAGTTGTATATTATTATTTCATAATTAGTTACTAATTAAAAATTACTAATCGGTACAATCTCAATGACTCAATCAATGGCATAATATGAATACCCTTTAATTGTAAGGGGACTTGCTGCTTCTGTGGTGATGCGGGGCCATTGACTGAGTCGTAGTGGCAAGTCTTTGAATTGGGTGGCATTTGTTTGCCGTTGTTTGTGTTGTTGTTGTTGTTGCCATTGGCACATTCAACTGCGGTGGGTGTAGCACGAACCGACGATGTCGCCGATGTCAACCGGTTACAACAGCCACTTCTCTCTGGTCAACAGTTTTTCTTTACTCGTTGTGTTTTTAAGTTTTTCTCATTCGAAAACCGGAATCGTGTTTGTACTTTGCCGCCTGAGAAATAATGAGAATATGGCCAAAGCTAGGGCATTATTTAACAGTTCCCGCGTCATAAACCCATTTAAGATCATGCAAAGCGTCTATATTAGTAAGATTTATTATTGAGTCAAAGTCGCAAAACAATGGCAACTAAACGGATATTTAATGGGCCCACTGGGAAAACTAAACACGATGACAATTTGCTGGATTGTTATGTACATGTTCGTGTTCGTTCGCTAATGGTGCCAAGGTTATTTGCGTATTGCGAGTATTGATTGAAGTCTTCCCTTTTTGTTTTTATGTTTTTGCAGTGAAATTGATATGGACGCCCAGCTGATAATGGAAATGGAGGGCAAGAAGACGCGCCTGCTTAAGCCCCGATCCGTACGCGATGCGGGTCGCGAAACCCAGCACGATTTCACATTCGACTATTCATATTGGTCATTCGATGCGGAGGATTCACATTTTGCCACACAGGAGCAGGTGTACAGCGATCTGGGCAACGATGTCGTCGATTGCGCCTACGAAGGTGAGTTTGGTTCACATTGAGCAGATGGCTGTGGGTAGAGGGCAGAGGGCAGAGGACAAAGAGTCAAGCTGTAGTTAATAATGATGACATCACACTTTTACCGGGGTTGACTAATTGCTGCTCACAGTTGGGCCGTGACTTTGGCTGACTTTGTTGGCTGTTTGATAAAATTGTGTTGGTGCCAGTCAGACACAAATTATTTGTCACTTTGCTGAGCTTTGTTTACATTTTCTTTATGTTTTTGGTTTTTCTCTGTGGTCTTTGATGTGGATCTCGTCTGCTTAGCCCAAAATTTTCGCGGCGAACACACAAAATGCGTGTCTAAAAATAAGCATTCGTTTCGATTCGCTTCGCTTCGTTTGCCTTCAATGAACATGCAAATTTCCGGCTAACTGCCAGCACTCTTTCTAGCTTTATCAGCTACCTGGTTGATGCCCTGCTGATTGATTGTTGACATGACTCCACACGTGCCTTGCTTTGATTTTCACCAGTGCGTAATATTTTATGCGCTTTCACTCGGCAAAAACAAAAATAAAACTCAAACTATAACAAAAGTCTAATTTCTTTTATTGCAAGCGCAAAAACAAAAGCCGAAAAATAACTTTCGCCCACAAGTGCAGAAAATGCCAAGCGGAATGGAACAACAGCTGTTTGTTGTCTGCACCTAGCTGTTGTTATTGGTTGTGTTGCTGCTGTTGCTTTTGATGCTGCAGCTTGGCACGCTTTCAATATCAAATTACCCGGCCAAGATTGGCCGACTCCGAATGACAAAAGTTGCATGAACACGAGTCAACGATGTGAAAAAACATAAACAAAGCTAAAATGCATGCAAAAAGCATCTGATTGCGTTACACTGAAGTTGAAATACTCTTAACAGTTGTAAGATATGGTTTTTGACCAGCATTTTGTTAGCCTCTTGTCAATGGAAGCGTTATCAAAGTCGTAAACTTGTTATCTTTATGAACAATAAATAATCAAAGTCTGTCACTCAAAAGTGATAAGTAGTAAAGCCTTTTATCAAAACTATATCACATTATGAATGGACTGTGCATTTGTATTTGATTAGTATGATTCAGAGGGGCTTTTCAATACAGATAAGAGTATAAAAGGCTTGCCCGATACCATAAAATATTTAGAATAATCATCAAAAGATCATCTGTCAATCTGAATAATGTGAGTTGATATCAGAGATTATCAGAGCTAGAGACATCAAAATTGGAATACAAGTTCTCGTGTATCAAACGCTTGTTTCATTCTTTCGACACAATTGTTATGATGCAGTCTTCTTTAAAGTTATAGCTAGGGTATCTTTTGGTCGAGCTTGTCGAGTAATTCTAAATATTTTCGTTATTTATATACACTTATCAAAAGTTACAAAAGTCAGGACTTATTCAGAATACCCAATGTGGGCAATTTGTGTATAGCAATAACTGCAAGAGATGTCCACTTGCACAGTGGGTTGGCAGTAGGGGAGTCGAGAGTCTGACTTTGAATAGTCATTGTACGTGTGGCAGACTGGCTTAATGTAGTTGTTGATGTCTGTTTTTGTTACTTGTTGTTGTTTTTGTTGTTACTTTTGTTATGTGTGCTGTTGTTGCGCCACTTGTGCGGTCTCCGATGACGCCGTCGAAGAGGTCCAGTCAAGCAATCTCTTGGCTAAAAAGCAAACCCATCGCCAATTCAAGCTGCTGAGATGGTAGTTAAACCATGGGCCGAACATACGACTGCCCAACGGGTGGGTTCATCTGTCGCCTCCGTCTGACTGACACTTGAGCTGCAATTACAGTAAAAGTGTTTTAGCCAACTCAGGTTTCCTTTTCCATTTACATTTATGCAATGGTCTCGTCTACTGCGATTTTCACACAATTAAGTAAATAAGCCTTAAAGCTCAGGCGGCATAAAATCGATTCGATGAATACAATAAGGACTTTTATTATGTTGCTTAACATACAATTATTTCCCGTGACTTATATTATGAAATCGCACTTGGGTGTATGTGTATAATTTGTTGATTACTAGTTTGAACATGTGTCCTGCTTGGGGAGCAGGAAATAATATTAGACAGCAACAGTTTCTATTGATTGGGATGGCTTTATATATATGATTTGTGGATGGCATAATTTTTTCCTTTAATTAACAATGGAAAATTTAAGCCATTCAAGGCAATAAGTAAATTAATCTTATTAAAGTAAACAATATTTCGGAAAGTCAATATATATATAATATATAATAATTTGTATAGTATAGTTATTGAATAAAAGGAGAAGAAAACCCATTCAATGCCATCGTGCACTTCGGGAAGAATAGTATATGCAATAAAAACCTCCTGAGTCCATGAACAGGTGTGGGCCGAGGCGAGGAATCAAACAAAAATCCCACGCAGAACGAACCAACGCATCCGAGATGGAACAAAGATCTTCTATGTTCGATTTTCAAAGAACATTTTAATATTGTAGATTTGTATTCAATGCATAAGATTAACTTTTAATTCAAAGCATATTTTTGATCAATTAAATTAAAGAAAATAAATACATTTTATTGTAAATTGAAAATATATAAATAACTATATCTTGAATAGTCTGCTACAACTGTGGCATCATTATGCTTATGCTGAAAAGATATTGAGGCTAAGCGTTAATATTCAACTAAATTCCCATTGTTAATGCTAAGCCATTTACAAGTCCATATTTTTTAGTATCTCATAGACGCCTAGAGTTGCAAACTGTCGCACAGTAGTCACGGTTCGGAGTGTTGCTCATGTAATATTAGGTAATGCTGCCATTGCATGCAACAAGTGGGTTGGCAAGCAGCGGAGCAACAAATTACAGCTACAGCCCGCGGCCCTTTACCTCTTTAAATTGGTCATAAAAAGTGGTATTCACACATGCACTTTACTATTATTGGCAGGTTACAATGCCTGTGTTTTTGCCTACGGACAGACGGGCTCGGGCAAGACGTTCACCATGATGGGAACGCCGGGCAATCCGGGCCTGATACCGCGCATCTGCGAGGAGCTATTCACGCGCATGCGCATCGGTCAGGAGTCGGGCACGGGGTACCGCACGGAGGCCAGCTATTTGGAGATATACAACGAGCGGGTCAAGGATCTGCTGTCGGCACAGAGCACGGGACATGCGTTGCGAGTGCGCGAACATCGCACCCAGGGGCCCTACGTGGAGAATTTGTCACAGCATGCCGTCTCTGACTTTGAGGAGATACAGGTGAGTGTTTGATCAATGAATTTAAAGTAAACCCTACTGATGATATTTCTTGGCAGGAGTGCATTGCACGTGGAAATGCCCACCGCACCACGGCCAGCACCAACATGAATGACACGAGCAGTCGCAGTCACGCCATCTTCACGATTACCTTTGTGCAGGCGGTCTTCATGAATGACATGCCAAGCGAGACTGTCTCCAAAATACATCTGGTCGACTTGGCTGGCAGGTGCGTTAGTGTACCATGAAATTGTCTGGTACCAAATTAATGTTTTTTTTTTTTGTTTTCTTTGCGTAGTGAGCGCGCCAATGCAACCGGCGCAACGGGACAGCGGCTGAAGGAGGGCGCCCACATCAACAAATCTCTGGTGACGCTAGGCAGCGTCATCTCAGCACTGGCGGAGCAGTCGAGCGCCGGCATTGCGCACTTGTCGCCTTCTTCTCTGGCAACCACACCGAATGGCGGTACGAAACGGGTGCTCTACATTCCGTATCGGGACTCCATACTCACCTGGCTGCTGAAGGACAGTCTCGGCGGCAACAGCAAGACAATTATGATAGCTGCTTTGTCGCCGGCTGATTGCAACTACAGCGAGACGTTGAGCACATTGCGATATGCGAATCGTGCCAAGAATATTATCAACAAGCCGACAGTGAACGAAGATGCCAATGTGAAGCTAATACGCGAGCTTCGCGAGGAAATCAACAAGCTAAAGTCGATGCTAACCGGCGATATTGTTAGTACCGCTATTTGCTCTGCATTATATATACCTGTTAAATATGAGTATTACTATCTTTAATAGCAATCGCTGCAGCCCTCGCTGAAAATGCTGGCCGATCTGCAAAAGAAGGAGGCACAGGAGAAAGTTCTTACGGAGGAGTGGACGGAGAAATGGAAGGTGGCCCAGTCCATATTGCAGGAGCAAAAGAGTCTCGGACTACGCAAATCTGGTGTGGGCGTTGTGCTCGACTCGGAAATACCGCATTTGATTGGCATACACAACGACGTGACGACTGGCGTCACCCTGTATAGCCTGAAGGAGGGTGAAACGCGCATTGGCACAGAGGATGCGGAGCTGGCACAGCATATTGAGCTGATGGGCGATGGCATACGACCACAACACTGCAGCATTGTGCTAAAGGGGGGAGTGGCCACGCTACATCCGTGTCCGCAGGCACAGTGCTGGGTGAATGCGCATCTCATCGATGAGCCCAAACAGATCTCACAGGGCGATATCATATTGCTGGGTCGCACTAACATATTCCGCTTCAACAATCCCACCGAGGCAGAGAAACTGCGCAAAGATCTAAACCGCTCGCAGTTGGATATGTCGCGCCTGTCTTTGATTACCTCGTCGCGGGAGAATTTGCTCTCGTGCAGCACCTATGTGGACGATGATGCCATGACGGGCAGCACCTCGTCGTCGTCTAAGCGATCTGACCGACAGTATTATCCACAGCGTCCAATGTCACGCGATGATCCCGAGTTGCAGGATGAAAACCGCAAAATACTAGACACGATTGAGAATGCACTAAAACAACTGAATGTGGTTAGTACAATAAAATATATTTAATTAATCTTTTTTTACCAAATGAAGATATATGTATTCAATAAATCATGAGTTACGGGCATTATCTAATAATAGTCAATTTATTACAGGAACGCGTTCAGATGCATGATCAGTACAAGACCAAGGTGCGGAAACTAACGGAGGAACTGAAGCGTCTGGAGCTGGAGAAAATTGATGGCATGCAGGTGTTGAATTGCCGCGAACAGGAGTTGTTTGCCCGCAAGGACATGTTACTCTGGGAGAAGAATAACGAGAAAGTTCAGGTACGCTCTTCCGATTCAACTAAATGCTGCATTTATGTAAATAGCTACGGATGTGTTTTATTTCGCATGTGCTTGTTATGTATGTTCGTCTGGCTTGCATTATGATTTTGGTTTCTTTATGGTTTTTTGTTCGTTTGATTTTCGTTTTAGATCGACATTGTGTGTAGACAAATTTCAGCATTTCAAACGCAGCTCGACTCAAAGAAACGCGATTTCTCAGAGTATGTAGCGAAAGAATTACAGGAGCTGCATGATTGTGGCAAACTTGACGAGGTTTGTTCGTTATCTTTTTCAACATCATTTGCGTAGAGCTTAGACTATTCTCGAAGAGAACATCAATTAAATTACTTACTTGCTTACTAAATTGTTTGATTGCAACTGCTCCTTTACAGATGGGTGTAAAAATCGAGGAAGGCACTCCGTTAAATGATGAACTACTGCTGCACGTCTCCGAATCGTTGGATTTATTTGCTGCGCAGTTCATCAAGGATACGGTTCGAAGAAATGTAAGCTGTAACAATTTAATGATGTATCTACCTTATTGACTTAAAAACGCCGTTGTAGAATGAAGAGATACGCAGGCTGGACGAGCAAATCGCCGAGAAGGAGCGCATACTCAATGCCAGCACCAATAAAATAGCTAAAGTCGATGAAACAATGCTGGAAATACAAGGGCAATTGGACCGTTTGCGCCAGGAGCGAGTCGACAGTGAGCAAGAGTCCCAGGCGATGAGAGCCAAAAAGCAGAGCATGCAATTGCAGATGACAAGCGTTAATGATATGGATGATGTGTCCAAATCGGACACATATGAAACCTGTGATACCTTCCATACGGCGCACTCCGATTTCTCGCTAATGTCATCACCCACCATCACAGAGGGTCAGCAGTCGCCGTTGAGCAATTGCTCGTGCGAGGCCGATAACGAGGCAGATGACACGCGCAAGGATGACTTCTCGGGCAGCAGCGAAGATGCTTCGCGCACCTGCACTGCGGGTCCGAGCAGTGGCAGTGGCAGTACTTCTGTTCCACCCAGCTCACAGGCAATCATGAGCGACAGCGGTGTCTGCTTGGACAGTCGCAATCAGCAAAGCGTTATCCCAAATGGAGCGGGCAGCAACTACAGACACACGATGCGCACCAGCGATGAGGAGACGGGCTCCTGTTCGTCCTGTGAACTCGGCAGAAATTCAGGCATGATGCGCTCCCATTGCCCGTTGCTTGCGCAGCGTCGCAAAATTGCCTCCCGAAAGGCGTTAATTATGAAGAATCTCGAAACGGATCTAAACAGGGCTCATCTCGATGAGCAAATAGCCATTTTGCAAGATCTGCAGCAGACTTACATGCAAATGGAACATGAAATGCTGCAGTCAGTGGAAGATCGAGAATCTCATGCTCAGTGCTGTGCGGGTGACCTGGCCTGCTCAGTTAAGCGCTCCAGAGTGATGAGTCCAACCAGCATGGAGGAATCCACCTCGCAAATTTTTGCGCCCAGCATGACAAGATCTTGTCCGTCAATGACCGAGTTTTGTAAGTTGTTGAATACACTTCAAAAAAGGCTTTAGTCTGACTTGTATCTTTTTATTCACCTAGCCGAAGGCGAACACTTTATTACAATACCAAGTTTCGTGATGCGCGGAGCAGGAAAACAAACGCACTATGAATATGAGGTGCGCATTGCCTTGTCCGATGGCAAACTGAATATTCTGCGTCGCTACAGTCGCTTCCGGGAGCTGCACTTGTGCATGAAACATTGCTATGGTGCAAAGGTAAGTCTATTTTTAATTAAGTGAATACCATATCATAATTTTATTGATTTCTCTCTTGTCTGCAGATCTCTGCATTGCCTTTTCCACGCCGTGAACTATTCGCCTCGAATAGTGAGCCGGTGGCCAAGCATCGTCGCCGTTTGCTGGAGCTCTACTTGCGTCGGCTATTTGTCGTCTGCTCCAAGATACCGCAGTGCCCAATTTATGAGGGACCGGGGGGACCGGGCCTCACGCGTGCCTCTCTCGCTCAGTTGTCGTCTTTTTTCAAGAAGGGCCTGTTCGAGAACGGAAAGCACGGGACGGGCTAATAGTTAACCTACTGCTGAATTATCTCCTGCCTACAGTGTGTCTATTAATATATTTATACTATTTGCTAAGCTATATGAACTACGATATGGACCTGTTTTAAGTAGCTAGCCGAAGAAATTATAATAATGTATACTCAATCATATATGTGTAAGATCTTGTATGTTATGTAAGACCACCAGTGTCCTTCCAATCTGTTATATATTCATCTGTAATCAGCGTATAGAGCTTTACCTTAAACTAATTGTAAATCGAACTGCCAATGGCATTATAGTATCTTTGTATCTTTTTGTATTCTACATAGAAGAACCAAGTACATACATTCAAACAAACATTTATATATAATATTATAATATGTCAATGGTTGAGAATTTTTAATGAGCTTTGTTGGTTTGTTCGTTGGTGGCGTATTTTAAAATAGCAAATTTTTCACTAGTTAAATATTGTATACTAATATTGTGTTTATGTGTAACTTCCATAAGCTATTCCAGTTATTCAGTCTGTGATTATCAATTGAAAGTTATATAACAACATCCAAACAAACATAACGTAACTGAACATTTCACGAGCATATACAAATCCAATAAATTAGACATAGGCTAGCGATAACTATAAAAGAAACACTGATGGGTCAAGGGTAGGCTGATGTTTAGCAGTAGGTGATAAGCAATATATAGCATCTAAGTAATCATAAGCTGATCGTCGCAATTACTTTACACTAATTATGAGTACAACTAACCGCAAAAAAACATTAAATGTTAATTACCTAGGGTAAGCGCTTAGCATAATGATAACTGATCGTTGAAGTTGCTCGATTGCAATTACAGAAACAATAATAGTCTAAATGTTTAAATAAAATCATTTCATATGTAAATATTTAAGCTGTGTGCATTTTTAACATTTGTCGCAAAGTCTTGCGACTCTCTGTTAACTTTAGCAGAACTTTCAGTAAGGTTTTGTTGCGCTTTTATCATTGTTGTTGTGCTCTGTTTTTGCTTGTTGAGCGAAAGCTCTGCATCTTGAACTGTATTAAAATAATTGTAAAACTGACCATGTTAACCACCATCTGCAAAAAAAGAGGTAAGAATTATGTGATTTAAGTTAATAGTCTTATATTAAACCCACACTGCCAAAGCAACTTAGATTAATATCAAAGAAACAGCCGCAAGTGAACCGCATTTTTAAATGTTCAAACTGCAATGAATATTCTCGGAGAGCATTTTTGAGCAGATGCGGAGTAATTGGATAAAAACCGCAGCGAATGTTGTGAATAATGCGCTGGAAGCTGTTGTACTAAATGGAATTGTTCTTATTATACACAAAAAAACTTGTCTAAATACTTTTTGTTGCTTACTGTGCTTATGCAGTTTTGGCTGACCCAGCATGGTAACAGAAGATTAATTAGCAGAAATGTTAAATGTCCAATACGCCCTGCAATAAAGAAGCATATTAAATGGGAGCTTTCGTTCGTGTCAAATGATAATTACTTTTATGTCTGTGAATATTTCGGAACAAACTGTTTTATGTCTAACTATATAACCTGTATATATATATCTATATATATGACCATAAATCAAATGTGAAGCACTTACAATAACGACAATTACTGCAATCGTTGGGATTGACCGCTTGAATGTACACCCAATTGACGATGTGCAGCATGGCAATGCCATTGTAGAGGAACAGCAGCAACATTGGCAGCATAAAGTATACTTCCAGTTCGCCCACAAGCTTCCAAGTACGCGACAATAGTTGCTTATTGCGTTGCAGTGCGGCACACAGTGCTTGAAGCAGAATATGCCCCTCGCAGACGGTTAACTCCTGTTGCAGCTGGATGAGCGAGTGGCGCAGACGTAGCAGAAGTTCCCGTACCAGAAGTACAAATAATATATACTCCGCACTTTTCAGCTGCATAACCAGCATTATGACCTCGGTGAGAATACTGTCACGCCAATTCAGTCCCAGCTGGGAAATGGTTATGCAAGGAAAAGCTACAAATAGAAAAATCAGCCACAAGCCGACAACGATTGCCAAATGTTGTTGCAAGTAGTGACGCTGCCGCTGACCGCCAAAGCATTGGGATGCAACATCTATATCCAGCTCCAAAGCTGCTATTTCCTCATAGATGCGAGCCAGTCTACCAAAATGTATCAGCATGCAGACATGTACGATGCCCGGCAGGATCGTGTAGAAGAGTTTCTGCACCAAGCCTAGGTTGCTCGTGAAATCTTCGACTGCCAAAAGTAAAATCTGCGCGTGGAGCACAGCCATGTTCACATAGGACACATATAGTCCCAGCAGGAGGACACAGCAAGTGTAGCAGCCGAAAACAAATATCGATAGTTGCCTCCGGTGACGGTCGGAATTTCGTTGGTAAATGCTTGGCGGTGGCATCAGCGTGAACAGTGAGAAGAGCTGCAGATAAGGACGCGCTGTTGCCAGCAGTTGACCCTCCATGTCAGATACCATTAACGTCGTCCACTGACTACTGTCCCAGTCGCAGCTGCTTGCTTTCAATTAGATATATTTATTATGCAAAAGCCGCATTTGTCCACTGGAGCGTTGTGTCTGATTAATTAGAAGTATATAGATAGGACAGTTGCTACCTATCAATAGGTTAACATACACTGAACTAAATAAGTTAAGGCTTTAAGCGCTCATGAAAACTAAAGAAAAAAAAAAAAATAAAAATAAAGTAAATTAAACATTTTTTAAAGTATTCTGAAGTACAGAAATAACATATAAGAATTACAAAAAACATTATGCCATGTAAGTACCTATTGTTATTGATAAAACGTGAAATTGTCAGTGTATGCAAACCGATAGAAGGATCTTGAAATATTTGTACTGCCAATTGTCACAGTAATATTCCAATTGCAAGCCAATGTGGGATACGATTGTTATTAGTCATAGAACCGAACATGTCCAGCAATCAGTAATGACTATTTTCCCCCTGTTGCAACGCATCTTGTCAACGAGTTTTTCTACGTAAGTTTGCTGTAGCAATTGTTCCATTTTCTTGCATCATTTTCCATTTTATGCACATAATTGCCCTTCTTGTGTGCTGCGATGTGCAAATTTTCAACACATACATATACATATGTTTACATATATGTGACGTGTGGTAGTCGAATCAAATGAAAACACCCTCTGAGTCGAATAAGGTCCTGCAGGAGTTCGTCTCATTCGCCGCCTAATCCCAAGTGCTCACCCGCCAGCCCGTTAGAATTTCACTTAGGCGAACGTCCGCGCGGCAGAGCATTGACAGGATTATGTGTCCTTTTTAATTTCAAACTACTTCAACTCACTTTGTGCACTCGTTGAGCGAGCCATGCTAGTCACCATACAGTATGCATGTGTGTGTGTGTGTGTGTGTGTGTGCTTATTTGTGTGTATGTGTGAGTGTGTGTGTGCGGGTTTTATTTCATTTTCAAGTGCTCTTCTTTTCAGCTTGATTAAGCACTTTGTGTAACTGGAGCACATGCAGATGTTCCTTGGCCCCCATGTAATATCTCAGCTGCCCAATGGCATTTTTAATTTACTCGACTCGGCGCCTGCAAACGTTGGAGCGCAGTGGGATTCTTTTCCATTTGGAATTATTCTGCACTCAATAGGCTCATTTTTAATGCAAATTTACTGCTAAAATGTTACAGTGAATTTGGATTATTTGTTGCCTCCATTCAAGCAGTAGACAATAATTGAAATAAAATAAAATTAAATAAATTTTAACAATGCACCGGAAAATGGTCGGACACACACACACACACACCCACGCATTAATATTCACACGTAAACCCCCACAGAAACACAAACACACACACACACACACACTTACGTTGTGGTTGTCACAAACCCAATCTCTTCACAGCTAGCGCAGATAGTTTTATTATTGCCTTTTATTGCGCTTATTATAAATACTCTTGGGTATTGTTTAAATTGCTTTCCGTTAAAAAAACTGCCCATATATTTTATTGCAAAGGTAAATAAATTCACATAAAGGCATGTAAGCTGACTTCTGCATGGGCGTTTGTGTGTGTGACTGTCATGTCTGTGTGTAATAAACAAATACATTTTTATTATTTATGTATTCATGGCCATTAAACGGATATCCGTGGCCATTGCGCGTTAAATTGCAATGGACCCCGCAGTCCCCCGCAATTCCAAAGAGGACCTGGCACACGCCATGTTGTCGCACATATACATTCTCTTATATAAATATATAGTATGATTATAGTCAACTTTAATATGCATTCCTGTGCCTCTGGGCGTTATGTAGCACTTACATGTTATTAAATTAACGAACAAATTAATAAAAATTATGCAACATTTAATTCAATTTCATTGCTTTAAAGCGGGCTGCTCACTTGTAAGTTTTCTGCAGGTCTTGTTTATAAGTTCAATTGAACTGGTAGATCAATAAACAGTACTTAAGAGAAATACATTTAACTTTAATAAAAATACAGTTGAAATCACATTTCAAATGAAAAGAGTTTGAAAATAAATTTGTTTTAATAACTTTAAATATATATGCTTTTAAAAGGAATCATAGTCTCAATTTGTATTTTATTATGTATTTACATTTAGATGAAAGGCCAATAGCCTAAATGAAGCCATGGAAATTGAGCAATTGTATAAATAAAGGTAGACACAAACAAAGTTAAAAATAAAAAAATCTGTGGAAAATATGCTTCGGTGAGCATGTACACGCATCGGAGACACAAATTAGGTTGCTGAATTGGCTAAGCTGACATTCAGCAAACAATTAGAGCATACTTTTAGGTGCCCCTAATTTAACTCGCAGAGCAAACGTAAATTACTCGAAGTCAGGATGTCCTTGTTTACTCGGTAACTACAAAGACAATTTGGATGTCCTTTGGCTAGTTGGTAGCCATGGTCAAAATTAAATGTTTGGCACTGGACTGGCAAGAATCCATTAGAAAATGGATTCTTCGGATTTTTAAATTGTTCTTAATTTTTTTCTATTATTTTGTTGCCTTATTTTGATTAGAAAAATATGAATACCTCTGCTAAAAACTAACAGATTTTTAAAATACATGGTGCGTTACTCTATCATTATGCATTCAAGTAATTTCACACTTGTGAAAATAAAATACATTTCTTAATATCTTAAATGTTTTTATCTTAATGTTGCAAATTAATGGTACAATTATAAGTAGCTTATTATTAAGTACTCCCTTGTTAGGTTATGAGACAAGAATTCTTAATTACCATCAATTGATTTCCAATGATTAACGTACATTTTGATATAAATCACGCTTAACTCTCTTTGGTACTAGTGCAATTATTATTTTTTTATTTTTATATTTATTGAGAATTGTTAACATTTTTTATTAAAAGCTTCCTATTTTATTTACTGTTGTTTTGTATGTTTCAATTAGTTAATTGAGTGCTCGGATTAACCATGCTTCCCAACTGTCAGCATTGCTCGCAGGAAATAGAGGCAAACAAATAGTAATTGTCTGATGTGGATTACACACTCCTCCGACATACACACATTTTGTTTTCGAGCACAAGTGATTGGATACATCGGCCTAACTTTGACAAAAGAGAGACAGGGACAATGTTTAGATTTGCTTGCCTGTGGACCTTGTGTATTAATTCTAATTAAATTTGTTATTCAAAACGAAAATGCGGCACGTCCACGTCAGCCATTTTGCAAGTGTTAACCTTTTGGCAGTCGGCGCTAAGCCCTCGCAAATGGACAAACATTGACGGCGACTATTCGCACGAGGCAGCAGCCCGAGAGCAACCTTGACATTTTTTTTCTATATTTTTTTTTTTGTATTATTTTTGTTGCCTGTTTTCATTACACTAATGAAGTCATGTGCGACAGTGTTGACAGTGTATGTGTCTGTGTGTAGGTGTGTGTGTGTGTGTGTGTGTGTCCGAGCAGCATCAGCAGCAGTTTTGTCGAGGTCCTAGCAAACGGCAACTGCCAGACACATAAAAGGTGCACGGCAGATGCTGGCAGCGACGCCTCATTAAACCATTTTATTATGCCCAACGTTCATGAAGCGACCTTAACTTTATCAAAGGCTCCCACACACATACACCCACATACACCCACATACACAGAACGACACAACAAGTGTAAACTGACAACATAACGCATACGCTGTGGACGGGTGCGGCACACAATCATTTAAAGGCTTTAAAACGAGCACATCTCGAATTAGAAGTTGAGCTTTAGAATTTACAACTAAATTGTAAGACGACAGAAATATTTCAACAGGAATTTACGATGCGCGCACACTAAATGCTCATTTGGCTTGCACTTTTATTTAGAAACTTCGTTTGCACATTTGCCAAATTGTCTGCGGTAGCGAAAGCCAACCACAGCAGCCAACAACCGCTGCACCAAGCAACAAAAACAACAACAAAAACAACAACAAAAACAAAAACAAAACCAAGCAGCGGCAGCAGAAACTAGAACTACAACAAAACCTATGTTTTTTGAGGCAAAGTGCAATAATAATGAAGGCAGTGGCGTAAATTTTGCTTTGGCTGCAGTTTGCCAAGCAAGAGAGAGAGAGAGAGAGAGAGGGGGTGGTGGTTCCTATGGCTACTGCCTCCTATCTCCTGGCTCCTACCAGGTGAGCCATGTTGTCAGCGGAAGGCAGCAACAAATTTTCGTTGCGAAAGCTTTTAGTGAATTTATGGTAAGGAATTTCTTCTTGCTCTTGCTACTGCAACTGCTGCGGCCTGCATTGGCCGTTTGTTTATGTCTTGGCTAGGACCACTTCCTGCCACATGCGGCATGCGTTGTGCTACCATATATAAATTTTAAGCGAAATACACTCGCTGACCCAAAAGCCCTAGCTATCCATGATCCTCAAACTTGCTACCACACTGACTAATTGAACGCGAAAACCTGCCACAAAACACGCGCAATAAATGTTGTAAAATATTCAAGGCCAGGTCGTTCACTCAAATTCCCAGCTTTCAGTGAGACACATCCACCATATGTACATCAGCGGCAATAGACAATTGTTGGCTGGCTTCATTTTTGCTGCCAGGCAGCATCAATTACCTGGTTATTTTTCGAAAATTTATATACAACCTTGAAGAATTCTGTCAAGTTCCGATGAGTTTTGCGTTTCCCTCAGCAGTTGAATGGAAATTTTATCCTTGCTACCGTTGCTCTTACACAATAGGACGCTTCTTGTTTCATGTCTTATTTCCTTCCTCCTCTTTGGAAAAGTTGATTAAAGTTTATTCAAAAACAAATTTAACTTTTAAGTCATCAGCAACAAAAGCAGCAGCAACCAGAAGGTAGCTCAACATTTTCAGCACATTGCCACCATCTGTGAAGATCCTTGACAGCTATAACGAACTGCCTAGCCCACTTTACGCACCCTACCCATACTCGACAGATATCCTGGCACTGTGTAATTTTACTACCGCACAAGTCGGCTTTCCTGCTCCATATGCTTGGCAATTGCATTGTGAAATGTGATACTTGATTTACCCTGCAGCCATAGAAACAGATATTCTAATGAGAATTGCACTGGCAGCTCAGTTACAGCCACAATAATTAAGTATATGTGTATGTATGTATATATTTTTGTATTCAATTTTTATTCATTCTTAATTGTTTAACGGGGAAGAAAAATATAAAAAATAATAACAAAGCAAATTTAAATATTTAGTAAGGACATCATTTTCAAAGTTTATATTAATCAATAATCAATTAAATAATACGTTACATAAGTAAAATATATTTAATTTAGACATATGTGGCAGGGCATCTTCTAACCGATGAAGCATCCTTGCATTCTTCTATACACTGCTATAACTTCTTATATGTATGTATGTATGAATCTTTTATCAAAAGATATTATCAGGAACATTTCGTTGAGCTGACTGCAAAAGAGAACAGGAACGAGGTAAGGGGATTGGGGGGACAAGTCACAATTCGTGTTGCATCCACATTCGCGCTGTCTGCCATTGTTTAACTTGCAGTTCAGTTGTCGGCCTGCATTTTACCGCATCGCCAGACAACGTCGTCGCCTCTATTTGCATTCAACTTAATTGCGTTTTAAGTAGATTTGCGGTGACATGTGAACACACACACACATACATATGTATATTAAATATATATATACATTCTTATATATACTTGTTTTCTGTAACACAGACAGGGACCAAATGGCGACATAGAATATTCAGCGTCGGTCGTCCATGAAACTTTGTTTTACAGCAACTTTGTTATGGATAAGTATATGAAAAGACTGAAGAATACTTAATGAAGTAGAGAAGCGACATTCAATTAGTGGATCTTATTTCAATTGAGAATTCAAAACCTTTAAGCTCTTGTCTAAAGCGCTTACAACTATGCTGAATTTGTGTTACTTAAGATTATGTTTAATTATAAATATAATTAAATTAAAAATAACATACCTTCGGAGCTAAATGATTCAAGGGCGTGAATAAATTACGAATCTGAAAGACGAAGGTATGTATAAATCTATAAATCTAGACAGGTATGCTACTGGATGCAAATCCCTGGAAATCTTGCCGAGGAAAATCAGTGTCGCTTGAGACTGGCACGCAATGTGCTGAGCAGCTTTCTGTCTTTTACTTTCCTACACGTGTCAAACTAATTTCACATTTTGTTACCTTTTACAGTTTGGCGCATTTGTGTCACTGGTGCTCCCCTCCCGCCCAAAACACCATGCTGCCATGACAGAGAGACGCCGGAGGCTCATTGAAATTCATAAAATATTTGCACAGCGAAATGGGCTACGAAGAATACAGGCTGCAGGCGGTGTATTATGTGTCAAGCACGTTTGAATTTAAATTCAAATATTTGCCATTGAAGGCAAACAAATAAGCTGAAATATGGTAAACAGCAATAAGCAGCAACATCAATGGCAATGGCAATGGAAATGGCAAATGCGAGCAGAAGGTAAGTACTTATTCCTGGCAACATATGAGCGAGGATGTCATAATCTGTTTCAACTCTGCTCCGTAATGCGACAGCATTCTGAGAGCTGATTCGGGATTCTGATTCTCACAATTATTTTTAATCAGCAAGACTGAGAAGTAGTGCGACTTCAATCGTTCCATCTAAGGCTAGAGCTATATTATATCAGCTTACATGATGAACCAGGCTCAGACGGAGGCGTCAAGTGACCAGTTGAACTGACCAGTCAACATGGCCAACACGGCTAATCCTGTCTGCGCAAATTGTTGAACTTGTCCTGCATAATAAGTTAATAGAAAGAGAGGACAATAACTTTGGCCGTGACTGTGGCGTCATCGTGGCCTGACAACAGCAAACCAGACACAACAATTACAAACATTGCACTTACCCGATTCCAGATACTCTGTCTCTAGGCTTAAATGAGCACAAATAGTGGATTATTTTTGAGCTTCTTGTTTTCAAAAGGCCGACTCCAGCCATTTATCTGGAAAGAATTCATTTGTCTATGGCTGTGGAAGCGAACGCACTCTAAGTATGTGTAAACAATGAAAATAATGCGATAAATTCTTAAATATATATTCGCAAAGCTATGCATCCGACCCAACTTTAATGTTTTATTTTTGAAGTCTTATGGATTGTACTCAGTTTGAATATATTTATTCAGTCTATAATTCTTATGTACCTTTGGACTACTCAAAAAGCTTTAATGATATAATCTAAAACTTTTAAATAAAGTTAGTCTGTGTGGAGTATACCCAGAAATTAATTGCTTGTTACTAATTTTCAAAGTAAATAGTTTCATACATTTTCAAATATTTGCTGCATTTTATTATTCGGCTAGCCCTGAAAAGTATGTAATCGATTTTTCTTTCGACTGTTTAAAACGGAAGTGAAATCTAAGTGATAAGAGACATTGCACTAATTTGAACAACATATGTAGTAACAGTACAGTGAGGCATGGCTGGCATTGTCTCAATGTATCTATTATATTTTAAATTAAAATTTGCATTCATTTTACTCAGGCAGGAGTTGTCCCACCACTGACAACTAGCCATTTTAAAATCTATTTTTTGTGCAAATTGGGTTTCAGAATTGAAATTCGTCGGCCCTTGGAAAACTATTTGGGTTCGCGCCACATTAGACACTCATAATTGCTGCGGCAGTCAGACAATAGAAAGAAAAACAAGATGTAGTCCAACCCAAAGCCGTCACAGAGTCTCGATTCGTTATATTTGTTGTTTTTGGTATCAGTGTCTTTATGGGTCCATCTTTTGTGATGCTTGTATTTTTATTGTTACACTGACCTTGGCAGACACAGATAATAAAGCGTCGACTCAAATATCAAGTGAATTAAAGTCAATACCAAAGCAAGTGACTATTTTTCAGATGCCAAAAACTTTTGCAGTTAGCCCTTCGCTTAACCTTGCCAATTAATGTGAAAAATAGAACTAAGCATTGAGCGTGGTGTC
This sequence comes from Drosophila kambysellisi, assembly GCA_035042185.1. Lineage (NCBI taxonomy): Eukaryota > Metazoa > Arthropoda > Insecta > Diptera > Drosophilidae > Drosophila > Drosophila kambysellisi. Next base: position 80,848 of record JAWNLS010000555.1, on the reverse strand, counting down.
ATTTGAAATATTGCAAGGCAGCGAAATTGGCAATAAATAGCAATAGAGCGAATATTTTAAGACGCCCTTTAGCCCTGCTTACTCTCTGTCTCTGTCTCTCTCTCTCTCTCTTAGTCTCTGTCTCTCTCTCTTTCTCTTGGTCTCTGTCTCTCTGACTTTCTTCTTCTGTAGTCAGGACTTGGCGTGTCTTTGGCTTGGGTAACGCCCCGCCGTTGGCTGCCTTTGGCCAGTGAAGATAAATGATGTTATTGAGATTTTCCACAACTGCTGCACATCCATGAGAGTGTGTTCATGTGTATTGGTGTATGTGGGTGTGTATTTGTGTGCTGTCATTGTTATCACCTGACTTTTTGCAATTGTCTGGTGTGCTGATGTGAACTGTCGTGACTTTGGACACGTTTCCATGTTGCTCTACTAACATTCCCCATCATAATTATGTGTTTGACAAAAATGCAATTAATTTTTATTGTGGATGAAGGTGGCATGTTTGCATTGCTTTCCAAATGCCGCACATATATCACATGTGGCATCGCCCCCTTTGCCATTTTGGCAAGTCAACGCACACAGAATTTATCGTGCCAGTCTAGGCCCATATATCAGGGGCATTTGTCAGCTACTGCCAGTAAATTCTTTGCAGGGATGGTGGATCAAACATCGACTCCAATTCTGTGATTATTGATTTCTAGGCTGGCATGTACACACAAACATAAATGCAAAACATGTGTGTGTTTGTGTGTGTGTGTGTGTGTGTGTTGAAGCGTGTGTGTGGCTGTTGTAATTTTGGCAATTTTAATGTCATTAAAAACCATCTCCGAAAAAGTCGCAAACGATGTGCCAAAGATGGAAGTGGAAGTGTTCAAGTATTTATGCAATTTGTGCCAGCTGCTTGAACAATCATAGTAACAACAACAGCAATAACAAAGTACAACAACAAAAATAACCATAAATGCGACAATGATATGTGCGCCAGAGCAAAAAAAAAAAATAAGCACTGGAGTTTTCAATTAAATGGCAAAATCAATTTTCACTCAAAATTACCATATTTCCATTTAACCATATTTGCATATTTGTAATACAAACCGGGTGCGGTTTGAACAACATGAGAGGAGAACGATAGCTTCTGAGTTACACAGGTCAACAGGTGCAAAAAGGTAAATTGCGCCAAATTAAAATCAGATAAGTTGAAATTACTTGCACAGAGCACAGACCTTCACACGAACGCAAAGGTTGTAAGAATTAAGGGTCGTCATAATAGGCAGCTGTGCCAAAGATCTGTGCCTCATATTCAGGATCTCTGAGCGGAGTCCTCAACACAAACAACAGCCACAAATGCCAGTTCGCAGTCTCACTTTGAACTACAAACGCAATTCAAGACCCCCCCAACACAGCATCTTGGCATTTTTGGAGGCACGTGTGAGTCGCTTACAATTACAGACTAGCATCCACACACACATGCACACATTTTATTGTATGTACATGAGTTCGAGTGAGTATGGTATGAGTATATAGGATACATGTGCCAAATATGCCGATAATTACATTTGGAAAAATTGTTTCCTTTGCCGCTTCAAGGAATGGGGTTCGCACTCATGCGAGGGCTGCTCCCAAAACACCAGGTCGATGAAGCGACTTCACAGATACATATATCAATAATAAAATATATACGTTATCGGTCGCATATCAACCCAAAATTCGAGCATGTTAATAACACTCCAAATTAATGCAAATTAAGCTAATTATTTTGCAAATTAAGTTCAAAATTTGATAAAATGTATTGAAAAAAACTAGGCGAACAAACAGACATAATTTATTAATGATTTAGTATAAACAATTAAATAATAACATAATAAATTAGTTTTAAATTTTGTAAATATTTTACCTGCAACAAAATTTATTATTTAAGTCATAATGGTAGCTAAATTAAATTTATCAACATTTTGATTATTAAATTTGATACTTGAATAGAGATTCCATAATTAATAAGCCTTAATGTATAAATTTAATATTTATTATTTATATCAAAGTGCTAGCTTAATTAAAATTCGAAACTTAATAACAAAATTTGATAATTAAATTGAAAACAATAGGATTTCATTTGGATTTTGCAAAAATAATATGCAAACAAACAAATATTAAAAATGTTCAAGCATAATAACATTAAGCCGTTATTATTGTTTAATTTAATTTATGATCTTGAATTTACTACTAGTCTCAAATTTCACAAAAACAAGACATATTATTTGCATTTTTCTTTTGCTTTGATATCTGGATATCTATTTTTGGGACTGTAATTTTTATGGCATCCCTAAGTAAATACATACGTATGTATTTGCCTATGTATGCGTATGCGTATGTGTGTGTGTGTGTGTGTGTGCTTTAATTTATTTATACATACATGGCATGGCCTAGGGAAAGTTAAATTGCCAACTTCAGGCTAATGCATACACACATGTGTGTGGCTACGTTTTGGTATACAAATTACAAAATTATACAAATCAACGTCACACAATTGCTTCAATTTAACCCAGACCCCTTCCCCGCCGCCAGGCAGCTGTTTGCTGTACTTCAAGTGTCCCAGTATTAGCACAAAGGATAATGCCGCTGTTACAACTGCCATTGCTGGCAGTGTTGCGATTGTTGCGAGTGCTGCTTCTGACGATTGCGCTGTGGATGCCAGAGATTAGAGACGCACCAGACGCACCAGACGCGCAATCAAAGACAGAGCGTTCTCGACACCTGCACAAATTATGAGGCACAGTTGCAGACAGCCATACGCGATATGGCAGTGGTGTGAAACTAAAATGGGGTTGGGAAGCTCAAGTGCTGTCAGGGATTATTTGGCGTGGCAGTGGTAGCGTGGCAATTAAGTCATTACCTCAAATAACTGGAGGCGTTCATCTTCAACGTTTCTATAGGTGTTTTACAAGTGTGCAAACAAAGTGCCTCCGTTTCTGCATAAAGCCAGCAGCGCATATACGTACACGTCAATGTGTGTGTTTGTTGTGTCTGTGTGTGTGTGGGTGTATGTTTGCTTGCTTGTCTTTCTTCTTTGAGCTGCAATAAAGGCATGCAAATTTATATACAGCCTGTGTGTGTATGTGTGTGCTCGACAGTCCCCGTATCCGAGCCCAAACCCCTGGCCAATTTTTTGATAAGTAATTTTCATCGTGCTTTGTGGCTGTCTGCCTGTGTGTGCGTGTGTGTGTGTGGGAGTTTTCCTTTGGTGTAATGAAATTAACAAATAATTCCTCTCATGGGCTGATTTCGAGTCGCTGGCGTCACTTTGATGGTAATTTGAATGGGCCAAATGACATTCAAAGCGATTACAACAGACTCTTATCAGTGCGTCCAGGCGCAGCAGATGAAAGGCAATGAATCACTTGAGATTACAACAATTTACATAATTTGCATCAGCTTACTCGAATTATTCCTTAACTAACCATATTTTAATTTGTTTCCATTTTACAAACAATTCAAAGAAACTCAAATCTTTTTAAAACGATATGGCAACAAATTGTCAAGGGAAATCATAACGCTGCAATCGAAAACATTGGATTGTGTTTGAAAAAGACTGACTTGATGACGTCATTGGCAAAAAAGTTAAGTAGTTGTTACAAAGATTATTTCTATTATGACCAGCTCGCACAGGATTAATTGCATTAAAAGTTGTTGAAATAATTTTACCTTTACTAGATAATAATTCAAAAATTATCCAACAGAAACGTGAATACAATAAATATATCAATATTGGTTCTTTCGAAAAAATGCATAAAAAAACTATAATTCATATATTTTATCTTTTAAATTAGCCAATTAGTTATTGATTTTTGCTATCCGGGCCATTCCAAGTAAGCCAAGCAACCCTCAGTCATGAGTAATGTGGCAGTAGAGCTAAACGACGCCTCGCTGCGCTTAATAAGGAGCGTGTTGCACTTTGTTTTGGTTGTGCCACCTTGGCAACACTTAAAGCTAAAGCTGCTGTGCAACACAGCTCATCTGGTATATCTACTTGTAGTATTTCGCTGGCGATTTGCTTTCGATTACGAGCTCAACTATGATCATGTTCATGATTATTTTTCGCGATTCGTCGATTTGGTTAATTTTGTTATATTAATTGTGGGCCATGGCATAGTCACTATGGAGTTCCTCTGGAGAAATGGCAGCGAACAAATTGAGCAGCAAATGTTGCAAATTCATAATGTGCTGCGCGAAACATTTGGTCGCAAATCGAATCACCGACATTTTCGACTTTATAGTAATATAATTTTTAGTTTATTGTTCGTTCGCACAATTATTTTTTTGGGATTAACAATTTACTATAATATAAATAGAAGGAACGGAATTTTGCTGAGCAGCATCTTCTACTCTGAAGTCGTGATCAAAGTACGTTGCATGGAGTTCACAGTGCATTCAGCACTTATATTGGAAATCTACCAGGAACTGCATGAGACTGCCAAGAGGCTGCTTCTGGAACTAGAAAGTAACGTCTTTAAGATCTGGTCCCACTTGCCATTTCAACGCTTAGCTACCATCCAACAACTGCATCACCAGCTGTGGAAAACTCAACGCCTCATCGAACTCAACTTTGGGCACAGTCTCATCGTGATTATCCTGAAATACTTTATAGACAGCTCAATTCTTCCATACTGGGCGTATGTGAATCGAACAGATGATGACGATGCTCCATTGCGGTTATGTAGGTTAACTATTTGTATTAATTGCATGTAATCCTAGCTTACCCAGAGCTTAACAATTTCTTTCTGTTCTAGGGTGTGTTGCTGAGGAGATAGGCAAACTTTTAGAGATCTGCATTCTGTTTTGGTTCTGCACACGTTGTGATCAGTTGCAGCGAAAGTTTCGATCGCTCTTTCATGGAATATCCGTAGATCGTCACAATGATCTGTTGAATACGGCTTTACTGAGACTGTCGGCACAGCTTGGTCAAGAAATCAGTCAGTTTAGAATTGGTGGCTTATTAACCATTAACAATGAAATGTTAGCCAAAGTAAGTATGTATTTGTAAAGGTCGACTTGTTCTTATTTTATTTCCTTCAGTTTCTAATTGGCATCGTGACCTATACCACAATTTACATACAATTTCGGATTACCCATACAGTAAAATTATTAGGAGGAGGAGCTCAAATAAACATTACTCATGTTCAGTAATTGAACAAAAACTGTTGAAGTTTGCTTTAATTAAATAGTCTGCCTGTTCTAACCATTTTAATAAATTGCAAAAAAAACTCTTTCCACTGGTTTTATTAGCACAGCAGGTGCATTAAATAAATGCTGTGAAAAATTCATTTATTTTCTATGTAAAAAAAATGCATATTGTTTGCTATTGTTGTACTGGATACGTGTGCTGCCAATTAGAACGCTTGACCACTCAATTAGCCAATTAGAGATTGATTGCGGTTCAACGTGTGCTGCCAATGTGGCACCTCAGTCATGTGGCATGTGTCCAGCGAACTACACGAGGCTTCTCTGCGCTCCATGCGCCGATTAATGCACTCCTTGTTGCTATTGCCGCCATCTCCACATTTGCATTTGAAGCTACTTTACACGTTCGGTTTGTTGATATTTTTCGCCATTATATTATTTTTGCGATTCGGCTACAACTACGATATTATCTACATATTTGGCAATGACCATTTTACGCGCACCACCGACTTGGTTGAGTTTTGGACGATGACCATCTCCCATTGTGTGGTCGCCATGGAGCTAATCTGGAGGAATCGCAGCGAGCAGATTGAACAGCGCCTCGAAAAGATTCGCCATGTGCTACGAGTACAGTTCGGGCATATGGTGAACCTGGTGCGGATTCGTCGCTATTGCCATAGCCTGCTCCTCCTATTGGAAGTGTGCTGTGTATTCCTGTTGGGAATGGCCATATGTAATAATCTAATGACAGATTTGGCTGTTTTGCTATTACTTGCCTTCTACTCGGAAATGGTGCTCCTACTGCGAATCAGTGAGTTTACTTTGTATGCTACACTGATCTTGGTCTTCTATATGGAGCTGAATGAGGTCAGCCTGAGGCTCATTATGGAGCTGGACAAGACACAAGTTGAGGTGAAATCAGTGCGACGTTTATCTTTGGAGCGATTACTTATTCTGCAACAGTTGCATGGACATCTTTGGAATACAGTGCGATCAATTGAACGCTACTTTGAGCTGAGTCTAGTGACCGTCATGTTAAAGTTCATTGTGGATACTCACATATTGCCATATTGGATCTATGTCAATATATACAATAATATTAGTTTCGTTACTGTATACTGTAAGTATTTTAATTGTTTATCAAATTGCTCACTCTAATTCACTCTCTCTATTCAGATTGTATCACTGAGGAGCTTTGCAAGCTGTTGGCCATAATCCTGCCCTGTCTGATTTGCAATCGATGCGATCGTTTGCAGCGCCAGCTTCGATCAATATTTCATGGTCTAACTACGGATCGTTGTAATGAGCAACTGAATTTTTATTTATATCGTATCTCATTACAACTGGGCCAGGAGCGATGCCAATTTTGTGCTGGCGGTTTCTTGGTCATCAACAATCAGATTCTGGGCAAGGTGAGGAAATTAATTAAGCTCTACTCTGTTTTCTAAATCTAATTGATGTTTTGATTGCAGTTTCTTTTCGGCATGATTAGCTACATAGTCATTTGCATACAATTTCGCATATCCCTAATTGACAAAAGCGCAGCCATTGAGAATTCAGTTACTAAAGGCGAATTCGCTTGAATTTTGCATCGTTATTACATTGTTTCTGTGAAAATCAGACATAAATAACACGAAAGCCGTCGACTTGGTAGTAATTGGCATTATATTTAATTAATGTGTACAGCATTGGAAGTGTACTTACTATACTTAAAGTTTTATAATCAAGCTTTATTGCACTGTTTTTGTTTCACCCGTAAGCTGGCCAGCATTTGACAGAGCAAGCCACACATACTTAAACTAAACTAATTGCTAATTGGTAGCCTAAATGGTAAACGTTATTAAATCAAAGCCAATCAAGTTAATTAGTCAATCATGACAAATTTATTGCCAGCTCAAGCAGAAGCCGAAAGACAACATCAGCCCAGGCAGACAGCATCAACTGCAGCAAACTAAAAGTTTACATCGAGTACGGACCGACCAACGATAAATTGGCCAAGAATCTTGTGTACCTAATTATTCATGCCAACAAATTCCATTATAAAGTTTCGGCACTCTGTCCATTGTCCCGCATGGCCGCCCATCATAGACTACGAGTATAAGTTTGTAAATTGTCCGGACCACTCGCTGAATCTCATGCATGACCGTACATAATTCCAAGATGCTATTCCGCTACAACAGATCTTCCATGTGTGCGCACGAGCTGCCCATACACCAATTGTTGTTCTTGATGAATTGGGGGTGTAAGTTCTCATACGCAGGGGTATTTTCATGGGCCACAAGTGGTCCTCATTTTCTTAAAACTTTACATTTCACTTTTCATTTTGAGTCTGACAATTGATTTAATGCTTCAACGGTTTATCTGTCATTGGCAACTTGATAAAACTCATTGCTTTCCTTGAACGAATTCTGACATTTTCCTAATAACCCCCGATAGCCAGATAGCCACAAACTATGGATTTACTGGCCTTAATATTTTATTCCGTTGACACTGCATTTATTAACATTTCGTCGACCACCTGGCCAACGACAGAAACCTGTCTCCAATTATTAAAAAAAAAATAAAAAACTGCAGCTGCAACTATTGAAATTTTGCAGCTTTTCGAAAGCATTTCTCTGGCTGAGGTCAAGCTCAGCACGAGTTTTGGATTAAACGTAATTAACATACAAACAGCTGATTTTCCAATCGAAGCACACTTTGTTTAAGAGGGAAGCGCTTTTCCTGCGCATTTTCATGCTAGAACACTTTAGCTCAATGGCAGATAATAAAAAGCAAGCCATAATCGTCTCGTAAAAATCAGACGCACACGCACACTAATGCAATGGCCATGCTAGCAGCACACACGCACACACTCATACACACACTATCTTTCTTTCTCTCTCTGTCTATCTCATTTCCTCTATCTTACACACACACACACACATCTATCACTCACTAAAGCAGCTTTGTGCGTGCTTTGACATAGACAATGATATCGTCTATGGGTAGATGGGCAATGCCTGTTAACTGTTCGCTGTTCGCTGTTCGCATTGACAGCGACTACTGACGTCGCGACGTCAAGGCTTTTACAGTTATTCACACAGGCGAACACACGCACACACATGCACACACGCTCTCACATTCACAAGCACTTTTATAGCCACACGTAGTCAGCAAGGCTCTGAAGTGCAGGAAGCTCTCTCTCTCTCTATCTCTGTCTATCTCTGTCTCTTGTTGCGTGTGTATGTGAGTGTGTGTGTGTGTGTGTAGTTATTACTTTTATGAAGCATGTGATTACATTTTATTTTTAATGCTTTTAGTAAAATGAGGTTAGTACACACTTGGTTAGCGACAAATTACATTTTTCTTGCCTGCCCGTCCCTCCCCCTGTTTGCTTGTGGGCATAATTTCTATATGTGCTAAGCTTATGGATTATACAGTGAGTCAAGCAGCTTATTGAATTTATGTATTTGTCTTTAAGGGGCTGTCTGCCAATTTGGCATGCATTGCAAATGCAAAAAGCAACCAATTGTTGCTTTCCCGCTCTCATAATCCTTATTGTCTAAAAGCTTTAACTGCCGCTTACTGCATGCAACATGCGCACAATTAACATCCGTTTCCGGCATTGATTGAACTCAGCTTGCAATGGTGCAAGCACAGCTACACACCACAACACACACACACACACACATGCTGATTCGCTGAATTGGTTGCATGTTGTTGTAGTTAACTGTTTGCATATTAAGGACAAATAACCCACAATCAGCGCTGCACATGCCCTACACTTGCCCCTCATGTGTGTGTGTGTGTGTATTATACGTTGTTGATGTGTATGCACACACCCTGAATGAGCGATAAATGCTTGATAATATTGAGATGGCTTTTCAATGGCGCTCAACGTGTGTGGCGTGCAACCCACCGCTTGCCCCCCACCCCCCCGCCAACAGTACTAATTTAGGACAGACAACAATAACAACAATGCCTTTGGACTCTGTAAACCATTCGAAGTGCTCGACAATTGCGGGATTTATGTGACAGTTAACTTAGCAGCAAAGCAACTCCAGAGTTTACTACTCACAGCTTGTTGTGTCTGCGCGCGTGTGTGTGTGTGTGTGTGTGTTTGTGTGTGTGATTGTGTGTTGTTTATACTTTCGCGGTTATCCTCACTCTGTGTACATGCTTCATGATGTGTGAACCATTTATGACATTATAATCGTAAGTTCAACAAGAGATTTAAAGATGCATCCGATAAAATTATGATATTTAAAGATGCATCCGATACAATTATGGTCTTTAATAAACATATGAATAAGTCAGCACCGTAAAAAGCACAATATTTAATATAAGCATTTAAATAAATTATTTACGCTGTGTGAAATTAAATAAATATCTTCGATTTCGATACTTTGGCCAAAGTTCTTCAATGTGAAATTTCAAGTTTTCGACGCGTAATGAAACTTAATGAAAATTGTATTCAGCTAACTAACAGACTATCTGACTATCTTTTGGCTGATTCATAATGATTCATAAAACAAATATATTTTATGTAAATCAATCATAAGAAAATACATTGTAAGAGTGAATTAATTTTCAAAGTCTTAAGAGATAAGCGGTTTCAAATAGAATTAGAGCTTTTATTTTATAACTGATACAGATGCGATGGATTTATGCAGATTTAGTAGTCTTGGGTCCTATTGTGAACAAAGTATAATGAATGGAATGGAGAACTAGGTCAGATGGGAGATGACCATGCTCTAATGTCCATTTTGGGATCTGTGTGTGTAAGGAGAACAATTGCCTTGGCATATTTATAGATTTATGCTCAATAAGCAGCACATGAAATCCACTCTTCTTGTTGTTATTATCCATGTTTTTGCTGTTCTCGTTGCTGTTGTTTTCGACTACTGTTGTTTATATGTCCATAGCAGAGCCACAAACTCAGTCAGCATTTCCAGAATTTTATTTGTGTGCCTTTTGCTGCCTGCGCTCCCAATGCTCCCAATGCTCCCAATGCTCGCAACGCTCCAAACCAACCAGCTCAGCTCTCAATCCGCAGCAGTCAACAACTACAGCTACTTTGGTCGACTGCCAGAAAAAGGAATGTGTGCAAATAATAAACAAAAAAAAAAAAACAAGAAATGCTGGGCAATATTTCAGTTTCGTGCTTTACGGCCGGAGACGTCTTAGCTGTGCCGGGCTGCTGCCGCTGTCTCGGCTACCCTTCCGGTTGACGTCATAAATTATAAACAAAATGGTCGAGCTGAGCTCAATGCCGAGCAGCACCTGATTTGTTTATTTGTGGAACATTTTTCACGTTTACGACAGTTGACAACGCACATTTGCCGGTCTCTAGTGCCTGTCACGAGGAAACTGCTGTAGGCACAGTTTTTTAATGCGACAATATTGGCAATGTGATGGATCCGTAGCACAAACAAGTCCTGTCATTGACTGACTTTCAATTTGGCAAAATGTAATGCCGCAGGCTAAAGTCATTCGCCAAACTGACATACAACCACAATGGGTATTTGCCAAAGCCACAACACACCAAACCCCACCAAAGAAACATCAACACATTTAATTGCAGTATAAATATTTGCCAGACTCTCAGCTGAAATATCCTTAAAATGTCGACGCATTGCGCAACTGCTGCCACTGCACGTATTTAATTATTTGCCAAGTAATTGTGCGCAGAGTAAGCTAAGCAAAAATAATGCTACCCGCACAATCGCATTTGGGGCAGATTGACATTAGCGCAGGCAACATGCTGCCCCATCGTTTTGCCACTAATTGACAATTATAACTAACAGTCAGATTGCCCTATAGTCATATACCTGTTTGTTAAATTGTTAAGTCTGCGGAAATTTCAAATTCCAATCATTGGAAAATTTTCTTGTTATCCTGATTTATTCGCAAATAGCAGAAAGATTATTATTCATCCTGATGAACCTTGCCTTTGGAAGGAAGACCATAAACAAGATGCAAATTTAAGAATGGATCCGTTCATAAGTGAACTTTAGCCTATTATTATACTATGATACCGAAAGTATATAGTATATTGGGCGCGTCATGCTGTCTGTCCATCCGTCTGTCCGTCTGTATGAACCCGCGTTTCTTTGACACCCTTATAGGTAGGTTGTTGGCGATGTCCTTCAATGATATGCATCTGCCACCTCTACCAATCACGTTTTCAACTTTAAATGTACGATTGATCTAGAGGCCAAACTATTGTTAAAACTCCCTTGCTTTTAAAAATGCGTTAAGTTTTGACGAAGTTATCTCATTTTGAAGGTTCGACCTATGCCCAAATGCCCAAATGCCGATTTTCGGACTATAATTTTGACTTATGTTCCGACCCAAAATCACGTTTTCAACTTTACATGTACTATTGATCTAGAGGCCAAACTATGATTAAAACGCCCTTGCTTTTGAAAATTCGTTGAGTTTTGACGAAGTTATGGCATTTTGAAGGTACGACCTATGCCCAAATGCCCACATCCCGATTTTCGGACTATAATTTTGACTTATGTTCCGACCCAAAATCACGTTTCCAACTTTAAATGTACGATTCATCTAGAGGCCAAACTATGATTAAAACGCCCTTGCTTTTGACAATACGTCGAGTTTTGACGAAGTTATGGCATTTTGAAGGTACGATCTATGCCCAAATGCCGATTTTCGGACTATAATTTTGACTTATGTTCCGACCCAAAATCACGTTTTCAACTTTAAATGTACGATTGATCTAGAGGCAAAACTATGATTAAAAAGCCCTTGCTTTTAAAAATGCGTTGAGTTTTGACGAAGTTATGGCACTTTGAAGGTACGACCTATGCCCAAATGCCGATTTTCGGACTATAATTTTGACTTATGTTCCGACCCAAAATCACGTTTCCAACTTTAAATGTACGATTGATCTAGAGGCCGAAATAAGATTAAAACGCTTTTGCTTTTGAAAATGCGTTGAGTTTTGACGAAGTTATGGCATTTGGAAGGTCCGACCTATGCCCATGTCCCGATTTTCGGACTATAATTTTGATTTATTTTTCGACCCAAAATCACGTTTCCAACTTTAAATGTACGTTTGATCTAGAGGCCAAAATATGATTAAAACGCTTTTGCTTTTAAAAATGCGTTGAGTTTTGACGAAGTTATGGCATTTGGAAGGTCCGAGCTATGCCCATGTCCCGATTTTTTGACTATAATTTTGACTTATGTTCCGACCCAAAATCATGTTTCCAACTTTAAATGTACGTTTGATCTAGAGGCCAAACTATGATTAAAACGCCCTTGCTTTTGAAAATGCGTTGAGTTTTGACGGATTTATGGCATTTGGAAGGTCCGACCTATGCCCATGTCCCGATTTTCGGACTATAATTTTGATTTATTTTCCGACCCAAAATCACGTTTCCAACTTTAAATGTACGATTGATCTAGAGTCCAAACTATGATTAAAACGCTTTTGCTTTTGAAAATGCGTTGAGTTTTGACGAAGTTATGGCATTTGGAAGGTTCGATCTATGCCCAAATGCCGATTTTCGATTTTCGGACTATAATTTTGACGAAGTTATGGTATTTTGAAGGTATATCTATCTTATATCTACCTGAATCTGAAAGGCAAACTTGGACAGTATATCTTGGCTGCACACATATTATAGCATCATAGTATTTTGCTGTCGGTTACGTCCGTCTTGTTTGTACTTGAATTGTAAAAAGTCTATAGGTAAATAGCACCTTGGACATCTACAATATCTACAATTCTATTCTAAACTCTAAAGTACCTTTAAACTTTCGGCAGCAAAATGCCGACAAATGGAGTGCATTAAATATGCGAAAATTATGAGCGCTTAACTTTTTGTTCGTATTTACGAACGACCTTCTGCTGTGTAGATGGAGGAGCGGAGGAGCGGAGGAGCCATTAGCAATGGCGTCACTAAGTAAAGAACTTGGCACGATTCCAGGCGACTCCCGCTGCCAAATTTGAGCAGTAGCAAAAAGTGTTGCTGATGTACTTACATACAATAGTAATTGGCGCTTCAGTTCAACGCCTTTTGTGCTTTAAATGTTTTAAATTCACGAGAAAGAGTTAAATACGAATCATGGCTTGAGTTTTCCATTGAGCACTGCACATGAGCATTAAGTTTTTAATTAATATTTGAAGCGAAAGCTAATTAATAAAGAAGTCCTTTCATCTTTGCGTTCGCCAATAGTCAGTCAAAGGAGACATTGACATAGTCTCGCTACAATTTCCGTTTTTATATATTTTCATAACTGCAATAAAGGCCCCCATAGAGTGTTTTCGCAGAAATGCAATGAAAACGTCTGTTGTTCGTTTTTCTCGATGTATCTCAAAAAGAGTATTTTATATTTTTGCCTTTGCTTTCACGATATTGCGTTAAGACTTCGGTTTACAGTTGATTGAAGCCTCACTGACCTCAATTTGAGCAGCTTTCGTCGAAGTGAGGAAATGAAAAAGGTTTTCGAAATAAACAGCAATTTAAACTGAACGAAACTCATTTGGCAAAATTGTTCAACTAGATACGAGTGTGTATGTGGAAAATTGCCCCTTAGCGTTTTCCTTAGTACGGCACTTGTGTAATAAGCATCTTCCCAATAATTCTCAGACTCGGCACCTAAAAGCTCTTTGAGTCGTGCATTTTAAAATAAATTTATCTAATTTACATGACTTTCACATTGGCATGTGTGCCCCAGCATTGCAGTAGCTACTCCGACTTGACTCATCTAATTTTTATCAGAGTATTTTCCTCTGTTTACTTTTCTCCATATACATACATATGTATATGAAAAATGTACAGCTTATACTTAAACGTGCACTCGATTGTAAGTATCTATATTTTTGCAAAGTATCTTTTACTCGTTTTATTTGAAGTGCATATGTGAAAGCATTATTATGTAAATATCGATTGGCAATTATGAAATACTTATATCAATAGTGCCACTAGTGTAGTCCTGTAAAATATGGACAGTAACATAACATCTGTAACCTAACATGCAAATATGCACTTAACATATAATATCGATATTAATCGATATCTAGGTGCGATCGCCAGCTTGAAGAAGAAGAGCTCAATCGTTGTGAACAAAGTAAAGTAAGCAAGCTGCTAAGACTGCTACAATATTATAGTTAAACATTGCCAGCTTGTGTTGCAATGTGGCAGACCGCACAATGAAAACTTCACAATCCTGCTTGATGGGATGTGTCAACTGCACAGTGCCAAATAAGCAAAAAAGAAAATAAAGCTGCTGATGGCTTGGTTCATTTTAAAAATTTTAAGGAGGTAAGAAAAAGCTAAAATAAAATTATAAGTAGCTAACTGGATATGTTTTAACTTTTTGTTCGGTCAAAAATTGTGTGTGACAGTTTGAAAAAGTTGTTCAACTTGTCAGTGAAAATTGGATGGCTTACAATCGTTCTGGTAATGACGAGTCTGGTCATTGAAGGAAACACTATTCAACGCGAACTGCATGAAAAAAATAAATAAAATTTCATTGTCATAACTTGTTCTATTTTTTATTTTGCTTACTCAAGGTAAAATGCCAAAACATTGTAAAGCTGTTGAGAGGCAAGGCTTACCAATTGCTGTTGGCTGTTATAGACATAAACAGCAGCAGAGAAAGACAAAACTATGCTCTAAACGATTGCTGCTGTTGCCAAAGCAAGTGATATTTGTCAGTGTTGTTTTTTCATTTGATTGAATTCCAAACATTATTAGCCTGCTCGTGAATATTGAGCAGAACATAATACTTGGGTACTTATTCATGCACGAGGACACTTGCGTTGTTTGGCTGCCAATCGTTTGGAATTTCCATAACCCAATACGTTCTGATGTACTGCCGATATATCTTCCTTATAACACAGATAGTTGCTACTAAAATGCACAGCTGCTGCAACATTTGGGATGGTTTGGATACTTTTGGTTTTCGTTGTTGCAACAAAACCGCAACATAATGAAATATAGCTGAAGGCATCATCTTCTCTTAGTCACTGTTCCAAAGCACTCTTGCTCGTTGTTATATCTATATTTTCGTTATCTCTCTTAGCTGCTGCATTAATAAGGTGAGAGAATATTCGGAAATGATTCTTGAGTGCAGATCCCGTCATCAATTTTCATAGTATTGGTAATTTGATGCTACTAATTTGATAGCAAATTCAATT
This sequence comes from Drosophila kambysellisi, assembly GCA_035042185.1. Classification (NCBI taxonomy): domain Eukaryota; kingdom Metazoa; phylum Arthropoda; class Insecta; order Diptera; family Drosophilidae; genus Drosophila; species Drosophila kambysellisi. The sequence continues at coordinate 65,535 of JAWNLS010000555.1, read as the reverse complement.
TCAAAGTGCCAAAACTGTTGACTGCAAATGTATTTCCCATTAGCTGCCAGAGGATGGTCTACGACCAAGTTCAGGTCAGCAATAACTGCAGTAGCAGCAGAGCAGATTAGCACACACTAGGAGAGACAAGCATTCGGATACACACACACAGATACACACACACAGATACACAGTCACAAACACACACATACGGAAGAGCAAGGGTAACAACAAGCAGCGAAAGCGACTTGGGTACCTCGTAAACAGAATAACAGTATCCGGTGGCATGACTCATTTAGTTTGCAAAAGTTCAAAGTTTATCAAACCGTAACGGGAAATGCAAATGTTCATTCTGGTAAATATATATTAAACATACTCTCTGTTTTTGTGTGTCCGTCTGAAATCCTGCGTATAAATAAATGCAAATTTGATTTGGAGCATTCTGTTTATATCCCAACTTTCCTTCAATCAGAAAGTGAAACAGAATTTCTGTTTACGCAACTGATTTTAGTTTGTGACCAAATGCACTTAACAAGCCGCATTTGATTTTCAAAATTCAAGTGTCAAGAGACAAACTTTGGCACTTGGTTTAAGTTAAAAGCAGATCCAATATATAATATATATTCTAGTAAACTTCATGCATCCGTTAGACTGTATAATGAAAGCATGCGTCCTACCATGTATTATTTACGCCTAAAGCCTTTCAATATGCTTTTCAAGTATACCTTAAGCAAAAGAACTGTAAGTGTTGCCAGAACCACCTTTCGGGTACTGGCAACAGCCACTCAAGTGGGTTGCACCACACACACAAAGCAGAGGACATGCACTCAGAAATCGAGCAAAAGAAACCATCAACTTAATTTCCTGCTCAAGTCAATTCAACTTTTGTGGCATTTGCATTTCTAAAAAAAAAAAAAAAATAGTTGGAACTTTGATTGCCATTAGAACAAATAAAACAAAGTGTTCCAGAGTAAGTCTATTATTTTCTATATATGTACATATGTAATGTGCAAGTGGTCCGACCCTATTGCTGATATATACATTTTTTTAGTTTCTTTCTCGAAATTTAGCTCGTAAGCTTCACAGCATACTTCACAATAATAAACGTCTTGGCACCTATGCCAAAAACTTTGAACCTTTGAAGCTTTGCGATGCATTTTATAGGTTTCCTATTCACAGCAGAAATCCATAAACTAAGCAGCTGTTGCATGACTATAATATACCTATTGCATTTCCATTAGCATTTAACAATAGTTAAAACGAAAAACTTGTATTTGGTATAAACGTTCAACAAGCTCATAAATAAGTGTCTCACTTTCTTTCCCATCTCAGATAAATAATTGAACATTTTGAATTTCAATGCTGAACAATCAACCCCTTATGCTATTTTGTAACTGGGTACGCAGATGGAGAAACTTGCTCACTTGTGCCGTCACTTGTTTTGCATCCTGCCCTCTTTGGGGCAACTATAACCCCTTGCCCCCGGGCCTCTGGCAAATCTTACGCTCGGAGAGCAAAGTGTATTTCATGCAGCTCTGCGTTTAATTGAATTGCCTTGAGTTGCATTACACCTGAAACGGATTCTGCTGTCACTCCATTTCTTTAGTACTTTAAAAATGGTTTTGCTGCACCGGAAAGCGGGGCCTGTTCAAAAGGGAAAATGGCAGTGAATAAAAAAAGGGGTTTGAATACGATGAATATGAATTTCATCATATCGTCGGAAATATACAGCGCCAAACCATGTCCCAATTGTAGAACACAGTCGTGTTAATCAAATTTCGCCGTGGTTCGATGTCAATTTCTGTGATTGAGATCGCGCTCAAAGGCCGCCCGATGAGTTTGTGCATCAACCGAGCCCCGAATGAACGGAGTGCTTATTGCGTGGCATTCACCCATGTGTGTGTGAAAGGGACTTAATCAAATACGCACGCTCATTTAACTTTTTCAATTTGAAGCCTTTGGCTGTCAAGTTTTGTGGTTTTGTGCGATGACTTATTAAAGTTGCATGACAACAAAGTTGCCCACAACTTTTATGTACTTACACGAACATGCTAAGGCCCAAACTCAAATTTGGCTGACATGGCATCAATTTTCACTAAAATGTAGCTCATCTTCACGAACCACATTTTCATACTTACATTAAATATGCAATGGAAATTACTGAGCCAAAGCCATGTTAATAAATAAAGTGCTTCTCAGGTATATCGATGGCAAAGAGTTAAATAAACATATTTGGTTGAAGCTGAATATTTAAATATTTGATGACCTTTGCAAAGAAGAACTTATTAGATACTAAATATAAACAGCATGTGAATAAACTATATATTACATTTGACAAGTCCTAAATGTTATTATTAAATACATTCCAATTCTTTTTTTTCTATATTAATATAATAATAATAATATTGGTACTTGATATTCAATATTGGACAACCAGTTAAATTTGAACTTAAGAACACGGAGTATATAATGGAAATCTTCAAACTATCGAATCCCAAGTTAACCTTTTGTCAAAAGAATAAATGTTTTAATATTAAGAACAAAATGTCTTAAATGATTGAGTGAAGTTAGGCTAAGCAGTGGATTGATTAAATTACCAAAAAGGCAACAGGCTGTTTCACAAACTGACATATTGTCGTCGCACTCACGCACTTTGGCCATAATGAAGCCTACGAGCATATGTGCTTGTGTAGGTAAATGGGCGTGGCAGCGCCCTACTTTCACGATGTTAGCGTAAACACGTGCAGTTTTATTTCAGGCTGGGTCAGGTGAACAAGTCACTGTGACAGTCAATACTGTCACGCACATACACATATTTAGGCCGGGTCGAGAGCGGGGCCGACAGCAGGACGAACACGAGCCGGGGACTCATTTTGCTTGGCTGTGATAAGAAAGTGTCAACACAAACGTGACATTGCTACAAATGTTTAATTTTTTTCTTTTTCATTTTTATAACTTTGGTTTGTGTGGAGCTCTGCGGGCGGTGGCTAGCTGGGTTGTGGGCTGATGCTGTGCCTTTGTGCCACCACTAAACTTAACTTGTTTGTGGTTGGTGAAGGGTTCGGCCTTGGTCACATTTGGTCAGCAGCAGCCGGGCTCAGTTTTTGGGCCGAAAATCACGTTTTTACCGTAAACATGTTGCAAACTTCGCGGCCGTTTTATCTTTTGCATACTTCCGGACGCTTCCCAACGTCGACAAACGGCCAGCAAACGAGCAGGCCAAAACGTCAAAGACGTGTCGCGCGGGTGGCAAGCTGGCAACCGCTTGCTCAAATATTTAAATCTAGTCCTTAAACAAACCAACGAACAAACGGACGCTTAGCCGAGCCCCACATAAAACATACAACTTTTGTGTTCCTGTTTAACGCCAAAAAAAAAATACAAGAATTCCGAGCACTTGTCCGGAAAGCTTAACCATGAAATACCCTCTGCTTAGATTCTAGCAACTGTATAATAATTATAAAACATCTACATAACTCAGCCAATTCAGCGTTGATTTTTTATTATATTTTAATCGTTTTTTTATTGAAAAAATATAAACAGAAATTAGCATGTGATTTAAAATATGAAAACAATGTTAAAAACATAAATCATAATATTGATATATGTAGCTGCGTAAATAAAGAAACAATATAAAATGTATTGAATAAGCAATGCAATTAAATTATTATTTATAGAGTTCGAAGAAAAAAACACAAAATGCCGAACAGAAATTATTAACTTCTATTTTTATTTTCACATTAATAATGTGTAAATGCAACATGAACATACAAATAAAATCGCTTCAGGCTGTGTGTGTTTTGTGTGTGTGCTTTGTGATATGCAAACATGGTTTTATGAAGGACAGTCGTCTTTTATATCTGATTCACAAATAATAAATCGTAAACATGACTTGTTAAAATATATCCTATTATCTGGCAATGCTTTGCGATACCGGGGTAAAAGGATTATATTTGAGTATTTCAAACATTCATTACCTGCATCTTATGAAATGCTTGTTCAACAATTGAGTTGTGTGTAGGGTATAAGTAAAGTAATCACAACAAATATCTGCGAGACATGCGGCAAAACATTTCATTTAATTTTCGAGCATTTTTCCTCTTGGCTAACTTAATTTCTATGCAAGTTTTTAGCCCACAAACAACACAGGATGGGGGCTTTATGTTTTCGGGTAAAATTTTAATGCACATACACAAGCACTCACGCACACACCCACCCACACACACACACACGTGTACACACACAGTGACAAAGACTCAGAGACACAAAAGCACATACACACATAGAAGCAGAGAGAGGCGCATACATTCGGGCATAATGAATGTGCAGCAAACATTTTTGATGGTGCCCACTGACAACAATAAATTACTTTTGGCTTTAAGCGAAAGCCATTAGCATAAAACTTGGCATCATCAGTAGCAGGAGCAGGAGCAGGAGCAGGAGCAGGAGCAGGAACAACGAACAACCCGCTAGCAGCAGCAGTAGCAGCAGCAGCAGCATCCTTTTAACGCGAATTCTAGGCGTATGCGCAATATTTATCTGGCTCTAATTTTAGCCAACAATTTGCCAGCACTTACATGATTAAACTGCGTTGAGCCCGTTGGACGGGGCGAACTTTTCAAATATGTGAACCTTTTAATTAACTCACTTCGCCTAAAGAACGCTGAGCTTTTCTTTTTCCTATTTTTAATATACGCACACCCAACTGCCCCCCATCCACGCGTAGCTGAATATTCTTTTTAGAGCGCTTTTATTAAGCGTTTCATAATTTCATGCAATAAACTTACCAAATGCGCCGCGTTAGCTTCCTTTCTTGGCACTTAGCTCGACGCCCATTCAGGAAAGTGGACAACCGACCAAGTCTTGAACCCACAAATGCTGCCAAAAAGCGAGCAAAGAAATACAAGAAAGAACAGCGGCTTCAGCGTTGCCGAAAGTTGAATACCCTTGCCAAATGTGAAATAACATTAATAAAACTATATAATGAAGATGACATTTATTTAAAAAAACCAATATTAAAGATTACCAAAACCAAAATCGTGCATAAAGTCTACAGATTTATATCACACTTGACTTATCCGACTCGGCTAATCGAGAGCAAATATTAAGGAATGTTCCGCGCTTTGCCATAAGATGTATACCCGCGAGAAGGGCATCAAGAGTGCTCCATAGCTGAAGAGCAGCAAAAAGCAAGCAAACCAGTGCCAGAGAATTAGTTGCCCCAAAGTGTTTTCCGTTTTTAATATTTCCTACAACTTTGGTAAAAAGTTTCTGCCGACCACTTGGCCCCGGCTCGCACTTGGTCACTTGCTCAATTTCCGTTTTTAATTAAATGAGCTATTAGACTGAGGTTGCACAATGCCATATGAACCACACACACACACACACACATGTTTATTTATATATATATATATATTGGTGCATTTACGTTTATCCTGTGCTTCCACATCGTTTACTAAATTGCGCGGCATTTGGTTTGAAACTTTAAAATTAATTCTTTGCCTGCTTATGCATGGCTGCGCCAGTTGTTTTAATAGCTGTTAATATTTATGAAGCCAACTATGGAAAAGTGCCAACAAACAAACGAACAACGAACAAACAAATAAACAAACGAATACCAACATCAACAGCAACTGGGACTCGAAATGCAACTGCAACTGCAACCCGATCCAGCACAATTGGCGGACATGCCCCGTTGGTGCAATGAACAGCTGCCAATATTTAATGATGTTTTGCGCATTGAATTTCGGATTCGAGGGTCCTTGGCCTCATATTCAGTGTTGAGGGGTCCTGTTGAACAGGTCCTGGCCGCCAGCAAGTGGACAATAATTATTTAGTAGTCGTGCATTTGCAATAAACAGCAATATACCCAATTCCAAAACGCTGCTAAACCTATTTCTGCAACTGTCGCCACATGCGGCATGTGTGTGTGCAATTTTGTAAAATATATCTAATTATATATCTAATTATCAGCTACTGGAATCATTTGGCGACTGCTATTCTTTTTAACTGTCAAACATTGTTACAACGTCATTAAAATATTTTATTACCAAAAGCGACACACAATATTTAAACATATTCAATTTTAACGTTTGTCTGTTGTAAATATATAAATATAATTCTCCTGAGCGCGGAAGACAATTTTGTCATCTCAAAATAGTTCAAAGCTATTTTCTAAATATATGTGTATATATATATAAGGCTAGCGCATGTATAATAATCATATATTTAATTTAAAGTAAATTTAAAAAATTTAAATTTAAATTTAAAGAAAACGTATTTTCTGTGTCTTAACATAAAAATAAAATTCATTGCGATGTTGTGTTTTTTCAGCATTTTATCAAAGTGACAGTACATAAATTGAACTATATTACCTGGAGCATCCATATCCGAGTTCCTGTCAACCCCTAGCATCCTCTTGAACTAATCAACTCATCTTAAATACTTAAATTCTTAAAATGTTAGCTTTGATATTTATGCAAGCAGTTGACTTGGAGTTGGCTAACACCGGTTATTGACATATTTCCATCTTTTAAGTGAAATAATAATTTATTCTGGCAGAGTATTTGAATAATACTTATTTATTTAGTTTAAATATTACTATTATCATACAGTGCATATTTTATTTTCTAAAGAGAATTTCATTTTGATTGCATATATTTCACTTCCCACAACTTTGAGTATGTATATTAAAGTCACCACGTTCAAAATAATTAGAATCTTCAGCAGATTGAGTTGCAGCACATCCATTTGCAACATACTCTGATCTAAAGAAAAATGTGAATACATTTTCTGAAAATATTTATTTATTTTGCAGTAACGTACCATTTTCAAGCTGCTGCTTCAGTAGCTGTATTTCCATTTGAAGTGTCCTTTTGTCAGCTGGAACATAATCTAAGCTCAGAATGCGATGAGGGGCAGCAGTCTGATCCATCTGATGGATGTCCATTAAAGCTATGCGCAATGGTGCTGACTGCGGTATAAGAAATTAGTAATTTCACTCTACATTTTTTTTATTTAATAAAAATACCTGAACTGAAAATGCGTTTAATATTGGAAACAGCATTGACATATAAAAACCACACCTCAACATGACTTTCGAGAATGATAACTGGTTTTTGTTTATCGCAGCAGCGATGTTAAATTATTTCAAGGTTTTTTTTATAACCAGCAGCTATTCAAACATTTTTACCAGCTGTGCAGGCAAATGTGAAGTAGACTTTTATTTACATTTTAATTGTAAATAAGAGCATGTTGTATTTTGAGCTATATGAATTTTAATGAAAGCTGATCTTTTGTTGCGAGTTGAGGTGGTGTTTAATTCCAGAAGTCGTCATGGATGCGGCGTTGTCGACTTTATTTCCAACTCAGTCGCTGGCATCGGTGTAGTTTTGGATGTTGCCATTGTTGTTGGCATTGCCGTTGTCGAACTTGTTTTGGCCAACATCTCACTTGCAATAGGCTTTTGTGGTTGCAAGTTGCCGTTTGTTGTTGCTGTTGCATTATGTCCATCAGCGTCATCGCTGCCACTGATGCTTCCTATCATATTAACAAGTTCCTAAAATGAACGTAGAATAGATGTTTTATGGCCATTTCTCTAAGAACACCACAGTCTGCGATTCAGCTGCTTGTTACCTTTCTGAACCGTTGCCACAGACCGTCTAGCTTATTAGTTGCATGTTCCAGGGATGTTTCGATTCCATCGAGTAATCCAGAAGCCTCCGTCGTAGTCTCTGCTGTTGCAGCGGGTTTGTTAGGCTTCAACTTAGATGTTGCTGAATCTTCCACAAAGTAGTCGCTAATTCCGCTTATTGCATCGCCGACAAAGTCATCATTAGTGTTGCCGAACATGCCACTGGCGTTGTTCCAAGCCAAAGACAGGGCACACGCCCAGAGTAACAGTCTCATGGATCTACAGAAATTTGTAATTTGTGCGCGAAGGCGGCAAGTTGTTTGGCTCAAATGCCAAATGATTGGCAAGCGCTGTACAGTTTTGTTTAAGCCATGCTCCGGCTTAAAGAGTTAATGACATTGACACTAATTGAAAACAGTTGTGCAATGTGTGCCAGAGTCGAAGACTAATTGACAAATATTTCTTAGAGGAAAACAAACAGAGGCAATTTTGTACTGCGATAAATCCAGAGAAACAATTTAAGAAATAGAAGAGAAAGTAAAAGGAATGCCTTGCATTCATTCGGTGTTAAATCCAAAATGCAACAAATGCGTTTGACAGTCTTATTCCATTGAAAGTACGATAAGCTAGTCAAAGCTAAAGTGCTTCAATCAATTTCTTCTATGATACTGTGCGGAAGCATCTGCATCTAAGCTAAATTTCTACTTATACTGTATACCCTTGTGTTCAAATTATTATAATATTATTTTCCCTAGATCTACCATATTGCAATACTAAAAGTTGTTGCGAATTTTTAAATAGTAGCAAGCAAAACGCTGAGCAGTGTATTAATTATAGAGTATACATATATATAGTGTAACTCTGGTTCTTGGAAGATAAAATTGCTGTGTATGTTATATTCAACACACTCGATACCCATTAAAAATGGATAAAAAGGGTATAATGATTTTGTGCAAATGTATGTAACAGGCAGCAGGAAGCATCTCCGACCCCAGGATCAACAGCCGAGTCGATATAGCCCTGTCCGTCTGTCTGTCCGTCGATCCGTCGGACAAATCATTTTAAAGGGAAATTTGCCAATAAAACTAAAATATATTTAACAACTGGGTTGAGGGTATATCGTAGTCGAGCCAATTCGACTAAAGCATCTTACTTGTTTAACCTGATGAACGCAATCAGTAGTTTCTGAATATTTGAAATCGAATAGTTACAGTCATTTCGCTGAAAAAATATAAAGACTTAACTAAGACACTTCATCGGAATTGCCTGAAAGCAGCCTAAAGTATCAAAATTTGCGTTCATAATTAGACGTTGTCTCCTCCAGACAACAACACTTATCTTGTCATAAATTCCAATATTTCGTTAGGCTCTCTGTCTAATTCTGAGATTCGTGTAATTGCATTAAATGCCAATGTCAGAACACACTTATGCGCCACTTAATATAAAGTGAGTGCCACAGCCAGAGTTCTGGCATTGTTGCTTTGATCTGGCTTAGACTGCCTGAATCAAAGCCGGAGACTAACAAAAGCATTGCAGCTTAAGCATTTCTGTGTGCCGTCAACGGCTCAAGTGCACCGTGAATCGTAATCACGGGAAAATCGTTTGAAATGCATTCACTCATTTAATGCATGTGTTCAGTGAAACGATTTAATTTACTCACAATAAAGCTGAAAGTGACGGAGACGGCTTACGGGGCGTATGTGGGGCATATGTGGAGCGGGGGGAAGGGCAAGTTGACTTGGGTTGCAAGGCGACGTTGAATTTGAAGTGCATTTCACCCCTAAGTGAGTGGCGCTGATGTTTGAATGAGTTTCAATTAATCTACAATTGGGCTGGTCCTCCTTATGTGTTGCAGTTGATACCGTCACCAACACGCCACAAATCTCAGATAAAAGGATGCAACCACATTTCACTTGTGTTTGTGCCTGTTGGCTAATATACACGAGTGGGTTTAATTAAATGATTAGGCAGTAACGTTGCACGCTTATTGAGCAGGATTGCTTTTGATGGGTGGAATTTGCTCAACAAATCAACGACTCATAAACTGACTGCAAATACCTAATAAAAACTCAACCAAACTCAAGCAAATGGCAACAAAAGCCAGAGTCAGCCAGTCTCGTGACATGGCCCGCAGCGCCTGCTGATCTATGGTGCTGCAAGTGTCACATAAATTACAAGCGGAAGCATCAAAATGCTGTCAAGTTGAGTTGAGTTGAGTCGAGAGCAGACTCGGGGAGACTCCGCTCGAGTTGAGTTGAGACGAAAAGGATTTTCATTGGCGAATTGTAGTAAGTCTGGCCCTAGACAGGTTTGGCTTGGCGTTTAGTTTTTCGCATTGGCACTTTGTCTTCATCACTGGGCGAGGGGTGGATGGGGTGCGAGATGCGGTGGTCACAACAAGCTCATCATTGCCATCGACGGCAACATCATCCGGCTCGTCGTTGTCATCATCGTACATTGCTATAAACATCAATTTAGCAGCGAAAATTGGTTTTTTGATAGCTACAAACACACGGGCACTATTACACACCCACACACACACACACACACAGCCACACACATAGCATAGTAAAACATAGCTTCATAGCTAGAGAAAAATTGTTTTTCACGTTAAGTGACAAGGAGCAAAGCCAAAGCCAAAAGCAAAACAACGTCAACTTCTTCGTCTTCGTCTTCGTCTTGGTCTTTGCCTTGGCTAGTAAATTTCGTCATGTTTCCAGGCATTCGTGTGGAAAATAATATTCAAGAAACAAGAAACAAGATACATAAATATGTATATTTATATTTATATTTATATGTGCAATTATGTTTCAGCTATTTGAAACTTTAAGCATCCATTATTTGTGGCACTGTTTATGGTTGCGGATGTTGCTTTGATTTGCAAATGTGATGATTTCAAATAGCATCATCTACTTGTATATATATCATGTTTTTGCTTATAAATATAAACATAAAATACATTTCATACATACATATTTTGCTAGAGATGAGCTAAAAACGAGTTAGCAGCGCTCCACAGCTCATAAATTTATCAGAAACTACAGAAACAAGACATAAAAATCCAGGAGCAAACAGTAAATAAAATCTACCAGTTTTTGCTTAAGGAATACGGATGGATTTGAGGAAGTGCTCAAAAAAAAAAAAAAATGATAACCTTAAAGACAGCAGTAACAACTGAGTGTTTAAACGTGACCTCCGTAGGTTGGCAACTCTGATGACTCGATGGCAGCCAGTCGGTTATCCAAAGCCACAGTCATCAAATGCCAAATAAAACTCTCAGTGTATTTGCGCTTGCATAGATTAGTATCAAGACAGACACATTCCGAAAGAAAAGTTGTAAAGCGAATGCAAAGAGTGGAAATTATTTAAATTTATGCTTTCCGTATAAAACTAAAACAGCCTACGAATTGAGTAAAGTGCCAGATACAAGCACACACACACACACACATACACACACACACACATACACACACACACACATACACACACACACACACACACACACATCCAAAATGTTAACGTATGTGTGTAAAGTGAAATTCGCTTCAGTTTAATGCAAACCCCTAGCAAATTGTCATTTCGGAGCGGTACACATAAACAAAAACACATATACATATACACATATAAACCTATACACATATACATATACGGGCAGACTAAGCCGTAAACAGCAACGGCATTTGCCCGGCCAAATTTATGACGTGAACGACAAGACAAAATGGACTTCCGGGCGGTAACAGGCAACGGGCAACGGTTACGGCGGATTTTTTTTTTTGCATTTTAATAGACTGACCCAAACGTAGTTAAAACCGCATGCAAAACGCGAAAAATACTACGGCAAGCGAGTCACATGTGTGTGCCTGTGTGTGTGTGTGTGTGAGTGTGTTTGAGGCATTTGCAATGCAAATTTTTGTAAAAGTTTTAAAATGTATGCCGCTTTTATGGCACCCAGCGACCTGTGACCGGCGACCTGGTACCTGCGATCCAAGCTGGGTCCAACTGGGTCCATTCCAGGAAATTATATACTTACTAAATAGCAAAATAATTTTTGGCATTTGTGCTCCTCATTTTTAGCCATTTCATTTGCAGCTGCATTAAATGCAAATTTATGCCTATTTGTGGCCAGAAACTGTAACGGAACTTGCCGTTCGCCATTTGGTTGGTGTTTTTATGGTTGTTGTTTTTGTTGCTGTTGTTGCTTGTTAAATTGCCATAAATTACAAGCAGCCAAGCAATTCGACTAACACTTTCAGCCAAGCAGTTCTGCTTCCTCTTCCTGCACATCCCCGCCCCCGCCCCTTCGACTTCAACTTCTAGTTCTGACAGTAAACGGCGTTGACTGTTGGAGAATGTATTATCAAAGGGGCAAGCGGCGTATTGGCACTGCCAATAACTATTCGAAAACTATCGACTCTTTCATTGTGCACTGGAGCATTGGATGCCACTCGAAACGTGCAACTTGCAACTTGCAACCAGCAACTTGGAACTTATTGTTGTTATCGCGCTTTGTACTTGTTTGGCATTCTTTTTGCTGTCTCGCATTTGGCAGGCGGGCCAAAAATCTCAAGGCGACACAGCAAAACTTGGCTAACTACAATTTATGGCTGCACTTCTTGCTGCAAAGCTGCAAGTGAACAATAAAATGTCTGGAATACAAAGAAATGCGGCAAAATGACCAATGGCTACCACTCACAAATAATTAACAATGGCATTCAAACAATTGCCTATTTGCACTAATAGATGCGAAACGATACTTTAATGGGGGCCACTCCATATAATCCTTTTATACCTATACTGATCTCAATTTAATTGAACCACAAAATCTCAAATGTTATTAAATAAAAATATCGACAACTTTAATATAATATATTAAATCTAAAGTTATTAAAGTGCTTTCGTAACGATGCCAATTTTTAGTTGCTATCGATTTTGATGAATTATTTGTTCCAATGTTTGCAACCATATTTAATAGTGCTTGTACATATTTAAAGTGCATGAGAGTGTATTAAGAAATACCGCTATTCTGTTTTGCATAACTGTTGCAAGTTGTGTTGTGGATGACACGTTCAATAAAAGGATTTATGTTGTTGCCAGCGAGCCGCAAAGTTTGTGAACTTTGCCAACATTTGTTTTGTGTCACTGTTGCTTGACCTTTTTGTGATATTTGCGCAGTACTTGCAACTGGCTTTGACCTGATGGCTGAAAGCAGTTTATTTTTGGGTAACATTGTCTCAACTTACCATTTGCGGTTTGTCTTGGGCGAACATAAATTTGGCAAAGGCATACGACATCAGCTGGTTGCAAGATTTGGTCACAGCTCGGAAGTAAACGGTTGGGCCATAAATCGTTGGCCGCCATATAATAAAACCGTAAGTGCAACATAGCTAAACATGACGTGCAACATGCAGATAGATTGCACAAAAACCGCCTTGAGATGGCACCCATAAAAAATTCCATCCAACAACGTATCGAAGCGCCACCAGGCGTCGTCACATGGCTCAAGGCCCAGAATCCATGGGGGCTTGGCTAATGCAAATCACGTCGCAAGGAGCTGCGCAAATGTTGCGGAAATTGCTTGTGTCTGTCAACTGGGCTGTCAGCATCGCCCAGCTTGAACAGACTCACTTTTTGTGCATTCCAAATGCATATTTTATTATTTGTTTGCGCTCCTTTTATAGCATAATTAACAAGCTGTTTCAGCCAATATGAATAATTAAAACGCTGCTGACAGCCAGCGACATGAATACCGTCAAGTTCACATAACCATTAAGTGCTAATTTATTTGCAAAACAAAATTACAATTTGATCAAATTAATTTAAATTGTAAATTTAATTGATATAAATTGATATATATTAATTACCTTTTTCTTTCAATTTGATTAGTTAAGCAACTTTTTGGGAATTGTTTGAGTAGCAAGATGTTGTTTGTGCATTTATTGAAAAATAATCATTTGAGTTGCTGACTTAAGAATTAAGTGAAATATTAATTCAAATTTGTGTAATAGATATGATTAATAACCTATTCCTAAAATAAACTCTGAATTAGTTACCATTTTAAAGATATGTTGCGTATCAAGCAATATTTATTTAATCTGTAATTTTATTTAGCTAAACTTTCAGTAAGCGATTTGTTTAATTACAGTTTTATCTTCTTATAATGTGGAACTCTTGTTATATAATAGTTTTGACTACAAATAAATTTATAACAATAACTAATGTATTGCAAAAGTTATTCCGCAATATTTAGAATTTTTAAGTTGTTCTTATGATCGATTGATTTTCATCAAGTCAGTTAGATTGCTTTCCTTGTAGACTATAGCATAACAATCGCATTATGCAATCGATTGATTAACTTATTTGCATAGTCATCATTGACCAAATCGGGCAACGAGTCCGATAAGTAATTATACGGAATTCGAGTTATTTTTACGGCAGTCAGCCAGCCGCAAAGCGAATATTGCCATCAGACATCAGCTTCAGTTCGATTTGTGGCATTTGTGACAATATGCGGGCAGCGGATATGGCTATAACCATGGTATCTCCACCGCAATCCCGCTCGTCCTGCTCTCCCTCTCCAGCCTTTCTCCCTCTCTCCCTCATTCGCATGTGATGCGTGACAAAAATCGAACATTGATGTTGACGACAGGCGCAATTTTCAGTCTGCAGTGGTAATTGCGTTAGGCTGTATGTGTGTGTGTGTGTGTGTGTGTGTGTGTGTAGTCCTTGTTGTGTGAGTTAATTGCTATGTTCGCAGATGCCACACGGCATGAATCCTTAGCGTTCGCATTTTCATCACGACCATGTCAAATTATGTATGTAAAATTGGCCACGGCAAGTCGGAGTGCGTCAATGAACTTATCGCCAGCTTGGACTTAATCAAATTTTGTCTCGCACCAAATGACAGCCAGGCTAAAATGAATGGAAGTGAAAAGCTTGCCGCTGTATACTTTGGGGCACGCTTCATTTAACTGAAAACTGGCTGGCAGTTAAGTGGGACGTAGCAGTTTCCAGTCAGCGAGGACTCAACGTGTTGACACACTTATTTAGCAGCTGACCCGCACTCGTCAGTCGCCGGGGCAACCGGAGCATCCCGCTTGGCTCTATGGCACTTCGGTGCACTTCAGCATCCCACTTATTTTATTTAATTTTTTTCCTTTTTTGGTACGTTGCGCATTGCTTTGGCTTGTTGCACGCTTCATGCTGGAGCTGGCACGCAGCGCATAAATCAATGGCAACGATCTTTACGTGCTTTGGCCGTTACTCCAGCCACCGTGGCCCGTTGTTGGTCTGTCGGTCTATCCGACTGCCCACGCCTCACAATCTTTATTGCACATTGTGGCTTCCGCTCGGCAGCGGATGTTTATATAAGTGTGTGTGGTTGTGTGTGTGTTCGCTGCATTTAAGTTAAAAATGTGGCATTAAAATGCTTTTCGCTTTCAATTTACCCTCGCACTTGCGTAATAAGTATTTTCATTAAGTGTTTTCATTTTAGACATTTTAGCCACGTTCTACTTTCAATCCGACCGCGCTGGTCGCAATGGCCAAAAGCGCCAGCAGCCAAGTAGCTGCTTTAAATTTTCAATGAAAGGTTAAGTGGCTTAACATCGCTAAGTGTCTGTTATAATAACTCACATACACACGCACACACACACACACACACACACAGCCACCCACACATATGTATATATTAAGTAAGCAATAATGTTAATTAATAACCAATTATTTACGAGAGCATTCACACTGATGAGGTGTTTGGCAGATGGAACACTAATTGGCCACATGAGAGATTAAGGAAAACAATAATAGAAAACAATCGCAAGTTGCAATCAATTAACTGTAGTTGCTTGTCAAATTCCAGATCTGTAATCAATTAAATATGTACATTCAAGGGTACTCAATTAGTAGATTCCCTAAAGCATGCATAAAAGTTCCTTAAATTCCTTAAGCTCTCGGATAAAACAAGTTGATACTTGTCATTTCTCGCTGACAAAGATTTTATGCTCTACTTTCTAAAAGTGTGAAAGATATTCAAGATATAATTTTTCAAAATCCACACCTGAATACCGACAAAATTTGAAAGAATTCGATGTATAACATTTTAATAAAAATCACTCGACCTGGAGCCAGTGAAAGGTATATTTGCATTATTAAAAGTTGTCAACAAACAATTCACAATCTATGTTATTAGTCAACACAAATTATCTTTGTTGCCCAAAACATATTAAGGATGTTCCTGTAGTAAGGCTTACTTATGGACGCACTCATGTTGCAATGCTTACAAATTCATTTATTTCCACAAGCAGGACGTCCAAAACAATAACAGCAACAAAAAATCGCAGGGACAACATAAAAACAAATGCTTTTACCAGTTTAAATGAAGTACTAAAAAAAATGTTATAAAATGAAATACTTCTCACTCCAACCCGTGAATACCCTAACTCTTGTATTTAACATATGCCAGTGGCAATTATGATATAATTTACTTAATTTTGTAATATTGGTTAATTACTAACAAGACGTTCGATATCAATTTGTATATTGTAGTATAATTATGCAGTTCCTAGTTAAAATTATTTCTATTTCTATTACCATGTGACTACTATTAAAATATATTTGTATTATTAAATTTATAATAACATACCCTGGCAATATCTATAATAAATTGTTACATTTTTGGATTAATAAGACTTTGAGAAGAAAGCACAATTAATACAATAATGCGGAAATACAATTAATGTATTCATATAAGTAGATCTGCAAATTAAAGTAGGTATACCATTAAACAAGTACTTAATGTAGTATACAAAAATATATATTTTACAGTTTGTTTGCTTTAGCACATAACAATAAAATCAATAAGCATTTTCAGAACAATGAGGACTCTGCAACGTGCAGCAATTATGTGAAGCACTTTTGCGAGCATGCTTGAGTGGGAGGCCATATTTAATAATTGGAGTGGAGTACCCTCTGCAAGAGTATTGCAAAATGAAGCGAACATATGTATAGATGGTAGCTGATTTCGTAGCTAGCATCCAAGAGGACAGAAACATGTGTATAGTTGACGTTGACGCAGTGCTGCAACTTCAGCCCTTCCCCCCGGAAACACACCCCACACACCCCCGCAACACTCCACCAATTGAAATGCTGCAAATGCGCTTGTCACTGCTGATCCCTTTAGCTGTTGAATTGCAAATTGTTTGTGTATGGCGTCGGGCATTTTGTTTGCTCTATATATATTATTTTTTTGTTTGTAACTGTTTTTCACTTTATACTCTCTGACAAAATGTCCACCCATCTGTCACTGCAGCTTTCAATTTTTTTTTTTACATTCAGAAATTGTAAAAGCATTTTTTTAGTTGTTGTTTGTCCTGCTTTACAACAAATTCAAACGCACCACAATTGGTACAACTTTATTGCTGATAAAAATCATTACACGACAAATAGCGTTTAAAGTAGCTCGCTTGAAACACAGAGAGAGAGATAGAGAGAGTGAGAGTGAGAGAGAGAGCGAGATAGATTTATAGAATGAGCAGGCAAGATGAGGATTTATTTAATCGATCAGCAGTGTAATTAAACTTTTTCCCTCCTATGTTGCTGCATTGGTTTCTGTTTTTGCGTTTACACATCAGTTGCATCAGTGGCATCAGTTCCAACTGCATTTACATATGCGCATTGCCTGCAGCGCATTGCAATTAATTAAAATTGTGTGCAATGCTAAACTTTTGCTGGAAATTGCAGCCAATGAGAGACCTCAAATATGTGATTCATATTATTTGTAACTGAATTTGCAATTTCAGTATTTTGTATGACAGTCTGCAAATAATTATATGCAAAGCGCATTAATTTATTAGCACGTTTATCTGTTGCAGCTGCTGTAACTGTTTGCTACTAGCTGCTTCATTATGAAAGCAAAAATCTGCATAAATAGTAGAAGAGCGCATATTTATGTTAGCATATGCGTGTCAAAATAACGGAGTTCAAGTAAAAACTATTGCAAATTCCCGATAAGCGAGTTCTGTTTTGACAGCTGCACTCAACATTCATTTCCCTTAATTGTTAAGCACACATCCATTTTGGTCGGGCAAATGTAAACCACAAAATGCACGTTGGAATTAGTTAAATCTAGTTACGAATTATATTATACAATTATCTACTGCTCGTATTTGTCAAATGTTTGGTAAATGTTATGAAACGTGCCAACGTGTCAGGCTATAGACAAAATGAATTCTTATTTAACTTAGTTGCCACTTCTCTGCTTTCCTGCCAAAAGTAGGTACATTAAAATTAATGCGCCGAAAAGTAGACTATTAAAAATGCAAAGCCAACTTTATTAATGCACACAAGCACAGAGCTTTACCGTTATCGCTTATGTGAGTTGTTTCTCTAAACAGTAAAGTCCCAAAACGAACAGAGACGTGGATAAAATCTAAATATTTGATGCTAGATTCTTGTTATATATATAAACAATATATATATATATATATATATATATGTATATATAACAATATTAAAAGTATTTGTCTGCCATATCTTTGCTCTCATTTTTCGATAGAGAAACTTTTGATTAGTCAAACTTTGTTTTGATGTACCGCCAACTATCTTTCGTTAAAAGCCTTTAGTTGACTCCTTGGGAAAGTCAACTTTAAAGTCACGGGCAATTCTGATTCTGCCGGAACCCCTCTGTGCTCTGCCCAACTTTGACGACGCCAATGGCAATGACAATTACCAATACACAGACAAAAACACACACACACACACAGGCATACAGTCAAACGGATGCACAAACTAACACATTAGACGTCGCTTCCTTTGCCAAGGGAGCGGCATAAAAGTTGCTTGACTTCATTTTGGGTCGTCGACGTTGCCGACGACAACATCAACAACAAACGAGCCAAAAGAAACACACAGACAAGCAAACAAATAAACTGACAGACACTCGTTTCCGTTTTCAAACAAAACAGACGCCATATTTAAAATTCCAAACGGCGCACAACAGCAACAACAACAACAACAACAACAACAGCTTAAAAATCAGTAAGCAAATGAAATAACACAGAATTGCCTTCAACAAAAAACAAAAAAAAAAACTTTTCACGCTACTTTCACGAGTTTGTTTTTCTCTCGCTACGTACAAAATTCAATTTGGGGGTTGCGCTTTGACTTCTGAAACTGGGCGACAGGTTCATTGAACGGCCGCAGCATTTGGCTAATATTCGTGTCAATGTTGCGCCTCGCATGCCAGCTAATTGCTGAATTATGCCCAAGCAGAACAACAGCAACAACAAAACAACAACAAAACCAAAAACAGAGAAGAAAATAAGCAAAGCATGCTTCACGGTGCACAACAATGAAAACACAAAAGTTTTGAACAGCGCACAAATCCGCCCGCAGCGATTGTTGTTGATGGAGGCATTCAAATCCTGTCGTGCCGCCCACACAGATCTGAATCAACATTCGGCATCAGCAGTTGGCATTTTAACATTCGCCATTTGCCATTTGGCATTTTCCGTTTATTTATAACGTGTACTAGTGAAAACTGCTGACCGGCTGCCCGTGATTTCCGTGATACAGAAATTAAAGATTTATTTGAGATTTTCATGATGAGATATGTATGTATATACATATATGTATGTATTTAGTTTGTATGAAATGGGCGTGCTCACAATCTGCACAATGGACACGTAGTCAAATAAAAATGCCTCCGGTGTTTGTTTAGCTTCACCGTTTAAGTTGTATATTAAAATGATTTATGTGCACCCAATTGCGGCACAGTCGAGAACGTAGAAGTTCTGCACTCATTTCATGAAATATGCATCTGGTCTAACGGCACTTTTCAATCGATAATACAAAAAGTTTTTCCAACTGCAGACTATAAACACCCTGTTTGATTTAGATACTAAATCTTAAATTACGTTACTAATACGAATAATGAATAAAAACAATAAGTCGATTAGAAACTATCAGAAAATTATGCACATTGTATGATTCAGATTTCTATATTGGAAATTTAAAAGCTGAATTCCAAAACTTGAAATATTTTATAAGATAGCTTACCGAATCATAATTTTAAAAAAAAATTACAATTGTAAAATTTTCAACATTTTTTAAGTTAAATTAAAGTGATTTTGTGTTTACATGTTCCCATGGCCTAAGTACAGTGAATATGGCTTGGATGCTATCATATCGGAGTGTGAGGGCATTTGAAAAATCTATAAAATAAATTGACGGACAGGACGAGAGCCACATATGCCAATAAAATATTTTATCAGACGTACGTGTTGCTATTAGACATTAAAACATCGACACCGGATCCTGTCCACCTCCCCACTAACCCCAGTGCGTCACGCACGCATATCAAATGACGGCGTTGGAGTGTTGAAAGCTGTGACGAGACGCAAGTCAAGGAAGCTTGGGGAACGGGGTGAGGACCTGAGGTGGCTAACCCTTTTTTATGGCTGGTCAGTGGAGGATCTGGTCTCTGATTATGCGTCGTGTGGCCATAAATTTATATTGAAAGACGTGCGCTGTTAATCAAATTGAAGTGTTTGATTAAATTTTAAATAAAAAACTTGATGGAAACGACTTCTGCGAAACAAAAACACAGAAAAGGAAATTAATTTGTGAGCACGTGTTGTATGCGCAGTATTCAATTAACTTATTCGTACGAATATTTGGCTAGTAAAGTTATGCGTTTGTCGTAAAAGATATTCCCTACCCAACCAAAGTTCAGAAACGTGTCGCAAACTGCGTGGTTATTTAAAAACAGGACTTGCTCAAGTGTTGCACACTTTAAAGCGCCAAAAACGGCCAACTGAAGTTAAATAACAATTTCACTGCTCATTAACCCTAATTTGTATGTAAATTTTAGGGAGCCTTCTAGCTGGCGCCCCTTTTCTCTGGGGGGAAGCCGCCATGCGTCCCTCAACATTTTAAAGGATTTCAGCGACCGTTTTGTTTTAGTGTGTTTTAACTAATGCAAACGACAGCCAACGGTCGTGTTGGCCAAGAGCTCCGCGTCTTTTCTTGAAGCGAAACAAGCCAGGAATGCCCATTAGCTACCGGGTGCATTGTGATAACCTAGCTTAGAATTAATTCCCCAGATTATAGGGATACCATAGTTTAAATTTAACTTTCTCCACACGCTGCTAACTTTTGATTACATGATGCCATTCATTTCATAACTATTCTTAAACACAAGTCACATATTTTGTTTACTTAAGAGCGGATGAAGGATGAAGTAAGCATGGAGTAAGGTAAGAATGGACGGATATACATATATATACATATATGTATGTATATACATATAGCTCAGGCCTACTAAAATATACTTACACATATGATTTACTCATTCCATTCGCTGTGTCATAAGATAAGTTTAAGTTTGACCATCCATCGATTAGCTTAGTATATTTGCCGCAAATTGTGTTTTTTATCAACGTTATTTATTTTGTTGCGTCGTGTTGCATTCTTTTCGCACCATCTCTCCATTAATTCATCAGCCGGCAAATAAACAAATGGCCTCACAGCAAAATGGACTTGCGGCAGTCATTATTGGGCGGTTATTGCCGTTGAGAGTGCCAGAGTATAAAACAAAAATGAGTATTAATCTGAACAATGGGAACCAACAGGCAGCAGACACAGCGCAACAGAGAGAGGTAGAGAGAGAGAGAGAGAGAGGGAGAGAGAGAGGGAGAGAGATGGAGGACGATGAGAAACAAACAAGAAATGGCAACGCTTTCAGGCGCCCATGCAAATTCAATAAATTAAGGCAACGGCCATTAATTATATTTTAAATTACAATGCACACACACACACACACACACAAACACACAAACACACACACACACACACACACACACACACACCGCACACACATGGGCAACTGGTGCTTTTACTCAGGCTTGGCCAGCGAGAGAGTTGTAACCATTCAGTAGGCAAATTGTCGCTGTTTATCGCCATGCACCAACAGCGCGACAACAACGCAAACAACAACAACAACAACAACACCAACAACAATAACAACGAACACTAAAAATAACAAAAAAAAAACAACAACCAACTGATTGTCCAAGTTGCCATCCGAATGAGTGCCAACAAGGCCATTGTTGTCGGTGGAAACCGCTTGGATGACGTCATGCAACCAAACAATATGAACAAAACAAATAAGAGTGCTCTGGTCGAGTGATCTCGGCTCAGAGATACCCTGTACCCGGCAGTGTAAGGGGTAGGTTTTAATGCCTCAATAAAACATTAACTCGTCGTGTGCAAAAGATGAGATCGATTCAAACTGACTTATATGAGTGTAGAGAATCTACACACAATTCATGAATACTTTCAAGTGCCCTTAAAAAATGTATATTCAGAGATTTCTGCGAAAATGTAAGCAACCTTTTGTTCAATCTTTTTTTTAATGAGTACACAGTAAAAAAAATAGTAAACCATAATTAAAAAAAAGAATCTGTAAAAAACTTTTAAAAGTTACTTCAACTTCAGCTGGACCAAGGACCGATGCAGCTCCCACTCCCACTCCCACTTGAGCTGCTGATGCTGTTGCTGGAACTGGCAGAGGCAGTCTGACTGTTGGTAGCCCATTAGCTGCTCGTAAACAATGGCCAAGGCTGTTGACAATGGCGGCATGTCATTAAGGTTGACATAAGCTGCCGACTGCTGACGTGTTAACTGCCAGCGAGCCAACTTTTTAATTGGTTTCAACTCACAACTTGATGTCCATTCCATAATCCAAAAGGAGGCAATCTTCGCATAATATTGAATATCGAATTATCGGATTTGGTCCATAGTAAAAAGCTCAAAGGAAAGTTTCCTAGCATTATTTTTTTTCTTGATTCTTTGATTTATTCGATAAAATGCAAGAATACTTATTTATTTGTTAACTACTTTTTGCCTTTCTGCCGTTTGCCGCGCTTCGGTTTTTTCTTGAAGGGTCCCAGACCACGTCGGACCATCGTGCCACGCCACCAGGCCTGCAATTTGATGGCACACTCCATGCGATGCACCTCGAGATCGTGGAGTCGCTGCTCCTCCTCCTTCTTGGCACGATACTCCCGCACGAATTCCACATGGTGGGCATTCACCTCGCGATGATGCGCCAGTGATTTCGTCTGCTCCAGGATGCGCAGTTCCCAGGCCTCCGTTTCACGATCGACGCGACGCAGCTCGCTGGCATACCGCTTCTGCCAGTCGGTGATGCGCTCCTGCAGATCAGTCAGTTCGCGATGGCGAAAGGCACCCAGCTCCTGACTGACACGCTCCTCTCGCGCCAGCCGCTGCTTGTAGTCTAGGATGTCCCGTAAGTAGGCCCTCTCTGCATTCTCGCCCCAGATCTGTGCCTGCGAGATGCGTGATGCCTCCCAACGCTCCACCAAGCTATACTCGAGCTCGTTGACGCGGGAGACACACTTCAGGTTGTATTTGGCATCTGCTATGCGCTCCTCCGTCTCCGCCAGCTTGGCGGCCCCGTCGATTTTCAGCTGTTCCAGCTGCGCTTCCAGTTGCTGCAGCTCATCCCTGGACTGCTGTAGCTGCTGAACAGCGGCAGACTCCTCGCTGTTATTGCCACTCAGCGTGGAAATAGCCAGATCCAGGCGACTTGGTATTTCCCTTTCCAGCTCCTCGCTACTCATGAATAGCTGCTCGTTGGCCGCATGAAAGAAACCCCGCAGTGCATCCAAGTCCCTTTCGTATTTGAGCGCATTTAGCACACATTCATCCAGCTTGTCGGTATCCTGATCTGTGTCGCCCAGCAACGACTGCAGTCGTGGCAGCCGTTTACCCGTTAGCAGCACTCGCTGTGGCATCGCCTGCTGCCCAATCGATGAGCTTCGAAGCCGGCGCAGCGAGGCTGGCAAACGTGGCGGCGGCTTTTGCATGTTGAGGCGCTGAGAGCGCTGCTGCAGGACAAGCCTATCGATTGTTGTCTTGTAGGTGACGGCCAGCATTAGGCGCTGCCATTCCGCCTGCTCTTCCGCATTTAATCCTGCATCGGGGGACGTTTCCATTGTAACTGGTTGTGTGAAGTCAGGAATAGTCGCAATCTCAACTCGACTACGCCATCGATATGAAATGTTTGACGTTGGCAAGGCAACTGTGCCCCTTCTTCCACACACTTTGTGTCTCTTTGGCTGTTTGGCCTAGCGCCAGTAAGTATGGTACGCATTAGTTGCCTATTTGCCACCTTCTTCCCTTGCGCTTGTGTGCGAGTATACCATACTCCCGGAGTGCGACACGATAGCAGGAGCAGTCACTGAATTTATTTGCCAGCTTTTGCTCTGTATCCTCTTGCGGCTTCTCCTTTCGGGTTCATTCACTTCTTGCGACTAGCCATGTAAGTCTGCGCTTGCACAGTCTCTCTCTTCCTCTCTCTCTATCTCTCTATCTCTCTCTCTCTCTATCTCACTCAATCTCACTCTATCTCTCGTCTTCTTCTTATCCATTTCGCACTCTGGCTGCCAACGTATGTATATATATATATATACATATATATGTGTGTGTATGCTTAACCCAATAAATGCTGCGCTGATTGCAAGTTAAATTATTGGCACCCAAGACGCCAGACCCGCATTACAATTAAATTATCGCATTAACCACAAAAACCAACGCACCACTGAGCGGACGATGGACGGCAATTTTTAACGGCATTTTCGCAGAAAGTGTGCAAAAAAATTATTCTTCTTCAAGAGTTAAGATTTTTAAAGAGCCTCCTGATCGTTTTTACTGACATGGCTAATTTTGGCATGTCAGTTGATTATAGTACCAGTTGATTATACCTTATAAATGCGGTACATACATTAAATGCCTACAAATCTATCATATAATTCGCCTGAAACTATAGCCAGATGATAGTATGACTTTAAAGTAAAGTACATACTTAAAATGCTCAGTAATTAAATATACAAAATAAGTTGCACTCTTTTCTGAAATATATTGAATAAAATGTTCATTTGAAAGGCAATGCAAATCCGCTAAAAATATAATTAAAAATATTTAATTTCTTACATTTCTCTTGTATTATACGTAAATTACAGCTGTTATTTTATAATATCATTAATAGAAATGGACGTTCTTCCAAACCTATCTCGTCTGGATGATAAGCAGTAAATCATAATTAATAAATAATTTATTTGTTTAAAATACTTTATTAGCTAAACTAAGTTATATATTAAGAACCAATTGACAAAAAAACATGTCATAAAACTATTTTAATCATAGAAATTATGGCAAACTTACAGATTTCAATTGCAATTTAAAGCTACAATAAAAATGTTCGAGCAACAAGTGTAATTCACATTTTTACAGCATATTCATAGAAAGCATTTAAATTTCAATTAAATCGGCATTATTTGTGCGACTAAAACCGAAAATTCGAGTGAATTTTGAATAGTTTGCCCCAGTGTGCCACAATTGCCATACATGGTTCAGACAGTTCAGTGGCATTATAAAAGCACCCGCAAATGGTCAGTGCAATGGCTGAGACTATGAATGGAGCGCTATGAGAAATTGTCCAACGTACATTCTCATATATATTAATTTAATGTCCGCCAGTGTCTCACGCACACACACTACAACACACACACACACACACTACACACAGGGAGACACACAACCACACACTTGTGGGACTGCATGTGGCGTCTTTCGCACTTGGCGAGTGGCTTCGCTGTCAGCGGCCATTATTTTTAATAGACTGCAAAGAAAAAGTTTTCAGTTTTCCACTTCATTGACTGCAAATCGGCAAAAGGCACAGAGAAGTCGCCGCTTCTTCTCAAATTAAATGCGCCAAAATGTATGCTGTGCAGCGACTGATAAGCAGCGTACACACACACACACACACACACACACATATACATATATACAGTTCGATGGTGCCACAAATTCTGGCATTTGCAGCAAGAAGCCATACACATAAATTCAATTTGGCCAAATTTTCCATTTTTACTTTGAAATTCCACACAACTTTCCATGCAAATTCTCAGCAGCAATCCCTGATAAATCCAGGCAAAAGCTTGAAACGCATTGAATCCAGTTGGCGTTGACGCAATTATTATTATTATTATTATTAATGTTATTCAGTGAGTTTGTACAAAACCACTGGCGGCAACTGCTGCTGCTCAAATAATATAAATAAATATTGTGCGATATGAAATATTCGATTTCAACTATTTTAGCCGAGCGACACAACCGACTAAAAATCAATCAATCATGTGCTCTCCACACTCGCTACTATTGTCTATATATATATGTATATGTATATATATATATATGTATATCAGTTCATGTCCACTGGGGTGCAACTTTTGACGGTTGTATGCAAGCTTCTTCTTTGTGCGTCATCAGATGTGTGGTTTAGGTATATACGAATCGTGTGGGTTGAAAGATGTGTGCAACAGTCCCGCTTCAGTTAATTCTGTTGCTTGGCAACAGCTTGATTTGAGTGGGGTCAATTATTCAATAACATTTTAAAGTGTGCTTTAAAACAGCATAACCAAAAAAATAACACACTTCACTTTATTATATATATGTATATAGCTTTTGATATCAACACCTTACATCTTTACCATTAGCTTATAACATCTGTAAACTGCCATAAATAATTTTAATATTATTATCCGAAGCGAGTTTTCCCTCATATTCAGATAGTAGTCCGATTCAAGCCTTATCTGCCTAGTACTTTCTTGGTATGCGTGGCTCTGTGATAGTCTATAAAATATAAATTAAATAAATATTAAACTCTTTGACTTTACAAAATGCATACACTAAACTTTTATTCGCCTGAAATAAAATGGTTGAAATTAAATATGTAAAATCTTAAACTGTCAGGGATTTTGTACTAAATCATGTTGAGTCTCTTTTTTTTTACAGATAAGTACTACCCCTAAGAGCCATTATCTACAAATTAAGCTCATGCCGGAGACACATGCAGACGCGGACAAAAACACACATACTCTCTCTCTCTCACACACACACACACACGCACTCCTCTTTGCATATAGCCAGATGGACTTATGTACATGTGTAGCCTGCTTTAGTTTGGCCAGTGTAAATAACCAAAAATTGTATATCGCGAACCGCAACCACGACACCGTGACGACAACGGCATATGCCAGGCGAGAAACCCAGGCCAGGCCAAGCAGCAGAGGGGTAGGTGCAGCCTGAGCACTGGGGTAGGCTGAGCAGTGTCCGGGTTCCGTGTCCGCCGGCTGATGTTGTCGGACTGGCTCTGGCTCTGGCACGGCACTGGCCATGATATGATGATGGGGACTGTGTGAATATGTCAGTGCGTTGTTGTCTGCGGCCGGCGAGTGATAGACGCTACCATTAATTCACATTCAGGTGCCGCACGCTTGGCTGCACAACTCTCTGGTTCCCCGTATAAAAAAGTGGATGTGCGAGAACAACATGTGTTTTCGCCCACCTCAAATTTGCGAGTGTGCCAGACGGAGTGGGGGGCAGAGAAGCTGCGGTCACTGGTGCAGTCTCGTGAACTCCTGAAATGCATGACAAATGCTTTGGCTAGTGCCAAAACGATTCTCAGCCCGATTTTGTTAACACATGACAAAAAAAGAGTACTGACCTACTTGCTGGCTGTGTGTAATTACTAAGTGCCTGGACACAAGTGGCATGCATGGCTAAAATCGAAAGTTGGCCTGCACCACTCTCAGTGCTTGCCACTGCTTAAAATCCAAAAAGGGCCAAAGTAAAATCAATAAGGGCAGGTCCACAGACCTGTGCCACAGGCCAATGCCAAGCAACCACCACCAAAAAAACAAAAGGAAACACACACAAACACCCAAACACACAACCAATAAATGAGGTAGTCATGACAACGAGACTCAATAAACAAATATCAAGTAAACTTTATGCGGCTATTCAAATAAGGTTGCTTTAAAAATAACTCTCAATGGCGCATTTATTGTATTCGGTGCTCTGCTCGTCGCGTTGCCACACAAACTGTGTCATCAACAGTCGATTGCAGTTCACCAGTGGCAGCTGAACGAAGAGAACGACGAGGAACAGGAGTGCGACAGGCAAAGGACTTGACTCTGCATTCCTTCGAGATGTTTCCACAGGCGGAGCTCGAGAACTACAAGTTGCAGGTGGAGTTGCTTCAGGAGAAACTGCGACGCAGGTCTGTGACATCCTTTATAAATGTCTTCAAGTTAATATTAAATACAATATTATTTAATATTCAAATCTAATACAAAATATGAGTGACGGATTTAATATTCAAGTTGCTAAGTTTAATAAATACATCAGTAAAACAAACAAAAGCAATTCACAGTTACTGATTATGTAACAACTTTGCCAAAACAACCTTCTTTATATTAACTTTAAGTCATGCTCTCACGACTCTTTCTCCCATGAATTATACATTTGAATTTATAAATAATAGAATTTTTTACATATAGTGTCCAAAAGCCTTTAGAGTGCTCAAGGGTTTGTTCCTTACTGTAGAAAAGTGTAAAATAATCAAGGATCTCCGAGTCCAACTGCCACTAATTATTTTCAACAGAAATAATTTAAGTTAATATCAGGAGTGCACTCTTGAAATAATTTGCTTTGTGAAAGTTACATTCATGTCTTTTGTCTTAATTGGCATTAAATATCCACAGCGAGGACAATCGCCATCAGCTGGAGCACAAGTTGGACAAAGTATTACAAAAGCGCAGCGAGCTGTAAGTAAATATTATAAAAGTATTAACTGCACAAATGCTGTATGCAACATGGCCCATTATAACTCCAGCCGTGTATTTACTTTAGCGATAAGTCGGTGCGGCATAAAACGCGTCAGGCGTACCACGATTTCCTGGAGGAGCAGGCACAGCGCAATGAGCGGAACAAGAGACTCGTCCAAATGCTGGAGCGGATTGATGAGCAGACGGCAGCCATGTCACAGCGCAGCGAGAGACTCAAGATGATGAAGGTAGTTGTATATATATATATATATTTACAGATATGTCTATACAGGAATATCTCGATTAGCGTTCCCCCTATCAAAGTCACGTTATTAATCAATTTATATATGATTGTATACCATTTGTATTTGTCACACAACTAACCCGAATTGAGGTATTCCTGTACATAGAACTAAGCATCAAATCAACCAGATCCTGTTGACATTATTGCATGTTCCTTTCCATATGCAGCTGCAATACCAAATGTACTTTGCTAAATTGGTTCAAAATCAAACACTGCGCTGCATACAACAGACAACAAATGCTGGGGGCACGCAAACAACGCTACCGTATCAAGTGTTAATACAGCCACAAGCAACGTTGCTATCAAATCCGACAAATGCAACAGGATCTGCAACTCCGGCTGCAAATCAACCTTTAAACTTGAATCCAAATCAAAATCAGCCCATGCTGTTTCCTGTGCCATCCGCTGCAACTCCACAGCAATGGGCATTTGCCACGCCCACTCCAGGTGGTATGCTGTTAGCTCCACAAGTAACACCTCAGCAAGTCTATATACCCTACCCGGAGCTATATGGAGGAGCTGGACAGTCGCTTGGCAACTCCAATCTCTTCGATCTGCGTGCAACATTGCGCGCCCTGGACAATGAAAATGCTGACTTGCCGGAACGCATGTCTCGCTTTGATAAGGCTGCCTTGCCAGCAGGTGATACCGAAAAAGTCAATGCTGACAGCACAATGACAACAGCAGCAACAGCAACAACACCAGCACCAGCAACAACGATCACAACGGGAATTCCTTGCTCAACACAAGAGAGAAATTCTCCAACAACGCTGGCAACATCTTCATCGCTGACATTTGATAAATTGCCAAAGGTGGCAACGATGACTGCAGCTGTCGCTGCGGCTGCTTCTCTGCCTGCCGCTGCCAACGAGTTGCGTATGGGAAGTCAGCAGTCAGCAGGAGTGGAGCCTGATGACTGGATGCCAAATTCACGCGTGGCTAAAAACGAGCATGAAAAATCGCCGAATGCTCCTGGCCATAATGAGCCCGGACGGCAGCCGCAGCAGCAGCAGCAGCAACAGCAGCAGCCACCCAATTTCGAAGCATACTTTGGCGAGCTAAAAATCGATGAGCCCTGGCAGCCAATAACAACAAAAGCAATAACAACAACAACAGCAACAGCAGCAATGCAACGACCTGGCGACAAGTTTGAGGACAGAGTGAAGCTAAACGTGCGTGCGGGCGAAATGAAAAGTGTTGGAGGAGGCAACATCCTCGTTGGTGGCATCAGCAACAGCGATTTGCTCGACGAAGTCAAAGCCAGTCGTGCTGCTCTGCAGAAGGCAGCGGCTGCTGTTGATGAGCAGTTGGCTAGAGGTAATCAATTGTCACCACCGGCAACCATCAATGAGCCGTACTTTAAGCCCAGAGTGTCGATTGAGAATATTGAAAATGCCATTTACGGCGAACGTTTGACGGTAGCCCCAACCGCGGCAATCTCAGCCAGAAGAGCAGTTACAGGAACAGTAGCAGAGGTGGCAGCAACAGCATCAACACAAGGATTATTTGAAAATGTGGCGAGCAGTGCAATGCAGCCGCAGCAGCAGCATCAAAGTGAGCAGCAGCAACATGAGTTGGAGCCGTTGCAGTTGCCACAGTTTCCGGAAGAGCAGCAGCAACTCACTGATGCACATGATGCATCACAGATCGATTATGGGCCATATGATGCCAACAGTAGTTATGTGGACCCGAACGATCCCAGCTATGCCAGCATTGAGTCTGGCCAGCAACAGTTGCCGCAGCAGACAAGCGTTGCTGGCGAGCCGCTTTACAGTGAAATCGGAAATCCCCAAGACGATTATCAGCAATATGCAACGGATGCAAATGTAGCAGCTGCAGCAGCAGTTGAAGCCGATGTTGATGCTGAGGCAGCAGCAGCCCAGCAGCAGCAGGAGTACTCCAATATGGATTACAGCAACTATGATGCAGCACAATATTCTGCTGCTGGTGGCTATGATCCCAATGCCTATCCGGGCTACATATACGATGAGACCACTGGCCAGTACATTGCCGATCCCAGTGCAGCACAGTATGCGCCGGATGGCAGCTACGCCGGTCAGGAGTATGTTGCGGGTTCAACGAATTATGACTACTATGGCGAACAGCAGCAGCAGCAGCAGCCGCAACAGCAGGCGGAACAGGAGCAACAGCAGCAACAACAGGAACAACAGGAAGTCGCCGCCTATTCAATAGCTGACAACAACAACAGCGGCCTAGAAACTGAGCTGCCACAGGAAGTGGAGCAGGGTCCGCCTCCAACCGATGTCATTCCCCCACCGGTTCCGGTAGCCAAAGCAGCTCCTGTCAAACCCACATCGATACTAGCGTCGACAGACAAACAAGCGACGCCTAATGATGCGCATCAGCAGCAGCAGCAGCAGCAGCAGCAGCAGCAGAAGAAGAAGAAGCGCGTTAATTTCGTTGACAGCAGCGAAACGGATGATAGCTCAAGCGCGAAACCAGCTCAAGAGCCACCCACAGCACCACCCACCGCTGTGCCTCCCGGGGGAGCCGCGATAGCCGCTTCTGGCGCCGACGCCGGCGTCGGCGTCGGCAGCGAGAGCGATTTCGATTTTTCAACGGGCAGCGAGGCGAAGAATTAGAACAAGAGCAAAACACTTCAGCTCTAATTTGCTGCCATTTGGGTAAACCAATGAGCGACCAGCGACCTATGGACGGACTATGGAAACAGCGACCATTCAGTGTGACCGCATTCAATTTATGGCCATTGCCATTGCATTTTGCCACTTTTTCTTGCCTGTGCGCCATTTCTCCATCTACGCTTACAAAAAAAAAAAAACAAAATATATAAAAATATTGAGAAATCCACATAAATGCTAAAATTTGACAAATTCTTCTCGGAATTGGAAGTGCAAATGGTTTGTGCGCTTGATAACAAAAACTTTAACATTACATTTTATATAAAGTGTGTTTTTGTAGTTTAACCATGTTTGAAAAAATATAAAATCAACATTCTATTGAATTTTCAAAAAAACCCTTTAACATAACTTTAGGGGGTGACGGGTTGTACATTTACCACGATTATTTGATTTAAGTAAGTTGCTATTTGTTCTTGACAGTTGTGGCTTAATGATGTTTGTCAAATATACAAAAATAATTTTGTTGTGGAATTTGTTTTTAGCCGGCTTGCGTGCTACCAAAATGCTGCTTTTGATGCTGATTTAATGTGTTTTGCTGCAGAAGTTTCAAATTTAACAATGTTTACATTTGTTTTGCTTTTGACAAGCAGATTTTAGTTACTTGCACATTTATAAGCATTGAATCCATTAAAAATGCAGATGGAATTATGTTCGACCCCATAAAGTATAAATATTTTTTATCAGGAAATGCAAGAAAAAGCTGATCTGAAGAACAATAAGAAGTAGAGACATAAAACTTGCCATTTTAATATCGAAACAAATCGTTCTTCGAAAGCAAATTATGAGGCAATTGAAAATATATGTATATTATATTTAGATCGCATGAGGATATTGTAAACAAAAGAATCGTAATCAAAAACATAATTTGATATGTGAATTATTGTTTAGAAGAATCAATGAATCTTTTTATTTTTAAATTATTTTACTTTTTTTTTCGTAGAAATATTAAATCAGAAAATATAAAACCAGTCAGTGGAAAAGCATAAAGCAGTAAACGTAATAAGCCTAAAGTCTTAATTGTTAAGATTTGAAAAATCAATTTCTTTAGGCAGATTTAACTTAAATATAAAATCCAGCTTGCCCAATATGACATACACATACTTATGAATGCATACGTGAACACATGTACAAATAATATTGCAGCAGTTTGACTCTCACATTATATATTTTTATTATATATATATTTCACTCATAAGTTATATTATTAAGTTATAGTAATAAGATTCACAGCTACCGGGGCATAAATTGTCTAAGGTGCAATTGTAAGTGAACCCCAGAGTGAACGCATTGACCAACAATTCCCGCTGGAAACTTAACGGTAAAAAGCAGGACATCAAGTTGTTTATTAGATACAACAGTACATGCGAATTCCTGATATGTTCAAACTGGTGAACTGGTCACAGTCCTGTGATACAACTCAGCTGATCCACTTTCACAACATTTTTAATTTAAATTCCATACATACATAAACTGTAGAAAAAATATTTGTATAGAGACACGCTATAAAAAAAATAAAATGAAAATTCCAATTGCATTTGATTGCATTTTGAAAGCCCAAAGGAAATGTCATAAATAATCGAGGAAAATTTAAATAACTTTCTATAAAAGTCTTTGTGTAACTAAAGCAAACTAAAATAGACAAAACTACTTTGTAACTTATAACTGTGAGAAGGTAACTCTCCTTATATCTGTTGTATGATTTCATTAAAGTTATCACTTATATAAGCTACGAAATACAATTGCTCATTTCGAATTATAAATAAAGTTAATTATAAAATTGTATATTCTATGCAATCAAATCAATAGTCATAATTATTAAATCCAAAATGTTATTATTATTCTCTATATGATAAATTAAAAAAAACTTTAAGCACACATGTATTCTGTTAACATTTTTTTCGCTTTATTATACTTTTATTAGTTTATTTTTTTCTTAACATTTTTTTATTGTAAGCTGGTTATTTATTAGTTTTAAGCCTTTACTATGTGTGTTTATTAATATTTTTA
The DNA here is from genome assembly GCA_035042185.1 of Drosophila kambysellisi. Lineage (NCBI taxonomy): Eukaryota > Metazoa > Arthropoda > Insecta > Diptera > Drosophilidae > Drosophila > Drosophila kambysellisi. The sequence goes on along the minus strand of JAWNLS010000555.1, from coordinate 32,262 downwards.
TATGGCAATCAATATGTAGAACAGCAGTTGAAACAATGCACTTCGCTTTTTATTTTCAAGTTTCGATTAACTCTTGAAACTGGCAGGATGCTGTCGGTGACATTTTCCTCATCAGTTTAAAAGTGGATAAAAAATTGACGTTTGTTCATTATAACCAGCATTGAATTTTCCATGGTTTTCATTTTCATTTAATGTGCGTGTTTTAAAGGATTTTTTAACGAGGTTTTTATAACTGTTTTTAATTACACTTGAAGCGCAATTTATACGAATTTGCTAATTTATATTAACTTCTCAGGCACTTTTTTTTACCTTGATTGCAATGCAATTAATACACTCAATTAGCCAAGTCAATCAATTCCCGTGCTATTGCTATGAAATGGTATAATTTAATTAACACAAACTGTGGCTTTAATGAATCTAAAGCGAACATTGAAATTATCATCAAATTTTCGTTTGTTTTAAGACAAAGTATGGCATTTCAGTTCTTAATGATCAGAAAATTCGAATCTGTTTGAAAGGCGAGCCAACAACAATTCAAACCAAAGAAGGTTTTAAGTGGAACTTTTTTTTACAACAATTTGCAATTAAATGTAAAGGCAGAAACCTCAAAGGCAAATAAAAATGTAATGGGCCACAATTAAATGGTCTCCGTCAAATGAAAATGCAAACAAATTCCCGGCATCGTTCCATTTGAAATGAAAAATGTTCATCGGCCCCAAAGTTTTGCCAGGCAGTCCACAGCCACAGTTTGAGGCGAAAGGTTCGAAATTCGATACCAAAGGCAGGAACAGCAGAAATTTTGAGTTTATTTGGTGCTCAATTTGCATGCACAACAATGCGTATCGAAACATACGCTTTTTGAAGTTTAATCCAGTGCTTTAAGTGACGGAGCAAATTCAAAATTGATTCGTGCCGAACATTAGCATAAAGCATAAAGCTTATAAGGCGTTTATCGGGACCAACATTATATAGACGACTTATGGCAATCTGTGTATGTCTATGGGAATGTGCACTGACATGTTTTTAGGATAAATTGCAAAGCAAATCAAATCAACACATCGCAAGATGCAAGAAAAAAGGATTGCGAGAATAGATTCTGCCACAACACGAATAATTGAGTGCTGCTTATTTATGCACCCCAGGCAAGCCAGTGAAAGATAGACAGGGAGGAACCCCAAACAAGTGCAAACAGCAGCCAAGCCATACGGTGAATGCCCCAAGGGCACAAATAACTGCACAAAACAGAAAAAAGAAAAAAATATATAACAAATATACATAATCAGAGCCGAAATTCAATTTTGAAATAAAACGCAAATCGAGTAGCGAAACTCTCAATGCCACTTTGCTAGCACAAACATTGCCAGGGTGGTTGGGAGGGAGGGCAGAGCGGGGAGGAAGGCTGATGTAAGATGTGCCCCGTGCCTTCTATGGCGAAAAAAAACCATACACAAATATGTTCGTGTACTTTTGTTGCCAAGTTTTGTTGCAAGCAGGGGCAACAACATTTGTGATACACGCGGCGTATGATTGACATTTATGCAAATGAGCATTGGGGTGGCGACTAGTTTGCGAGTGTCGCCTATGACAATATTTATATAGCTATATAGCTACTGCATAAATACAACCCTTTTCCCATACAGTTCATTACTCATTTACATACGATACATGGAAGTGAATAGCGCTCAGAGGTATTACTCAATTAATGCAGGGACGGAGCTCAGTGAAATCCTGCTATCGATCTTTTTCAACTTTTGGCATAAAGAAATGCTTGATTGAGGAATTGATACTAGTGAGAAATTGTTTTTAATTTTACCAAGTTACTCACTTGATTAAAAATGTTTTGTAAATTGTACGCAAATATTTAAAGTATTATTTTAATCGATATACTGCGATGAGACATCGCCTTGTTTGTCCTGCCCCAGTGCGGCCCTGGCTACGTTTATAATTTCAGTTTTGTCCCAGCATGTACGAGGTACTGACATTAACGCTAATTGAAAGCATGAAATGCGATATATCGCAGCATGGACAAACAGACAGACTGGGTCTGCCACACACTGGGCGTATACTTCATCCACCTGTCTAACGTTCTATATCAGCCCAACCCATTTCGTGCCGTTTTCATGGCGAAAAGATAACAAAAGTTTTCGCTATTTTGCCGCGTGGCAACGCAAGAGTTTTCCTACGTTTTTCCGCCAACTTATTATTGTTTAAATATTTACACTACAAACGGCAGAGCTGACGGCACAGCTGAAGGGATGAGGGCCACCATTTGCCGTGTGTATTCTGCACACGACATATGCGCGACAAGTTCGAGGCGCAAAAAGTTGTTGCGACAATTTTTTTTTTTGTTTTTTTTTTTGTTTTTTGGTTTGGGGCTGGTGGGGTGGGTGGTCCATTGTCACGTAGTTGTGTAGATGCTCGGCTGAGTTTGAGTGGTGCTGCCAGCGATATGCATATGAAGTGGCTCTAAGCGCACAGCTCGGTGCCTTGATTGTGACATTTGGTGAACGCAGAAATCCTCTCAGTGCAGCTTATTGCTTAGTTTGCTATTAGTCCATTTGCCCTTTGCCAGTGCAAATTACGTTGATGCTGTGAGTGAATACCGGAATACAGGAATACAGGAATACCGGATTCGTACAGTCGTTGTAAACATCACGTCGGTCACGTCTCCCATTCGTCGACGTTCGTTACAAACACGTCCAGGACAATTTTTATACCCTGTCCTCGTAAAAATGAAAGAAGTGCATAGCACAAATGTAATGGGGCAAAAAGTACTGAGCTTCAATCGAAATCGGGCATACTGACTAGGAAATATTTTAAGTAGATACTCTCTGACAAGTTCATAGATATATATAAAAATAGGGCAAATAGCTTATGCTGAAATAAAAATAGAAAATATCAGCTTATAAATATAATTTTACTAGATGAAAGAGAGTTTTTACAAATAAATTATTTAAAATTTAAAGCATAGATAATCAGAATATTAAATTTTATCGATTACAACTGAATAAAATCTCGGTAAACAGGGTATCATTATGGGTGATAACAGGCGAGAAGCGAATCCTCATTTCTATTTGCTTGATTGTTTAGTTGGCCAACTGCAAGCCAGACACGTATGTCTATTTTACATTGATGGCAAACATGTATAATAATCATCATCATAATGCTTTTGAAGTGGCGCAAATATTAGGTAAGCCCATTAACATAAATCAGATGCAGCTTAAAACATTCACATGCATAAATCTACAGCATGTCGAGACTCTTGTTGCAAATGCAACCCAGTTGCCCCAAGTACAACATATAAACAATTGACAATCAGACACAACTAATCACACTAATAAGCCAGAGACTGAAACCGAGACCTGTTAAGGAACCGAAAATTGCAGAGAAAACTGCAGCAGGCTCAGCTATCTGTAAGCATAATTACTAAATTAACTGTAGTTGAATATTTTGTATTTGGATTTGGATTTGGATTGTCACATATCTTGTTCTTGAGTCTAGGGCAAAATATGCAAATTATATTTTTATCAGTTTAAAATCGATGCACCCAAAGTGAACGATTATTGTTCGGCTCCATTGCTCAATTTGATGGTTACAGGGTATAGAAGTCTATATATGTCATTGCAATTGATTTCCATTTTCATCGATGTGTATGACAGAAATCAGCTTCATGTCCATATTCATATGGAAAACGTGCTTATCTATGGCAATGGTACTTGTGAATCTGTCTGGCTTTTGATGTGGGTGACTTTGCCGTTGCCATTGCCTCGGCCTGTGCCAGTCGAACAGCCAAGCGAGGTCTGTTACTCATTTAAATCAAAAGGAATCGCCTCCGACTCCAGTGGTGTTGCCTGGCGTCCGAGGACTTGCGTTGCTCGCATTGTCCTGCCCCACCTAATCTGACTTGTCTTGTTGTAACTTTGAAGAGACACATGTCGCATTGTCTTGGGGCTGCGAACCGCAAATGTAACTTATGCAGCAAACGCAGAGCCCCAGGCTGTCTGCCAGCCTCCCAGCCAGCGAGACAGTCAGACAGACAGACAGTCTCTTCTATTGATAATATGCTTAACCACATACTATCTGCAGGGTTTTGCGGAGTTTTCACTTTTATTGTTTAAGCTTTCAGCACAGATTGTGCGCGTATTATTGAAATCCCTTTTGTGCGCGCCCCAAGACACAGAGACACACACACACACACACACACACACACAGACACACATACACACACAGGCACACACATATACCTACAGACATACTTGACTACCATACACCACTTAAGCTAGGCATTGTTTTGTCCCGCTCCTCGTAGGGATTGGGCTGCGCCATTACCCGCACTCGACTTGTACAAAGCAAAAGCCGTGTTAAGAATTGGAAAGTTATTTGAAAGCATTGATTACATATCGATACCAAGCAGATTAAAGTCAAGTAAAGGAATTCAGGAACCACCAACCGCCAACCTGCTACCGACCGCCGCTGGCTTATCCATCCCGGCTCCATGACTATTGATATTTTCCACAACTTTCGAGCAATGCCTGAAATTTCCGCAATTGTTTTCATCGATAAGGCAATGTTTATGGATATTTCTGTGGGCAAAGCAAATAAGCTGGTGCTGTTAGCCACAGTTATTGCCAACAAATGCTTACTATTATCAATTAGACCTATCCTATTTTGGCCAGCTTTTGCATTAAATTCGTTCAACAATTTGATTACATAAAATAAATATGTCGAATTAGAAATAATTTGACTGATTCTATAATGTTCATATAAAACTGCAAACCGCATTTACAAATGTGGATTAAATAAGCTTTTTTTGGGAATGCGATTTCAAAATTAAATAGTCCAAAGTTTGATGATAGTTGAACAAATTTAATCAGTTGAAAAAATTTAATCTGTTGGTGAAGCGTTTATTTATTGCAATGAGCAAGTCCTCTAGCTAAAAATATTATGTTTATTATTAAGCTTAAGTGCTTAAGTTCTTAAAAAGAGAAGGCTTTGAAAGGTCATTGAGATGTGTATATATACATATATATTCTGTTGGATGGCTGATATTGAAATGTAGTCAGGTCTTGATAACCAGAGTGGGATTGGGCGTGGCACGTGGGCAGGAAACTGCTGCTTGAGAAAATTCCCCTTCTTCGGCGATAGCAAAAATAAGATGGATTCAACCGCCTGCAATGTTAGAGTAATACTGGTTCTGTTCTAGTGTATGGCTGTATAAGTAAGTTCTGGATGTATAAGTAAGTACTTGCATTACTATCCTAAAAATTGTACACACTTGAATCTAGGGAGAGCATCTCCCTATTGAGTGGCTCTGTGCCGCTGTCCGTTCAGGTCGCCCGCTACATATGTCACAGTAACGCCGACAAGACAAATACGCAGTATTAAAGTAAACATGTTAAAACCATAAAAACGCAACTCCACAAAGTGGCGCAACGGGCGCTGTGCTGGGGTGGGGCAAGTGAAAAAAATATTGCAAGGAAGCAGCAGGGCACAACAAAAACATGCGCCAGAGAAATCATGTAGAAAGCATTCGCCATTTCTTCTTTGCATGTGTGTGGGAGTTTCTCTCCGTGTGTGTGTGTGTGTGTGTGTGTTTGTGTGCGTGACTGAGTGTATATAGTCGCTGCCACGTTTGCACAAACTCAAAGGCAATATTTTTTGCGCAAGCAAAGAACTGGCGAACAGTTGACTAATGCACAACAATGGCGACTATCCACTGGTGCTCCAAAGAGTGGGCTTCGGCAAGCACAGATCGAGACGACGACTTGGTGTGCACTGAAGAGAGGAGGGGGGAGGGAGTAACGAAATATGTGAAATCATGAATAAACTGCCATGTGCACAGCGTCAACATTTGCCATGGGTTTGCCACTGCCACTGCCACTGCCACTGCCACAGCTTTGGCCTGCAAGGCCTGTGCGGCATTGCTTGTGCTGCTTTCAGTTAGAAATTCTTTTTTGTTTGTTTGCCGCTGCCTTTGTGGCAGATTCCTTGTCGCAATTCTTTGTAGCCGGCGGTGCTTGTAGGCCACCGCTAAGTGAACCATGGAAAAAGGAACGCCTCTTTGTATGCATGAATTCCAGAGAGGAACTTGACTTTGTCGCGTATCCAATAGGACCGGGCCATTTCACTTTTCAGCTCTCTCTAACTGGGTGCACTGTGCGTGATGCACCATCGAACGCCCATCAACGCCCACCATCATCGACTAATCGAGTATGACCAAAGCCAAAGTGTTCACAACATGTGATGGCTAAGTTTTAATACCCAAGAACTTGACTTTAACTTTTTTTTATTTAGTTTGTTGTTAATCCTTATTCGAAGGTCTTGACTGGAAAGTATATTTCCCCACTCGTTGTTTATAAATCTCTAAGAATTACATCGGTGAACAGAGAACTGAAAATGTTCCTGTTATCAATATAAGCTATTTAAACAAACATTAATTAACAGTTTTCAAACTTATAAGACAATAGAGAACGTTGCTGTCGAGCGTAACCGATTGCGAAATACTCTGTTACCAATAAGTCAAACCATCTGATCAAAGGTTCCACAGAACAGGATGGGAGTGGCCAAGAAATACCGATCCTTGAAGGAAGTTCCTAGCAAGCTATTCCCCAAGTTAGCCTTTAAAACTCCGATTGCGAAATGTAGGAGGAGTTTCCTAGCAATCTAAATAATCTTATGTGTTTCGATATCTCAGTTTTTGTTCATTTCGAAAAAATCGATTTGCATAGAAAATGATTTGATTGATTAAACTGAACTGAATCTAAAAAACAACTTAAATTGCTAGACTGTAAACTGATTCAGAGATTGAGTAAATTCTGATTTTTTGGCCTCTGAGAAAATAATTTTACACGCAGCTTGGCATTAAATCATGCGCACCCAAAGCAGACACTTGCACTGCCATAACTGCAGACCTTATATACATATATCTATATACATTTATATATGTATGTACAGTTATATATATGTATATACCAGCAGTTTCACTGCATTGCTTGTTCAGCAGCAATGCCTTCTGTGTTTGTCGGGTGCTCGTGCGAAAATGTTCTCTTTTTCTGTCTGCTGCCTGCTTGGGTAATTTTTTCTGGTGCTGCCAGCTGAGCTTTAGTGATGAAGGGTGTAGCTTAAAAATGAATCATTTGACTTTTTCTTATTTAATAATTTATAAGAATTAGCAGAGATTTGCATTTTTTTTCGCCCCACTCGCTCGCAGTTGGTGCTGCAAATTTCTATTTAATTTCAAATTTATTGCAAGCCATTTTCTATCCGTTTCTCCGCTGCGAACTCTTGTATCTTTCGGCGACGCGTTCGTAATTTAAAGTGGCCAAAATGGCAATTGCAATTGCAGTGCAGACTTCTTCGAATATAGTTTGTGGCTTGCAGTTTGTTGTGGCTGCCAAGCGTCTAGCGACTGTAGGATTTTGGTGTTTGACATTTGCTCAAGCCGGGCTGCCTGCAATGCTTCATTAGCAATGCCAACTAAAATGGAAAGCGTAGACCAGATCCCTACTCAAATTGGAACTGGTGCTATTGCGTTCTGTTTACTTGGCCTGGCTTGCAAACGGAAAGAACGTTAATTTTCATCCTCATTTGTCTTTCAATTTGCATTTGGCAGACGAGTTGTGGTGATTGTGGATGGATGGGTCCGGGGGCAGCATTTGGTGCATGCAACTTCATTTAAATTTGATATGTTTGCTGTTGCAGTTGCTTGTTTAACTTCTGCTAAACTTGCAGTTAGCTTAACTGGCCATCAATGCTGTCAAGCGCACTGTTCATTCAGCGAACATCATCATCGTGCTTATCTTTAACAGGACCTGGGATCGGGGACCAGGGACCAGGGACCAAGTCCTGTGGTGTAGTTTTACGGTTGTTGCAGCCGCTGCTCATCGGGTGAGTGAGCTCTGAAGTGTGCTGAAGCGAAAGTTCTTAAATTATTGCAATTTCATGCTCTTTCTGCTGGCAAGTTGAGCACTTTGTGTCTCAATCTCTCTCGGCTTAAAGTTGTGCAGTAATTAATTAACATTGCTTGCTTATGGAATGAAATACAAATAACTTTGACATTTGTTTGCATAATCTAATTATGTATCTATTTTTGTCATAAACGCTGTTCAACAGCAGCACTTCAAACTAGTAAACTCTTCAGCATCTTTATTCGCCTTCGCAAATCCCCAAGCAGACAGACTTAAAACAACACAATCCCAATTCCTCTACACATAAATTTATGACAATATACACAAACTCATCGTTGAGTAGAGGACTCTTAAGTACCTTCTGGCATGGACTTCCAATGCAGATGGTAAATTTATTGCACATATATAACTCATAATTGACACTTTAAGCTAAAAGATAAATAAAGCGTGAGGATACTTAAAGTTATTTGTAGTATAACGTTTTAATTATCAAAATGTATTTATGATTTAATTGATCAACTTGTAAAATATGAAATTTTGTAAACTTTTAAATGACAAGCAATAGTGGGTCGAAGGTTGAACTTACACAACGAAATTACTGTGTACAAAAAAAAAACAAATTTGATTCAGGATTATATTAAAACAAATTTAAAACAAGTTAAATGCTCATGTCGAAACAACTTGACTAGGAGTTAACCCAAAAATTAAACTTTTAAATTTGTTTTAAATTTATTCCAAATGAAAATATGTTTGGTTTACAAAATATGTATTTCTTTCCGATCCTAATACAATTTTTCCAATTGTAAATCGATTTGTGTCGACAATCGCATAACAATGGCAAAATTTAATTAACAATATCTGCGTTTGGTAAATGCGAACTTATATTTGAAATTTAAAGTCTCTAGCTCTTATTGAATAGAATATCCACCAGTCGAGCATTCTTGCCCCAAGCAACCATCCGCAATCATGTTATTAAGTAATTAAACACAAATTCACGCTCTGCACAAGTTCCAACGAAATCAAAATATTTGTACTAATATGTAATCAGACTATTTAATATCTTCCATGTTAAATATTTTAATTATAAGTAGGTTTTAGTAGTTGAAATATTATTGAAAATAAACTGGTAATTATATTGCAGTATGCTATTCTGCAGTCGTGATAAAATACGGTTGTTTCGAATTGTTTTTTATTCTATTTTCCGCTTGACCAATATCTAAATTGATTTATATGGAAATTGAGCAAGTTAAGCAACTGAACTGTGTTTCCAAGAATTGAAAATGTTATTATTAAATATGTTTCCGATGACTGTACGATAAGAGAAATCTACATCGAGGTCACATTCAGAGCTGGCATTCAATTCAAGAAAATGTTTTAATCGATTTTATGCAAATGATTTTTTCTTAGCTCAGCCTTTGCTAACACTCAAAAGCTATTACAAAATATTATTAATAATAATAAAATTCTCGGACTTGCCTGCTACGGACAATCGCACACTCATACACAAAAATATACACTGCGGATGGATTCTGACCCATGCTGGTCACAAATAAATAATTTTATTTTCTGTTAGAGATGCAAATGTTATGCAAACAAAGAAAACTTCCTAATGGAATTTCTCACATGTCCGACATATGCATAAAACCTTCTAAACAAACATTTCATCTACCTTCGCTCCAACCACCTACTGTGCAGCGGTCCGCAACCACTTCAGAAATATGTCAAAAGAGATTTTCCCCAAGAAAAAGAGAAAAAAAAACCAAAAAAAAAATAACAGAGCTCTGTATGGAAAGTGAGTCAAGTTTTGCAATTTGAAAGACGATAGAAATTCAACGCCTGCCAATCCCAAATATGCAAATAGCTGTGCCAAACCCATTTACCAAAAATAATACAACATGTATATGTATTTGTGAGCTTTAGGTGCGTTGCTGTTGCACAGATTGATTGTTGTTGTTGTTATTGTTGTTTCTGTTGTTGTTGTTGTGGCTAAGCGATTCGTTGCATTGTGGTAATGGTGCACCGAGCTAATGAGTTTGCGGTTTCCAGAACAACGAGCATAATTGCTTTTAATTGCAATAAGCAAACTATTCAGACTTGTAGTAGTTGTGGTTGCCGAAACATTACAAAAATCCGCTTATTGGATGCCAATCCCTTAGTACACTTCAATTTACTTCTGGTAAGTTAGATAACTCTTTCAAATCGATTATTCTTCAATCCCATCGTGTGATGCAAGAGCATTTTCACTTTTGATAACCATTCCAAGGACATACCCCGAAGGACAATCACTCGAACGATAAATTGCAAAATTCGATGCCTTATCAGTGCGCATTTTAATTGGAATTTCGTAATAGGTGTAAGCAAATTTATAGATGGCTAATCAGTAAATAAGGCTTTAAGTTGAGGGGGCAGTTAAATTGCGATCGTACAGCTGAAAAGTTTGCGGGCAACTTTAGTCGCTTGTTTGACAATTAATACAATAGACCAAAAACTTTGCGTGCCAAAATGCCAGCAAATAGTTTATTATCCTCATCCCCCACACACTCTCTCCACACACACACACACACACACACACGCGCGCACACACACACACACACTCTTATGGCAGGCTCAACGTTGTGAGTAATGGCGCCTCAAAACGCAGCCACCACAAAACATGAAAAGTAATGCCGCTTTTGTTTGTCTGTATATATATATTTATATATATATATATGTATATACATATATGTGTGTGTGTGTGTTTGTAGGCCTGGTGTGATGCCAATTAAAGAGCAGCAACAAAACCACAATAGGATTATCACTTTTGTTATTATCGTAGTAGCCATTGCCGCTGGCAACAACATTTAATTTGCTTCTCTTATAGCAGGATTACAAATTAAATCGAAGTTTCGAGAATCAAAAATCAATATCTCACTCCTCAACTTGAGTTATTATTTAGAAACAGTATTGTTATCCGTAGTGAATATGACAGCAAAAAAAAAAGAAAACATAAAAAACTATTCCAAAAGCAGCAATGTTGCATTCTGCATTTAATACTCATTTGTTATTTCTAACAAATTGTGCAAGTTTGATTTTGATAGCAATCGCTTGGCTCTTTCGAATTTATTAATTGTCTTTCACTTTCCCACTTTTAATTGCATTCATTAATCATGATATGCATTGTCAGTGATTTCAATCGACTCCAACAGCTGCTGTGGCATTTATGGTAAAAAAAATCACTGATAATCTGCAAGTGAATGTTCGGTAATTGATTTATCGACGCTGGCTCAACTGCAGACAATTATGTCATATGACATAAACCCAAAGTTTATGCAACATTCTCTCTGCGGACTGGTGCAAAAAATGACTACGAATGAATTTCATGGCTTTTATTATTAAGTCTTATGGTCACTTAAAAATGAATAGTTTTAATTAAATGGAAAGTTATTCTACTTAAGAATTGAACGATTTATCAAATATGGATTTAAATATGATGAAACAACAAAAAAAAACTATTGGCAAACAAGTATTAAATACATGTCCAGAATTTCTTCATTGACTTTAGAGAAATAAGCATAACTTTAAATTTTAAATTTATTTTTAAATATAGTTATAGTTTTATTAGTGACCGCAGATATAACATTAGTAAACACTTTGCAACAATCGAAAAGCCGAATAAATATTTACACTAATACAGGAAATCCAAAATAAATATTATGTAAAAATCAATGCAGTTACATTTTTTTTAAACTCTAAATATTTTTTCAATATTCATTGTGATAATTTTATAAAAATATTTGATGTTCAATTGTTCGTGATTTATTTACAATTCTTTTAGTGTTGTGATTGTATTTGTTGTGCATTGTTTGACAAGCGTAAACATGCCACGTGCATTCACCCTCAAACACACATTTATATATATATGTATGTATATATAAATATATTTACATATATATACATGCAAAGTGCTGAACGGGTAGTTCATAAACGTTGACAATTAATTCAGCAAATGGCTGCCATTGAGCTAATTGGAAAAGCTAAATGCGAATGTGAAGCCAATGCTCGAAGGGCCGCCCAAGCGGCTGCTTGGTCTAATGAAATTATTTGTATTAATTAAATGGCACCCTGGGGCGTGCTTTCGAACCGCTACATGTACACAATATGTGTTCATAGAACAAATGTGATTTTCGACCAAAACGATTGGTGGACTGCAAAAATTACACATATTCGAAATATTTGTACAACTATTAACAATCGCCTGGAGGCAGAATCTCAGAGAGGAGCCACCCAGCATCGTTCAACTGATTAAGTTACGGATGGGATGTATTTTTATCTATTATCTCCTGCAAATTAAAATTGTGTGGCCACAAGTGTTTAAAGATTATTTTAATCTGTTCTCCACTTATAGTTATCACATCTTAAAAGTTAATGAGTGTTGGCTGCACAATTACCCATGAACAGCATTTATTTCTAAAACAAGAAACACTATCTTGTTTCTAGTTTAAATTGCATTAAACGACCTCATCATTTTTATATGGTTTGTTGATGTAAAAAGATAAGGATGAGTTGGCGTATATAAAAATAATACATCAGGAAAATTAAATCCTTCCGTTTTGCTCATTTAGTTTCCTGAAATTTTAACATCGATCTTAACATTAGTTTACAAGTTGCTAACAATAAAAAGATCTAAGCTTGCTTAAGTTGCTGTTGCTGCTGTGGCTGCCCCACAATATTTGTATAATTAACAGCTTTATTTGCGGCTGGTAAACGGAGCTGGGCAAAAAAAAAGAAAAATGAAGAGAAACAACACATCACTTAAACTGCATTTAAGCAGCACCTAAACCCTACGGCTACATGTAGGATCTTGAATCGCTTAGTTAGTTATTCGTTTTTAGTGCCAGCCTCAGCTCATGGGCTTTGTTTTTAGTGGAGCTCCTGTCGTTTATCTATGCAGGCAGGATGGCAGCCTGGCAGGCAACAAAGCAGTCAGCTTCATGAGCTGAGAACCCTCGGCTCATATCGGGCAAACCACAAATTCCAGTCATTACAGGCAATGACTGTAAGCTGAATGCTGGCCAAGACTTTATATGCCGAGAACAGCAAACAGGCAGCAGTTAGTTAACCAATTGACCAGTTGGCCGCTCGACCATTCAGGTGGAGAATTAAGGACGCACAGCGCCAGAGACAGGTGCCTGAGCAGGTCGAGGGGGCAAAATTGAGTTTAAGCTGCAATTAAGCAATTGTCTGCACGGCAAGCTGCTGTTTAATTGAACAGGCAACAAGATTTTAGTACTGACATTCCTAATAAGAACAATTCAATAAGCCTGCTCCTCAATCCTCAATCATCGGGCATAACTGTAAACTGAAGGCTGCAAGTGGCGTGTGGCACGGCTGCAGTCAGCCTTCTAGATTTCTATGCATAAGGCGCAAGCGTTGCACAATGTAAACCAAAGTAATCTAAAACTCAGACCCGCAGCGGAGCTGGGCGTGTGGCAAGTGGCACAGCTTGCGGCAGCCCACAAAGCAAATGGGGCATTGCAAGCAAAATAAAAAGGCAAACAACAAATTTTTGCAATGCTTCCAATTGCCAACTTAGGGCCTGTTGGCAAGCGTTAAGGCAACTTTTTCCTTATTTTCTCCATTTTTTCTTTTAAGTGGAAAACTTTTGCGTTGCGCGATTTCGAATGCGAAAACGCTGCCTGCAATATGGCTGCAAAAGTGGCTCAAATGCAGCGCAGAAGTGGCTCTAATGTTGGCGGGAAATAAGGAGGCGGAGATGGATTAAAATTGTGTTGACGCTCGATCAAATCATGGCCTTGAGCTGAAATGCACGAACTGTTTCAATTTCCTAATGGTGCTGACCAAAAACTGATGTATTCAGACCAAAATGATTATGAGGGATTTAATTGAAATCTAAATGAAAATTGAAATTCAATTTAGGCTTTAATGGCCAAAGCTGCTGCCTGCAGTGCCATAAGACCGTTATGATTGTCGGTCTTTGGGTGCTGGCCAATGAATTTCAAATTTCCATAAACAAAACAATTGAATGAGCAGCGAAAATAAAAACATAAACACGCACACAGCGATATATGGCTATGTATACACACACACACACACACACAGCTTAGAAGCGATATATGGCTATATAGACACACACACACACGCACACACACTCACCAAAGCACATCAAAATGCAAATAATCTGCGTTATTTTCTCGCTCGTTTCGATGTCGTTTTGGCCCCCTTCGCTAATCCCGGCACGCAGCATCAATAAGTCAAACACGTCAATGGAAAGCACTGCCAACAAAAAAGGAAAAAGAAGAAAAAACATGAACAGCAGAAAGCAAAAAGCAGAAAGCAAACAGCAACAAAGCAGCAAAGCAACAAAAGCAACAAAAGCAACTCGAATGAAGAGACAAACAAGAGCAAAAGCAGAATTTATTGTTGCTCAATGTCGCATTTATCATCACTTTATGCTACTTAATCGAGTCGTCGGCGTGCGTTTTTCTATGTTTCCCCTGTTTCCAAAAATGTTTCATTGTTTACTTTTTGCTTTTATGTGTGCATATGTGTGTGCGTCACACACACGCTTATTGTTTTTCCAACACACGCACACACAGACACAGAGACGCACGTGCTTAAGTATTTTTCAGCGTCTTTTTATGCTTTATGGCGCCATTGAATTTTTCGTTTGTTTTCTTATTAAAATATAATTTATATGTGTAGTCGCAACCAGGACACGGACAGCAACAAGGCATTGATACACAAACACACACACACACACACACACACAGGCACACACAGACACACACACGCACACGCATAGCACCAATTGTTAAGCAGAAAACAAAGGAAACAACAACAAAAACAATAAGAAATATGTCGTCAATTGCCAGCTGAAACTTAGTTGCCCGTGCATTTAAGAGCAACCTGACGGCCATTTTGTTATTTATGTGCATGGGCAAAACAAAATGGTTGTCACAAAACAATATATTTATTTTTATGTATTAAAGCATGTTTGAATGTCAAAAATTGCCTGCTATAATAATCATAACTATTGTGTTATGTCATTTGCTTAAATTTCGTAAAATCGTCTAAGTTTTGAGATTTATATTTAAATTGCTTGCTTAAAATTTATTCCATCTTTCTTAGCTCAAATCTTTATTTCAGTCTATATTTACTTTACAACACTCTTTATCCTATTGTATGTGCAGCTTACTTTTAAAGTAAAATTATTTGATTTGTACGTGAACATGATTTATATTTAGTTCAGTTCAATTTAATTAATTTTTGTTAGAATTCGTGTTTTTGGAAACATTGTTTACGGATTAATTATCAAAAATTTGATAATTTCGTTTATTTTATTTGTTGGCTACTGCTTAGAAATTTGGTGTGCAACATTTCAGTAAATATGTAATATATGCTTTTGAAATATACAGTGCTCTCATTAGGGCAGGTATTTATTTCAACTAGTCTGTTTATCGACTAAATGATCATTATAGTTATAAATAATTTGAATATTATGTGTTCAGTTCGGATCGGAGCACGCCCAGATTGACATAACTATTAAGTTACTTGCAAAACCCGTTTAATGAGTTTTTGGCTACATACGTATAATGTATATTTGTGTAATGAGTGTAATTTTGTTGCTCATTATTCAAAGGGAAATACATTTCTCGAAATACTGTGCATAATAATATAATTATAGTAAAATTAAAGAGCAACATATTCACAATGCACAAAGCTTTCGCATACATATCGCCTACAAAGGAATAATAATAATGTTGTTGATAATTTTTGGACAGTAAAGTTAATTTCGTACACAGATTCATTGGATTTTAAAATATTTTAATAAACTGCTGGAAAATTGCATGAACTTTTGATTGTAATTAATGTGGTCATTCGCTCAAATGAATCCCAGAAATTTGTTCATTAAAATATTAACTAGTGCAGTGAACAATTTATTTTCCAATTGGATGCATTTTCTTGAAATTTATATGGATTTTAATTTTAATTAAATATGCAAAACAGATAGAAGCAGACTTTACTATACATTTGCATTTGCATTTGCTTTGTTAAAGTAAATTTCTAATAAATCAGCATAAATGTTGTAAAAACACTTCTAACCACAAAATTGAATGTTGTGAACATGCAAATCTTAAATAAAAACCCAGACATGTTAAATCAGTTATTATTGTGATAAATAAAGCAACTTTGAATAAAAGCTACAAGAAAAGCATATAATCAGAAATGGAGGCGAATCGATTGCAAGCCAGCTGAAACCCAATAAAATAGCAACTTTTTGCAATAGAATAATAATGAGATGCGAATCTGTGGCAGTTCGTTAATATATTCGATTTAATGTTGCACTAAGTATGGTCTGGCCAGCAGCAGTACAATGGACCGACTGTGTCAATCACATTACATAAATTAGGAGTCGCTAAACTTTTTTAATTAAAGGCCAGGGCAAAGTTCTTAGCATGTGAATCTGTTTATTAATCAACACAGAGTACGGAAATAGGCAAAGTTCTAATGAGTTTATTAATCAGCCATAAATTTGGACAACAGCCCCTAGAAAAGTGTCACAACTTAGATTGTCCATCAATAATGATTACATGGCTTACATGCTGCTGAATAAAAGCTACAGTTGGCAACAGTTACTTGCTTAGTCACTGGCTTTAAGTGCAAGGCCATGTTAAAGCCTTTAAATGAATCACACGTCGCATTTGTTTAGTTGACTCGGACAGCGGCCGGCCAGTTGGCTAATTAATGTGCAAAGTGTCAATTAATCAATCAGGCGATCGATCAATCCTAGCAGCCAAATACGATAAAGTCAATACAAAACCAGCCAGTGCCAGCCATTACAGACCAAATCCTTCAGTCAAAGGCGGCCAATCCTTGCAGTTGTATGTGTGCAAGCACGGGTTAGTATTGACAGGATAAACTCAACGAGCTGTCAAAGCAGGCTAGAGCAAATAACTGGCGACAAAGGCAAAACGGCCAAAGAGTGCATAAGCAAAAAGCAAAAAAAAACAAAAAAAAATGGGCAAAAAAATCAAATAAATAAAAGGGAAGCTAAAGTCAAGCGGGAAAAGCGGGCACAAAACGTTTCGGCAAATAGCAAAAAAGAAAAGAAGGAAAACACCAACAAAAAAGAGCTGCATGACGAAGATTGCATACCCTTGCAGAAGGAAGTCACCTCGCTCACATTGCTGCAGCAAAAAGATGAATATATTTATATATTATGCGATGTTTTATAAATTCCTATTGAATATAAATAATATAGTGGTCCGATGTATAGGATTTTGTTGCCCAAATGAGAGTGAATTTATTCAGAACATCTTGGTTAGAAAAAAGACTTTATACAGGAGTTCATTTTTCATCCGATAGTTGCAGCAAAAAGAAAACTGTAGCTTTCATTGAAAAAGACAGAATATAATGATTTATATTGACAAAGAATTTATATTTTCATCTTGTTGGACACGTCTCGGTTAATGCCTTACAAACGGAACGATAAAACAATGCAACCCTGTATTAGGATAAAAATAAAATTGCGAAAATCGTGAGAAAGTTACGTAGCAACAATCCACGGAGCTTGAGACAAATATAATGAAAATGTTTATGTAACTCGCTGATGAATGCTGTAGGGTCTTTTTTGTATGTCAAGTCAAAGGGAAATCGAGCTACGAAGTTGACTAAATACGACAAAATGCCAACTAATTATGAACAAATTATACAAACGTGTTAAGACTGCCGAAGTGTGTAAGCTGATTGAGACTTGACCATGCCATTTAGACCGTGACAATTCCAGTTAAATGCCAAGCGGAGATCTAAATAAATAGAAATTGTTTTCCACAGGCAGCAACATCAACAGCAAACAAATATTCAGGAATCCTTTTTTGTACATTTAATTAATTATTTTTCGTGCGAATTGTTCAACAATTATGATAAAGTGCAATTAACTTGGAAAGCATTTGAGTCCGTATCGGATAAGTGAATATATCATTTCGAACAGTTTTTTATGGCTGTCACAACTCTGTGCAATTTTTTATTTGTAATTTGCCACTTGATGCAAATTGAAGCCAGTCAGTTGTACTGCAAATTGCAGCAGGCTAAAATTGTCCGTAATGTCTTTAAAGCAGTTGCCAATTCCACAGGCCCCACAATTAATTGCGTAACATAAATAGTCGGGGAACACTGGTTTTTTGGGTACCTTGATTAATGCCTGACAGACAATTTGGCTCTTCAGGTGGGCTCTCCCTATGCTCCCAGGACCTTCTCGAGCTCTGGCATAATTTGACAAATTTTTATATAAAGCCATTTGGCTTGCTTTCGTCGCAATTGTTCGCAGATGATGATGATGATGTTGATGATGATGGTGATGGGGTTTCAAGTCGCGAGCACTTAACGCAAATGGGTTAAAGTCTGCAAAGTCTCTACGTATGTGTGTGTGTGTGTTTGTGTGGGTGTTGGGTGTGCGGGGAGTGGCCATTTCAAATGTCGGTGCAAGTCAGCAGCTCCAATGCCTGGCTGCTATCAACAACTGGCTGTGCAATTAAAGACCTTGTTTTCCATGCAGTATTTTGGTTCATTTGGCAGAGACAAGAATTAGGCGTTTTATGGTCAACATTCTCGTATTCCCAGCAATTGAGAAATTGTATTGAGTAATGGGGCAGGCGAGACTCAATTGCAGCATCATCAGCCGGAGATTCTATCCCCACAAATATCTTGCTCACTCCGTCTCTCTCTCTCTCTCTCTCTCTCTCTCAGTTGAACAACTGCGCAGAAGCTCTCCCAGCCGGCAGTCGTGTGTGTTCGGCTTGTGCCACTTGATGTGGCACTGTGGGTCAGCAACATGTTGATTTGTCGTGCTCCAATGTGGGTTACGGCAAGTTCAGTTGACTATGTCAATTGCCATTCGTGTGTGTGTGTGTGTGTGTGTGTGTGTGAGTGTGTGAGTGTGTTTGTGTGTGCGGCAGCCGCAAATTAAACGAATTGCGGCTCGGTGCTGGCAACATTTGTTGCCGGCTCAACCGGGCTCAAGCAAATGAATGAATCGCCAAATGTTTGTGGTCACAGCCTCTTCAACGGACTGCATTGTGTACTAAAAACAGAGCTATGCGGTTGGCTAAGCTTTGTCCTAGCGTATCTGAGTCCAACAGCAACAATTAATTTCGCTAACCAGAAATTAATGATACTTATAATACTTGGTTGGTTTTTGCTTGAATTCACAGAAAGTTTAATGAATTCTTGAACCAAACAAATTTCTCTGAATTGTATCCTAAGTGTTTTAACGCATGTTTCAGAACTTTCAAAAATGGTTGAGAGATTAGGCAATTATTGAAAGTTGAGTTGAACTGAGTCTAAACTGAGAGTGGTATTTAAGAAAAAAAGAATGCTTATTCGCATATTGATAAAATGAAACAAGAGAGAACGTTGCAGTCGTAAGTAACCGACACCGAAATAATTTATGTCCAGCTTAGAATTACTGTCCAAGTTTGCCTTCATGATTGAGATAGATATAAGAAAGGTTACTTCTTGGAATTTTGGCTGTAGCTCTTAAATTGCCGAAGATATGAACTCCATATTCGAGATTTTGGAGCGGGAGTGAGCCTAGTTGAAAATAGGTAACTGTACCTATTAACGTAAGCCTTAAAATTGCGAGAGATATGTGGTCTTATCGATTTAAACCAACAGGTGTTAGGTAAGCGGAGTCTGCATGGCCATGCAATTTATTATCGATCTCTTAGGGGAGGCTGAAGTCGGAATATGGGCATAGGCCGAAATTATAATCCGAAAATCAACTCTTGGGCATAGGTTGAACCTTCAAAATGCCATAACTTCGTCAAAACTCAACGCATTTTCAAAAGCAAAAGCGATTTAATCATATGTTTGCCTCTAGATCAATCGTACACTTAAAGTTGAAAACGTGATTTTGGGTCGGAACATAAGTCAAAATTATAGTCCGAAAATCGGGATGTGGGCATAGGTCGTACCTTAAAAATGCCATAACTTCGTCAAAACTCAACGTATTTTCAAAAGCAAAAGCGTTTTAATCATAGTTTGGCCCTCAGATCAATCGCACATTTAAAGTTGGAAACGTGATTTTGGGTCGGAACATAAGTCAAAATTATAGTCCGAAAATCGGCATATGGCATATGTTGAACTTTCAAAATGCCATAACTTCGTCAAAACTCAACGCATTTTCAAAAGCAAAAGCGTTTTAATCATATTTTGGCCTCTAAATCAATCGTACATCTAAAGTTGGAAAAGTGATTTTGGGTCGGAACATAAGTCAAAATTATAGTCCGAAAATCGGCATTTGGGCATAGGTCGTACCTTAAAAATGACATAACTTCGTCAATCAACGCATTTTCAAAAGCAAAAGCGTTTTAATCATATTTTGGCCTCTAGATCAATCGTACATCTAAAGTTGGAAACGTAATTTTGGGTCGGAACATAAGTCAAAATTATAGTCCGAAAATCGGCATATAGGCATAGGTCAAACCTTCGAAATGCCATAACTTCGTCAAAACTCAACGGATTTTCAAAAGCAAAAGCGTTTTAATCATATTTTGGTCTCTAGATCAATCGTACATTTAGAGTTGAAAACGTGTTTTTGGGTCGGAACATAAGTCAAAATTATAGTCCGAAAATCGGCATATGGCATATGTTGAACTTTCAAAATGCCATAACTTCGTCAAAACTCAACGCATTTTCAAAAGCAAAAGCGTTTTAATCATATTTTGGCCTCTAGATCAATCGTACATTTAAAGTTGAAAACGTGTTTTTGGGTCGGAACATAAGTCAAAATTATAGTCCGAAAATCGAAAATCGGCATATGGGCATAGGTCGAACCTTCAAAATGCCATAACTTCGTCAAAACTCAACGCATTTTCAAAAGCAAGGGCGTTTTAATCTAGTTTGGCCTCTAGATCAATCGTACATTTAAAGTTGAAAACGTGATTTTGGGTCGGAACATAAGTCAAAATTATAGTCCGAAAATCGGCATATGGCATATGTTGAACTTTCAAAATGCCATAACTTCGTCAAAACTCAACGCATTTTCAAAAGCAAAAGCGTTTTAATCATATTTTGGCCTCTAGATCAATCGTACACTTAAAGTTGAAAACGTGATTTTGGGTCGGAACATAAGTCAAAATTATAGTCCGAAAATCGGCATATAGGCATAGGTCAAACCTTCGAAATGCCATAACTTCGTCAAAACTCAACGGATTTTCAAAAGCAAAAGCGTTTTAATCATATTTTGGTCTCTAGATCAATCGTACATTTAGAGTTGAAAACGTGTTTTTGGGTCGGAACATAAGTCAAAATTATAGTCCGAAAATCGGCATATGGCATATGTTGAACTTTCAAAATGCCATAACTTCGTCAAAACTCAACGCATTTTCAAAAGCAAAAGCGTTTTAATCATATTTTGGCCTCTAGATCAATCGTACATTTAAAGTTGAAAGTGTTTTTGGGTCGGAACATAAGTCAAAATTATAGTCCGAAAATCGAAAATCGGCATATGGGCATAGGTCGAACCTTCAAAATGCCATAACTTCGTCAAAACTCAACGCATTTTCAAAAGCAAGGGCGTTTTAATCATAGTTTGGCCTCTAGATCAAGCGTACATTTAAAGTTGAAAACGCGATTTTGGGTCGGAACATAAGTCAAAATTATAGTCCGAAAATCGAAAATCGGTATATGGGCATAGGTCGTACCTTCAAATTGACATAACTTCGTCAAAACTCAACTCATTTTCAAAAGCAAGGGCGTTTTAATCATATTTTGGCCTCTAGATCAATCGTACATTTAAAGTTGGAAACGTGATTTTGGGTCGGAACATAAGTCAAAATTATAGTCCGAAAATCGGCATTTGGGCTTAGGTCGAACCTTCAAAATGGCATAACTACGTCAAAACTCAACGGATTTTCAAAAGCAAGGGCGTTTTTATCATAGTTTGGCCTCTAGATCAATCGTACATTTAAAGTTGGAAACGTGATTTTGGGTCGGAACATAAGTCAAAATTATAGTCCGAAAATCGAAAATCGGTATATGGGCATAGGTCGTACCTTCAAGTTGGCATAACTTCGTGAAAACTCAACTCATTTTCAAAAGCAAGGGCGTTTTAATCATATTTTGGCCTCTAGATCAATCGTACATTTAAAGTTGAAATCATGATTTTGGGTCGGAACATAAGTCAAAATTATAGTCCGAAAATCGGCATATGGGAATAGGTCGAACCTTCATGACGGACATTGTACAAAGCAATATATATATAGTAAATACTATAATACCTTTGGTATCATATAGGGGTAAATCGAATCTTTTGTTGATTTTGATCATGTTAACATGGTTCTTTCTGCCTTTCACAAACATTTGCACAGCTTCAGACAGCTCGTCTGCTTTGTGTTTTGAATAGAAAATACATGAAACGACCTTTTTAAATGGTCTATATTAATAAAATATATTTTTATTACATTCAAATATTAAACTCTAAAGTATTCCATTGAATAGGTCATTGAATCTTTCAGAGATGCTGGTGATGGTGCCCATATTTTGTATGAGAATTGAAAATGTTTTATTGCATTGCCTTACAAAATGTTTGCAACCAGCACTCAACACAAATCAATTATGGCCCGAGGGGCTGTGCCTGTGTGGATGAGTATTTGTTGCATGCATTTTTTATGATTCGCCACGTACGATGTACGATGTACGATGTCGTTGGTCGAGTGTTTTGTTGACGAAACTTATCAACAATTCAATTTCGATAAAAACTCGTAACTCCTCATCGAATCGTAACTCATTCCCCTGTTCAATGCATTTTTTAGCGCATCAACTTTGGCTTTGTACTCTGTATATATATATATATGTGTGTGTGTGTGTGTGTGTGTGTTTGTGTTTGTATGTGTTGAGTTTTGGTATTTGAATTGTCACATCTGCTTCATAGCTTCGAACTCATTCATCACATGCAGGCAGCTCTACGCGCTATGCGGCCTGTCAGCGTTTGCCAATGCAATCATTTTTATTATGCGAAAGTGTGTGTGTACGAGGGTGTGTGTGAGAGTGTGTGAGTGAAATAGAGCGCCATAGAACCATACCACTGTGAAACAATACACCATGGAGTTGGAGCTCCTATTTTTATACTCTTCTACTGAGGGATAAAGCAGTCTGTGAAGCTTTGTGAAGCTTTGTGCCTGTTCTGTTCGTATGAACAACTTTTTCTACACCCGCTTTAGACAAGGTGCTGCATTCATTGGGGGGCTAGAAAATTGATCATTGAAAAGCGATAAAATCGCACATCTCACACAATTCGAAAGCTACAGTCACAACAATTTCTTTTTTAGCTAAAGTCATCTCGCTTTGAAGGCAACTCCCCTTGAAAATCTATAAAAATATAAGATTGGGATGCCATCTTACACAATTTGAAAGCTAGAGTCACGAAATATGAAAGTCATTTTGCTAGTAACATCCTTCAAAATCTAATTTTATTCACTTCACTCACGCTCAAAAATCCTTAAACTCTTCCTGAACTTAAGAGCTAAAGTTATTTAACTTAGAAGGTAGATCAATTTCTTTTCCAAGCCCGCCATGTTCTGAGCCACCTGTTATCAGCTGCTCCTATCTTGTTATCAGAGTATTTTCCACTCGGTTACCTCCGACTGCAATTTTCTCACTCGTTTTTTCTTTGTCCCACATGCAGACACGGCTCAGACTATAAAAATGAGTGTTTGTTGGTGTGTTGTTGGTGTGTATGTGTGTGTGTGTGTGTGTGTGTAGTTTAGACCGTGAATAAGCACAATACGGCCGTAAATTATGGACCGACCAAAAAATGCACTTTTTAATAGCAGTTAGCTTTTGTCATGCAAAACTCCGGCCGTAAAGGCTGTTTGCCCCTCGTATTGTTGTAATTTGGCGAGGAAAACAAACGTTTACACATCGAATTTGCAATATTTTTGGTGTTTTTTAGCGTAGACAACTGAATGGTCGACAGGCTAAAAGTAATCAATATTAAAGTTGAAGTTTGCTAGCATTTTTCGATACATAAGCGATGTTGTTGTGAATTGTGTTTTCTTTTCGAGAATTTTCCATTATTACAACAATCTGCCTGAAACATTGACAATCCCTTCAAATTAAATATATAAAGACACATATGCTTCAGTCAGAACATCCGGAAAGAGTTGAAAAAGTCTGCCCCTCAAGTAGGCCAACGATTCGACCACAAATTGTTGGCTTGCCACTTACAAACGGACAGACAGACAGCCAAGTAGACAGACAGACAGACATATTTGCATAGGCTTCTCTGGCTTTTAGCTGCACAATTTTTAAAGCTGTTTTGTAGCAAAACAAAAATCTCTGTAAACACTGCCGGGCGGAGTGTTGTTCAGATTTTGCATTGATTTTTAAATAATGCCCATTCGATTGTGTGTGTTGTATGTAAAATTAAATTCGCGTACAATCACACACACACACACACACACACACGCACACACACATGGAATTTGCATGAATTGCTGACTCAAAGTGCGCACAAAAGCATGCAACACTCAATTGGGTTAAATTGCCGCAACGGAATAATATGTATCTGCAATATCGGCAGGCATTATTCAACTACAACCGAATTTATATCTGTGTACATACACTCGGAGAACAGAAATAATTGTTTTCCCCTTCTTCTAAAATATAAAAAAAATATATATAATTTTCAACTATTTTTCAGATTATGCGCACTCATAACTCTTATAAAAGCTGTACTTATATTAGTATCAAATGATATTATTATAAATATATTCTTTCTATAGAAAAATATAAAAATTTTAATTTCACGAATTAAATTTTCAAGTTTTTTGGGGCGATATTTATTCTGAGTGTAGCATCAACAACAACAATAATGTAAATGCTGTTATATTTAACAGCTTATAGTTTTTGATTTGGATGTAAGTTAATTTAATGCCTATTATCGGTTAATATTATAGTCATAAAATTGAAAATTGTTTTTGCAAGGCGCGTTAATTAGGTAAGTTGCAGTTGTGGGTGTTGTTGCCGGTGTTGTTGTTGGTGTTGTTGCTGGTGTTGTTGCTGGTGTTGCTTGGACCGTAGTTTTTGGTGTTGTCTCTGTCGCACTCAAACAATTTGAAAAGTTGACATCATGCAAAATAGTCTCCTTGCGCCGACTTAGTTTGCGAAGCCTTTGAGCTGCAAAATTAAATAGCAAAGCAAAGTGCACAGTAGCTTTTTTAGTGTTTTATTATATTTTTTGGCAGCAAACAAGACGTGGCTGGCACAGCTTCCGTTGCTGCCTCTCACATGCATGTGTTGTCTGTGTGTGTGTGTGTGAGTGGGCTGAGGGTGTGGCACGACCCCCTCTCTAGTGACCGTATGGCATGTGCAAAAAGTAAAAGCGAAGTTGCGCAAAACTTTTTAATATGCTTGCGAAATTTTATCAAAACTACAAAATTGCAGCAAAGTGCCAACTGCCTGTGAGCGCCACGGACTGCAGCTGCAACTGCAACGGCAGCGGCAGCGACTGCGGCAGCAGAAGACAGTAAAGGGCGCTACTGAGCCAACTGAGGAGTTGGCCAAACAAAACACAGTCAAGCGAAACCTTCAACTCAATTTGGCAATCGCATTTCTTGCTCTACTTCCGCCTCGATTTGCATGCCGCCAAACGACAGCTACACGTGTGTGTGTGTGTGTGTGCGACTATGTTGTGTGAGTGTGTGTGTGTGAGTGTGTGTGTGTGTGTGTGTGACAAGCGACGGTCGTCGCGTTGCCTTTATGTGTGTTTAAGTGGCAATGCAAACGGCAACATTTTGGTGAGCACTTTTCTCTTTGCCACTGACAGTTACACGACATTCGTTTTTTTTTTTTTATAGCCTTTTTTTTGAAACTTTTCGTGCTAAATTTAATTGCAATGAAAATTTCCATCCACTTGCAGTGGCAACTTGTGAAAGTTCACTGACAAATGCATTGGGGCGTTTGCTGTCAGTCTCCACAGAGCTCTTTGTCGAGCTAACTTGTAGCAGCCACAAACGCCAACAGCTACTCCATGTATATGTATGTGTGAGAGAGATGGCGTATCTGATTAATTGGCCAAAATTAATTTTACATTTTAATGTCAAATAAAATAATTATACTAGTTGGTGCAAGTTGATGGCAGTAGTGCTTTTAATTTGAGAAGAATTTAATGCACGCAGCGTGGCAAGAATGCCAAAGAGAATAATCTGAACAAATTTTGGGGTCAGTTAGTAAATCACTTATATTTGTTTCAATAGAAACTCAGCTCAAAGCACTGAATTTGTAGCTATTGAAAATAATTAATATATATAATTATTAATTAATAAATAATAACGGTTGCTTAAATCTGATTATTTTAAATCAATAAACACCTCAATCCATTTAAAATGGGGACACATTTTTGATCAGCTTCAGCAGCCGAGTCGATTTATCTGTATAAACATGCCAATCACCGAGACCATAAAAACTAGACTCAACATTTTAAATATAAGCTAATAATAATAATTTTAAAAATTACTCGATAAGTATTTCAGAGAAGAAATAGCCGACCACCACATATATTTTTAAATTTAACAACCTAAAATCAGCCAGAGTTTCTAATTGAATTTAGATCTGAGTTTGGAAATTTGTGCTTAATATAACTAAAATAGTTAACAGCTTCAGCATTTTTGTAGTTGTTTTTTTTTTACTAGAGCAATATATTTTGATTTGATGATTGCTCTTTATTGTCAGACAATCGGCAGATTCCGCTATTGACTATACCTAGTTTAGTTAGGTAACTTTACAATATCCTGACAGGGTCCGATGAGTATTCTAATAATATTATAACCAATGGATACATCCTCATTATGTGTAAGACAATTAAAACAAATGCATTAACTATTTTACGTAATTCTCAAATAATACCAAAGAATATAATTTAAATTTAAGCTTGTGTACAATTTTACGGAGTAGAGAAAATCTTTCCTACTTAATATTCCCGCCCTGCATCCGGTCAAGAGCACTTGAAGATGTTTAAGTACTTGTGATAGAATAGGATAACCTTGTAACACTTTAGTTTCAATCTGCTATTAGGCAGACTTGTCGCGTCTTTTTGCAGTTGATTACCCAAATGTGTGTCAAAAAGTCAAATGTCAAATGTGACTATTCTAATTATGTGGAATTCGGTTGACCATGCAATTATTAGGAATACGCCTCGTCGCCATGCGTGTCGCATAAAAGCAATTGGGCCAACAAATTAACTGTGTTTGCTGCTGCTGTTGCTGTTGCTACTGCTGCCATATTGGCCACATTGTAAATAACAACAGGCACAAAGGAGGACATGGCTCGAGTGTGTGTGGACAGTAACAAAGCACATGCTGACATCAGCATCAGCAGTGTGTAAATCAGGATCAGAGTTCAAGGGACATGATTGTAAATTATCTGAGAAACTGAAGCTACACCAGAGCTGTGACAAGGCACTGTGATAATGATAAAGATTACTGAGATGATGACGATGATGACGATGATGACGATGATGTTGATGATGGTGTTGCTGTCGAGCTGATCTGTTGTAAAGTTGGGGCCAGGTGACCCACTTGTAAGCAAAACACCGTGTGCCCAGCAATTGTTCTTGTCCTTCATTGTACAAATAATGCTAAAAACTTTAGACAACAAACACAACACAAAACAAACATGGATTGGGGCGACGAGGCGACGTCCAATGGACAACTTTGCTATACAAATTTCTATCAAAAGATTAAGCAAAGACAAACAAGTGGGAAACAGTGACGCAGCCGTTGGCAAGACCACCAATTTTCTCGACCAAGCAGCCAACACTTGCCAAGTTTTCGTAGATAACTTTAAATATTTATCCGGACTGCTCTTCAAGATGGAGCTGAGCTTGGAGCTGAGTTTTTTTTTTTGCGTCTGTGGTTATGTTTAGCCTGATTTTGGTTTATGTCCATTTTATGTTTTGTTAGTTTGACATATCAGTGACACTTTCTGCCAGTTCCCTCGACATTGCAGCAATATTTTATTTTATTGCATGCCAAAAACAACATAAAAAAACAAAAAACAAAAAACACAAAACAAAAAACAAAAAGTGTTCACACCCAGTCATAAAAATACAATTTTTATATTTGCGTGCAAGTTGTAAACATAAATTTGGAATGCAGCAGCAACAACAGCCCCACATAAAATTGAAAAGCTCGCAAGTATTTTGTTATTTTTTTTTGTTTCGCGCAATCGATTTTTCATATTTTCTTTAAGGCATCTCCAGGCGGCACTCGTCGAGCAACTTTGTCTTGGCCAAAAGGTGAGGAAGCAGGTGCTTGCCAACTTTTCGGGCGAACTTTGTTGGCAAAACTTTTCGGCGTATAAGTTGTTAATTTGCGAAAAGAAAAGGCGTTTAACTGTGGTGCCGAATTTTGATTGTCTGGATCAAAAGATCAGTAAACCATCATAAGTGAACTGCGAATTATTTTAACAGACTACAAAAATTCTCAAAAGTGAGAGACTTTGAATCTTCCGTCACAAAATACAATTCATTTATATTTTTGGAATGTGTTTTCTGTCAAAAAATTGAATAGTTTGATTGAATGAAAATTACTTTAGAAATGTGTCCAATCAAAGATGCCAACAAAAATCGGGTAAAGGGAGGAGGAGTGACGAAAGAAGGCGGCAACAATGGTAAAGAGGGTGGAAGCGGTGGTGGCGGCGGAAACGGAGGTGGCGGTGGAAACGGAGGTGGCGGTGGCGGTGGTTGTGGTGGTGGCAGTGGTGGAGGACGTGGCGTGAGTAAAGGTGGAGATGGAAAAGCCGGAACTGGTGGAAGTGGGGGACGCGGTGGAGATGGAGGCGGAAGCACCAGCAACAATGGAAACGATAACCAAAACGATCAGGAAAAGATGAAAGATCAAAGACATGAAAGAGATGGACGGGATGGTGCTGGAAACGGCGGACGGGGAGGCCGTGGAGGTGGTCGTAGTGGTGGACGAGGTGGCGAAGGTGGTGGCAAAAATGGTAGCAATGATGAAAACAATGGTTCAAAGAATTGAATACGAAAAGATGACAAAGGCAAACGGGGCAGCCTGAGCTGGAAAGGTCAGAGTAAACAAAATTGATAGCTAGAAATGCAGAAAAACATCATGAAGTTAGTACTCTGAATTAAGTGCACTTGGATGGCTAATGAGCATCCGATGGCCACAGAAGAGTCCATTCAATATGCACCAGCTATCGGGCTACAAAGTAAACTTAAGTTATTGTTTTATCAGACAATCATTGGAAGTCTCCAATTTGATACTTATTCTGCAGAATCGCTGCATTCATCGGAAACCACTTGAATTGATATTAATTTATTTTTGCTTAACTGTAGAATTTGTTTTTTAGACCATTAAAATTAAAACGCATAAAAACAAGAATCATTTAATTGGGGTGTTTGCTTAGAATATGATTGAATCGGTGTTTTATTGTTATCAAAGCATTGTCTGCGCAATTACCAACAAACTAAAGATAAGTTAATATTATTATATTATTTTGCCTTTGGAGCAATTCAACCTTCTTTAAATTCGCAGAGCGTTTTAATAGTTATTAAATAATGCTTCTTTCTCTTTTCTTGTGTGTTACAAAGAAGTGTAAAGTGGCAAGGTGAAAGCAAATTATTTGTTTGCAGCAATGAGATGCAAGAAGTAAAAACTAAACAGACGATGAGCTGTCGTCCTTGCAACTGCTGCAGTTGCATCTACTTTTATTGTGTATCTGGGAGAAGTGTTACCTGAAGAAATCCAATCTATTGCGCTAAAAGCGACAACTGACATTATTAAGAATATTCTCTTAATTTAACTTGATGACGGATGCGAGCTGAGCTTGCAACTCATCTTTAAACTATTGTTCCTTTCTTTGCCAGTTTTAAAGATTTGCAATAAATTAATTCTAATTTAAATGAAGCTAAATCAAAAATAAACAATTAATTGTAGATTTTTCGATAACAAATGAGAAGATTTTGAACTATAATTGTGGCAGCAGCAGAGTTTTTTTTTGTTATGACTGGCGCCGTGACTAAATTAGTGACTACTGAATCAATTGGAAATGTTTCTCTCTTTGTTGACACAAATCAAAGCAGCTGCGTAAATCTTCATCAAGCATCCTCATCCTCATCCTCATTGTCGGTCGACTAAAAACGAGTGAAAAATCCGCCAACTCACGGTCAATTGCAATTCAATTAGTCGCAATTAGTGCCTGGGCACGCATCTGCTGCCAAGATGTGTGTGTGTGTGTATAGATACACAGATACACACACACATATAGATACAGACGCTAACATGCCATAGATTACACAGTTAGAGTGCAATTTAGATAAGATGAGATGAGCTGGGTTGTGCTGAGTTGAGACATTGCATGATTTGCCGCTGAGTTCTAGGCTCCTCGCTTTCCGCTTTCCGCTTCCCGCTCTCCGCTCCCCACACTCCGCTCCTCGTTCCACTCCAAGCGCAACGTAGAAAAAGTATCTCATTAGATGGGCAGACACTATAACAACAGCGACGGCCGCTTAACTCATTCATCATCGTCAGGCAGAAGACGGGATCGGGTGCGGGGATTGGGGCATCGGTTTCGAGTAACACAGAATGCTATAGATACATAGATACATAGATACATGGATACATGGCTGCAATGCTGCAGCAGCTTAATTGCGAAATGACCCGTTGAGCTCTTGTCGGCCTGCTTTAAGCACTCTAATTTGTTCAAAGTAATTGTACCGGCCCACAATAACACTCGATGAAGAGCACTAATGCAGGTTTTTAAATAGGAGGAATACATAAAAAATACAAGTATTAATTATATATAAGAACTCCACCGGTAATACGCTTACATACATAAAGGTATAGTACTAACCACAATTGTAAGTTGTACTACCCGTATGAAGCACAAGTTCAACTACGAACGTTTTAACCGCAACAACTTTAATATACGCTATTGGAGCTGGAATTACCGCGGCTGCTGGCACCAGACTTGCCCTCCAATAGGTCCTTGTTAAAGGATTTAAAGTGTACTCATTCCAATTACAGGGCCTCGGATATGAGTCCTGTATTGTTATTTTTCGTCACTACCTCCCCGAGCTGGGAGTGGGTAATTTACGCGCCTGCTGCCTTCCTTAGATGTGGTAGCCGTTTCTCAGGCTCCCTCTCCGGAATCGAACCCTGATTCCCCGTTACCCGTTGCAACCATGGTAGTCCTAGATACTACCATCAAAAGTTGATAGGGCAGACATTTGAAAGATCTGTCGTCGGTACAAGACCATACGATCTGCATGTTATCTAGAGTTCAACCAATGTAACGATCTTGCGATCGCTTGGTTTTAGCCTAATAAAAGCACACGTTCCATAAGGTCCGTGTTTTAATTGCATGTATTAGCTCTAGAATTACCACAGTTATCCAAGTAACTGTTAACGATCTAAGGAACCATAACTGATATAATGAGCCTTTTGCGGTTTCACTGTTAATTCGTGTGTACTTAGACATGCATGGCTTAATCTTTGAGACAAGCATATAACTACTGGCAGGATCAACCAGAATAATGTTTTTATTTATACATGTATAAATAAATTACACATATATTTAAAACACATTAATATACAAATCTAATAATATATGACAACATTTTATATTTTTGAATAAAATAATATAGACAATTTACGTATAATAACAGAGGTAATAAACGAATATGGCTATTATTAGATAGCATTTCATTTTCGTTTATTTAAAAATTGACACAAGCGTACTATATAAACTTAGTTCAACAATATTCTTTTATTTGCACTTACTTAATTTGTTATATTATCACACTTTTTTTTTGCTCACATCTCACTTGGATGTAAAACAATATTATTATGACAACAAAATTATATTTAACATTTAATTTTTGAAATAATTTAACATATATCAAATAAAGTACTTCACTCACATTATACAAACAAATGCGAATTTTTAATGACAGACATATCCCTGACGTACTCATTGACAATATACAAATGCATCCACATCTGCTATAAATCAATTTCCCATCAGTTACTTATTTACACATTTAACGATAAAAGGAAACCTATTATAATACATTGATTGAGTTAACAAACAACATACCTTGGCAAATTCCACAGTTATCTTATTATCGACGCCAAGAAAATAATATCGAATATTATTTACTCACAACAAGAGCGTATGACAAATTGTTATTTAATTATATGAATCATCATATAATAGATGAGCTTGCAACGCTCACCATGTATAGGTTTTTGAACACAATTTCTTTAATAATGACATTTTTTTTAATTGCTACCACCCACTATTATTTCTTCATGTATTATTTTAATCATAATAC